>JAEIHA010000152.1:2400000-3600000 GCA_018904595.1 Zaprionus indianus
CATTGTTGTTGTTTTTTCCGAATGCACGTTAAAAGACAATCGAAGTGTTCGAAATTTTTTTGTTTTTCTGTGTTCAGTGACCCCTGCACAATGTCTGTATAATATTGCGCAGTAAAAGATCACGTTCATCTCTTTATCAGACTTTCAAACCCAACGAGTTTTGGCATATGTATAGCAAAGTCATAAATTGTGAAGTTTTTTAAACTAATTCCCTCTGTTTGCTTTTAATTTGCGGTTTATTTGCTAAAATCGAAATATAGAATTTACTAGACGCCCTAAGATTGATCCAGATAAACTAATTGGGTCATTGATATTTATCTTCGATTGTCACAAAATATGTCAATTGTACTCTGACGTCTTTGGGTACTATAAGGATCTTTGTTCATAATTATCCTGCTGTCACGATGTGGGGTTAAGAATCAGTTTGTTTTCAATTACTAGAGATGCTTAATATACGATAATTGCACGAGCAGAACGAGCAGGAGTTCGTTACCCATCTTAATAAGAAACAGATCTTTATTTATGTATTAATAAACTGTTGTGATCAACAGCTGATTTCTTCTATAAGACCTTGTCAAGTTTTTAAACTTCTAATATTTAATTCTTTCTCTCAGTGTTATTTTTACTCAGTACAACTAAAAAATACCTTTTTAAATGATAAATGTATTGTTTAATTGACGTAACCGAGCGGTGATCGTAAGCCAAGCGTAAGTTGTATGAATGGGAGGGAAAACCGGCTGAGAACTATTGCAAAAACGATACATTACATCAATAAAATACTTAATGCCTTAATAATTGCGGAATCACATGCTAATGAAAGTGCTTAAATAGTTTGCCAGATGTGCAAACAAAAGACTTCAACGAATTATCTCACATATATAGAAAGTCGTTTAACGAGTCCAATTCGTGAGCATTGGCACAGACGCGTCTGGCCAGACGCAATAATCAAATTAGAAATGAAAGATTTCCATACTCCATTTCAATTAAGATAAACGTTATAATTCGCTTAATTGAGCTCGGAATCAGGCATAATGCCATGGCAACTGGCTGGCAGATGTGCGATCAGACACGTGTCTCTCTGTGGGGATAAGTCCACTGTTCATTTCATATTGACAGATTGAAAGTCACATTTATTACCTTTTTAATTATACATTGCAATGTATGCCCATAATTAATCTCGCGATTGAATCTCTATTAACCTCCCTGACTTGTTTGTAAAACAAACAACTTAAGCAAGAGTTAAAGTGACCAGCGAAAAAACCCGCGGAAGTAAACAAAAGCTTTAACGGTGTGAAACTGATTTTAGACTATTTTGGCCAAATTTGCCCAATACGCGGAGCAAGGTCAATGTCAGGCCTAGGCGGCGCCGAAACTAGTTGGTCACGCGTTTGCCGCGCGATTTGCCCGCGTTTTCTCAGCGAGTTTTTATGGTAACATTAATGAATGAAGAGTTCGGTAGGTTTCCGAAACATAAAACATTTTTTGCAAGTTCACGAGAAGCCAAACCTGTTGATGACGTGTGGACGACGCCCACGCGACTTCTGCGCGATTTTTATGTGACTAACGTAGCGTTGCAGATGTCTAAGGTCAGCTTGTTCATTTGGCAAAGTTTGTTCAAGAGCTGCGTGAAAGCATGGAACCAGAACCAGTCGATGACGGCGACAAAGCGTCGACGAATCGACTGCAAAGCGGTTTTGGCGCGACTTCGACGCGACTACCTAGCGATTTTAGCGCGACTTAGGCGCGACTTTCATGCGTTTCCGTTGGTTGTAGATGCGCTGAAGGTCTGCAAGTTTCCGCTATGTATTGTATACAAATTTGGAAATTTTCTCAAGAACAGTTTGGCGTGGTGACATGCTGTGGCTCTTGAGTTGGCGTATAAAACACATTTCGTGTGTGTGCTGCAGCTTTAGTTGCCATTTGTAGGTGAATCTATGTGGTGATGTTTGTGCCGTCGCGTTTGTATCTTTTGTGTCTGCTCTTCACGCTGGTTGCCAGTCAACGCAGTCGTCCGCGGCCGGAACGTCCACAGGGACGCACATTGGGTCTGCTGGGACCTCTGCTGCTGGGCGTGCCTGGTTCGCTCTTCGATGTTCCCGTGGCGCCAGTGGCAACTGGAGGCGGAGGTGGTGGAGGTAGCGGTGCACAGTCGGATCAGTACTATGGCAACGGAGCTGGTGCTGGGGTTGGAGGTGGATATCCCGGTGGTTATGGCAACCTTTATGGGTACAGGCCCAACTACGCCTACGGATATCCTGGCCTGGGATTAGGCTATCCTGGTCTGGCGCAGAGCTACTACGGCTATCCCGGTTATGGCTATTACAGACCCAATTACTACAGACCTGTCTACAATTATGGCGGATATCAGCGACCTGTGCAATATCCCAGCAACTACTATGGGTCCACACCTAACTATGGTAACTACGGCAGCTCTGGCAACAGGCCATCCTACAGTGCCTCTGCCAGTGCCAGTCCCAGTGCCCCTGTTACTCCACCTGCACCAGCTGCCGGCACTGGAGCGGGCTCTCAGCTGAGTACAGCACAGGCAGCCCAGCTGGCCGGACTCTTGGGTCAAGCCCTGGGCAGCAGTCTGCGCCCTCTGGTGGCCAATGGAGGCGCAGGCGGCACGGCAGCGGCAGGAGGAGCCAATACACAGGCGCTGAGCAGTCTGCTGGGTTTGTTGGGCTAAGAAAGACAGACTTCTTTATTCTTAAGTGTTCTATGCTTCCTTGACATTTGAAAGTATTGTATATTTTAGAAACTGTATAACTATTAGAATAAATAAACAAATTGTTGTTGTTTGAAAGATAAATTTAATTCATATTGAGGTATTTAAAAAAAAAACATTTTTTAAGGTACTCTAGAATTGGTCTTTCTTTAATAATAAAAATTTACGAATTATATGTTATTATAAATTATTTGTTTTAATTTCTGTTGAAGTTGAACGATCAACTAATGAATTCTTTTTACCAGTATTCATAAATAATTTATAAACTTAGATAAACTGTAGAGATTCTTCAACAAAATTCATCAATTTTCAGATAAGAATTCAGGTAGTCTTTAAATACAAGCCTAAAAGTATTCAACGTTAAAGGAAATACTTTTTGGTAAGACACAAATAAACTATGGTAGATATTGGATGCATTTCAATAATATTTTAATGGTAAACATGCAATAAATACTCATGATAAACTAATTTCCATAAACTATAAAAGTGCAATAATGAGTTATAATCTTGTAAAGAGCTTTAAATGACGATTTTCATCAGAAATAGAAATCCCAATTGGCACATCTTGTTTGCATTGCGCCCTAGACAGGTCCAAAAGCTATCGGATCTTCTACTCATCACACTAGACTATACCAATAAACTGAGTGTAAACAATTCTAATTAGACACATTGAGTGCTAAACTGTTTACTATAAAAAGGGCCAGTTAGCCACAGGTTGGAAGACAGTAACTTTTCCACAATGAAACTGTGCATTCTGATAACGCTGACGACGCTCTGCAGTTTGGTCTGGGCAGGATCAGCTACATGGGAGGAGCCGCAACAGCCACAGCAGGATAATCCAGAACCCAGTGCTGAATCGATGGCCAGCTTAATGGATGACGCCGATATGGGTGGCCAGCATGCGGAGGAGGGAGCTCGTAATGCGCGCTTCTTCTGGCCTTACTGGGGAGGAGGATGGGGCTACTCATACTATCCCCGCTACTACTCCCGCCCCTGGGGCGGTTACTATCGCAGATATTGGTGGTGAGGATGAGAATGCAGTTTGAAACAATGAATAAAAAGGGGTTAAGTGATTCAACCCACTCACACACTCAATTGTTTACCTATCAATTACCCAAGTGCCAATTTCCCAAGTCGTAATCTAGGTATTTCACCAGTTCATTCAACAATTAGTGTCTGGGTCAGAAAATACATTTGCTAATCGATAGTGTCAATTGGCTTGAGCCGAGTGAGGAAATCCAAAGACTCCAAAGTGAAGTGCCAGAATATTACCTGTTCTACCTGTATAATTTGTTGTTTTTCTTTATTGAGGCTTAACGATGTTATCAAAACAAGCGATAAATGCAAATATAAAAAGCGAAAATCAATAAACTATAGAACAGAAAGTCACAGCTCGACTTTAATATACCTGCACAAGGTTCTGGAGAGCGCGTAAGTTAGAGGAAGATTATCAGTTCAAACGAATATACCCTACTGGGGCACAGGAAACAGTACACTCAACGAGAATTCTAAATTTGTTGCTATTATAAATAAATAATTATAGCATAGCTAAAAAAATTAAACTTGGATCGAGGGTAGCTTTAAAATTATCATAAAATGTTCAGCTAAGTTGCCACTGCTTGTCCACGTAGGCTTCACGGCGTCGCCTCTCTCTGCGCTCCGCGATTTGATAGATTTGAGCCTGTTTGGTATCCAAAAGAATCTCCATCGTTTCCCTGTGACGATAGTCCTCAGTGTTTTTACTAATAACGAAAAAAAAAAATAACTGTTATCTTCATCAGTCAACAATGCTATGGACTTAACGTACATTTCGCGCTGAAATCTAGTCTGTTCGATTAGCTCCTTCTCCGTCTTTTCCTTTTGTATAATTGACAATTGAATCGTTTCAATGCGTTTGTTTTCCGCCGCATCAGCCCGCGCCTGCTGCAGTTCATGCAACTCCAGCTGCAGCTGTTTCTCTTCCCAATGCAACTGACAAGCCAACTGATGACGACGCTCCTCCAAATTCTGTACATATGATTTTATTCGCTGCTGCACCTTGCAATCAATTTGCAAGTTTAGATTGCGGCGAGCGGTGCGATTAAGAAACTCATGTACAAACATAACTTAAGTCGATGTTTAATCGTTCAAAGTTAATAAAATATCCTTGGTAACAGTTAAAACAATTTCAAAGCACAGTGTTACCATATTGCCAATACTCAAATGACTCTGTTGACTAACTGTTACTAAAATGTTAATTCCAGGTAAAATTGTATCCTTGGCATCGATACCATTAAAAAGCATTAGGTATCGATTTCAGTTAAAACGAACATGGCTGGGCACTGTTCATTTAAAATTATGCAGCCATTAATATGTTAAATCAAAATAAATATAATTTCTACTGTTACAATGAATGGAGTCATATTCCCTTCGAGTGACCCTCGAATGAAACTGTCAGTTGGGCAATAAAATGCGTAAAATATATACGCAAATGAAAACAGCAAAAACTTGGTAGATTTTTAAATAAAAGGGGCTCGTTCCGCCAGCAGAAGCAACAGTAACAAAGAACTCTTAAAACAATCAAACAACTCCTTCAAGATGCGTCTAGCACTTTTGGCACTCATCGGCATGCTCTGCTTCGCCTTCGGCTATGCTGGTAGCTACGGCAACACTGGTGGACATGGAGGCGGTGACCGTGGAAGCATTGGCGGTGCACATGCAGGCGGTGCACATCTAGGAGGCGGTGCACATCTAGGAGGTGGCGGACATGGCGGCAGCGTCGGACATGGTGGTGGTGGACATGGCAGTGTCGGTCATGGTGGACATAGCGGCGGTGGCGGCTATGGTCATCATTAAATGTACATCGCAATGCTTTGTATTGACAATATCTGTTGTCATTTCACGCTTGTCGAGTAATAAAAATTGTTTACAAATATTGAAAACAATGTCGGAATGAATTTCACTGTATGCGCTTCTCTAATAGGTCTGTGAATACCCTATTCGAGAAGGTAATTAAACCGTTGTGACGTGGCAAATGATGAGTTTACTATTGATTTACATGGAATTTGCAATAAAAGGCACTCATAATGTGCTGAGAGGTTTTAGTAGATCGCGCAGCTTCACACAAGTTCCAGTTCAATCCTCAGTATTGGGAAAGATGCGTTTAATATTGCCGCTTATTTTTGTTGCCCTCTGCCTGGCATTTGCTTACACTGCGGCCTTGGACGATGTTAAAGATGATCAAGCGGCTGCTCTACTGCAACTAGCCAATCAGGGAGGAGCGCACGAAAATCAGGGAGCTCGAGCGGCACGCGGTGGCGGCGGCTACGGTGGATATGGTGGCTATGGTCGTGGTGGCTATGGAGGTTATGGTCGTGGTGGCTATGGAGGTGGTGGCTACGGAGGCTATGGTCGTGGTGGCTATGGAGGTGGTGGCTATGGTGGCTACGGTCGTGGTGGCTATGGTGGCTACGGTCGAGGTGGCTATGGACGTGGTGGATGGGGTCGTTAGATTCCAAAGTTGTTAAGACTATTAAATACACTTAAAAGTGTTTTTGAATAAATACAATTTATGCAGAGTTCGAAAGAAAACATTGAATTTTTGTTCTGTTGTTATCATCAGACTGTGATATAATAATTGTCTTCTTACATAATTTTTTGATTTAAAAATCATTAAAATAAGCATTATGGAAGAGTGTGAGTTACATATGATAACGAAGTGACTTCGATTTTTGAATCTTGAGAAAAAGGGGCGTTTCTACACTGCTACTGCTGCGCTATATCCCCAATTCGCTAATTAGTTCGTGCCGTGCTAAGCTGAGGTGTAACAACCTTGTGGATGGGTGATAAACAAACAAATTGCACGAAAGCAGCAATATTTGACTTCTATATGTAATGAAATATAATAACGATCTTAATTTATGTATTTGAAAAGTACCCGAAATTAGGTGATGCGTGTGAGAACAGGAATGACAACTTAGTCGGGTATTTTTTGTGGATCGTGAGGTGTAAATAAAAAGCCATCGTTGTTCGGCAGAGCACATCAGTACCACCAACAACTGCGCGCCAAAAGCATCAACTCAATCCACATCTGAATCCACACAGCAGCAGAAACACTTCAGGGATGCGTCTTCTCCTTTTGGCGCTCATCGGGGCCCTCTGCCTTGCCCTTAGTTACGCTTATCCACCAACCAGTCTTTATGACGTAGACGATCAGAATAATGTGAACTCCAATGTGGGCGATCGCGTCGCTCGCGGCTATGGCGGCTATGGCGGCTATGGAGGCTATGGAGGCTGGAATCGTGGAGGCTGGGGAGGTGGTGGATGGGGAGGTGGAGGCTGGGGAGGTGGAGGCTGGGGAGGTGGAGGCTGGGGAGGAGGCTGGGGAGGAGGTTGGGGAGGTCACCGTCACCATCACGGTGGATGGGGAGGCGGCTGGGGTGGCTGGTAGAGCTGTCAAGAACAGTCGAAGCTAAGAAGAGTCATGCTACTACTGCCCCCAGATTTGCGACAACGAAACCATCTCAACTGTTTTAAATTGATTTGTGTGTGTAAATAAAGAACATTTCGAAAACACAAGCTTTGAATTATATTTTCCTTTAACTTACAATATTTCAGCAATAGAAAAATGGTTTACTATCTGGTTATAATAATCATCTATATTGTATTGAATATAGAAGTTTTAAAGGTTCATGAAAAAAAGATGTTTTAATTGAAGATAGTCATATAAAACTTTTAATGATCATGAAAAAACCACACTTAAATTCCTAAAATTGATATACATAAATCAACAATATTAAGATTAACTTGCTAAGAGTTTCTGGAACGACAAAAACAACAACAAGTTGGGTCGTTGCATATTCAATCTATTCTCCACAAAATTGTTTATCTTTAAGTTTATTAAGCACTTGAACTCTCTGTGAAATGACGCACTACGGGTTCGTAAAAGTTGAGTCACAGAGGTCTTTGTTGGAAAAAGAAGGTGGCGGGAACTATGCTCTACAAATAATAGTATGCGATCTTTATGTATACTATCTGTTCTATATAATACATACTTTCTTCAACAGATAAATATCTTTTAATTACTGTTCTTCATATATTATATACATATATGTATGTTAAACTTATGATATATCAAATTTACATACAAATTTAACATAATTTGGAGCACAATAAAATAAATATACTTGTATGTATAACATAATAAAAAATGCCTTAATAATATTAAAAGTGTATCGTATCTTAAAAGAACCCGTATGAAACTTTTTGATAAGTGATAGAGTATTTCATTATTTGTGAAATGATTTGGTAATTGCTTTGGCTAATTTGTTTTGATCTTTTGTGGTAAGGCAAATGGGATTTTTTACTGTTTCAATATTTGTAAACAAAATTCTCGTTTCGCACAATGACATCGGATACTTGGTGGACTCAAATATGAACTTTAGATATGTGTGAAGATGTATGTACATACATAACGAATACGTATGTACAGTGGCACCCTCAAAGTTCAAACATTCCCCATGACAGATGCGTTTATTGACCTGCACCTGTCTTTCTCGAATCCTAAGCAAGTGCAATTAAATGGATAGTCGATTAGAAAGCACTCTGATCATTTGATGGACATTGACAGACAACAAGTTTTTTGTTTATTACGTTTGCTCTCATAACTTCAGCAAGCAACGAATGTAATAATCTTTGATTGAAATAAACAAGGCAAAAAAATTGCAAATTGGGAAAAAACAAAAAAGCCCCTTTATAAAAATATATACTGTAGACGTGGCTCGTATTGTACGACTAGGTACTTCGATTTAGATGATGTCTTCGAGAACTGGAACGACAAGTCACCCGGTTTCGTTTCGTTTGCTCGGGCACTGCACATAAAAGCCGTTCGCATTGTCACCGATGGCATCAGTCAGAGACAGAGAGACCTCATCCAACCTCGTGCAACAGAACCAACTTTCAAGCAAACACAGAAGAAGAATCTTCAGGATGCGTTTAACACTTCTCGCACTTATCGGCGTCCTTTGCCTCGCCTACTGCTATGCTGATTCCTTGGAGGATGTCGAACAGATTGGCCTGCTGGACGTCGCCGATCAAGGAGAGGCTCATGCCAACGAAGGCGAACGCGAGGCTCGTCAATGGGGAGGCGGCTGGGGAGGCCGTGGAGGCGGTTGGGGAGGCCGTGGAGGCGGTTGGGGCGGCGGTTGGGGAGGCCGTGGAGGCGGTTGGGGCGGCGGTTGGGGAGGCCGTGGAGGCTGGGGCGGCGGTTGGGGTGGTCGTAGAGGTGGCTGGGGCGGTGGATGGGGTCGCTAAGTAACAAAGCAAAGTGGATCCTTGCTTCAAATCGAGTTGAAGTGTTTCTTAAAATTGTTTTTGTAATTAAAGAGCATTCCGAAAAAAAAACAAATTTGACTTTTAAATTGAAATCTCTTAACACTTTCAGTTATCGAATAATTGGAATAAAGGATAAAGGGATTCTTCTCCTTAAAGGACACTTTAGCCTATTATTCATTATTTTTACAGTGATCACTTACTAAGAAGATAAGCAATTTCAGAGTCGAACAATTTAAATTTCAATTAATTGATTTTTGCATTTCTTTGCTGAGCTGAAAAATTAACAATAAATGATTTATTGTAAGCAGCCCGAACGTATGCAGCGAAATTTTAACGATATACCAATTATAAACAAAAGCTAATTTTTGCGCAGTTCCCTGCTTTCGTCTTTGGATTTGACGAGCAAAAAGCTAAATTGGCAACAGCTGCAGCTCCTGTGCAAGCAGGTCAACGCTATTGCTTTGCAATTAGCCAGGTAGGCAGCTACAATCTGTCCCCTTTCATACAAAATTCACAAGTTTAATCAATCAATTTATGCCCGGGCCAATTACCCTATAATTACTGCAGCTATAAAAGACACTTTCAAGCTGAATTCGCTATATTCGAGGCGAATTCGCAGGATGCACAGCTTGGCGAAGGACTTCCTCAAGCTGCAGGCGAATTATTTTGGCATACTTGGATTTGATATATTTGCAGAGGATTCGCGGAGCTGGCGACATCCCTGGAAGACGTTATGGTCTTTTCTGGCCTTGGCCTCGGTGCAACCCATGATAATCGCCTTTGGCATTATGAACCTGGAGAATGTGGACAAGATGACAAATGCGCTGGGCTCACTGCTGATTAATGTGCTGGCGCTGTTGAAGTTCGCATTGATGATATGGATGCGGAAGGATTTCGTCAAGCTAGTGAAGAGATTTCAGAGCATGCTCTCAAGGGGTAAGCAGCTCCAAGCAAACATCGACTTCTCTAGCGTATATTTGCAGAGTGCGAACAGGAGATGCCTGCGCAGATCATAAGCCACATAAATAAGCGGGAACAGCGTCTCAGTGGACTCTACAAGAATAGTTTGCTGCTTACCGGAGCACTATCTTGCGCTATGCCCATTGTGGCCACAGGCATCATCTTCTGTCGCTCGGGCGAGCTGCAGATACAGTTGACCTTTCCCTGCATGTAGGTTGGCTCGGATTGGAAGTGATTGGATAAATGAAACTGAGGTATCTCCCTTAGCTATCCCTGGGACAATGGGCAGTTGCACAAGTCTCTGTTCTCTTATCTGCTGCTGGTCGCCGCCAGCTGTGGTGCTGTCTTCGCTACCGTCTGCGTGGATACCTTCTTCACCGGACTCAGTTACAATTTGGTAGCGCTCTTCAAGTCAGCGCAGTACAAAGTGCAGTATTTCCGGACCCGTGACGAGTTGAGTGGAATATTGGAGCTCTACCAGCGCAGTCTAGGCTTAAGCGACACTGTGAATCGTTACTTTCGTCTGCTGATCTGTGTGCAACTGTTGGTTGCCTCGCTGCAGCTGTGCGTGCTCAGCTACACGCTGTCGGAGAACTACGCCGAGCCGCAGATGCCCTTCTACTTGGTCTTCACACTCACCGTACTCCTGCAGCTCTACATCTACTGTCACTGCGGGGAGTATCTGAAGGGGGAGAGCCAGATCTTTGCCAGAGCCATCTACGACAGCACATGGTACGAGGCTGTAGGGGAGCATATCGGCGTGGGACGTTCGCTACAGTTCTCCATGATGCGTGCACAGCGTGGCAGCCACATCAATGGTTACTTCTTCGAGGCGAACATGGAGGTGTTTCTGTCGGTGCGTATATACAAAAGTATCAATCGAACTTTAACGAAGCTTCTCCTCCGCAGATTGTGCGCACTGCCATGTCATACTTCACGCTGCTGCGCTCGATTTCCTGAGGAACCTGAATACATACACATATACATCCCATTTATAGACTTCAATATTAAAGTATTTTCGAGCAATATTCGTTTTATTGCATAGCTTGCGTTATCGTTATCGACATTTAACAATCAAACTTAATTTATGTACAAAACATAATTTACACAATTCTTTAAGCGCTAAGAAGGAGAATGTGGGAAGGGGAGGAGAAGAAATGCTTTAGAGCACACACACATGCAACGAATGGAAATGAAAGAGAATGCCTCTGCATGTGTGTGTGTGTGTGTGTGGGTGACAGTGTGTGTGTTTTCGGGGTGGGGGGAAGCGATTTGTGGTCGTTGAGTGTTTGTGTGTTTCTGTTTTTGTTGCCCTGAACTCCATCCTGGATGCTATCAATACAAATTATATCCAATTAAACAATTAATATTCCACGGTCGTATATCGATTATTTGAAGAATCGGCGGGGTCCGGCAGCGGCGGCAGGACTGACAGGCGGTGGGGTGGGAATGTGAGCGCCCTCGGCACGGAAACCGTTCTCGTCGGCAATGTAGGTGATGGTGTAGAGAACGCCATCGGGTCCGGTGTACGAGTACGAGCCTTGCATGACCTGCAAGTTGAATTTATTTTTTTTTTGAATTTATAGCAAAATTATAGCGACACTGCGCGAGAGTAGGCAACACTTTTGTGCAGCTTGCTTTGAAATGCGCGTGAAAGTAGGCAACAGATAACGCACCTGAGCTTCAATTTGCGAGCCGGGATTTTTCAGGTAGCCCGCCTCATCAGCGCGAATGCCGTTGCTTGTCTCGTAGCTAAAGTGGGAAATATAGATTATTGTAGATTATTTAAAGTGTGCTGATTGTAGTTTATTTTCTACACCCACTTGTACTGATAGGAGCCATCTGGGTTCAGATCAAAGTTCTGCTTCAATATCACAGCTTGCGCATCGGCCGAATTGTAGCGAGGCTGTGGCAGACCGCGCTGCGGCTGCGCTGACACTGCACTAAGCAACGCAAGGGCGGCGACAGCGTAGGAGTAGCTTAGCATCTGCATGACCTTTTTCAAATGGGCGCCGGCGCCAGAACGAACGAGAAGAGAGAGGGAGAGAGAGAGAAATACAATTGATTGCATGATTGAGTCATAACATTGAACATGAGGCCCCAATTTGTTGGCCTTTATCGACGACGAGCTGCTGCTGCTGCAATTATGCTCTGTGATGCTAACAATAATTGGCATTAATCTGTGTGCAGAGACTTTTCGAAAGTAAATCTGCATGGCAATGGGAGGGTCTTACTTGGCCTGGGAAAATATGCATGGCAAGAGAAGACTGCGCAGCCAGTCTGACTGGGGGATTTTAAATGGGAGTGGGGTAAACGGATGACTGAACAGAGCTGTTATAATTTGCAATAGTTAGGGGCTATCTTTATATATAATTAACATAAAATATTATAATATTTATATATGAGTTCTTTGGGTTCTGCCTGCAAGTCACACTGATCCTTGAGAGATTCGAGTTCTTTAAAGGATGCTCTCAGTATTAAAATGCATTATAACTATTTTCCAATTTGTTTTAACTTTAAACTCTCAAATGTCCTTTGAACACTAGGAATATTATTTCTTGTTATATTCTTCTCAATTTATTCTTAGCTTTTAGTCCTTTTCTTAGCCTTTTTTGTTGCACCACACACTGTCAAGCTCACTTCGTATTTATTCGCGACTGTTGGCGGTTTTTCTGGAGCGTTTTTAGGTCTGCGCTTGGAAGGCTCGTCAAAACTGTTTTGACTTGAGTGCAGACGGCGCAAACGTTTTTATACCGAAAATGCATTCACTGCGCGCACTCGCAGCGCGAGCAGCAACTACAACTGCAGCAGCAGCAGCAACAGCATCCGCAACGAGAGCAGCAACAACAACAACAACAATAATAATATGGCAAAGAAGAAGCAGCAGCGGCAGCACAAGTCGAGATGTTGTTGTCTGTCTGTTTGACAGCGGTGGCAGCAACACTAGCAGCACTAGCAACAGAATCGGAAGAGGCTGCTGTTCCATGCGGCGTATGCGCAACGAGTTTCAAATGCAAATGGGCGTTGCGCATACGCCGTGTACGCCAGCTAGAATGCTTGTCAGCAAGAGTGTGCGAGTGTGTGAGTGAGTACGAGTGTGCGAGTGTCAGTGTGAATATGAGTACTATCTGGGTGCGGGTGTGTTTGTGTGTGCGGCACGCCAAGTTGTCTGGCCTGTAATTTATGTGAATTAGCTATGCGAAGTTCATTCGATTAGCCCACGCTGCGTGAGTGTGTGTGCGAGTGTGTGTGTGTGTGACTGCGAATGCGACTGCGATTCAATTTGCGATGCGCTGTGCACTGTGCAATAATTTGTTAATTCAAATATTAATTAAAAGATTAATGCGCGACAGCTGAATGGGCCGAGCTGTGACTGTCTGTGTGTGTGTTGCAACTGGCCGCGGCAGTTGCAGTTGTGGCTACTCAACGAGTTGCAGCAGCATCGGCATCAGCTTCGCATTCTCGATCCTCCTTATTGACATTTGCCAGTGCCGCCAGGCGGGGATTGTTGCCCTCGAGTTGTGGCTGCTGCTTAACTGCCTCATTGTTTGCCGACGTTTGCGATTGTTTGCCAAGATGCACACAAACTGGAGCTGCACACACACACACACACACACACACACCTAAACATGCAGTGGGGAATTTAGACATTTAGCGGGCATTAGGCGCAGTGCAGCAGCAGCAGCAGCAGCAGCAGCAACTTACAAGTTACAACATGTTGGCCAATGCGGCTGACCAGCCGCCACTCCCCTGCACCAGTTACCACTAAAGGTGAACCAAATGACATGCAAGGGAGCAGGGAGCAGGGAGAGAGAGTAGGCAGCAGGGCGAGAGGGAGTGGGAGGCGTGGGCGGGCCTAAGCCGGCCGGCGCGCATAAAGATTGCAATTTGCAGCTTAAACTTTAAACTTTTACGAAGCGACGGCGACGGCGGCGGCAGCGTGTAGGAAATGTCAGTTGCAATTCATAAAAATTGCAGCAATAACTGCGGCAGCAACAACAACAACTGCAACCAGCAACAACAACAGCAAGCAGCAAACAACAACAACAACAACAACAACAACAACAACTGTACGCGATGATCACGAACATGCCATGATGAACATCGCGCGAGATTAACGCGCCTCCAACAACAACAAACACAACAACAGCAACAACATCTACTACGCCTTCGCCTGCCCAGTTGCCCCTCCCACACGACGCCCCGCTGAACCTCCCCCTCTCCCCATCGCCCTTAGCTGCAGCTCTGCTTTGCTTTTTGCTTTCGTTTGCCAACGAAATAAGATCGCGTCTGCTTTGGCCTTCTGCGAGAGACTCCACCAAAGATGCCCGTTCCCCTCCCACCACTACCTCGCTGTTTACCTCCTCCTCTTACTCTGCCTTACCCCCCCTTTGCTCTACTTGCCTCCCTCCTCTCCTCTCTTAAGTGCATTCCTCACATTTGACATACTCGCAGCTGATTGCAACGCTTTGTGGTTTCACACTAAGCTCGCCCAGAAGTTTCCCGTGTGCTTCAGTCTCCGGCTCAGATTCCGTCTCCGCAGTGCATCTCCAGCTGCGACTACTGTGACTGTGTCTATATCTGCAACTGCACAGCTCATTCACAGTTGATGAATGAATGCATCGCAAGCGCTGTCTCTCATTTCTCTCGCTGCTCGTAAGTGCGCCTAATACGCGACTTAATTTATTCCCCTTTGTTGCCGCCTCAAGAGAGAGAGAGATACGCGCAAGACAATGCGCCCTGGCCGAATACTAATTGCGCTCAGAGTTTTCTAAACAGTTTCGTGTGGATTACTCGTACTGGGATTGATCTTCTTCGTCTTCTTCTGCTTCGTCTTGCTGTCAGTGCTGGCAGCGGCAGCAGCAGCGGCCAAATGACAAATTGATATGAGCTGATCTACACTGAGAGAAAGGGAAGTAGGGGAATTTTTAAAAAAATTTGGGAAGAATAATAAAAATTGGAATGGTGTAAAAAAGAGTGGATGTGGAAGAATAAAAGGTTAATAAGAAGGTACAGAGAGTAATGAAAAGCAGAGAGACGAAAGACAAATTTTATTACTGAAAGAGAGAGTAAGAACTGAGAGAGATAGCGAGTGATTCAAAAGAAATAAATGTTATAGCGTTGAACTTTCTTACATATTACTAACAGTCTTAAATAAGTTCTTA
Source organism: Zaprionus indianus (assembly GCA_018904595.1). Lineage (NCBI taxonomy): Eukaryota > Metazoa > Arthropoda > Insecta > Diptera > Drosophilidae > Zaprionus > Zaprionus indianus. The sequence continues at coordinate 2,415,166 of JAEIHA010000152.1, forward strand.
CATATTACTAACAGTCTTAAATAAGTTCAAAAGCATTGCTTCATTTATTCACAGTGCACAAGTGATACATTTGCAATTTAACGTCGCCAATCACAACTCGAACTTGTTCTGAATTCTCAAGCAGAAATACCTTAATTTATTCGCTCACTTCGCAGTCATAAAGACTGATTATAATTCCCCCCATTTTGAACAGTGCATAAATTAGCACTTCTATCGTTGCATTCCTACAAAGCATCAACTTGAATTCTCGCAATTTCTTAGCTGTCAATTTATCAAATAATCCAATGAGAAACCCTCATCAAATTCTCGCAGTGCACGCGTGATGGATTCGCGATTTATTGTCCCGCCCGCTGCAAACGAGTTTGTGACGTGTAGATTAATTAACAAAAAATGAACATGTTTTGCGCAAGAAGCCGAAAAAAAAGCCCAAGAGAGGAGCAGCCACTGTACGAGAAGTAGAAGCAGATGATGATGCCAATGATGTTGTTGGGGACAATCCGTTTAGTCAATTTGGCCGGCAAGTGGATCGATCTTGTCTGTCTCTCTCTCTGTGATTATGTTTTCCCCGCGACTGAATCATAAATACGCGGTATATGCAAATCGCGCTGACTCGCTGAGTGTTTTGTTATAACATTTTGTTGGGCAGCTTGGTGCGTTTCTACAGAATTTCTTTATTCCGTCGTCGTCGTCTTTTTTGTGTTTTTTGGACGATGGATAACGTAATGGATGCTAATTTCTGGCAGCAGCTATAAAAGCCAACGCCGATGGGAACTTCTAGACAAGTAAAGAGTGAAGCTCAGTCTGGAACGCACAAAACGCCATATACGAAAGAAAAGATGCTGAAGATCGCAATTTGTTTGTTCCTGGTGGCCGGTGGAGTTAGCAGCGCCCCCGTGAGCTCCTCGACAACAGAGAGACCCACTGTGGTGCCTTTGTTGCGCTTCGAGTCGAACAAGCACCCCGATGGTTCCTTCAATTTCAACTACGAAGGTGGTGATCAGTCGTACCGCCAGGAAACGGGAACCCTCACCAACGCTGGCACTGAGGATGAGGCACTCGAGGTCACCGGCTCGTATCGCTATATCGATGCCGAGGGCAACACAGTTGAGGTAACCTACACAGCGGGCAAGAACGGTTTCGTGCCCATTGGCACCATCATTCCCAGCGAGATCTCCGAACTGGCCAAGGCTGCTGCTGATTTGCCCAGCTACAGCGCCGAGGAGGAGCAGGAACAGAAGCTCAGCCAACGTCGTGCACGTGCTCAGGAAGACAAGGAGGTAGCACCCAAGGCAGTGGAGGCTGTGAAGGTGGAGGAACCCAAAGCAGAGGAGCCCAAAGTGAAGGCAGTTGTCGAACAGAAGGCAGCCGAGTCGCAGGTGGTGCCCGTGAAGGTGGTGCTCGAGGAGACGAAGAAGCCCAGCGAGGCCGAGTCGAAGAAGGTCGCCCAAGTCTGAGTGCAGTCACTCAGTGCTGTACACGCTACACTCTAAGCTATGCCTAGTATTACGTATTCTATAAATAAATCGAAATATATATTTCACCGAAACTGAATCACAAACCGCAGCACAGACATAAATATCCAGCAAACCAAAACAAAATAACACAACTTACTTCGAAATTTATGTTAATCTGCGCATCATGATGTCATAAGACCCGATTGGGACCTCTCTGTGAGATGCGTTGCTGATGAAACACTTGATTCCGCGGTGTTAATAAAATGAGCAAATACCTTTGGAAATATTTTCGAAAATAGTTGGAGAGAATTAAAGCTGTGATTTATCTGTCATTAGCTTCGGCAAAGAGACGACAATTTGCATAATTATTTTCGACAACAACAGGGGAGTCTGCCTTCTGCCCCTCTCCCGCGAAGAAATGATAAATTACGGCAATCAGTCGAGAGAGTCAAGGTCTCGCCGAGACCCTTAGGGGAATTTCTAAACATCTCTTTCAATCGAGGCACCCTTCGAGGGAGATTAGGTTAACCAAATGTAGGTTTATTAATTAGTTTCGATTAACATAACTATGTACAGTAGGAGGGGGAGATATTCTGAGGATCTCCATACAGTTTACACATACTGAGGATCTTCTCCAGCTTACGCCTTGATTTCTGGCTCGTCGCGTGGCAGATATTGCGCAGCCGCAGCCACCTCGGTGATCTTGGGATGAATGATGGTGCTCTGTGGCACAAAGCCATTGACGCCAGCCGTGTAGGTGACCACGACCTCTTCGCCTTGGTCATTGATGTATGTGTAGGAACCGTGCACCTCCAATGCTTCGTCGTCAGTGCCCTTGTTCTTGATTTCTCCCTGCTCATTGCGGCGAGTGCCATCGGCACCTTCGTATTGAGCATCGTAGCCACCTTCCGGGTTGTGATCCAGTGTAGAACTCAGAATCTCCACCACTGGCGCCTTCTCACGCTCTTCCACGGGCAGGGCGTAGCTGCAGCCCAAGAGGGCGAACACGAACAGAGGCAGCTGAAAGTTGCAAGCGGGTTAGACTAGTCCAAAGGAAGCATGGCATGATGAGGCGTGCAGGCAGCCTGGTAGCTGCTACTTACGACGAACTTGAACATCTTTTTTCGGCCAACGAAAGCGACAGTTTGCATGCCCGGCCAAGGTGCGCCGCCGCTTTTATATGTGAACGCATCATCGGCGATCGCATTTCGAGGCAGAGCGCGCGTCTTGCGCTTAAACATGCCAAACATGTTTGCATCCCGGTTTATGGCAGCTGCTTCGCTGTACGGGCCCAAATTTTAAACGATGCTCGAATTGCTTCACGCTAAATGTCAGGGTCGACTTGGCCAAGCAGCAGGCGGGCACCGAGTAAGGGGCAAGGGGGGCAGAGAAATGTGTCAAGCAAGTCGGTTGAGGAGTCAGTGAGCCAGTGGATCAGTGAGTTATTCCCGGGACTAAGGCACTTCCGCACTGCTGACTGCATCGCCAGCTGCTACGCTGACAGCGACGCCGACTGCGACGGCGACTGTGTTGACTCAGCTGAGACTGCGCTGCAACGCTTTACTTCGCCGTCGTCGTCTTTTGCTTTTGATTTACAGCGTCAATCGCTGCATCCATTAGCAGGCGCCCAGTTGCCTTTCCAACTTTGTACACATTGTCGCGTCTCCCACTCAAGGTGTCGCGATTAATTGCCACTTGACTGCCAACTGCTCTGTGTGGTGTGGTGTGTGGTGTGTGTGTGGCATCATCAGAGTCAGAGTCAGAGTCAGAGGCAGCATTAAGTCAGCATCAAGTCAGCATCGGCATCGGCATAGGCATGCACCAAGCCCAGGCAACATGTTTCCATTTGCCATGTAAAATGTCAGCGCATCGTGTAATGCAGCTTGTAATTTGTGTGCCTAACTATGCAAAGAACACGGTGCACCGAACCCAGGCCGAGGCATTGGCACACTGCCCAGGGCAACTTAGGCACCTACTTTTACCATTCTGCAGCTAGGTGCGAGCTGAAAGAAGTAGCATATCGAGTTATGAGTCCAAATTGGTAATGAAAGAATCGCTGGAAGGTGAACAGTGAGCGGGAGAGTAGGAAGGGTAATCAGATGCAGTTGAGGGAGGAAGGGGAAGAGATTTGCCAGTAGTTGTTTTCGAGAAGGACCTTACTCTCGTAATTTAATGAGTAGAAGGATAGAGGGAACTAAAGACCTATTTGAGACCTATTTGAGACCTATTTTAGACCTATTTTCATTGGGTTAAACATTCTGTGCTCAGTTTTGCCACTCAATAAAGTCTGCAACAAAAATATTTATAGTTAGAGTATTCCAATTTCGAGATAATTTCTCAGGGTATTCAAACGAAAGGTTAAACTTCAATCTTAAAGTATTTAGCAGTCGAGTTCAGTTATTGTTTGTTATTCTATACGATTCTTTTCATTAGTTCTCATCGATTTCCAGCTCATAATTTCAATTAATTGCCAGCCCACACTGCGAATGAAGAACATAACTCGAATACACCACATAATCTTGTACCGCAATCAGACTTGGGTACTTAAATACTCAGACTTGATAGATGCCGAGCAATTAAAATTCTAATGAGCTGAGATGAGACTACCCTATCTATCGATGGTATTAATTGAAACCGCATGAAATATCGCCAACGATTAATGGAGAAGTTGCTCAGAGCGCAAATTTCGAAATATTCCAGCGATTTTCCAGGCGACATTTGGCAAAAGGGCAAGCCCGGCACCAGCACATCGCCCTGGGGCCACTCACCCACTCGACGAGGCCCCAGTTCCCCCAGTTCGGGAAAATTACCATGTAGCGTGGCCCGAAGAGTGTCAATAAAAATTGCCACAATTTATATTTCTGACAGCACCAAAGAGTCTAGGCAGCATCAAATTAAATATATATGCGAGGCGCGAGACGCGATGCACCCGACTGGCAGTCAAGTTGGCCAGGTTGGTACTTGGCTTGGCTTGGCTTCTCGGCTTGGCTCACCAGTTGGCCAGTTGGCGCTCCTCGTTCGACATAGTTTGGTGCTGAGCTGGCGATGTTTTGATTTGAATTTATTGGGCAGCGATTCAGTGGTTTGTTTATGGTTCATTTATTTCGATAATTGTTTAAGCAATCAAGCTGAAGAAGGGGTAACTCTATTCGATACTCGATAATACTGCTGGTTGAGCCTAGCCTAGGTCCCATTCTCACCTCTTCAAGTCCTCCCTCTCGCTGTCTTGCTGATTTCGGTGTGAATTATATTCCCCTCGGGCCTGAAGCCATGTTTATCGGCCACATAACTGACCTCCACGTGCTGACCATTGCTGTCCACATAGCGATAGACACCAGAGACTTCCAGTTCCGGCTCAGTCTCCGTCTCAGCTGCATCGCTGGAGCGCCTCAGCAGACCCACCTCCTCGCGGTAGCTGCCATCGGCGCCCTCGTAGGCAAAGTAGTAGGAACCATCCTGCTTCTGCTCAGCCAGTGACTTTACAATGGGCACCAGCACTAGTTTAGGCTGTTCCTGCTCCTTCTCCTCCCTCCCCTCACTTAGCGTTGCCAGCAGACACAAAATGCCCATGGAAATTGCGCATTTGATGTGTCGAGAACTTGAGCAGATTGGCAACATGTTTTATGCTCCAACAGATGCGGATTTATGCTAATACTGCGCGCAAACAAAAGACGATCTTCAACTTATATAGATGGTGCAGACAATAGACTAGGCACGGAGAAAGATTCCAGCGGGTCAATAGAAAGTTGCTCGGCGAGTTTGTTGAACTGTTACGCGATTAACAATTTAAATAGCGTAGAACGTGTGCCAGACTGGCTTATGTAACCCCTTGGGGCATTGTCTGGCATATCTCAGATAGAATGCGTGTCTAACTGCGTCTCTCGGAGTCTGCGTGTGGGAGTCTCTTGGAGGTGCAGCTGCCTGTGGCTGCTGCTGCTGGTAATCAAATTTGTCAAATTGCTTGTACGACATGTCGCCAGGTGGGCGGGGCCAGTTGCCGTCGGCGGAAAGCGAAAGGTGCAGAAAAGGTAACACGGCTGAGTGGCTGCCAAAATGACTCTAAACGTTTCCACTTGACTTCCATGCTGAATTCCACTGCGATCTACTGCGAGATCTGCTGCGATCCCCATTACGTTGCCATTGCCATTGCTGTGTTTCACTTTCCGCTCTGCATTTGGCTTCGTTTGTTTTTGGCCACATTTTGATTTGAATTTGACTGTTGCCATGTTGCCAAGTTGCCAGTGTTGATCTCTGTCAGTGTCTGTGGCGTGGTGCGGCGTCAGCGTCGCCTCCACTGTTACAGTGGGTGGGCACTGAGAAGCGTCTAACATTTATGCCACAAGAATTTAATAATAATTTTCAGCTATTTCGCAACTTTACGACTGCAGTAACTGCAGCAGTGGCAACTCGTTGAGTCAGCATATACCCTGTAAAACTAGCCAGCAGAGGTGGGGTATGCACGACTAGTCAGTAAAGTAGGCTTAACTGTTTATATGTACGGAGTAGATATTTAACGTGTATACTCTGTAAAAGCAGCCAGTTCAGGCGAGGTATGTTCGACTAGTCAGCTAAGTAGCTGCAGAATGGGGGTATATTTGTATAAAGTAGATATTTTAGGTATATACCCTGGTCAGGTGGGGTATGCACGACTAACAGGTGAACGACTATGTAAAAAACTCCTGTCTACTTTAAATATATAGCTAATTATACGCTAGACCCCGCATATACCCTGTAAAGTTCCCACACAACATTTACAGGGCATCTCTCAGTCCTTATTCTCAGCCCAGTACATCTGGCATTTGCCTTGGCGTGCTCTGGGCGTTACTGCCAACTGCCACGCCCAGTTGAGTCAAATGGAAGGCAGCCTACATTACCCCCACCCCACTCTACCTCCTTCTCTCTCTTCCTCTGCCTCACTCCCATTCTTGGCTGAGCATCGAAACATATTAATAAATTGATTGCACCGCGAAGGCAACTGCAGATGGTTCCGAACCAGTTCCCTCCTCCCCCCTCCACCTCTCTGCAGTTGGCATTAGAGCGAGATACATTTCTGATTGAAGCTGAAATTGAAATTGAAACTCATTAAAGCTGCGCCGCGCAATGCCAACAAGTGCATTACTCAGAGGCGACACATTAACCTTTTGCAGAAGATGCAGAGGAGAGAGAGAGAGAAGCAGAGAAGGAGCATAAGACTGTCCATGCGAACCGGAACCGGAGCGAACTACGCACAGTCAGAGCTGGAATCAGTTTCGGCTTCAATCCGAATCAATTAGCGACGAGCGAGGCAAGCAAATGTCAAATTCCGCTTCAACTTAACGTTGCAGATCAATTAATAATGCTCACAGCTTCGAGTGGGAGGAGTGTCCGTCCTCCGTCCTCCAATCCCCTTTCCCTCGCCCATAAAAGTGATTTGTCTTGTGCTCAGAGATTCACCATTTCTCATTGTTGCGACGGTTTCGCAGTTCGCATTTCTGCATTCATTTTGAGCTGCAGCTGAGTGTTGTAATGGGTGTTTCGTAAGAAAAATGTTGAAAAACAGGTACGAAATTAAAATATTAATGCAATAATCTAATCTCAATTTATATATGGTTCCACTAGCAAGCATCTTTCATCTCAAGATACTTAGCAAACGAGTCCAATTGGCAATAACTATAAAACCAGCAATGAAGACTTATGGAAGACCACTTGAGAAAGTTATGTACTTACTAGTTCCAGCTTAGTCGGTACTGGGTCCGGGTTCTTATCTACCCTGAACGAAAGTATGAATAAAGATCGCATTCACATTGATATTCGCATTGAAGGTCGTTTCAGCTGTTGAATTAGGTTAACCTGGGGCGCTCTCATAGATATTAATTACATATAATTACCATTTAATAATCATCATTTATACCTTATGAATTCCATGATTCGCTTTAGATACCTGCACCCTATTAACTTTGCATAATTGTCTATCAACGAAAGAAAGAAACAAAGGCAAACAAAAGAAGAAAAAACGAGCAAACATTTTTGGTTTTGTAATTTCTTTGTGTATTTGGTTTTAACAACAGTTTGTAATGCATTTGTCTCTGTCAAATAATGAAGAAAGAAATGTATACAAGTTTTTGTTGTCGCTTTTGTTGTTTTGTTGGCGAAGAAATTAACACGTATTTAATGGGTGATTGAGGGGATATTTGAGCGGACTTTTGAATGAATCTTGTTAAATTTATCGTAGAAGAAAAGTACTTTTTATTGTTCTTATTAAGAGAAGCTAATGGGGTATAATGAAAATCACAAACATTGTTTCCGATCAGTGTAGCCAGTTGCTCTACTGTAAACAGTTTGGTTGGGTCATCACCAGCGAAACTGGCTTTGAGTGCTGCACAGCCTTAGCTCACCTCTGACAAGATAGTGATGCTTCGTCCGCAGTTTCTGAGGACTCAATCTCGATTTTCTATTAGCTGTTCAAACAGTTTGTGGTCAGCAAATTATAACACATTCTAACCGATTGTACAAGTAGTGACTGAGCCCTCCAATTTACAAGCGAACTCTAACTGGCTAGATACTGTAGGATGCTGCTGTCTGTTTTTTATTCCACGTACCGCAATGAGAAGTTGCTGCAGCCGACCAGTATGATCACCATTGTCATTGTACTTTATACTTTTATGCGCTTTATTTATATCAACACTACAACAATCCATTGCATACTTTCAGGCACTATTAATAATAAACAATATTGCGTATCCGCTAACAGAAAAATTTTCAGCAATTCTTTATTCAAAAATAATAATATATAAAGATATATATTAGTTAATTTAAAGGAAACAAAATCTATATAATAATTTGTACATTATCTGTATAATCTATATGGAATCTATTGTCGCTGTCCATGATGAGTAACATAAGTAGCTCCGACCTTGCCGCCAGTTCAAACTCAGTTCGGCCTCATAAAAATTAACATATTCAATTAGGCGGCGGCGGAGTACATGGAACTAGGTATGTTCTGGTTATAAATTACGGCATGAAACGCAGAGCAAATGAGAAAATTACATTAACGTCGAGGAGCAGTTAGGGCAGGGCAGCTCCAGCAGCAGCAGCAACCGGTGCAAAAATGATCTATGGCAATCAAAACGGGCCAAGCCAAGCCAAGCCAAGACGATGACGAATGACAAATGATGCACTCGATTATGACTGACAATGCAGGCTATCTATGAATGCATCTCCGTGATGGATGAATTGATTACACGCTGCCTTGACCGTTGGGAAAGTTGCGTATACGCCCCACTAGCCCCAAAAATAGAATTGAGCTGCGCAGTAAAATCCGTCAGCACATAACTCACATAAACACCTCAAGAACAAAGGGGCAGCAAAAAGCGTGGCATTTGCATAGGCAACGGGGCCTGTGGGGCATGCCCCAGTGCATGTATCTGATCCATGCAACATCATAAATATACCTCACATGGTACTCTGATCATCTTCTCTAACAAATTCGTTTGTCCTTCTGTCAATGGCCAATAAAAAACCAATAAAGCTGCCAACCCACGCAGCCAAGCGTCAGATCTGCCGTTTGCTGTTAACGCGATTCGCATACGCGGGCCGCAGATAAATTACACAGCCCAACAACAAGATCAAAATCAAGATCGTCCACAAGCAGAAGAAGAAGAAGAAGAAGACGACACAAGACACAAGAACACACAGGAAGCGATGCAGCGATGCCGAGCTGCGCTTTAGGGCTCTGACTCTCTGTTTGGCTTGGCTGCTTGGCTGCTCAGCTGCCCGACTGGGCGTGTATAAATAGAGTCAGCCCGATCTGCTGCAGTTGCAGTCGTTGCACGCCTATCGGCAAGTTCTAGTGTCAGAGCAGAGCATCATCCATATCCACATCCACATCCACATCGTCATCGATTCCCACCCCCAAGTGAAACATCAGATTTATCGAGCGTGTAATTTCTCGAGATTTATGACAACGTCGACAGCTTAAATGCTTTGGCGGGTTAACATGATGAAGCTGAACAACAGTCGCCCCATGTGGCTGGCACTGCAGATGCTGATGCTGTCACTGCTCGGCTCGACCCGAGCACAGCTGCCCAGTGCGCCCTTCCAGCAGTCGCCGTTCCAGCAGCGCCAGCAGCAGGGATTGCAACAGCAGCAGCAGACGCCTTTTCAGCGCCAGCGACAGCAGCAGCAAGGACTCTTCCCTTCGCAGGCAAATCCACTTAATCCCCTCGCACCACTGGCACCGCCCATCACGCCACTGGCGGCTGGCATACAGAATCCCTACAATCGCTACCAACAGTACCAGCAGAACTATGTCCCCATTACGGCCTATCAGAACGATCTGAATCTGGATGGCAGCTTTAGCTATGGCTATGCAGCAGCTGATGGCACCACGGCACAGGCACAGGGCTATGTTAAGAATCTGGGCTACGGTGAGGGCGTTGAAGCGCAGGTAAGTTTGGCGACAATGTTGCCAAGTCAGCCTTAAATGCACTCAAATTCAAATTCCTCAGTTCAAGCAGTTTACGGCTTACTTAAAATCATGCTCATTTTTAAAAAAATACCCCCGCATTTATTAGTGTTATGTTTTTATTGCCTACTTTCGAGATGTTTGTAAAACTTCTTTGGGACTTTATTGTTCCCTGTATTTATACTAATTCTGTAGCCTACTTTTGAGCTAAGCACATCAAAGGCACAGCAAATATGAATATTAATGTAGCATACTTTTAAAAAAAAGCTAGTTTCGAGAAGAAAAAAGCTAAATTTGCAACACTGATTTTTAATGATATTATTATTATTATTTCTCACCCCTTAGGTCATACAGGGCTCCTACTCGTACACCTCACCCGAGGGCACGCCCATCACAGTGCGCTACATAGCCGACGAGAATGGCTTCCGCGCGGAGGGCACAGGAATACCAGCCACGCCCCCATACTATGCTGGTGCACAGCCTGCCTACCAGCAGGGCGTACTGAATCCCAATCTGAATCCCTATCAGACACCCTACAGACAGCTGCCACCACCCACTGCGCCCTTTCGCCCTGCGCCAGGACAACAATTGACGCCGCTGCAGCAACAGCAACAACTGCAGCAGCAGCAACAGCAGCAACGCAACTTCCAGAACTCGGGACAATATCAGCCAGAGCAACCGTTCAATACGCTGCACTCGCCGGGCAACTTACCAGCTCAGTATGCAGGCCAGTTTGGGCAGCAGCTCGGCAGCAGCAACTTGACACCACAGCAGCAGCAACAGCAACAACAACAACAACAGCAGCAGCAACAGGCACAGCAGCAGCAGAATCTCACCCAGCAGCAGCAACAGCAGCAGAAGGATCAACGCAACGAGCAGCAGCAGCAGGCACTGATCACGCAGCAGCTGCGCGGCAGACCCAATCAGCTGGTGGATCCCTATGGCTACAGCCAGTACAACCGACGCTTCAAGAAGTCCTCCTCCAAGGTGTGAGCAGCCTTTGACCTTTCCGATACTTGTGGTGTTTGTTACAATTTAATTGTGAATTAGTCGCAGATTGAAATGCATTGCATGATAAACATGCACGAGAAAATCAACCGAAGCTTGAGTGTTACTGGGAAAGGTTGCGAGAGATCGGATAGGGGGAGGGAATAGAGTGGGTAAAGAAAGGATCTTTTCCAGGAAGAAGTCGACTTCAGTTGCCACTAGAAACATTTATTCTCAATTCGAAATCTCTTTTGCGTCTCGTCTCTTAAAAATAGTTCACAATTTCAGGGTTCACTTATAAATATTTAAATAAATGCCCAAGGATCCTCGGGCGGATCCTCGAGCATTTGCGGCAGCAGAATGCATTGCAGTGAGATGTTCTTCATATATTCCAAGGGGGGAGGGAGAGGGAACCTTCCATCTAGTAGCTGTAGCCGGTCTGTGGATCGAACTCGCCGTTGCCACGTCCTCCGCCAGCCGCGGGGGGAATGTACTGTGAGCCAGGACCGCCTGCACCGCCGGGCGCACCTCCTCGGCCTGCACCACCACCGAATCCTCCAGCACCGCCAGCACCACCAGCACCACCACCTCCACGACCGCCGGCACCACCGCCAAAGCCGCCTGCTCCTCCAGCACCTGCACCTCCACCAAATCCTCCCGATCCACCAGCACCTCCTCGGCCGGCACCGCCACCGAAACCTCCAGCTCCGCCAGCTCCTGCGCCGCCACCGAATCCTCCAGCTCCGCCAGCGCCTCCTCCTCTACCGGCACCGCCAGCTCCGCCACCTGCTCCACCAGCTCCTCCTGCACCACCTCCTCTGCCGGCACCACCACCATAGCCTCCAGCTCCTGCACCACCGGCACCGCCACCAAATCCACCGGCGCCACCAGCTCCACCTGCTCCTGCACCACCTCCTCGGCCAGCACCGCCACCGAAACCGCCGGCTCCACCTGCTCCGCCTGCACCACCAGCGCCACCACCGTATCCTCCAGCACCACCTGCTCCTGCACCTCCTCCACGTCCAGCGCCGCCTCCGTAGCCTGCGCCTCCAGCTCCTCCAGCACCACCACCGAATCCACCGGCTCCGCCTGCGCCGCCAGCTCCTCCTCCACGTCCGGCTCCGCCACCAAAGCCTCCTGCTCCGCCTGCGCCGCCTCCAAATCCTGGTGCGCCTGGAGCTCCTGGTGCACCTCCACGTCCTGCACCTCCACCAAATCCACCAGCTCCACCTGCACCACCACCATATCCACCGCCTCCAGCACCACCAGCACCGCCACCAACTCCAGCACCGCCACCGAATCCTCCAGCACCACCACGGCCTGCTCCACCTGCGCCGCCACCAGCACCACCGGCACCTCCTCTACCAGCACCACCGCCGGCACCGCCATATCCACCAGCACCTGCGCCACCACCGGCACCACCGTATGATCCAGCGCCACCAGCACCGCCGGCACCGCCTCCACCACGTCCGCCGCCACCTCCATAGCCTCCGCCTCCTCCAGCACCGCCAGCACCTGAAATAAGGCCAGGTTAGTAAAATGAACCAGCCTAGTTCCAACTTTAACTTACCTCCATCTCCGCCAGCACCTCCGCTGTAGCCACCACCTGGCAGGGGAGAGATGCCCTGCGCCGCCAGTGCCTTAGCTATGGCCTCGGGAATGGGAGGCGGGGTGGGCAGAGCCGCTCCAGAAGGCACAAATCCATTCTCGTCCGCGGTGTAGGAGATCTCAACCACTTCGCCCTCGGGGTTGGTGTACGAGTAGGAGCCCATCACTGAGGGAATCTCGCCCTTCAGTGTGCCCTCCTCCTGCGCCTTGATGCCGTTGCCCGTCTCGTAGCTGAACCGATAGTTGCCATCGCCATCGTTCTCATTGACGAACGACAAGATGGGAATTGGAGGACCCGACGGGGAAGCGGGTCCAGCTGGGGGACGCGGAGCGGGTGCGCCGCCACCACCAATGGGTCTGCTTGGTCCACCACCGCCAGAGAAGCCACCCAGGCCATTATTGATGCCGCCCAGTCCGTTATTGCCGCCACCGCCACCGCCACCATGTCCAGCTCCTCCGCCTCCACCGAAGCCGCCGCCTGGTCCCTGTAATCCTCCTCCGACACCGCCGCCCGCACTCGCCGCATTCGCTGGCGGCGGTAAATATTTATTATCCAAACGGGCTGCCTGCGTCAACGTCAACGTCAGCAGCGACGTCAGCAGAGTCTGCAACAGAACGACAACAACAACAACAACAAGTTGGGATTACTAATTTATGCCAAAGCAGCAGACGCCAATCCTCAATAGGCCATCGTGATGCACGCTTTGGCCCGAGAGGAGGAGGCGGCACCCTCTGAATGAGACACAGTTTAAAGCAGGGGGAACCAACCCATTATATAATGTCTGGGGAATAACTCGCGAGGGGGATCTGAGACACAGATTTTGACTTTGAATGCCAGACATCGAGTCGAGCAGGGGGTCTATCTAGATATGCAGGAGAAGAGTGGCTGAGAGGCGTCTGCACCAGACTTATGCTGGGGTCTATCAGATACAGAGGAAGCTCCAAGCAGAGTCTGCGTGTCAAGTTGCAGTTGGACTTGGAGCTGCGGTTCAAGTGGGATCAACTGGTTGGTTCTCTTTGGGATGCTACAGTCGGAAAGTTTTCAAAGGTTTCTTAATGTAAGGCTGCTTTAGCTACTAATCTTGCAGCTAAAGAGGCTAAAGAATAATCAATTTACTACTACATCTTGTAGGGTTGAAGTTATTAGTTGAAGATAATTGAAAAGTAGATTCTGAATTTAAAAGATAAATAAATTGAAATATGTTAGATAAGTTAGCAGAGAGTGGGCTTTGCTTGTTAACTCTCCTTAGAAGGTTAGGAGAATTTCCTGAGTTTTGGTTACAGGATTCTACTCTGAATTCCTTTTAGTTCATCTCATTAAGATGTTGCTAGAAGACTTCTATTGAGGACTTCTATCTTTTGCACTATTTTCTATTTAGTGATCATCTTTGATAGATGAAGTTCAAGAACCAAGGCATTCTTGAGTTTTCAGAATTTCTGTCATGTTTTTTTAGTTTTCTTACAGAATTTTATCCTATTTTACTTGTATTCTCCTTAACTAATAAAACTAAAGCTAAAGAGTTCAGAAATAAAGGTATTCTACACCGATTATTTACAGAATTACTCTTATCCTGCCTCCTGCTTATAGTTTACAGTCTGCGTTACTTTTCCTCCACTATGAAAAGTAACTTAAGGTATAGAAAAGACTCGTTATTTGATTGCAGAATTTCATTTTATATTGTTCGGATATATAAAATGCTCTAAGGGACAAAGAAGTCAAAATAAAATGAAGCAGAAAATCGGCAACGTCAAAGCAGTAGCTCAAGTGGAATCTGTCTTGCACTGAATGAAGTTGTGTATCATATTACCTTTCCCATAAGTTCATTCAGTCATCTCGCATGACATTTGCAGCCCCACTGACCCGAGAAATATTAGAAATCTTAACGATGCATGTTTAATGTCAAAATAATCATGTGCTTAGCGCAACCACTGCACTGCACTGGGCCACGCCGAAGGCCCAGTTCACTTCGATTCTTTCGACCTGCCTCATGAATCATCGCGAGGCAGCAACATGGCAGATGACAACCAGCAACAACAGCAGCAACAGCGCCAAGAACTGCAGCAAAACAATGGCAACAGGTAGCGGTCGCTGCTTTGTGAATGAAATACGCGACGTATACGTAATGTGGCTAAAGTCTTCTCGCATATTTAGTGTGATTGAAAAAAAAGAACAAGCAAAAAGATGAGAAATGCGAGAAAAAAACATTTGGCATTTTTTGCCAATGCGCTCACGTTTTTTACGACGCTCTTAATACTGTTGTCGCCTTTTGTTGCAGTTGCAAATGCAGATGTTGCTGTTGCAGTTGTTGTTGCTGCGGCTGCTGCTGCTGCTAAATACAACTATTAGGCTATCGACAGCAGAAGCAGGCAGTGATATCGTGTGGCAATATCAAACCTAAAGCCTGCAACGAACTCTGATATTTGGGAGTCGACGCTGCCTCTGCTGTTGCTGCCTCTGCAGTTGCAATTGTTGCAAATGCGGTTGCCGTTGCCTATGCAGTTGCATCAACAGTTTGGCGCAGCGTGTGAACGCAAAGAAGGTTAAGCAAACGTTTGTGGCAAGTGGCAAGTGGCGAGTGATGAGCTGCCGCTGCTGCTGCCGTTGCCAAGTCTCGAGTTGCAGCGAGTGTCAAGTTGAAGTTTAAAGCGTTTACTTAATTGGCAGCAGCCGCAGCAGCAGCAACAGTGCGAGCAACAACTTCATAGACAGCATCAATCATATCGAAGTATATCTATTATATATATACTGTTTGTATTTCACTTATTTGACATTTAGCTGCGACTTGAGTCATCCCCAAGCAACGCCTGCGCCCGGGGCAGCCTCCAGTTCGTGACCAGCTCAGAGACTTGAAGAGAAGTTGCTGCTGCTGCTGCTGCGAGGAGTAGCAACAATTGCCCAGCAACGGTTGCTGCTGCTGCTGCTTCTTCTCCTTGGCTGATTGTTAATTTCGTTTTGGCCAGAATTATAATTGAGGCCCAATTGCAAATGGGCTGACAATTGGGTCGACGCTGCATTCGTTTAGCCAGAGAGCTCACTAGCGATTGCTGCCTCTTCATGGGGGCGGGGGCGTGCACGACGCCAACGACGACGACGAGGCGACTTGGGCAACTTTGCGTGATGCTGCTGCCAGTTGATGTTTGGTTTTTCTTTGCGATTTATTTCATCAATGAACTGAGAGCTGAGCCCCTCTGATTTTTAATGGGCTTTTAATTTATGCGTTTGCAGCAACTGTTGCTGCGGTGCACTACGCGAGCAACATGTTGCAGCAACCAGGCAAGGGGGGGAGGAGGGATTCTTTGTTGTGCCTGCATTGCGTGCGTTCTCAGCTCAGAACGGAAATAATGCTCGGCAAACATTTGAAGATGCTTTCGTAATAAAAGATCTTTGCATTTTTGCTAACGGTAATTGGCAACTATAAAATGCTGCGATGATTGCAAATCAGACAGCACCGACACGGCATGATATCTATAATTACATACATACATTACATACTGCCCGGGGCTATCGAATAATAATTGTGGGATTAGAAACAAACAGGCAGCGAGAGACAGAGGGAGAGAGAGAGAGAAGAACCACCTGAGGCTGCTTCTTCTTCGGCTTCTGCTTTGCTCATTATGCGATTGTTATTAAATTTGTAGATTGTGTAAATTAGCTGCGGGCAGATGAAGCAGTTAAATTTGGAAGTGCATTTTTAAGAGGTACTAAAATTATTATGTGAAAGAATGGGGGGAACACAGACAAAAGATATTCGTGTGGGACATTATTTAATTGGCAATACAATTTCGAGTATCTTTTTTGTGGCTTGTCACTCTCGATTAATATCTTTAGAATTCGTTTCATTTATATATGTATAATATGATATTAAACATACGTTTATACTGCACATGTTCTATATATATTTGGACACGCTGTGTTGGAATGATATAATGATGAATCTTTGCATAGAATGATAACTAGATTTATCTGGATTGCAGATACACAAATGATCTAGATTTATCTTGATTTAATATGTTCTAAATTGAGAATTCTACCATGATCAACTGGCATAATATATCCATCTTGAAATAGAGCTATATATATGGAATGATATCATGATTAATTTGCATTATTTTCTATCTGAAACCTAGATTAATCTTGATATTATTGTTGATTAATTTCAATTATATAACTAGCGAGAATGTATATTAAAGACAGAAATGAACTCTAGATCAAGCATGATATCATTCTTTTTATAACTCATCTTCTATCACCCTATTCTACCAGCGCCATGACCGACTTTAAAGACACCTTTCACTATGGCAAACCTGCATTGAAGATGATCGCATAGTGCCAACTAATTTACGACCAATTGCACATGCTAAAATGTTTTACGACTCAAGTTGCTGGGCAGCTTTTAATGGGGTTCAAATGTTATCGTAATACTTAAGCAATCATATCGATAAATCTCGATTGCAATTATTTATAGAGTCACTATCAATTAGTTTAAAGTGCGATTGTGTGAATAGAACATGTGCTATGGATATGTCTAAGCAGAACTTCTTTGCACCTCGTCTCTTAAGCTCCTTGCTTATGAATGCATGATATAAGGTACATAAAATCCTTGCCGTCTCTTCCTCTCTTTCTTCCTTTTCCCCTCTATCTATCATCGTCCCTCTACTCACCAGCTTAAGCTCCATTTTGACTGTGTTCCAAGCAGTCCAAGCCGAGTTCCTTGCGTTCACACACACACACGTAGCCTCGCAAACACGAACAAGTTCCGTTCACACACGCACGCACCGTAAAAGAGATCACACTAGTTGCAGTTGCAATTGTTGCAATTGTTGTTGTTATCCCTTAGTTGTTGTTGTCGCTGTTGTCTTATCAATGCAATCCTTGAGGCTTGAGTTCGTTCTGAGTCTCTGCTGCAGCTCAGCTGTGGCCTCGTCTATTGTCACGGAACTTGTGTGCCGATCGCAGCTGAAGCTCTCCAGCTTTATATGGAAATGCACAGCACAGCGATCGGTTCAGTTCAGTTCGGTTTGGGCGCCAAATGCAATCGAATGGAATGGAATGAACCAAAATGAGCTGAGCAGAGCCAAGCGGAGCCAAGCTGAGTGGAGCTGAGCTGAGCGAATCGATGCACAGTGCTTGCTGAGATTTTGATACTTTATGGCATTTATTGGCAGTGTTTGTGTGTGTGTGCAGGTGTGTGTCTGTGTGTTAGTTGTGCTGCAGCTGGCAAAAACAATTGCATGCCAAAAGGGAGACAGACACGACGACGACAGCAAACCTGGCCTGGGCTGGCCCGGCACTGTCTCTGGTGGCTTGGCCATTGTGTTGGCGTTTGCTCAACTTGGCCAAGCTCTCAGTGCGCTCTCCACGCTCTCCAAAACTGCACAGTCTCGCCACTCTCCACACAGTCTCCGCTCAACTCATCTGCAACTGGCAACAGCTTTTTGCGCTCGTAAATTGAAAGCCAATCGAAGCTGAACGCGCCCCCGCCCCGTCTGTAACCCGCTTTCCCAAGCGCATCCCCAGCTCATCACAGCCCTCTACAGTGTTCCTCCCTGTACCGCCCCACCTTGCCCCTGCCTCTTTGCCTCTGCCTCGTTTGCCAAACACTTCTCCAATGCGCTTACAATGCGCGCTACGATTGCGTTGCCAATTGCGAGAATTTCACAGCTTCATCAGCGATTGTGAGCCTCATTATGAAACGGATATGCTTGGGGTTCCCTGCTTATCAGCAGCACATACTTCTTCTTCCTCTTCTTCTTCTTCTTCTTCTTTTTCTTTTCACTCTTTCGCGCTGCTTTTGACCTTTTCCTTAGTGAGCCTGCAGGGGGAAGCTTGGCCAAAAAGGGCAATTGCACTCGAATTTTGGCGATGACTTCGTCATTTTGGCCAAGTGCAGCAGCAGCAGCGACAACAACAACAACAACAACTGCAACAGCAACTAGAGGCGACACACACATAACTTAAGTTGGGCTTTGCGCATTGACATTTGAAGAATTGTTAGTAATTTTGTTTCTTTATTTTTTAGCTGTTTCTGATTTAGAAAGGCAGAAGACAATTGAAGACGAGCAGCCAAGCCGAGCGTGTGTGTTGTCAGCGGATTCTTTTTGTGGCATGCAACTCTTGTCATTTTACAATGTGCCATGCCACGCATTAGGGCTGGGCCAGCAGTGGGGTATATCAGCTGAGACTTGAATAGGTAGAGTGGCTTCTGCTGGCTTGGAGTCTTCGCTGGTGCAACGATCTTCAGTTTGACTCGTTTGCCTTTGTTGGGCAGCTGCTAGTCGTATATACCCTACACCTACACCTCGCTGAGACCTTCAAGCTTACTATTCCCAATTGCCTAATGTCGCTGTCTTTGCCAATGCTTCTACAGCGCAACTATCAGTCTCTCATACCCTATATCCATAAAACTATCTTCCAGCTTATACTTTCTTCTGCCTTCTTCTGCCTTTTTATGTCTTCTTCCAACAACATCTACCCTCCTTTTCCACAGCACCCTTTAAACCTTCTACAGCGCAACTGCTTCTCTCGCTTTATGACTTCTCTCGCTCCTTCACAGCCTGCAACTTGTTCTGTCTTCTTAATTTCCTTTTTCGTTCTTCTTCATACTTCCATCTTCATTCTTGCTTCTTTTACTGTCCTCATACACCTTCGTTCTTTCCTCGTTATCTATTAGGTTCTCCATAACCTTTCATCTATAACCCTCTTCTATCTAGTATTGCTTTCTTCTTCCTTCTTCACCCTGCGCAGTTGGAGGCTTTTTCATAACTTCAGTCTGGCATACCCCATGCATACCCTACATAACCTGCCCTGCTGCAACGCGCTCATTTGCTCCCATGCCTGCCACCAATGCAGTGACCATTTTATTGCGCTGCGCATTGTGTGGATGCAGCAAGGCGTGAGGTGCGCCCTCTGCTGCCCTGCCCCTCTCCTGCCAAGAGCTACGCCAGCTGTGCAGGCGGCACAACAGAAGGTCAACCAACTGGCAAGGAATTTGCAAACATACACACGTGCAGTAGTGCAACGATGCGTATGCTTGATACGCCGCAGGTTAATCATACGCCGCATTGGCCTTGCCAAATATATACACAAAATTAGCACACACATGAGATAAGCTGCTCACCAATACAGACACACGCACACACATACACACTGCATTAAAGCTGCACATCGTCGCGTCGCATCGTTCAATCTAAGTTATAATTGATGCTTACGGACTTCAATTAACCCATGAGTCACCCTAACCCGGCTGCAAGCCCGAACTGTGATGCAATTGCAGCGTCCGTCTACGTCTGGCCAGCTGTTCTTGGGTTTTTCTATCTCCCCCTCCGAGTTCCTGTTTACAAGCTAACAAGAAACCAAATGAAACGGATCAGCTTTCCGTTAAGATCTCCGTGTGTGTTTGTATGTGTGTATGGGTGTGTATTTTATTAGGGTCTTAGTGACGATTCATGATAGAAAATAAGATAGATATAGTTAGCATCATTGCGCATCTGCTGCTGGCTGGCTGGCTGGCTGGCTTACTCGCCCGTCATCATCTCCATGAATTCTGTAAGTGGAAAGCAAAGTGCTGCGATTAGTGGTTGCCGGGGGAAGGGGAAGAGAGAAGGGAGGAGCAGGGGGACTTTATAAATAGAGCACTGAGCGAGAGAGAGAGATGGAAGCAGACAAGGGCAGACGGCATTGTTCATAATGCTTGTGGGCGATTAGCTTGAATTAATGCAAGGTGTAGATACCAAGGGAAAAGAAGGAGCACGGGGGAGAGTGGGGCAGTTTACTCTGTCACTGCTGGCAGCTTGCCCAAGTGCTGAGTGTGCTTGTGTGTGTGTGCTCTGACAGCCTCAGGGCAGCTGCTAATTGGTTCGACCCACTTACCATCAAAGTCCACAGTGCCGGAACCATCGGAATCGATTTCCTCGATCATGATGTCCAACTCCTCGTTGGTCAGCTGATCGTCCAGCTCGCGCAGAATCTCACGCAGGCAGGAGGTGGGAATGTAACCATTGCCCTGCTTGTCGTACAGACGGAAGGCCTCACGCAGTTCCTTCTGCATGGCCTCATCGTCCTCCTCCACAATGAATTTGGCAGCGAGCTGCACGAACTCTTCGAACTCCAGGCGACCAGACTCTGTAGAGAATTAAGTTAAGAGTTAGCAACAAGTCAAGTTGATACACTGCACTGTTCTTCACTTACTGTCCTCGTCGACCTCATCGATCAGCTCTTCGAGGATCTTCTTGTCGAAGGGCTGACCCATGAGACGCAGAATATCGGCAACCATCTCGGTGGGGATGCTGCCGGTCTTCTGGTGATCGAAGCTGTTGAATGCCTTCTGGAGCACGGCAATCTGCTCGGGGGTCAGATCATCATCCTGCAATGGATTCAATTAGGAGTTAGTTTCCTTCCCCAAGTTTCCATTAAGGTGTTCCTTGTTCAGAACTTACAATAACGTCCATGTTGAGAGAGAGTTCTGTGTGTGCTACGCGTTCCTCACCAGAAAGATTGCTGCCAACGACTGAATTGCTTCCTTAATTCTTGATATCATCTCAGCACACTCACGCACAGCCACCCCCACACACACACACACACACACGCAAGTAACACACTCACACACAGACTGCATTCCAAAAGTAACAAGCTAATTTATGGTTTTCAACAGTATTTCGAAAATAAAAGCAGGCAAAACAAACAACACACACACAAACCCATTTATATACATACTCTATATATGTGTGTGTGTGTGTGTATACAAATTTTAAAATTGTATTTCATTTTTGAAAAACACTGTAAAAGCATTGAGCATTTGGCCAAGTTCACAGTGCTGCTGGCCACAAGAGCTGGTCATGTTCATTTTGTAGTGGTTTGCTAAGCTTAACGTGAAGCACAACGATTATATTTGCGCTACACTGTCAGAAATCCAGCAGGCAGATGCTGCGGCGTAGTAACAGACCTGGGTAATCAATTTCAAGGTTAAAATATCCAATAAAGTTTGTGTAAATTCAGAAAACACACTAGAAATGTTTAAAGAATGTTTTGGCAAAATTAAAATTTTAATTTCTTTTTATTTATTCAATTAGTTAATTTTTACATCACATTACTAGATTTTATATTAGTTTATTACATTAGGACTACTTTGTGAAAATTCTGCAGACTAATGTAACAGATCTAGGTAAAAAATATCACAATTTACATATTTTATAAAAAAAAAAACGGAGTAAACTCATTGGAAAATATTTATGAAAGCTTGAAAATACTTCACAGTAGAATTATATAGTTAAGTATACTATATATAATTTATAAATTATATAGTTAATCAGTATATGCATATATTAAGCAGCACCCCAAAGATTTCTCGCAGTGCATTTGATGGCAGCACGCGATGTTAATTGAATTACACTCACCGTTGCCATTTCACGGCTGAATTTATTGATAATATCAATCATTGGCGTCTCGTGTGTAAATATATTATATGATAATATCATCGAACGATCAAACAGATTGCTAATTAATTGAATTCATTTTCCCATTTCCCACACTCACGAACACACACACACATACACACACACACTCGCAGTAAGTTTTCCCAGCACTGCCCACGCAAAGGCAAATAAAAATACCACAAATTTTTATAAACGATTCGAAAATTCCTTGTCTCTTGCCTCACACATCCGTATTTAAATTTTTAATCGGTAATATTATTTGATATTTGTTTCTGTTCACACTTATTTTGTGTTTTACGAGCAGCAAACTAATGCTTGATTAGCGGCATTAATTGATTTATATGCACCACTTAATTCGTCGCTACTTCGTATATGTGTATAAGTATTATGTGCTTCCCATTCACATGCTAATTAGTATTAGATTTTAGTATATTTTCATAGATATGCCTCCGCTCACACGACGACAACTTGTTTATGAGTTATGATCGCGGCGCAAAGTGGAGCAAAAGCAGACGACGAGATAATTTTGACGTCATTTTAGACATATTGACCATTTGTTTATTTGATATTATACTAAAATATTGCACTAATAACTTATGCCGGCAAACAGCTGTGCCCCCACCACCCACAAGTACCGAGAGTACAGGCAGTAATACGAGTATATATAGTTGTATGGTATATCTATATTATTTTTGCTATTTACAGCTGTTCCCCCACCCACATGTACAGAGAGTACTGCCTGTAAAGTTATATCTTCAAATATATCCATAATTATGTTAATATTTTGAATAATTTACCATATCATAATTTCCTAGTGAATATTTGTGTGTGATCAAGTTGCCTACATGCATATTTCAAGTCAACTGGACTGGCATGTCTGGCATGACGTCCCCGGCAGCTTGACAGCTTGGCACTTTGGCAGTGGCGGCATCGGCATCTCGGCATGACGATGGAAATTAGTTTTCGCTTACACTCTGTCAATATTTTCTTGTTGAGTTTTCTGATGCGATTAGCTGCGACGTGTTTCGGCACAAAACCAGAACGAGCCGAACAGTTTCAGCCTTGTTGCTTTAGTTGTTGTTGTTGTTGTTTTGACATTTGGACAACAGAAGACATTACCTTGATCGTCGTTAAGATCACTTTTACAGCCCCAGTCTTTCTTGATGGGCAATTGCCATCAACGCCGGCAATGGTAACAGTAACGGCGGCATTCACTTTGGCGCGCAGACCAATTTGCCGCTCGTTATAATTGCGGTGGCAAATGCTAAACGATCTCTCTGCACACTGATCGATTGTTGTCATCCTTGTCGGGTGCTATCAGATTTAAGGGGGCAGATTTTGTAGCATTTTAATAATTTACATATACTAAATGCTTCAACAATCGCTTATCTATATATATCTTTTTTTCTTTTTCTCTCATAGAATGAGAGAGAGCCTCAGTCAATCGATGGGAGTGAAACTCTGTTTATGTTGCAGGTGCAAGTATCAATGGATATCGGTCTCAATGCAGCATGCCTTATCATACGAAGTGCTTAACGAACACAAATATTCGACAAAAATAACTCAAGTGGATGCACAACGTAAACAAACGAGAAAGACAAAGAGGAAAAGCAGGGAAAACATTGGCCTCATGGAGAACCATGTCGATAAGCCGCGAAGCAGAACCAGAGACATTAATTATTTATTATTCTATAATCACTAGGAATCGTTCAGTTCCATCTGAACTTAACCTAATGCGTACCTTAAAAGATAATATTATGGTTAAAGTTCCTTAATTATAATATATACAAGTGTAAACTAGAGGAATTATGCTATCTTACGAGTAAGGAGCTCATGGGGATGAGTTCTCTTCAAACGTCGGAGGGAAATGGGGTCGACGAGATCATTCGCCAACAAGTTCGGGTGGGCGGGTGAGTCTGTCGGCATATCGGCTGCTGTGGAAATTTATTTGATCTCCCCATTGGACCACTTTTAATTCCCTTTCGATGACCTGGTTGTTCACTTACCAGGGTAGCCCAGATGCATGTCGTGCCGCTCGCGATTGAATAACTCTAAGCCAATTGGAACTGCGTCTTGGAGGCAGTAACCCCCCCCCCCATTGAATGGCGTAGGTCTGCGTTGGCTTTTAATTAACAGAGCCTTAGTTGTTTAGCAGCATGTTTACATGAAAATCTATCGCTGCCTCCCTCTTTTAACAGAATAATTCACAGATAACAATGTGTTATTTTATTGCATACCGAGCAGCGCTTATTTTCTGTTAGCGTCAAAAAAGCTGTCAATTTTTTCGAATAACGGCATTTTTTTTCGTTTTTCAATTGGAAATTGCAACGAAACTAGAGCAGATGGCGACTTGGGGCTGTTTCGATTTCGTTCTTGTTTTCTTCATTGATCACTACCCACCGCTTCCAAGTTCGCAAAGTGTACAGCTCGCCCAGGAAAAGGAAAACCTTTTGTAGGCTGACTTTTGAGTTTCTCTCGTTTCTTTTAGATGAAAACACTTTTTAAACCCGACTTTTAGCGCCAGGGGGCGGCGGGGCGGGGAAATTTTCGAATTTAACATTTCGCTGTAAACGTAAAATCCATTGAGCGCAAAAGTATGCATTATGCAAGAATGCAGCCATGCAACGCCTACTACGTTTGCTGTTAACGTGCAATACGTAATGTAAATGTAATGTAAATGTAAATAGAAGTTTTGGCCGCCCGCCATTTGTGGCAGGGGCGCGCATAGGACGTTTTCGTTGGGAGAAATTAAAATAATTGGTCATAGCTGTGGTCCACATTTTGCTATTTTGCTATTTTTTTTGTTTAAATGAAATTAATTTAAAATGGTCATTATTTCAACGGAATTTCTACTTGTTTTGTGGCTAACAGAGTTATGTTAAACATTACGAGTAGGCAGGATCGAGAAACCCAGAAAACGAGGCACAGTAGGAAAAACTGATTAATTCTAGTTCCGTAATAAAAAGACCATTATACTTAAACGTTTACAAATATTTATCAATGTAAATTTATTCTATTATTCTTCATACATAACGACATTTAGTTTCTAAGCTAAAACCTACCTGTTTAAATTCTGGAGTCAAGCTAGAGCTATACAAATAAAGAAAAGTCCTTTTAGCTATGTACATATGGTATGTTTATGTATGCATACAACTCCACAAACCTCATGTTCCCACAACAAGGTCAAGGACAGGCGAAAATAAACAGAAAAGAAAACGAAATCAAAAGTGTGAAGAGGTTAAAAAAATATCCAAAAGATCAAGTCGTCTTTTGTCACTGAAAACAACTATTCCTATTAATATTAATTATCATATGCCTAATAGACTCCGACACGCCAAACAGATAGGTATAGTATTTGACCCTCATTTGCATGATGCCGCATAAAAATGTAAGAAACTTGTTTTCGGGCATACCGCCTTTTCAAGCAAAACGGAAACAAGTATAAAGAAGAAGTAGTAGAAACCCCCTGAATAGATCTTGATCAATTTGCATACAAACATTATAAGTAGCTGCAAATTCGAGTATTGTCTGTTTGGGACTAATTAAATAAAATTGATACACTGCCGCAGACGAAAATAGCCTTAAGGTAACTTAGTATCTCTCTATGAAAAACAAATACTACGCCTTATCGAAAAACAAGATTTTATAGACTTTAATAAAGATAATATTCACAGAGGCAAAGAATTAACCAGATTTAAAATTATAGTGGAGGATTCTTTAGGGACTTGGTCTCGGGCTGGATACATATGTATTTATTTCTAAGCACCCTCTCAACTCAGAATTTCCTGAATTCAAAAATTGTTCTGGTGTTAGTGAGTAGCGATCCAATCAAAGGACCTCTGGATGGCCTCTGGGATTATGGGTTGGCAGAGATAACTTGGCATCTGCGACATATTGCATAGAAACAGCTTCTTCTTCGGGGGATGTCACTGCTGGCCATGGACCTTCCATTGTTCACCATCAAGTTGACCTTCCTGCTCAATTTCCACAGAGTTCTCTAGTTGCAATGCCCACTTGACAGATATGTCCAACTCACAATGATTTTCATGTTATTTGCTTGAGGACTTCGTACGACTTACTGATACCAAGAGTGTTCGATTATTTGTGATAATATATTATTAAATTAAGGACAAAATACGCATCACGCATATGTTATCGCTTCATCTGTCAATACTCAGATACTCGTTTGCTTTTATAACATAACAGGTTCGCAGTATTTGAATAAAAGATACTATCTGTCAACAGACGTCATAATTATGTGGCAAGTATACTTATAGACACTAGAAGAATTTATTGTTATTCAGCTTAAATGGGAGTAATAAAATGAGCAAAAAATTATATTATCATATATATGTCCTCAATAATGTTCTCCGCCTATTTGTATCTCCCACTGCTATTCTTCGATGACACACGAAATTGTCTTTGATTTGCGGCAGGGTTGACCTTTAATTTAACCTGCATCATGAGCTTATTTCCTCAATTTAATTTTAATCAGCTTAGCCACCTAGGACTTTTGTTAATAAGTTGATATGTTTTTTGAGTTATTTAAATGCGTTTATTAATTTTGCTTTGTTTGGTTTACTTCTCGTCTTTTGGGGGGTGAGCTGCGATCCACTCAAGGGCCCTCTGGATGGCCTCTGGGATTGGGGGAGGTGTGGGCAGTGGAGGGTTGGCAGAGATAACTTGGTAGCCGTTTTCATCAGCGACATATTGAAGAGCAACAGCTTCTCCTTCAGGGGATGTCCAGGCGCTCTTTCCGGCGACCGTCCATGCCTCACCCTTAAGATCACCTTGCTGCTCAATATCCACAGAGTTGTCCAGTTTTAATGCATACTTGAAGCTGTCAGTATTGACCTCTTGCTCACTGCGAAGAACAGCGGCATCCTCGTTGGCATAAGCCAAAACCAGCAGGCAGGATAGAGCAATCTGAAAACAATCGCATTATTAGTCGACGCTCTTGAGGATCCCTGGATAGGTAAGTTCAACTCACAATGCTTTTCATGTTGTTTGCTTGAAGACTTCGTAAGACTTTCTGATAGCCATAGTGAGCAAATCGGCAGCTTTTATAGCCAGATTTCAGTGTCCGATATTTGATAAATATATTATAAGATTCAGTACAAACGAATTTTTAAATACGCATCGCGCGTATGTTATCGCTTCATCTTTTGATACTCGAATACTCGTTTGCTTTATAAACATAACAGGTTCGCAGCATTTAAACAAGCGGAACTTCTTCATATCCATGAGAAGATACTATCCGACATGTATTCCCAATGATATTTCGATCCGACATTAGACGAATTTATAATTATTCATAATTTGAATGGAAGAAAATTAGATAAGCTTGAAAAAGAATGCCAATGATATAATCAAATTTCATAATTTTACCTAATAATATTCTCCCACTATTCGTATTAAGTTTTTCTTCGATGTACGAAATTTGTCTTTGATTTGCGTCATCTGATCATCAGGTTTGAATACGTGATTCTTTAATATTTTATTTTAAATAATAGCTACGCATTTTTTTTTTTTATTTTCAGTGGCAGTAATGATTTGAAGAAAAATATCATTTTTTACGAACATACATACATATGTAATTAGTATTCAAATGTATTCGTATAAACCTCCTAATTAAACTTGACCTTTGCTGAAAGTGAAAACTTCATTTCATGAAGAAGAAGATTTATTTTGAATATCAAATGACTTAAGCTGACAACAAAAGTCAATAAATTAAAGTACAGCTTAAACAAGCAAACTGGTAGGAATATGGGATTTATTGCTTAGATCTGAAATTTGATTCGAAATGACAACGATTTAAAACCTCAATAGATTCAACCAAATTTCTAATTAATTAGCTATGAAAGTGAGTTCCTCATTAACAAGATACCGGTAATATTAAGATTTTAGTCACAGATTTTATACACCTATTCAGCATACAAGTAATAGTTAGGTAAATATATATGCAATTTATATTATAGATTAAATACTAGAATAATATGTATTCAATTAGAAATTTGCAGCCTCTTCTACGCGTTACCATTCATAAGTTTTTGCACAGCTCGATCAAATTTCCTGCAATATACAAAATGATTTTATATAGCAAAAATTATAGTGATATTTGTAATAATCAGTGACAACGATAAAGGTCTCTGGTAATAACAATATGAACTCACTTGGAAGTCAGTTGTTCGCCCGGAATGTAAAATGGATTACAGACGGCATCCGTATATAGCATGTGTAGGTTGCGGAATATCTTTTGAAAGAAAACATATATAGATATAAATATAGATGGATATGGAAGTGGAAGGAACCCTCTGAAAACGTACCGCTCGCACCTCGTTCTCTCGGAGCGCAACGTTGCTTGAATCGATGACGACAATAAACTTCACTCTAGAGTTAGTGACGAATCCGTAGCTAAAACGAGAAACAGCTGTTAGATGGATAAAATACAACATGTAAAAATATGCCTACATTTTGTGATTCTCCGTCGAATAGAGAAGTCCCAAGTACAGTTCCTTGGATTCTGGAGCTCCCTTGCCGATTAAACATTTCTCCTCGACAACGTCTAGGGCTGCGTGTACATGATACTGCAGGTCCAACTCTCGTTCCAGATCGGATGTGGCCAGATACAAAGGAGCATTCTATAAGTAAGATTTGATTGGATTACACGTGTGCACAAGTTGTTAACTTACTTACGTCCTTGCCAATAACGGCAATGCAAAAAGCCATTATGTTTTCCAAATTATTATTATTTATTATTGTTTTGCAAAGATAACACTGTCTCTGTTATTGCACTGTTAACGGTTCGGGGCTGCCAACTTAATTAAATGAGAAACGTTGTGAATGGTACGTGTTAAATCACATTGCGAATGGAATAAAAGAGAAAATACGTGTAAAGACTTTTATTTTAATTTACTTATTAATTTTTATAATTTCAGAAACATAACATTGCCTATTTTAATGCAATGTTAATGCGGTTTTAGAAATGCCAACTTCAATCAATGTGATACACTGTGAATGGTATGTGTTAGATCACATTGTGAATGGTACAAAAAAGAAGAAGATACGTATACACACTTGTACGCTTTAAAGTTTAAACGGATTAAAATAGGCAAATTAATTTATTGACCATTGTTGAGCAGTAAGGCAATCTACATGAGATGGCGGTGCAGTTCGTGCATAACAACCACAATTGGCCCGTCAACCCACAAGGACCCCCGCAAGAGGAAGTCGTGGTTTACGTGCTGTTTGTCAACACAACAAATCGCACCTTAGATCTTTACTGGGTGCGTGAGCCCGACATGGAAAACATTCAATTGACTTTGAAACCTAATGAAGAAGTGCGTGTGAATACCTACAATACGCACATTTGGTTCTTTCGCGACTATTACACAGGGGAACGAATGTGTGTGCGATCCAAGCGACTTTTCTTTCCTGTGCGCGTACGCGTCCCGCATCCACAACGGCCCGACGAGTTGTGCGATGTACGCAGTCAGATTCTGATACACTTTCCGCTGCGTACTCTCAAGGATAACTGTCTATGGTTGATTGCCAGGTGGTTGAAGCGGACGTACGATAAACCAAGAGATTTTATCAACAATTACCCAATCCCTGTTACACTGAAGCAACAATTGCATCTGCTGCTGGACACTATGGAGGTGTACTGCAGCCAGGCCCCGCTAAGGAGAATGCGGGTCATTGATCGTCGATAAAGTGGTCAACACACAAATGCATGTTAATCTATACAGACATATTATAGTTCTTAAGCGCCCGCGTAAACAGTTTTAGTGGATAAGATCGTGCTATTTTATATTATAGGGGAAAGAAAAGCCAAGCTTGATTTCCAAATAATTTAATAAGATTTTGATTTATTTTTATATTTTGTTCTTTTACTTATTTACAAATTGGCTGCATATATGCGTTTATATGTTTCCTACAATTGCATTGTTTTCATTTTATTTTGTAATTTATCATTATAACAGATTACTTAGAATTTACATGTTTGTGTATATATGTATATGAATCTAATTAAACAACTGAATAGTGCCCCCAGAGGCGTCTTTTATATGTGACATACATACACGCACATGTATGTATATCCTATATAAATGTATATTATAGGCGTCATTCTCACTAGATGATTTTTGAAACTGTTTACAGACGGTATTGTTCTTGTTGTTGCTTTTGTGTATATATGTATGCATTTATGTATATTTTTATGTAAATGGTATGTATATAAGTGTGAGAATATACAGTTGCAATAATCAATGTTATGCACTGTATTATTTAAAGATGATAAGAAACAAAAAGCAGTAAACAAAAGATCAAATAAAATGTTCATGCGCGTGTATTAAGAGTGTTTTGGAACAATGAATACGTATGTATTATTTTATATTTTATCTAACGGAACAGGATTTAGGAAAAGAATTACATACTCAAGAACCGACATACATACACGACATACGACGACGTACATACACAAACAAACACAAACGGCTGTTCAATATTTAATAACGAAAAATCACATGCGTCTCTCTCCGTAGGTAAAGCACAATACTCTGGTAGCACAGATATAGCTGCAGATCGCACGGCCGATCAATACTTGCGAGTAACGCGCTCCAAACTATCACCGATTGAACCTGAATGGGGTGGGACAGATACAACTAACAATTAGACTATATGTATTTATATAGGAAGTTTATCATCCTCCATAATCTCTCTCTCTGTATTTCCGTGTTGTGTGTGTGCGCTTGTGTATGTGTGGTGTGCTTGTGTGGACATTTGGCTATTTATGTTTATATTTACCATCGTAATTAAAGTTTTGCTTGGTTTTATATTGAAATGTTAGATCAGTCGATTGCTTCCATATGAAATGACGCACTGTGCGCAGATCCATGTTAGGATCAACAACCTAGAAAGAGTTCAAAGAGAATGTAAGCATAGAAAGCTGGAAAAATAAGGTCTGTACTTACCACATCGTTGCACCACAGCTCAATGCGCTCCTCTGCTGGCAGCTGAGATCCCTCTGAGTTGGCATCGCTTTGGCTATTCTGTAGAGAGTTATTTGCATTGCCTCCACTGGGAGTTGTCTCGGCATTGAGCACCTTCTCCAGCACATGCTCGCACACCTTGCGACACTGTATAAACTCATTGGCAACCAGGCGATCCTGTGCAGAAAAATGTATTAATGGAATGCTTTGGCTCTTCATAAGGTTTATACATACCTTCTTGGTACGCTCCGGCTTTGTCATCTGTGGATGTGGCTGCAGGAAGAACGGAATTTTAAGGAACTTCGGTATATTCCTTTCGATCACAACGTCCGTCACCCATTGCGGCGCTGTCTCGTGCAACAGAGTACTCTCACTATCTCCAGCTGCGTCGCGTACAAGCAATCTGCACACAGTACGTCCGCCTACCTCACTGTAAGATTGATTAGGCAAGGAGCAATCTTTGATGATCCCTAGACTCACCTGAATATGACTGGGGTATGCTTAGGCACTTGAAAATAACCATTACCTCGCACATCAGGCTCCATTTCATTCGGTGGTATACTGTGTGGGGGAGTCCAATACTCAAGCAAGGCCTCAAGCAGTAATTTGCCATAATTTATCTAT
The DNA here is from genome assembly GCA_018904595.1 of Zaprionus indianus. Classification (NCBI taxonomy): domain Eukaryota; kingdom Metazoa; phylum Arthropoda; class Insecta; order Diptera; family Drosophilidae; genus Zaprionus; species Zaprionus indianus. The sequence goes on from JAEIHA010000152.1 coordinate 2,446,704, forward strand.
AAAATTCAGTATAGTTACGTAAAGCCCATTATAATTACGTATACTCACCTTTATTTCTGTCGTTGGGTCATCGCATTCCGGCAGACCCGCTTCAATAGATACCCAAGCTGAGAAACAGTCAACCTCCTCTTGGCCTAATACTATAGTTGGCATCTGCAGAAGAAATTTCAATATACATATATATTAGACATATTACAGATATAACAGAGAAGCTTTAGTTCTACGGCTTACCCCGGTCTTCAAATCAACCGTGAACCAATTTGGAATGTAGACTTGTTTATTACGCTTTTTCACCTCCTCCTCGTAGTCAACTGGACCCAGTTCTTCTTTTTTCATAACACGCAACACATCATAGACAACAACCTGATCCTGTGAGTCCTTTGTAATGATAAAACGTTTGTCGTTTAGCACCGTGCACTCCTTGATGGCAGCTCCGCCTTTGATGCAGGCCAGTTCGGTGCCACCCATTGTCCATTGGGCATCCATTCCCCCCGAGCTGAGCGTACATCTATCGTACATAGGCAGCTTCCAGCAACGTATATCCGAGTTCCAGGTTGTAGCCCACACACCGGTCTTGTCGATGTTGTAGCCCAAACTTAATACTGGCGCCTTCTCTTCGCACACCAGCATCTTGTTGCTGGGATTACGCATTTCCGTTACAATAATATTGCGATCCCTGCTTCCCGAGATTATATACTGGAAATTCTCACTCATCAGCAGCGACCACACGCCCTCCTTGTGTACGTGTATTGTCTGAACACAGCGCTGTTGGCCAAGATTCCACACCTTAATCGTACCGTCTGAACTGCCGGAGACGACCTGATTGCCATCGGGCGATACAACCAGACAGCGTACGTTCTCTGTGTGGCCACGCAGCTTCATTCTACGCATACAGGTACGTGGATCCCAGATGCGTAATATGTTCTCCGTGGAGCCACTGACAATTACTGTACCGGAGGGATTCATGGCCAGGCTATAGATCGAATCTTTTGATCCTGTGAGACTAGAGGTTGTTACGGTGTTGTTGCTGGCAGTTAAGGCTGTGAGCGTATTCACGTCCCACAAGAATATTGCTTTATCTAATCCAGCACTGGCCACCTGCTCGCGATCCTTTGCATAAGCCAGAGCCTGCACATAATCTCTGTGCGTGCGCAGTGTGGACATGCAAAATCCTTTGTGTGCGTTCCACACCTTTACCGTGGTATCACAGCTGGCACTAATTACTACAATTTTGGGAGTTTATAAAAGTTAAATTTAAAAATATTATAATCTAAAGACTTACGATTCCTTCCATTACAGCATAGAACTATGTCGTTAACCCAATCATTGTGATGCTCCATTGATTGAATGTATTTCTCGTTGGACTCCGTACGCGTATTCCATACACGAATGATGGCATCGCGACCCGCCGAGTACAACTTGCCATTGTTGGCATCCAGTTGCAAGGCATTAACGCCATTCCGATGCTGTTTCTCCTCTGCATCTCGTATCACAAAGGAAACCTTGATTGAGCAAAAAATTGAGTAAAATTACTCACATAATTCAATTAATGGTTGTAAAATGTAGTCAAAATGCGAACTGCCTCCATTCCATACCCGGTGTTTTTTTTTTCTTATTGGGGTATTCGCCGCATTAACTCACCTGCATTTTTTTTCGTGCCTGGCAAGTTTTGTGCGTCAACATTGCTTACGCGGCCCGAGCGGATGCTGTCCTGGTTGGGTGTAATATGTGTGTATTCTCGTGGCGGATGTCTCCTGCTGCACATTAAATACGCGCATTAATTAATTACTTAGTCTAGTAGTTGCAAAAATGTAACACTTTATAAGCTTTTCGACCAATGCACGATAGTTTGCCGCAGCGATAGATGCATATCGAAATGATTTTGTCTTGCACAAGTGTGGCAACTCTGCAACTTCAAAAGATGCAAATTTTAAATTAAAATTAAACATATAGTAAGTAAGATAGACTCCTGCGCGTATAAGAATATGTAAGTTCTTGATTCATTGATGTTTTCACTTTAATTGTTGAAGCTATTCACGTAATTTCCGCCATAATATTAGAAATGAGAACGACTCAATGCCGGCTTTCAGTGTGTACACACTTCAATTATAGTTTCTCTTGACTTTTACGTAGTTTATTAAATCCGACTAAGCATAACACAACAAAAATAAGCTCAGTACACATCCACATGTGTATTTTAAACAATTTTTGATTTCACCATATATTAGATTTATTCACGAAAACCGGCGTAATAATTTTAATTGCGAGGTGTGCAAACACTGTCTTTTATATAACTTAAGGGAGCATCACTTTTTGCATTTTGCATTTCGGCTGCGATCAACAAAATTAAAATGGCCACACAAAAGAAGGATAACTGCACCATCTGCGATAAAGTTGGTTTGAAACCATTCACCAAAGAGAACCTATTCAACTATTACATCCCATTGCACGGTGTGGTCAGCTATGCAGCCCTCAGCGTGAACGTTATGAACCCCCAAATTGTGCCCCAACTGCTGCCCAAAAAGGATTTGACGAATGTATTCTTGATATCCGCCGTCGTCGGCAGCGCTGTCTACATTTACGGACGTCCCCACTTAAAGGACGTTGAGAACAAGAAGCGTGGAGCGTACGCATTACTGGGTGCCACCATCTTCAGCATGGGATCTGTGCTCGCCTGGGCGTTGATCAAATCTGCACTGCCACAGGATAACTCCTTCCTGGCCACCATAGCGGGCTTGACCACAGGCGCGCTGGCTGTTAAGATCGGTACAGATTACATACAGGAAGTCGACAATTTGAAGAAGTAAATGTGTGTAAGGTGTGGGGATTGTCGATTTTAAGTTTTGTAAAGATTATAAAGATGCAGGACATGGCCACAATGCGTACATAGTTTGCTCATATAACCGACAATATATGTTGCAACTATATACATTAATTATTTGAATAAAAATTTTTTTAGTGGAATTAATCGTCCTTGTTTGGTTTCTTTTACTCTTTTAAAACAAAAATTGCGGAATATTAAAATTGGTTTTTATTTTTAAAATTAAATGTACCTTTAATTGCCTTCTCTTATCTGCTAATAATGCTTAACAATTCAATTGTTTTTATGTATGTATGGGTGTGGGTGTGGAGAAATCAAACATTACGTATTTTTTTGATTTCCAATAAAGATCTCTTAAGCGCCAAATACTTATTTACAAATTTATCGGGTTAAAACATTCTACAAACTGCTGAATTGACGACTACGTTTTATTATTGTTATTATTTCATAATTTTGTATTGCAAAAACATACAAATTACTAGTAAACTTAACCTTAAATATGCATACATACTTTACAAACATACACAGTGGTCATCATTATCATCAGTGTGGCTTAACTATATACTCTAGATCATTATTATGCTCTATATATATCCAATATATGAATTAAAAAAAATCTTCTAATCATCACTGTGTAAATATTTGAAATTTTTTAACGAGATTTACGATTGATCGCGCCAAAAATTCGAAACAACTAAATTATGAATACATAATATTGCATTTACAAAACACAAGGGGTGCGGCCTAGAAACAATACATATTAAGCATGGTTGGAAGATGCGAAGCGATTTCGACTATTGCATTGTCATGATCGTAAAGAGAATGGGCCCTAACTATCGATCAGATCTTGCTACAGACGTGCTTACTAAGAATGTGTCTTATAAAATGATCCATTCTCAGACCGCACCGATAGCCTGTTGCTCGCCTCTACTACTGCCATGACGTTATACCAAGTACGCAACAATTTAAATTACATTTAAACTGCTCCCTCCTCTATTGAAGGCTCTCTCTTTCACCTCGTTAGTTTTGAATATCAAATTATCAGCTGCCCAGTCTCCACTCCTATACTCTCTCTCTCTTTCTTTCTCTCTGTCACTGTATAATTGTTTACTTCACTTTTAATTGCACCCTCAAGACCTCGCGGAGCTCGTGCAGCTCTTGTGGTCCTTGCATGAGTCGCTTTACTCCACGCGGCAGGCCACGACAGGAGGCAAGGTTGATCGAGCTCATGTGCACACAATTTGTGAGTATTTCCTTGACTGCCTCTTCGGAAACGGATGAGCCGCATAGATTCAAGTGACTAGATATATAAAATAAACATTAAAAATGATAATAATATAATTCGCATAACTTACGCCAATGGAGACTCGCTTCCTTTCTCGGCAAGAGCACGCAGTGCATTATCAATGGGTTGCTGCACATTGGCCCAGGCAAGATCCAATTCAATGAGACTATGCGCCCACTTAGAGGCAATCAGTTCCAGGCCCGATCTGGAGACACGAATAGGAATGTAATAAATGAAAAACTTGATATATATAAAACCCGCACTCACCCCACGTCCCTCGTCACAGAACAACCAGAGAGAAATAAATGCTTGATATCCCATGCCGGCAAACGTATAAGACTCTCGTGTGTCAGGCGTGTGCAATTGCGCACATCGAGCAGCTTGAGCTTGGAGCTGCTCTTCAGTATGCGCTGTAAGTGATCATCGCTTATAATACGGGATTCATCGGTCAACGCAGCCACCGATAGTTCTTCGAGATTGGGAAAGCCAGGTGAGTCCATCTAGAGGGAGAAAAAAAACATTATAAAAATTTCTCGATATTTATATTCTTATATACTCACTATTTCCTGCATGCTTGCCGTGCTTGGAGTTATATGCGAGTTGGTCACCCGCAGCACCCTTAGCTTTTGACAGCCATGTTGCAGCTTCTCGATGTGCAGCACGCCGTGCGATGTTGCCTGTGTGGTCACATTTGAGAGATCTAACAGCGTCAAATTGGGACAGTATTTCTGCAATTGAATCCAGCATTCAAATTGATAAATGTTTCTCATTCGATATGCAAAGGTTTCTCTTCCTACATACCGATAGTACGCTGACTATGTTGGGTATGCCTGCCAGACGATTGTGTGCCAAGTAAAGATGGGTTAACCTGTCCCCCATTGTTTGCAGTGCAATGCAGAGAGAGTTCACGCCCACAGCGCTCTTGCTGGCATTCATCTCGACCTGGAAAAGTAAACGAAATACATATTATTAATGTATTTCTGAAGAATTTTACACGACCAAGTTCTGCCTTATACACTCACATTAATAGAGCTCAAGTCTAACCGCTGCAGTTTTTGCATATTGTTCACTAAATATGTCAAGTGATCCGAAGTGAAACCTTTCCAGCCAGATAACGTAATGCCCGTCAGGTTGGGACAACCGGCAGCCAGTTTGGTCAGAAAGCAATTGATGTCTGTAATCTTCCAATTGGCTAAAAGTTCACAATACTGGATCAGAATGCGAAACAATATCATGAACAGTGTAGAAATCACTTACAAACATTCAACTCGGTGCAGGCACTGCAACGATTGTCGACAAACCACTTTAGCTTGAGTTCCGTGCGATATTTCTCCTTGATCCATGTGGTCAAATCCATTGTGCGCCACAGTGTTGGTCGCAGCGATACCTGTCGCCATAGTGAACACACTCGCCCCAGGCGACATAGCGTGGGCAGGCAGCCCTCCTTATCGACAACATATTGAAATATCTATGAATAAATAACGCGATTAGAATGGGATTATGGAAGTACCAATTTGACGTTGTTCCCTTACACGAAAGAGCACTTCCTCAGGTAACTTATGGCCCCATGCACTCTGCTCGACTGGCTCCGCCTCCGCTTCTGTTGCTGTTCCACTTGTTGACAGCTTCTTCTGTCGTTCGCCGTTATTACTGCCGGCTCCACTTCCACCACCGGCACTGCCGGTTCCTCCTCCACCTTTCTTCTTGCGTGGCTCGTATTCACTTTCATCACTGTCCTGCGGCGGCTTTGGTTTACGCACCCGTTTACGTGCTGCCTTCGATGTAGCTGCTGTTGGCGTCCGCGCAGCTGGCGCCCCAGGGGATGCGGATGACGCTCCAATTGGTAATTCTGCCGCTGCTGCAACCGCGTCCGACTTCTTGATGCACAGTTTAATGCCCATTTTGTTGTCACTTATTTCGCTCTCGTACATAGGCAATGCTTTTGGTTTGCGTGCCCGTGACGCTCTCGGGGATGTTGAGGTTGCTGACTTGTTGATCTTCTTGTTAAGCGCCGTTACCAACGGCTTGCCACCTGACTTTGGTATGACTCCATTAATAGCTGCTGTTGACGCTTGATCTGGTTCTGTCTCCGGCTCCAACTCCTGCTTGGGAGTTTTGGGCTGCTCAGGGGGAGAAGCTGCTGGTGGCTGTTGTTCTGATTCTCCTCCTCCCAGTGGTGACCGCTGTCCTTCTGATGCTGGTGAGCATGAGGTGGACGTGGCGGTGTTTGTCTCATCTGTTTGCGTCTCCGACTTGGGTGGCGATAGTATATTGTCTGGTATGGCTGCGGCTGCTGCTGCCGAGACGGCACTTGCTGTTGTTGTTGCTGTAGTTGTCGAAGACGTATCAGCCACCAGCAGTTGTGGCGGTGTCTGTGAAGGTGTTGACGGAGTCAGCGTATTGATGTCCACAGTGCTTGGTGTGGAATTGGAATTTATTTGCTTGACGCTGCTCAAGCTTTGATCCCCCTGTGCCGCAACCTCCGCCTGCTGCACATTATCAGTTTCCATAGGTGTTGTTGGCTCTGACTCGATATCTTTGGATTCTTCCTTGCCACTTGTCACCAACAAGGGGGGAGGAGAAGCAGCAGCGTCCACTTGCTGCTCTACTTCATTCTTTACACTCTCTTCATTAGGTGGGATGGAAATCTCCTTTTCGATTCCGGCTGTTTCACTCATTTCCGTATGATTTTTCTATAATTTAAAATTTTAAAAACATAAATAAATACGTATCCTAAATAGCGGCCGGAAAATCGATGCAAAACAAACTCAACCCATTTTGGCGGTTTTTCCTAATTCTCTATTCGTTCTTATTCTTAAACGCGCTCTCTCTCTCACACTCTCTCTCTCGCATCAACAACACTCGGGAATACCAACAACTCAACATGCATTCGTAAATCTCACCATCTACCAACAAATTACATATGTATTTTTTTGTTTTTATTTTTATTCGTTTCTTCGCTTTTAATAAACAACTTGTGGTAGGGTTACACCGACACGATTATAACCTGCTATCTTATAACCATGCAATAAGAAACCACTTAACTTTTCTTTGGGCACACTATTATCGACTGCCCAAAAAGGTAGATCTAGTTATTTATTCTCTATATGCACAAATCTGGGATACACGGTCATGTTTCACTGCCAACCAAGCGTTGCACTTATATGCCGCGCGATACGATTGCGTGCAGGGTGCAATAATCGGCATTCAACTCACCACTTGAAGAGAGGTAGGTACACAAATGTATGTTATCTCTGCACTCTTCTATTTATCTCACTTGCACTCACTGCGGTACCTATATTAGGACAACGGTGAAAACAGTGCGGCACTACGTGTGTGTTTGAACTGTTCGATTCGGAAGAGATTTTTTCTTTTGGCGTTCATGGAATTTTTTGCGCGTTTTGCTGTTAAAGCTGCAGCTTTTTACATTTTTGCCAAGCACTTGAGGCACTGAACATTAATTGATCACGGCATTGACAACGATTTGTGTATTTTAAACACCACAAATCAATGAAAACTGATTTTAACTTAACCCACTACTGCAACGACGTAGAAGCAATAGCAAGATAGAGAGGGTTGTGTGTGTGTTGTGTGGTGTATGAGTTGTGTTGTTGTGGTGAGTTCTGCACTTAACATAATAAGCGCTAATAACAGAAAGTAATTATTTTATCCATTAGATATAATAGACTGGTTTATTCAAGGAACTGCAACTAGTTGTGTAATGTATATGTAAAGAATTTTGTAGGTTTTATTTAATAAACACAGGTTTCTCATGACAAAAACAATATTAACTGCAGCTTGAATTTGAATTTAACAGTTGCAGTTAACAGATTAACAGCATAACATATGGTTATCGATAAATTAAATAAAAATCCCTCATTTTCTATTTAAATATTAAATATAACAGAAACTCTGTTTTCATTTTCATTACTCCAAAAATTGTTATATTATTTAAAGTTAATAGAATTAAAAAACAAAGATTTGTTTACAGATACTCAGTACTCATAATCCAAATTCGCAATCTCTGGAAGTATCATGAGATCCTTATGAATATCAAGCCAACGCTTGGCATCATATGTAGTCTTCCCGTAAGTACGACCAATTTTGTACAAATGTCCTGGTACATGGCCCGCATAGCTGGGAATCATGCCGTGATTTTTGTGATAGATCACAAAGTGAGCAACAGGAGGACAAACAATGGCAGGTGTGGTAAGGTCCTGGCCGCAGCACCATTTGTCGCGCTTTCTCTTATGCATGTACCTGGAGAAGCTGCAGAGAGCATTATGCGTTAGATCCTTGCTGTGCTCCCCGAAGCGCGTTATCGCCATTGGAATGTGGGCTGTGTATCCTTTGATAATAAACTTTTCCTTATCATCATCATCCATGAAATGAGGCGTTGTGAACTTGCTATAGTGCAGTTTCTCTTGCGTCGGTGGACACTTATCGTCCTTGATGCCCCTAGAACGTGCTGTTACTGGTATCAATGGTGCACGATAAACTGTATGAGGAAGCTGCCGAGAGAAGTAGGATGACGGATTAGAGTTCCTGCAAAGTAGGTTTGGCAAACACTCAAATTCTCACCAGACGTTCATTTAGTTTATGCTCGAACAAGCCATTGCCGCTCTCAAGCAGATCCCTATGACGCAATGTGCGAGCGTCACAACGATATAGCTGCATTAGCGTCTCATGTTCCGCAACTCCAGCGGCTGCGGCCGCCACATAACGTTTCCCTGTCTGCTTAAACAGATTTGGAACAAAGCCGCCATATCCCGGTATTATGGGATGATTATAAGCAGTGTCAGTGAACTCCTGACGATCGTGCAGGATCTTTACTTCGCCCTGTGTAGGGCAATCCTTAAGTTCGGGCACTGCGTGAATGGGGGCTACGATCAGTTCCGGTGCATGATTGATACACGGATCGATGAGGAGCTTATGCGTCTGTGTGCCATAGGTCTTGCCCACACGATCACGATTCCTTGCGCAATGGCCAGTGTAACTACAGGAAGGCAGATACTTAAAGGTTCCCTGGATCTCATAGATCACACCTCAGGCTTACCCTGGTACGAAGTGCGGTTCGGGAGTTTGACTCTTATCCATATTTGCAAATTATAAACGATATACCATAAATTTGGGAAATCACTTTTTACTTACTGCAATTTTAAAACAACAATGAAAAATATTTTCTATATAACATATTTACTACAGGCAATGCTTTCCCTGATTTCAAATCCGAAAAAGCTCCTCAGTTACTAGAGTCGTTAAACTCCTGCAATACGCAGCATTTCCGGAATACTGGTAATCTTCTCCCTTGGCTTGCCCTTGGACTTGCCCGCCTCACTCTCGGCCCGATCGATGCGACGCCAGCCCTCCCAGGTGACCACCTGCTTGCCGTGGCCTGGCTCGAATCCGGGCTTCAATGAACTGATGTCAAATTTGTTGGCCGCAATGTCATCACAAATAGTTTTGGCCACTGCAAAGGCGCCGTTCATGGTGGTCAGTATGACACCGGTGGGTCCAGTACCCAACCAGCCTGCCACATAGAGACCTGGCTCCACCGATTTGGACTCGTTGTTTTGCAGCACACGTCCCTGTTCATTGCACACGTGTCCACGTTGGGAATCGAAGCTAATTCCCGCGTCGGCGCAACTCGATTTGTACCCGATACTGCGTAGGATAAGGTCCGCAGGGAGACGCTCTGTGGCATTGGTAGCCACGGCAGAGTTCTCCTGCAACTTCGTTACAGCGAATTCCATTTCCCGCTCTGCAATTGCTTTGGGCGCGCGTAGGAAGACAGGCAGGAATTGCTTAGAGCTCGCGCCATCCTTGGGGCTGCTTTGCTGCTCTCCGAGACTCTTCAGCATCAGCTCGGTTAGTCGCTTGCGTGGTCGTTGCAGCTTGTCCAGCTGATCGGGAATGCCTGTAAACAGTTCAAGTGATAGAGAAGTCCCAGAGAGATCTCCAAGATTAACTTACCTGCAAAATCATCTGGTCGCCAACAAGTTTTCACATTGGGTAGTTTGAGCATTTCACGCAGCTCTTTGATGGTGAAAGCGGCCTGCAATGGACCGCGACGGCCCACTAGGTAAACGCGTTCAACTTTACTGCGAGCCAGTGCTTCTAATGCATACTCTGTGGTGTCCGTAACCTGTGAAAAGAAATTTTAACTGCATCAGAATATTACTTAGTATAAGCAGCTCTAATTACCTTTAGATTGTCAATGGGGCTAAGCAATATGCGAGCCACATCGACGGCAACGTTGCCTTGCCCCACAATCGTCACATCGCGGCCACTCAAGTCCGGCTGCAACTGCTCCGCCCCAGGAAGTCCATTGTACCAGGCCACAAACTTGCGAGCCGATATCACATGCGTCTGTTGCTCATTATCCAACTGCAGTTGTCGATCTTGATCCGCACCGTACGTGAGCAGAACAGCGTGGTAACGTTCTCGCAGTTCCTGCAGCGTCACATCCTCACCCAACTTTACATTGCCAAAGAAACGCAAACGCGGATTTTCCGCAGTCTTTGTGAACGTATTGATGACGTTCTTGACCTCTGGATGATCAGGCGCAACGCCAAAGCTGCAATGTGACAATTTGCATAATGGTTGAAGTCATTAGTCGATAAGTGGTGGAGTGCTCACGCAAGTTACGACTAAATAAATATAAGCCCCTCCATTCCATGGCACAGTATGACATTGTACTCAAGATGTGGACACCTTCTGCTCTGATCTCCCACTTGTGGGTACTTTGTCTTCTGTTGGCGACGTGCAGTGCGGCTCCTGAACCTCTCTGGAGTCTCGATCAAGTGGGCAGTAAGTTTAACTATATCCGTGACTTTTTCAATTCTAAAACTTTCTACTGCAACAGGTTACTTCAATGGCATATTTCGCTCGATTGTCGAACCGCTGTTGGGCGTTACAGAAGCTCCCAGTAATGCGACCATAATAGTTGATTAGCTTTCTTAACCAATCTTACCGCACCAATCCAAATGGCACCGGCAACTTCTCTAAAATGTCCACGGCACAATCGCTCAGCTGTTTGAGTAAATATTGAGCCGCATAGAATCCGGCGGGGCCAGCGCCCACAATGCAAATACGTTTGGTTACCGCCGCCTGTTGCACATTCTGTAGGTTTATTGCACTTCTACTGAAGTTATTGTAGCACGCATTTATTATTTTACGTCCGGAATATAAAGAGTTGCGTGTATAATTCATGTTTTTTATTTCTAATCAGACACACGCAAATCGCCTGGCAATGGTGAAAGTGCAGAAAACCAAAACATAACACACACACTGTGTGACCGTACATTGTGGATGCGCAATTGAAAAGGGTGGCAGCGCTTGAGCTGAAAACAGCTGGGCGCCATATTTAAATGTGAGAGCAAAAACATTGTGTGACCGTATATTGTGAATGCACATTTGAAAACGGTGACAGCCCTCGATCAGCACACAGCAGGGCGCCATGTTCAAATGGAAAAAAATTGCACAATGCATTGGCATTGTTACTTTTTTATGTGATGCAATAAAATTTATTAGGTGCAGAAAGAGGCTATAACAATTGATTTAATAATTTGCATGCTTTAATCACGGTGCAGAGCCAGCCAACGTCTGGCGTTGACTGTGGAACGTCCGAAGGTTTGACCCATATTGAAAATATAACCGGGCACATGTCCACCATAGCGTGGAAGCATGCCAATAACGCGAGGATAGATCACACCATCCATCGAGGCAAATGAGCGACCAATCCCAGCGCTACGCACAGGAACCCATTCGACACTACGCCGGAAGTACATGTCGTTCTTGGGAGTACACCAACCGCCATCGGGCAAATGAAAATCAAAACCTATACAGGAATTATTTATTAGTCACAGGATCATAAGCCCAGAAATGTGTGGCCAAAATACTTACGATTTGCATAGGACATTATTGTTACAACAATTTCGTTTTACGGCTCAGAGTGAAATGAAGTGTGAACAGTTCTAGAAATGACTTCAACTGCCTCAAATGACTATAAAGTTGTGACGGATGAGGCATCGACAAAACGATTTATTTATTTGTCATGACAACGCCTGGCAGGCCATATACGATGTACTATATAGATGTGTTCTCCACCAGCAGTATAAGCAGGAGCAGGAGAAGGCAGCAACAAGTTTTGTGGTCACGACATTTCCTTGTTTATTGGTTTAATGGGAATTTTTAATCGCAAGCAAATGAAATAAACACGCACTCAACAGTTTCAATCTCTATAACGTCGTGTATATATATTATATTAAGTAATATGCATTTTTCTACATAGAAAATTTATTCATTTACATCGAATTTTCACTTTGATTAGCATTTAAAAAAGTGCAACTTGGTTTTCCTCAATTTAATATAAATTTCACTGTCATCGCGCTTAATGCAATTGTTTTTGCGGAAGTACTAGAAGCTATAGATAATACACCCACAATAGCCGGTTAGTTTGACTTCTTGGCCTTCTTCTGCTGTTTACTCTTGAGTTTCTCCTGTTTCTTCAGTTCCTTCTCCGTCAGCGATTTGTAGAGCTTGAAACCAAAGAGAGCTAACAAAGAGAGAGAGAGAGAAAGGTCGTTAGAGAAACGAAAGACAATCTTATTATATTATTATTAACCGAAAATACAGATGATGATCAATATCACAGCGACAAATATGGAGGTCGAATAGGTCTGGGCAATGTGCGAATGCGTCGCCAGACGTCGCTCGATTTTAGCGATTGCCTCCTGAAAGGAACCCTTCATCTCATTGATGAACTGATGGCGATCCCTTTCGGTGAGTGACTCGATTTTAGACTGCAAATTGCCGATCTTCTGCATGAGATCTTCTGCAAATTTGCTATTGGGTCCCGTCTTTGCCACAATTGCCTCGACCGAATGCTTTAGCTTCTCGATGATGGACTCATCATCGGTCATAGTCGTCTCCGTCGGCGTATTCATGATGGTTATATGGGTAAACTTGTAAAACTAATCTAAACAGCCAAATTATCGACGATCGGCATAGCCTTCCCTGCAGCGTGCACACTACTCTATGGATGGACTATACAAGCCAAAAGCTTTTCAAGTTACAAATTGCCGCTTTAACAAAAATTTTGTGGTGGATTTCTCCCTATCTTATCGAAAATCGAACGAACAACTATAGCACCGACATTCTAAACGATGTTTACGCATTGAGTGTGAGTGCTTTAGCGTCGCACACTAAATGAGTAAACGAAGGAGCGTGCTCCCCACACACACACACACGTGTTTGTATCTATAACCGATAATTGTTGGATTTTCCGAGGGAGGTCACTACAGTTGTTGTTGCTGTTGTTGTTGTTGTTGCTTACCAAAGACGAGCAATATAAGGGTTATCATCACGAAGAACACAATATATTCATTTGAACTGTGCCCGGGATGTCCGTATTGCCTCATAAAATCCTCCGGCGATGGTGGCTTCGGATTGAATATACTCTCACGCAACTCGGCACGTTCATCATCCGATATTCCCTCCATGGATTCAACCATTTTCCAGATCTCCTCGGCACTGGGCATTTTGAAGTCTGGACTACCGGGCCCCGCCGAACCCGGTGGCATGGCGAAACCCGCCTCACCACCAGCCAATGCCGCTGCAGCCACATCCTCTTCGAATGCCTGGCGATTCAGTGGATCTTCAGCCATAATCTCTCTATTGCTTAAGTTCTTATGTTCTTCGGAATTTCAGTGTGTGCTTAGCGCTCTATTGTCTCTACACGAAGTGGGGGTGGAAGTTGGAAAATCTTATAGTCGTCACACAAATACGATACTACACGAAACAAATACGATACTATATTTCGCATGCTTGGTAAATAAATTACACGTTTGTGCTAAGCAAACAATACACTCTACGTGGCAGCCGGCAGAAGAACCTTCACCTTCATTCCCAAAGAGAGTAGAGCACTGCGCATTCAACAGTGCCTTCAAGTGTCAGTTTAGACGCCATCAACCAACAGCAGTCGTGGCCGAGTGGTTAAGGCGTCTGACTCGAAATCAGATTCCCTCTGGGAGCGTAGGTTCGAATCCTACCGGCTGCGAGAGTTTAAATACTTTTTTTTTCAATTCGAAAAGAAACACATGAATTTTTAAACGAAACTAATAGGTTTGATAATTTTAGAGATTCACTCACAGTATTTTGAATAATATTAGGCGAGTTAAACCACTTTCGAGCGCTACTAACGCGTGCTGCAGTGTCTGCTGCTACGGCGAACTGAGCGCCCAAGAATCAATTCGAAATTATAAATTGAAAACTTATTTGTAATCAGTTCTCAGCTCGCCTTATATTTCATTAAGAGAGGGAGATATGGATGTGTTCGTTTTGCTGCGCTTTTTATATATTTTGTGTGTTGTTGTTCTTGTCCAGTCAGCATATTTTAACGGTAGAGCTCGACAATGAAGAAGTCCGTAAATCAAAATAAGTAAAAACCAACTACGAGTGCGATAAGATACTCTCAAAATGCTTGGGAGAGGAAGGCGCGCTATCAGCTGAGCACAAAATAAAAGTGGATGAAAGACGACGAAACTGAAGGTGAAACATGCAGTTGAACCAAACAAAAACTGCACTAATTCAAACAAACTATCTTAAAGTATAATACAATATGCAAATATTTTCCCTGCACTGTGGACACGTGTGTATCGTTAAGCAATCAATGAGTGGGAAAGTATGTTTACTAGTGCGGCCTCCTTATCGTTATCGCGAACCAATTTTGAGCGCCCATGAAATATATTTAGACAAGAAAAGTTGTATACGTAGCAAAAATGAAATACCAGATAAGTTGGGAGTATGTTTGCGTAGGTACACGTATGCACAATGAAAGGCAGCGATGCGAAGAACCATTAATACTCTTCAAAAATCAAAGCACAGATACGATTACGCGGCGAATGTGAATGGAGTAACGTAACTACGTTTTGACTACTATAACTCAGAGATAACGGCATTCTAAGCAGCTCAAAGAGAGACACAGCGTCGTCGATGTCAGTGGCTGCCGAGAAATGGGGGTGAGGAGATTCTCGGGGAACAGTTCGATTCTGGTGAAAGTTTTGCTGACCCAAATTGCATTGTGGTTTCGGGGTCGATTTATGTGTGTATTAATGGTGGTGGTGGGGGTAATAGATACTAGGGTTTATCTCATGCATGACGCAATGCGATGCATTACAACCCCCCTGCCTCCGCCCTGAGTGCACTTACCTGCTAAGCCGAAAACAACAACAGCCGGCACATAAAATGCAAAATTGGGAATGGATTGCTGGAACGGTGAGCCGGCGTCGGTCAGATCAACCATTGTGTTTAGATTATGCAAATAATATAGAGAGGTTTAATAAAAAAATAAACACACTACTAAGTCAGCAGAGCAGGCTCCAGACTCTTGAGGCGGTCGTCACTCTTTTAAGTTTATCTCAGAAATATTGTCGAAACACGACTCAGATGAAAATATTTTGCTAGCGTTGCCACCTAGACGGAATATAAAAAACACACAGTTGCCATGCCTAATAAGTCATTGAGCAGTATTGCAGCCTTGTTCACAGCGTTGCTCAACACTTTCACACACTGTTACAGCTGATTATTGGCGTGCGAGGCTACAGCAAATTTTCTCGAAAAAATTAAATTTGTTCGAAAAATCTTGTAAACATGAAGGCTATCTACAATACCCTGTTCAAGCGTACCTCCACATACGCTGTGGCCATCATCGCATCGGCGTTCTTCTTTGAGCGCGCCATCGATGTCACCTCGAACACAATCTTCGAGACCATCAACAAAGGCGTAAGTATTTTCCGCTTATGTAATGGATGAGCCCACTCAAATTTATGTTCTGTTTATTCCAGAAACTCTGGAAGGACATCAAGGGCAAGTACGAATAGAGGATTGGCGGAACCCCGAACTGCCACTAGTTTTAAATGAAAAACGACATGGAGATTCGTTGTGATTAACATACAAAAATAATCAACGTTTATTCTAAACGATACGAAACCCAAACAAGTGTTTTTATTGTTTATTCTTCGTAACTGTCGATGTGGATTGCTCTGTCACTTCCCACGGCTTCTCGTGTCGGTAGGCGTCCCAGGGCTGCGAGTTTGGCAATCTGCTGGGTTCCTCAAAGCTGATTCCATTCTCCTGCACCACTTTCAGCAGCTTGTCTAGCTTGCTGCCGCTCACTGCTTGCACATTGCAGGTCATCTCGGTGATACCGGCCTGCAGACATCGCTGGGCCAATACGCGTCCGAGGTTTACAAACGCGGAGGTGTCGTTTGTCTTGTACAACTGTTGCTTAATGGCCCATTCCGAGGTGCTGGCACTGAGAATGGTGCCGTTCTCGAAATGTTTTACATCGGCGCTCACGTAGCGCCCGCTAGTGTTAATCTCTAGCGTATGCCAATAGGAGCGTCCCGGCTTCTCTAGGTGATAGCCACTGGGCTTGTAGGCAATGCGTAACCTCTCCAGGTTACGCGGGTTGCGGTTGATCACCACATTTCCTTCCGTTGGCGGCGTGCTCAGTGCTTTGATTTTATGCAGAACGCGTGCGGATGTAAGTGGACGTGCAGCGCGCGACATGTTTTATTCTGTATTCGTTAATTTAATTCACGTTTAGACAAAATATGAATTCTCTTCTCCACCTTAGTCGATAATTTTAATCGTTTTATTTTTCTCACAAGTGGCAGCACTGTCTTATGTAACTGCGACCTGTGAATGGCAAAAATCTGATCAGCTGTTTCAGATTGTTTACATCGAACATTTTACATATTATTTTAAATTTCCTTTTGGCCTAGAGTACCTGTGTGTTGCTTTTCTTCTTGCAACTACAATATATATTTCAGACATGCGCGCTTTAGCCAACGTGCGCTGTAGGCACAAATTTTCATTGCACGGGCCTGAATGCGCTAACATCATCGACCAGCTGAAAACTGAACTTGGATGTGGACGGCGACGGCGGCGGCAGAGGCAGAAGCGCAAGTCCAAAATTTGCAATTTGCTTACGACGCGAAGATAAATCACGCTTATGTAAAGAGTGGGTGCTATCATTGGAAGTAACCATTGAAACTGTTTGCATTGTATTCGAAAGTGACACGGACAACTAGCTGTTCATCATGTTAATGGTTCTGTGTACAAGTTTAAGGCGAGTACGGCCTGATCACGTGACATTGTCAGCCACACGTTGTCTGTGGCGATGGGAGAGACAGCATCTGAACCGATTCATCGATGGCCAGCACGTGTACCCCTTGGGGGCCTTGAGGGTAAGCGAGATTGCACTGATCTTCAGCAAATCATGCGAAGGTGAAACAAATCATTGATTTTCATAAATCACACACACACACACACACACACACACACATATACATATATGCTTAGATATGCAGATAAGATGAGCCACGCATTCAGCATTCATTCGTTATTCACCACACACACCGAAAGTCACCTCAGATGACAAGGGCTGAATAGTCTTGCTAATTTTATGGCGCGTAGATTTGAAATTGCCATTATGTGTTCGGCAAGGTTAAGCTGTCGGAAAACGTGCTTTCACTGCAGCACTATTGGCGCTGTTCATGTGCATATATTTGTATGTACGTATTGCGTTTGTTTTCCCAACTGATAATTGTTTACTGATAGCGCGCGCTGCGCTGACTGGCACTTGACTATTGCCCAAGCAAGCTCTCTGGCACCGGCACCATCGCTATTTCCCTTGTACGCACATAACACTGCATTTTGACTTGACAAATCCGCAATGAGTCAAGTATCATCAGTTACACTTTCTGGTTCCCACGACGTGGTCGTAGACGTGGTGCCCCAACTAACCGTGAAGAGCACGAGTATCTCAGCATATCTCTGCTGCTTCCGCGTCTTTGAAACTTTTACGCTGAATTTAAACTAATTGAAAAACTGTGAATATTTCTGAATTAATTGAAGGCGAGCCAATTAAATGTGCTATATGAATATTTCTGATTGAACTCGAGTGTGTGTCGTTGTATTTTAAGTGCACCTAACTGCGTATTTAGAGCGCGTTCTTTGTTTGCTTTTCTTTCTCTCTCTCTCGCTCTCTCTTGATATGCAAGAAAAATGCAATATCATGCAAGTTCGTGCAGGTTCATGCAACTCCACCTGCTTAGAAGAGCATTAATTGTTTTTTAAAGCAGCTGCCTCTTACAAAGTTGTCGAGTAAATTGTGTTCTCGACCTTCCAAATTAGGCAAATATTGTTTTCAAGTAGGTTTGGATCTTGACACCCGTTCGGGTTGTATTAAAATCTATTTCGTTTGCTTACCTTCTGCAGCATTACGTCCAGGCCCCTGAAGCGCGTCCAGTACCAGATGGTAGAGCTCCGTCAGGATTGCAGCAGCAGTCGTCGCAGCCGCCGCAGCAGAGGGAAAAGCAGCAGCAGCAGCAACAGCAGGAGCTCTGCCATTCCACCCAAATCGGTAGAACGTCGCTACAAAAGTCGTTAAATCCACAACAGCAGAAGCAGACGCAGTCAAGGAAAATGGCAATGGCATCTGGGGTAGATATACCTTACGACATTAGTTGGGTATTCCCGCGGCTGCGAAATCCCTCCACGTTGTGGTACGTGACCAGTCAAATTGTGATAACTCTCGTTGGAATCCTTAGCAAAATAATACTTGGTGAGTTAGCTTCGAATCTAGATCTGTATAGATCTTTGTATATAGTTTCCACATTGAGAATAATAATGTGTCTGTGTGGGTTTATCTACCTTATGTTTATTTTTGGCGCGTTTCTTTTATGACCGATTTTTGCGTCTGTTGCGCTTTGTGATACGATTCGCATCTCGCCAGTGGCTCATGGTCATGATTCTTGGCGCTCGACGCACGTCCGACTGATAAACTGCACATCTATGTGTGTTATACTTCCTGTTTGCTTCGTCTATGTTGGTGGAAGAACATAGGGGAAATATATAGAAAAGAGAAACATATGTAGTCCAGTATATATATTCAAATAGTATAGAGGGTTCATAAAATAAATATAATAATAATACACACCTCAAAGTATGATTTACATATGTATAAATATACTGCTTTACACACACATATGTAGGTATATATAAAGTTATATTATTAATTCTGCAATTTCTTACTGTAGTTGTCCTCAACAAAACACAAGTGCATAATAGAGATCGCCTGATCAAGGCGATAACTAACCGGCCCAAGGGCACGCCTCTCATCACAATCTGCAATCATCATTCCTGCTTCGATGATCCAGGCATCTGGGGCATGCTACCCATGCGATTTCTGTGCAATACGATGCGTATACGTTGGGGCATGGCTGCGCATGATATTTGCTTCACCAAAGCGTCTCATTCGCTATTCTTTATGTACGGTAAGTGTGAACTGAGCTCAGAAGTTTATAGAATTGATGTAAACATGAATTACTTCCACAGGAAAGTGCATTCCAGTAGTGCGTGGACATGGCGTCTATCAGGATGCAATCGATCTGTGCATAGAGAAGTGCGCACTAGGACATTGGGTGCATGTATTTCCAGAGGGTAAGGTTAACATGGACAAGGAGGAGTTACGTCTGAAGTGGGGAGTCGGCAGGATTGTCTATGAGTCCCCGAAGGTTCCATTAATATTACCACTGTGGCACGAAGGCATGGACTCGTTGCTTCCGAATGTTGAGCCATATATGATTAAGTGCAACCAAAAGGTTACCATCAATGTGGGAGAACCGCTGGATCTTAACAATTATATTAAGGGACTAAAGGATCAACAGGTGCCGGAAACTCTTGCACGACAGCTCATCACAGACAAACTGCAGGAAGCCCTTTATGTGAGCACCTTCAAATTGAATCTCAATCAATCTCCATTAACTTTTCTATTTTCGATCTGACAGCTTTTGAGGGATGAGACTAGAAAATTGCATGGCCAGCGCTTCGAGCAAAATTAGCTTGGGAACGCCACGCGGAAGAGCAAAAGAGAAAGCTTATTTATTTTTTATAGTATTAAGCCTAAAATGAAGCCTCGATAAAATTGTTAAGCATGTATATAGATACATAAATCTATTTAATGTAATTCCCCCATATCAATTATCTACTTCAACGAACAATGCCAGGCATTCGAACAATAACGTATAATACAACAAATGTAGCAATGGGTATTCGGGACAGACGGTTGCGAGGAACGTAAAAAATTGTGTGAAGCGTCAATTAAGTGTAAATTGAAATAAAAATATAATAAATTAGTGAATGAAATCGATAAATGTCTTTTTTCTATCAAAAACTTTTTCTCGGCAAGATGGCAACGCCAGCCCGACTCAGCTGTCAATGAAAACAAAGAAAAGCACCGTTATATGGCATGCACAATGTGAGAGAGCAAGAAAAATGTATTTAAATATAATAAAAGCTTTTATTCAAATACAGGTCGCTGTTGAAGGATGTGTATAAGGAGAATGCGTTGGTCTTGACCACGCCAAAGCGCAATGAGCTGCTCAAGGAGGGACCACCCGAAGCCGGGCTCAACAGGTGTCACATTTTGGGCAGAGGCGCCTACGGAACTGTCTTTAAGGCTATCTATCGGGGTAAGTGTGGGGAGGGAGGATCTTAAATTTTGTCTACCCCTTCGTATACTTCCTTGCTTGCTTTAGAGCACTCTGTTGCACTGAAGGTGATCAAAAATAGCGCCATCTCCACACTGCACAACGAGGCACACGTACTCGATTGGAAACACAAGAACATTGTGCGTCTCATAAAGCTTGAATCAACGCCGGAGTTTGGACTGCTCATTATGGAGCGTCCCAATGGTCTGTGCCTGCAGCGTGTGCTGGACACACTCGCATTGCCGCTGATACACAGAGTACTGTAAGTGCCAACCAAGAAGAGAGATCTGCAACTATATATGTATGTTCTTCTGCTTCTCCAGCATCACTCTGGACATTCTGGCTGCCCTGCGATATTGCCACAGTCAGCATGTGCTGCATTTGGATGTGAAGCCACCCAATGTGCTGGTTGCACTGGGCACCAAATCAACTGGAGCTGGAAACCTCTACAATCGCAGCTATATCTGCAAGCTGTGTGACTTTGGTTCATCCATCAAGCTGGACGACGAGTCGTGTGCCAATCCAAAGCACTCTGCGAAGGGCACACTGCGCTACATGTCACCCGAAGCGCTACGTTCGGCAACGTTAAGTTGCGCCTCGGACATCTACTCGCTGGGCATCACCATGTGGCAGCTGCAGGCGCGACGTCTGCCCTTCCACACACTCACCTGCAACGAATCCATTGCATATCAAGTGGTCAAGCACGATTTAAGACCGGATAACTACACACTACTCGAGCAGCTCAGACTAGGCACTGCTGGCCAGGTGCCAGCTGTGCCCCCAATCAGTAACTGCAACTGTGGAGAACGTGGCCTCAGTATTAGATACAACTCGGTCGACCTTCTTCGCAGCTATGTGAACAAGTTGGAGCCGCAATTGGAGGCGATCCTCTCAAGCGATATGTACAAGAAGGCGAACATGTTGGCGCTTCGCAATCTAAACTTCGAGAACAATTCGGGTCGTGTCCAGAAACGACCGAAACGACAACGCAAACAGCCGAGATTGGCGCATTACTTTGAAAATCTCTCTCCTCCGGGACTCTCAACTTGTCTGGAGAGCGCCTATAGCGAACTCTATAAGAGCTGCTGGCTAAGTCAGCCAGAACTGCGTCTCAATGCCCTTCAGCTACAGCAGAGTCTCGAAACTATTCTTATCAAGTGCTTTCCCAACAAGTAACGGGAACAATCCATACTTTCTTTTTCTTTTAATCTTTCTCATTTTAAAGATTTGTAAACTACTTTTTATTTCGTTTAAGTTCATGTAAATTGCTTTTATTCTGTAATAATTCCTTTTACCATTACCTTTTTGCTATCTGCAAAAAGTCTGTAGAAAACCAGCAGCAAACTAGATATAATAATACGATACAATACGATATTTGTTGGTTTAATAATTTATTTTTCGTAACTGTGTTTTTTTGTTTATTTTTTTGTACTTGCTACGCTAAGAAAATACATTTATAATGTTTATACGAGCTTAAATTTATAATTTCTCATTTCACGTCGAGCGTAGTGCGTTTGCTATGGGTGTATATACTCTTCATATATGTATAATATGTATATATAATATAATAATATATCTTATTTATGTAACTCGTACTTAGGATGTGTAATGCAGATGCAGATTAGTCTCACATCGTCGTTCTACTTTAAGGGTCGAAGAAGAGGTTCGGGTTATATACAAAACATTGTTGTGGAAACCATATATGCTATATATGCATCTAGTATAATAGTATGTGTATATATATCGTATGTATGTATGTATGTAGTATAGTGTATGTTCGTTTCTTTATATTGTGTGTATGTTTGTAAAGACTTCTAAATCGATTTCACCCATGCTATACAAATGTCCAACTGGTTTTGTTAGTGTCTACTGATTTCTTTTTTAGGATTTTGAGTTTGATAATTGTCATCGATACTCGCTATATAGTATATATATTCTAAATACTATCGCGTACTTTCTCTCTTTTTGTGCGGAAGACTACAATTTTTATTATAATATTTAGAGTTTTGAATTAGTTTTGAAAAGTTTATGTAGTAACACTTCGATCCGAAGCTGTTTTTGGCTATTCCAAATAATGCGTTATATGGTATATAGTAGTAGTGTTGTGTAGTTGTATATATGTATATAGAAAGAGACTTCTCTTCTTAGTTGGAAATGCAATTTAAGAACACATCAATATCTCAAGTTACGCTTCAGACGACGCTCTACAAAATCGCATAGAGCGTGTCGAGCGCAGAAAAGAAACATACATCATCATATCATCAAAAAACTTAGATATAGTATACAATATAAATCTGATGTATCTTGTTTATATACTACACACAACTCGCTCCTGTTTCATCTGTTCTTTTTTAGTTATTAGTTTGAATATATCACAATTTAGTCTTTTTAAATCTTTAAACATATTTCGTCTGACTTAACTCTAGCCTAGCGTTAACTAACGGTTCGTTTTATTTCTCGAGATTATGTGGGTGGCAGGGGAAGAGGTATGGGGATTGGGGGAGGGGCGTCTCTTAACTGGCATAGGAACGACGCACGGGAACTGGCGGTGGAATTTTGGATTTACGTTGTGGCTGCTGCTGCTGCTGCTGCTGCGCTGGAAGCTTCTGTTGCGTCGTTTGCGGCGACGGCGATGAGGGCGACGAGGATGTGGATGAGGTCGACGAGGAGGAGGAGGTGTGTATGCAAGTTGGAATTCGTGTGGGCGGTGCCTTGTGGCAGCTCTTTGGCAACTCCGACGTTGACTTTGTTTCCTGCTGCAAAAAGAGGCATGAGATTAATGAAATTTTTCTCAATATTTTCCGCATTTTCACCTACCTTCTTTGTTGGCGAAACAAGCGCTGAGGGCTGCACTGGAGATGTGACACGCTTCCAGCCGTTGCTGCGTCGCCAGGAGTTCGCTGTAGCCGTCGTCGCTTCGTGCCGCTGCAGCAGTCGCTCCTTCAGCTTGGACACAACAGCTGGTGATGGTGGATGCTGCGTCGATATAGAGGTGTCCTTGGCCATCTTGGCCATCAGGGCGCAACTGATGCTGTCGCTACGCACCACACTGGACTCGAGCTCACGTCGCTGATTGTGACGCAGAATGCAGCTGGGCTCCTGATCCTCCAGCACCGACTTGGACTTGACCAACACGTGAGGAGGGCGACGCAACTCCGTCTTGATGATTTGCGCTATGCACTGTTGCTCGTTGAGCACGGGTTTATGGGCCAGCGCCATCTCGCGGCACTCCTCAATAACCGCATAGTCATGCTCCTCTTCTTCCTCCTCATGCTCCTGCTCCTGCATTGCCTGCTCAGTTAGCACTACTTGCTGCTGTTCCTTGGGTGCATGCGTGATGGAGTGCTCATCTGTTTCGCTGGAGGAACAGCTGGTCAGCTGTGCACGTCCTGCCTCACTGGGCGTGGGACTGTTGCGTGCCTTCACCTGACTCTCTGACATGCTGGAGTCCTCCCCATCATCGTCCTCATCGTCCTCCTCATCGTCCTCATCGTCTGTCTGCCCCTCCAGGTAGGAGAAGAGACTGCGCGACGAGTTGGAGCGTATGTTCACCAGCTTGTAAAAGTCATTGGTGAAGTCCGTGCAGGCCACTTCCTCATCCTCCGAGTAGACAATCTGCAGGAAAGAAAAGAGACGTTAAACAGCTTCTAGGGAGGGAGAGGGAGTGGGAGTAGGAGAAGGAGAAAGAGACGGAGACAGGCTGCTCACCTTCTGCTGCAGCAGCTGCGCAATGCCGTCGGTCAAAGAGTCAGTCTCAACGGTGGTAGAATTGATGAAGTCACTCGAAGGCCACAGCCAGTCGTGCTCCCGCTTGCGACGCTGCAGCTGCAACAGTTGCTGATGGTGCTGGCTCTGCTGGTGCTGAAGCTGATGCTGCTGATGTTCGCGCTCATCGTCGAAGGTTATCACAGCCAGCTCCTCCTGCGACATGCTCCAGTCTTCCATTTCCGTGGAGCAGGGCTCGGCCGGCAGCAGCCACTGCTCTGGCTCCTCGGGCAGATCCTCCAGATGTCCGTTCGAAGGTTGGGGTTGTCCACTGCTCATGGTGCAGTAACCCTCGTCGCGTCCCTTGACCGGACTCGCGGAGAGCGCTGCATTCTGTGCCTCCAGATCACGCACACGACTCTTCAACATGCTCACCTCCTCGCGCAGATTATCCTCTGCCACAATGGCATCCACCACCTTGCGCATCACATCGTCCAGGCAGTGCTCGTACTGACGGATGCGTGTGAGCAACGCACGATTCTCTTGCTGCATCGAGTGCAGCAGACTCTCCTGGCGCGCGAAGCGTGTCTGCAATGAGCGGAGAGAATTGTTAGAGTGTGTAGACAAGTGGGGGTAGAGTGGGGAAAGACTGGGAGAGAGAGAGAGAGAGGAGAGACATTGAAGCGCTTGGAGACCTGTGGCGAATGAAAGGAGAAAAGACATTGAGAGAGACAAATATGGAGAGAGGGGAAGAATCTTCGAGAGAGACAGGTAGACAATGAGACAGAGAAGGGGGAGACTTGTTGGAGAGCGTGTTGAGATGTAGGAGTAGAAGGGGGAAGACTGCGAGATAGAGAGGGAGATTCGTTAGACTATGAGCTGTGAGAAGAGAAAAAAGACTTCGAGGGGACAAAGAGAATGACAGGGACAATTGAGAGAGAGAGAGAGAGTGAGGGAGCGACCTTTCAGCGCTTGTCGAGCTGTGACAGGGGAAGAGAAAAGACTTCTAATGAAAGATGAAGTGTGGACGAGGGGGAAGACTTGTTAAAGTGAGTGGCAGAAGAAGGAAGACGACTTCGAGAGAGGAATAAGAAGAAAGACCTTTTTAGCACTTGTAATGAAAAAGGGAGAAGACAGGGGAGAAGACGAGGAAGAGACAAATATATAGACGGGGCAACTTGTTGGAGTGTGTAAGGAGCGGGGGGAAGACTTCAAGAGACACAAAGAGAGAGACTTGTTAGCGTTTGTCGAGGGCAGGGGGCAACTTTGATGAGGGTCGCCTTCGGCTCATTTATCACGTCCAAGTGCTAAGTAGTTGGTTGCTTGCTTGCCTGCTTGCATTGCCCCAATCCGAAAGACTTGTTAGCTTGCATCAAGGTCGCTGCAACTGTCGAAGCCCCTTCTCACCTCCCCCCTCCCCCTACCTACACCACATTCAATGTTTGAAAAACCTTGAGGTTCATTAGAGTCGCTTTGCAACAACAATAAACAAAGTTTAACTGGCCTTAAAGCCCATTCAAAATCGAAACAACTTGGGCAGCTGAAGCCACCCACTGTGGAGTAATATCGCTCTCTCTCTCGCTCGCACATACTACCCCCCTCCCTTTCTCTCTCTATCTCTCTGTCTCTCCTCCTTTAATGAAAAGATGCCGCGCGCAGTGAAGCGTCGCTAATGCAAACGCTCAATCAATTTCACGAAAAGCAGCCCAGTGGGAGCAGAGAGGGAAAGAGGGGGATGGGAGGGGGGGCAATAACAACTCCACTGTCTACAGTCTCCGCTGGCAGTATCTGGCCCAGATAAGCGACAATTTGTATGCGCACCGAATGCGAGCGAGGGGAGACATTGTTCTTAAAAATGAATTTATGCGTTTATTTATGACTTCGCTGAGACTTTGCTTCTGCTTCTGCTTCAGCTTCAGCTTCTCTTGCTGCTCTGCCTCCTCTTCATCTTCTTATTGCGTCTTCGTCTTCGTTTCCAGCTCCATTTGCAACTCCTGCTTCGTTTTTAACTGGAGCTATAGACCCCCGTCGCCCCCCCTCTTTCCGCTTTTCGCAGTGAAAACTGAAAACTCTTTGCTACAGTGCAAATTGTTTTTTCCACATGCTGTGCGCGGTTAGCGTGGGTGGTTCAAGAAGTTGTGGTTGAGAGCAGACAAGTATTTCTGGCAGTTTGATAATGAAAATTATGGTTTACTTTTGGTATTTATAGTTTAACTCAAATAACTGATAAGGGTTACTTAATGAGTTGTGAATTTGAAAAAAAAACATGTTTTTCTGATTTTTTATAAATATTTGGAAGGGTTCTTGATATTCCAAGAATTTTAAGAATTTATTGCAAAAGATGATGGGTTTTTTCAATCATTTTCTTAGATATTTGGTGGAGTTCTAGAAATTGCAAACAATTTTCAGCACTTAATAAATTTTATTGAAAAATTCCATAGATATTTTAGAGGGTTTTTGACAATTTCTATAATTTAAAGCATTTTACATGATTGCAATGGTCATTTAACGAGCTACAGATGTAAGCAGAATAGTTTTGTTTTAATATTTTGAATATTAGTTGATAAAATTCTTGAAATTGCGAATTTTTCTTAATTTATTTAAAGTTAATACTGGCTGAATTGAATTATATGAATTGTGGGCTTTCAAAGTTAATTTCTTAAGAACCCTAAGGATTTTATGAGTTTTAAAAAAAAAAAATATTTTTTAGTATTTAAAACTGACTGAAAAGGGCTTGCGAGGTTTGTTTGAGAAGTAACATTTGATTACGATGTATTATTTATTTATTAATTATCCTTCTACTGATAACACCCTATAACCCTCCAGTTGAAACTCCTTCAGCATTCAACAACTTCATTGCCCACCCTCGCAGTTAATGTGGCTCCCAAAGCAGAACATTAGCTACAGCCAAGGCAAATCCAATAGCGGAACCAACGCAATTTCCCCCCCTCCCCCCAGTCTGTCTCCCCCCGCAGAAGGGCAGGGGGTCTGGGACTGACGATACATACCTGCAGAGCCTTGTGATCCCGACATGTCTGCACTTGTCTGCGTTCTTTGGATTTCATAATGCGATTCATGCTGCAAAAAAGCAGGAAACAGGAAAGAAAGAAGAGAACACAATAAATAAGTGAAAGAATAAAAGGAAAATTGTTGTGTGCGTGTGAGTGTGTGTGTGTGTGAATAGTTTTTGTTGTGCGTGCGTGTGCGGTTTGCAAAGTTGCAAAACTATGCGCGGAAATTTGGAACTGCAAACTGCGATTTACGAAAATTCGAAATCGGGGGTAATTACGCGTCTCTTCCCTTCACTTCATCTACGCCTTGGAGTTTGCCGTCTGTTGCGGTCAGTTCGCGCTGATTGATGGCTTTTTCGCGAGAGAAACAGAGAGAGAGAGAGAGAGAGAGGGAGAGCGGCAGAGTATGTTAATGGATGTTACCTCTGCTCGAGGTCTGAAAACGCGGTCTGGCACTGCAAATAAATGTTTCCTGCTTTCCCTTTCTGCCCTCCTTCTTCGCTTGCTCCTTCTACTTCTGCCCCCTTCTTCTTTGTGCTGCTTCTACTTCTTCATCTTGTGCTGCTTTTCCAAGTCATTCGCCTTCGTCTGCTCAGTAATTTGGAAAATTGCATTCAATGCCGTTAACTTGCCCCCTGGTGGCACTCATTCTCCTCTTCCTCCTCGTCCTCACTCTCTTCTCTGAGTGCGTAATAGAGCCCCAGTTGGGGGCGTTATCGGTCACGAATTTGTATGAAATATTTTACGTACGAGTTCTGGTTCTGGTTCCTGGTTCCTCTAGAATTGCATAATTATGTGCCCCGAACACGAGCCAAGCGGAAAATGCACAAAAACAACAACAAGAGAGCAGCGCAAACAATTCATTTTCTTGCTCCCTCTCACTACCTCTTCTCTCTTTCTTTCTCTCTGCACTGCTAATGGAATGCATAAAACATAAGGCTATGGCAGAGCTCGTAAATATTTAAATCTTTTTTGGCAGCAACAAAAAGGCATTTGCATAATTCCCCCATAAGTCCATAAATAATTGTGTCCTGTTCTTGCCTTAATCATCTATT
Organism: Zaprionus indianus; assembly: GCA_018904595.1. Lineage (NCBI taxonomy): Eukaryota > Metazoa > Arthropoda > Insecta > Diptera > Drosophilidae > Zaprionus > Zaprionus indianus. The sequence goes on from JAEIHA010000152.1 coordinate 2,475,140, forward strand.
ACAACTATCTCCCTTTGTTGGTTAAGTGCGCTTTTCCCTAGATTGCTTTTGCCTTCCCCCCCACACTCTCTAGCTAAATTGCTTATCTATCATGTGTGTGTGCTATATAACTATCTATCTATCGTATCTATCGCATGTGTAGTTTCATCAATAGATTAGCTTTAAGCTTTAGCGATAAGTGGACTATAGATAGTCGAAAGTGTGCTCTGTGATTGCAGAACACTTCATGGTGGGAATATTTAGTTTGAAGAGGGTTTAAGCAAAAGAAAATAGAGATGGGAGTTTATTAATAGAAGGTATACCTATAAAAATTAAATTAAATTTAAATCACAACCCTATTCCCTGGTAAAACTTTAAACCTTCTTTAAATTGCGCTAAATATAATTTATTCATATGATATTACTTATTATAAGTATAGTTTTATTTGAGGAAAATATCGTATTACTATCGTAAAAACTATCGAAAGCCAACAGGCTATTTCTGTTGTTATTTGTCGTGTTGTTGAGTAGTCTTTAATGGAATGACAAATGAAGATAACATGCTTGGTAATTTGTACAATTCACACGCATCACACACACGCAACACACACACACGCACACATACACATGTGTTTAAAAAATGAATTGAATTTGTCACTTACTTCTCGATTTGCTCGCGCAATTCCTTCTCGAATGTCGGCGACCCGCATTGGCTCTGAAAAAGTGCATGGCAAAGAGCGTAAGAGAGGGATATATAGAGAAAGAGAGAGGGAGAGAGACATTAAATGAAATGCGAAAGAAATGTAACAGAATATACGAGAATTAGTGCGTATTTCCACACGTTGATTAAGAACGACAATTTAATTGCTATCAGAGCGACAATCAGGGGTCACTTACAGCGCCGTCGACAGCTGATCAAACGGCGACAAAGTGCAGAGGGAGGGAGAGGGGGTGTGGGAGAGGGAGGAGCCTTCAGCCTTAACTGAAATTGATTAGCAACGGGATACGGAGACGAGGTGTGTGTATCCAACTATCTCTCTCTATATATACGAGTGCTATATGCAACATCTACACTGGTGCAACTGTATATGGCAAAGTCGACAGAATGCGGAACTTCAGCGTGGCGTGGCGTCTGTTGCATGCAACAATAAATCACCAGAGTCAACAACCGAAGCTGCCGTGTACCCTCCTACTCCTCTATATCCCCAACTCTCCTTCTACAATTCCCGATGCCCGACTCGACTCTCGACTCCAGCTTCAGCTTCAGCTGCTGCTGCTGCTTTTGGCGTGAAATGTAATCGATAAAAAGTTACATCACGACGTTTTCTCATCTATGTGACGTGACGACAGTCAGACACAGTCACACACACACACAAACACACACACAGCCATGTATATATACCATATATCTTAGAGTGTTCACAGACAAGCACTTGCAATAAATCGTTCCGTTTTAGTGCAAATATAATGAATGACAACAGCTTCAAGTGCAAATGAAACCCAAACTAGACCGAGAGTGAGTGAGAGAGAGAAAGATAAACAGTGAGAGGGAGTGAGAGAAAGAGATCCCCTGTTCAAGTGCCAACATGGACATCACGAACGGCATTAGCTGAGATTATAGATTACGCGGTAATCGCAAGTCTGTATAAATAGTGCAATAAATCACTTGAGAATTGCCTTTAATAGGGGAAATTTCGTAATGGGTATATAAAATGCAGGTATTCCCCATTGTTCATGGCAAATCCTTGCGGAAGTTCGCTATGAATTTCAATAAACTTCTATTCAAGCATGAAAATGTGTGGAAAATTGCAGGAAAACAGTTGGGAAATGCTTTCATCGACAGACTTTGCATCAAATGCGAATCAAACAAACTTAAATGAACAGTAAACAGTGGTAAGTGAGCTTGGGCTAGGGGGTGGACTGGCAAATACCCTGTAAGGTTTTAGGGCAATAGATTCTCTATGAATGGGAGTATTTTCTCTCAATAACTGAAGTCTTTGCTTCGATTTCATGATCTTTATATTATATTAAATGCATTTTAATGATATTTTTTAATATTTCCTATTTACCCCGAATAAAACTCCATATAGGAATTTCAGTCAGCTCATCTCTTCAAGTCATATTCCATAATAACAATCTATACGAAATGAGCCATGAGAGTCTTTTGGTCCCAGGCTCAAGTGCTTAAGAGCTCGTTGCCTTTTCCTGTGCATAATCAAACGTTCTCGTTTGACTTCCGAAAGTCAAAATATGTCGAGGCTTATGTATGCATGTCTGAGGCATCAACATTGTATATGCTATACAAAGGGGGGAGGTGGGGGAGTGGGGATAAAACGATAATAAAACTCAGTGGCACGCGCTGTAGGAGGAGGAGGAGAAAGAAGAGGAGTAGCTGAAGCGGCAGCAGAAGCTCATACAGAATAACAAATATATGCAATAATTTTTATTAATTCGCCCTGAAGTAGGCAAGGGAGGGAGAGGGAAAGGGAGGCAGGGAGAGGAGTTGGAGTACAATATTAAAAAGCATCAGGACTGGCAGCAGCCGTTGTCACGTTAAGCCAGAAATCAGGCGCCAAATGACTAGCCAAAGCGCCCGCTGTGGCAGACTGATTGCCGTCTGCACAGGCCGAGGGGCAAGAAAGGGGGAGTAGGGAGGAAGAGAGAGGAGGGTGGTGGGGCACAGGCGCCACTTGTGCCACTGGCTGTGTGGCATAGAATGATGAACGTGTTAATAAAATTAGAGGCAACACAACAGCCTGACTGTGGGTGCTGCCTCCCACCCCCATCCCTCCTTCCTCCACCCCTGCTGCCCCATCGACAACCCCAATAGCTCCACGCGATTGCTATTTTGGGCAACTGGTGCGTCTGTCGACAGCTGTTGTTGCCTCTCGGCTGCTTGGCTGCCTGCCTCTTGCAACTTGTGTGCCACATTCCCATTTCGAGGCATAAATATTCATTGTGAATGCGCAACTCCCCAAAAAGGCTCTTGATAAAGTTATAAAATCGAACAGGACTTGCTTATTAATTAATAAAGCCGCCGTGCAGAGTTGCCACCCACAACCATAAAGAAAAATTTCCATAAGTTTCAATTAGGCTGGACACAAAAAAAGAGGAAGCCAAAGCACAGAGAGAAAGAGAGAGAGAGGGTGCAGCAAAAACAAATCCCGGCAACATGTTGCACTCGTGTTTGGGCTTACAATCGAAAGGGGGAGAAGGTGACAGTGGTTGGGGTTGCATAAAAAACCGTTGCTGTGCAGGGTTGCAGCACTCGGTCGCTCGATAGCACAACAATTTGCACCCGCAACACGCTGCCGTGTACTAACCATAATCTCCCAACCAGGGAGCAACCCCCCTCGGGGCAGCAACAGAACTTAAGGGGAGAAGGGGAGAAGTATTTCCCATGGATTCGAGTATGGGATTTTCTTCTTTTCGGGAAAATTTGAACATGCCTATTATTAATTAACATGCAGATTGCACAGCGGGTGGTTATAGTGCTTAGTGGGTGGATCGACAAAGTGACGGACAGACCCTTCAGCTGTCAGTTGCAACTGTAGAGAGATTGACAAAGAGGAAGAGAGGATGGAAAGAGGCTTAAAAGCTTAGCAAATTTCAAGAAGGTTGAGCAGGAAGGTTCTCTATAAAGTAAATGTAAAGTTAGAAAGAAAGATGTGACTAGAAAGATTGTGAAGAATTGATGAAGTCAATAGGAATATTTAAGATAGCAAAGTAAAGTATAGAGGATAGAAACAATCTAAAGAAACCTTCAAATCGTAGAGCAATAAAGGAAAGTATAGCTAGAAAGAATCTAGAAAGAAAAGACATTAAAGTTTTAATTATAACTTTACTAATTTTGAAGAAAAAATAATAAAAACCTTTAGAAACCTAGAAACAGAAAAGATCTGGAAGGTTTAAGCAAAAGTTCTCGTATACAACTCCAGGCATAAGGATTTAATACCTTAGTTTCTTAACACTCCGTTTCAAAGTTTAAAGAAAACACTTAAGATTTAACATATTTTCTGAGTTAAGTCTAGTAAGTTTGCTGCTGAATCGATAATGCTGTAAAAACTTTTTAAACAGCTTAAATACCCCCTTTTAACTTCACAAAAAGGTCTACAAAAGAAGTTAAAACATGTTAGCTGAGCTTAAGGGGGGGTCAAAATAACTTTTCAGATTAAATGGGCACACAACTCTATACAGATTTGTTATCAAATAGCAATCTCTCTGTAAAATGGCAGCATTCGCAAAAGTAATTGCTGTAAAGGGTATTGGGGATATGGCAAACTTATCCAATTTGTATTGAAATCTTACCATTTCAATATCAATGTCCTTCGCTCTCCTATTGTTGTTTATCTTTCTGCTGTAATTTGTGCGCAAAGTTCGCTTTGGCCACAAAACCGTAAAAATAACAAGCGGTCAAAAGGCACAACAACAACAACAACAATAACTGCAACAGCAACCAGTAGCCGGGCTGGTATACGACACAAAGACGGCGCCCCAGGGTGTACGTAGAGACAGAGAGAGAGAGAGGACAAACAACGCGACGCGGCTGTCTGCCCCGAGGCTAGCCGCGGGCTCTGTCCCCAAGTGTTGTCATAATGTTTCCCCAAAAAAAACGCAACTTAAATTAAAGCTAAAGTTGTAATTTCTTGTACGGGTAGTGAAAAAAATAAACCCGTAGCAGACGGCGCGACCGTTTGAAAAAAAAAAGAAGACTGTGTGGAGCAGAGCGAGAGAGAGACAGAGACGTTGCCAGCAACGTTGCCGGCGGAACACTGAAAACAGACGAACGAGAAAACAACCCTCGCAAGGACAAGCAGAGACTGAGAGAGAGACACAAGGGGAGAGAGATAGAGGGAGAGAGACTGGGAGCAGGCGTGCAACAGCCGGCGAATTCGCCGCAAAGCAGCTGCAGGGCGAATTGCGCAGCATACACGTAGCTTGCCTGCCACAGGCGGATCAGCATCAGCTGAGCCGGTTCCGCGTGCCGCATCAGGCTGCCCCCGTTCCCCCTTCCTCGCACCCCTGCAACACTGTGGACAGTGGGACGGACGTGCGCTTTTTGATGTATTACTTTGGCAACGAATTGGCTGTTTTTAATTTAATGAACCGCGACGGCAACAACAACAGGAGGAACTTGATGCAGAGACAGAAGATGGACAGCTATGGCAACAGCCCCGCTTTGTACGCATACCTAAGTGTGTGTGAGTGTGTGTGTGTTGTGTGTGTGTGTGTGCTCATGTTTTGTTAAGCAAACAGTTGGCAGATGTGCCATAGAGGGTTGTGCTCCTAGGTGGTAGATCACCAAAACTCCGCACTTGCAACTTCCACGAACGTCACTTACCCCGACCGCTCCCCCCTCACCCCTCTCTTTCTTACTTCTCTACCCATAAAATTCGCGAAAATTAATTGCATTGCACTTTTTTGTCAAGGGGTTTTTCTGCTTCGGGGCACATAAGTCCTGCATACACTTTGCTAGTCGAGTAGAGAGTTCTATATAGTGTGGTGGTAGTTTCCACATTCATATATGCCTTGGGGTTTGAGTGGGCGTATGAATCATCCAGCGTAAAGGTTAAAAAACAGCGTATATATAGTATGATATAATGTGCTGGACATAGGGTGGATTGTGTCGTGTAAACATGCTTGAGATACTTCAGTGTAATGCAACAGCCTTGCTGGTGAGAAGGGTCTGACCTACCCTAAAAAGTGTTTGATTCTATCTACTGTCCGCATTTGGGGAACTTGAAAGTGCTTGTTATATCACAGAGAAATTCCACTTGAAATGTATTTCTGGAATTTAAAACTTTAGATGCAAGAATGTTCGAGAGAAAATCAAAAATGAATTTCGAATTTCGGGTCTAGAAAGTTCGCAGAGGTATTTTAATAATATAATTGACAACATCAGCATGTTCTCTACAAGAAAATTCTTTGATAAACATATTTTGAGTTTTATACTTTATGAAACTGTAGATACGAGGGTCGTTTGATAAGTCCGTGACTTTTTGAATAAAATATATTTTTTTCGTCAAAGAAGCGTTTTATTTCTCAACATAATCTCCTTTTAGCTCTATACATTTAGTCCAGCGTTTTTCCAATTTTTTTATTCCTTCCAAATAATAGGTTTTCTCAAGGCCCTCAAAATAGTCGTTTGTTTCTGTGTTTCTCTTCATTTGACCCGAATCTCTTACCGCCGAGCCATTTCTTCATGTTTGGAAACAAAAAATAGTCACAGGGGGCTAAATCTGGAGAATATGCTGGATGGGGTAGCAGTTCGTAGCCCAATTTATGAAATTTTGCCATGCTGACACGAAATTCACTTTTTTCCATTTTCGTTAAAATTCACGAGATCGTCTGCTTTCAATGCCTATAAAACGCAAACCAAAAAACGCAGCTTTCTCAAAATTTTACAGTCAGCTGTTAATCGATAACTGCTGACAGGAGCAGTGTTGTATTTAGAGCAGGTGCGCGGCAAATACAAAAAGTCACGGACGACCCTCGTAAATAAGTTCTTAGCGAATGGAAACGGGGATTCATGTTTTGAGAGTTTACAGAAGAATTTAAATATGAAAATTTTAATTATAATCGCCAAGTCTTGCATGTTCTTTATAAAAAATGTGAGAAAAATTCTGAAAAGAATTTTGATTTAGGTTAAGAAAGTATTTTGTTTTGAAACTTTATATTATAATTACAAAGTGGAGAAATGTTTTTAAGAACTTTTAAAAGATCTTCTAGCAACTCAAAAAACTATGTAGGATTCTACAAAGTATATAATTTTAATTAAACTGTATAGTTATCCATAAGAAAAACCTCAGCTTAACCCCTCTCAATTTAAGCCTTTATGTAAGTAGAATATTCCTTGGCCATATTACCCAAATCCCTCAACGAATTTCCTTTTACATCTACGAAGCTGAAGCAATTTAGCTTGAAATTGAATTATGGAACAGATTTAGTCTTTAGCCTAATTTAGTTTTAACTGCGAACTGCAGAAGAGCACAAGAGAAGAAGACGAGAGAGGAGATAGAGAAGGAGTAAACTAATCCAAAGAGCAACGCAATCGACTTGGTCTGCGCTTCGTTTAGCTTGCAACATCGAGTGGCGAGTGGCGCTCGCCATGGGGGTCGTCTGCCCTTGAGAGACAGCAGAGAAACAGAGAGAGAGAGAGAGAGGGAAGGGCTGGAGGCGAACTCCTTCACTGCGGTCACTGTGGACGGCGCCGAGTCATTTCCGAGTGAGTGAGCCATCAAACGTTTGTGACAAAAATTATTAGCAATTCCACTTGGACGTTGCGTGCAAGAGCAGCTACCCCTTCCCTCCCCCTCCTACTATTCCCCACCAAGCACAAGTATAATGAAGCTGATGACGATGATGAAGCTACCCAACTGGGGGACGAGGCTGCGGTCCAAGATGTTGATAATAAAAAGTGCTCATGTTGCGACTTCAACGCTGGAGACGAAGCCCAGGCTGGAGAGCAGCTCACCAAGTGCCACTCGACGTCGACAGCGACGCCGGCGTTAGCGGCTTCAAGTCTCCAAGGAGGAACCCTACTGCATGGGGCAAGCAATTGGACGTTGCCTTGTCCGGTTGTCTGTCGGTCTCGCTGCCTGCCTCCTCCCAAAGCCTGTCGAGCGTCGTCGCCTTGACAGTGACAGTTTGATATTCTTTTCAATTCTTTTGCTGTCCTCCTTCTTTCCCTCCCTCTCACTCTTCTACAACTCCTCTTGCTTGCTCTCTCTCTGCCATCTTTCTCGCCCTTTTGCAGCTGCATGCAACTGAGCTTATTAAGGCGCAGATTTTCAATGGACTTGCGCGCAGAGCGTCATGGGCGGAGGTTGTGCATAAAAAAGGGGGCGGAGTAGGAGGCAGGGAGGCGTTGCAGGGGGCCGAGCATTTAAATTAAAAATTGAGCACGTGCTGGTGTCGAAACTTGGCCATTGTTGCCGCTGGCTCTGCTGCTCTAAAGCTGCTTGCAGCGCCGCTAGAGATGAGCGCGTGTCGTGCGTGCGTGAGGCACGACACAATTAAACGGGGAAGATATCAAATAAATATACCAAGAAATTCGGGCTTTAAAGAACCAAAAACAATATAAATAATAATAATTATAAGAATAATGAAATAAAAAAAAAAAAACCAAATGAAAAAGTTCAGAAAATTGAAATAAAAAAAGAGAATTTAAGTAAAATTATATTAAAACCCAAAATATCAATATATAGTGCTTAATATATATCTATTATATATAGAGAATTCATAAAATTGCATTGCAGACTTAAGTTAATTTAATAAAACTTACAATTTTATTAATTTAATAACTTTTTTACTAAGAAAATATTATAGAATTAAAATCTCCAACTTTATCAGTTCCCCAAAGTTTCCAAATTCAAGTTGCAGAGCTTAAAAGTTTCTTGCAACCCTAATCTCCAACAACAGCAAGCTTGGACGCGTGTCGTCTCATTAATTCCATGTCGGAGGAGGTGACGAGGGACCTGAGGATAATCCAATGCAGTTGGAAGAGCAAGCAAGAAGGATTTGGACTAATAAATTGGCTCTGCAAATTTGCAAACGCATTTCGAATGATTTTTCTCTTTTTTTTTACTCCAACTCTGCCACATCGACTTCATTAGCAAATGGCCAAGCCGATAGTCAATAGAGAGAGACGGGTGACAGAGAGACAGAGAGAGATAGAAAGGGAAGGGGAAATGTGCGCAGTTTGCATTTTCCGCTTGCTCGGCTTGTTGATTTATCACTGATGAAAAGTACACACACAGAAGGCAGAAGGAGAAATAAGGAACACACACACACACGCAAACAGGAGACAAAAAACAACAACAAATAGGAAAAATAAAGCAAATCGCAGTTGGTTTTTTGACACTCGCTTCGACTGTTTGTTCTTTGTCTTTTGTGCCGTCCAAGCATTTCTAATTTCAAAGCTAAATATTTGAACGATTTCCATATCGCTTCCATAGGCTTACAGTAAACTCGGCAAAGGGTGCGAGAAAGGGAAAGGGGAGGGGGGGCAGCGTGGCAGGGGAGGGAGCTACCCACCGCAGCGCAGCTTACAAATCTCATGCGCTTTGTTGTGTTGCAAAGGGATTAAATGTCACATGGAAGCACTTTAGCTTCACTCTCGCTCCCTCTCTCTCTCTCTCTCTCTCTGTACTTAGTTCTTTTAGCTCTTTTCCGAGCTCAGCTGTTGTTCTTGGCTACAAAATAGCCAAATACAACAAGCAGCTGTCAGCAAATTTGAGTAGGGTAAAGAGCCTGAGCCAGAGCTCCGTCAAGTGGCCTCGCCATGGAGAAGCTTCAAGTTGCGAACCTCAAGTGCTGCAGGAGGAGCCTCCTCCAGCCACCGCACTGGAGATCACAATGCTGCCTGGACTGCCTTGCACTTAAGCAGCAGCCATAAAGAGGATGGAGGGAGTGGGGCAATCTGACAAATTTCCAATCAATAGAAAGTAATTGAATCTTTAGAAAATTGAAGGGAAGGTGAGATTGCAAGCACAGGACGAAACTTAACGAGAGAGAAAACAATGAAGAGAAAAAAGTGGGAGATGAATCAAGGAAAGTAGGTGGCGATAAGGTCGAAAGATTCATAAAAAGAAAACGAATGAGATGAAAAGATGTGAACAGAAAGATGGATAAGGTAGAAAGGCACAGCAGGACGGGGACTAAGAGAGGGAAACTAAGGTAAATGTCGAAGGGATATTGATGGAGAAGGAGAGAGAAAGAAAGAGATAGAAAAAGGAATAGACAAAGAGTGGAACTAGAAGAATTTGTTGGTCAAACAGAAAGAGCGGGCGGTAAGTTTTTACTGTGAGGAAATACAGAAAAAGAGAGGGAACGATTGTGAAGCAAATTAAAAACTTGAAGAGTAAGAGAAAGACAGAAAGAAGACGGGAGAAATGAAAAGAGCGAGAAAGATAAAAACAAACAGAGGAAAATAGAGAAAAGGAAGAATACACAGAGGCAGAAATGCAGAAAGTAAGGAAGACAGGGACATGGAGAATGCATAAAGAAGAAATGAGTGCGTGAAAACAAAAGCCAGGCGAATGTTTGGTCAGAAAGAGATGACAATAGGAGAATAGTAAGAACTCTACGTTAAGGAGAAATATTGTAAGTGTGTTGTATAATGCAGTTTAGTTACTTCCCGATTTAAAGCTGACTGGAAACCATATATTGAATCAAAATAACATTACTATAGCAACAGACAAACGGAGCCCACTTAATGAAGCCATATTCAAAAGTCAATTAGTTTGCCTGTTGAACAAAAGAGGCAAAGGAAGGTAGAGAAACCGGACAGGATATAGAGACAGAGAGAGAAATATATAGATAGAGTGTGTAGCATATACAGATAGAAGGAGAGGCAAAAAGAGAGTGAAAGAGAGTGCACCATTGCAATTGCAAATTCAGATTGCTTTTGCCTACGCTGTCGGTACACATCGATAAATCATCATTTGTTTTGGTCACATTGGCATTGCGGTCTGCCGTGGCTGTGGCGGTGGCTGTGGCTGGTGCAGCCAATCAATTGATAATATGCATGCCACACACAATGCCCAACATAGTCAACATCTACTACAATATCTATCTATGGAGGGGAAGCAGAGGGGGAGGGAGGCACACACACGAACTGCCAACGAGCTGCAATCAGATGCGAATCAATTACATTTCCACTATGAGCGTAATCCGAGAGCACTCGCTGCCCCCGCTCCTCACTCTTCTCACTTGCCTTCCCCTTTGCAACTTGCCCAAATTAGAAACAGATGAGGATGAGGATGATGATAAGAGCATGGCGAATCATAAGATGGATATTCATTGAATCGTGCCATTTATTGCATGCCACATGGCCGAGGCAAAAGCAGGCTGAGGGGATGCAAGGGGGCAGGCTACACTCGAGTTTCGGCTTGCCTCAACATTCTGCAACATTCACACTTTCTGGGCTGACTTGTCATTGTGCTGCCCCCTCTCTTCTCCGGCTGCGCCACTGATATGCCAATAACAATAAAGCACACACCCAGCGGGCGTGCCACAAGCAGCAGCAACAGCAGTCGGTGGCATGTGGCATGAAGCACGAGGCCGAGACTTTGTCTAAGTGAAACCAAAGGACAGTAAAGGAGATGGAGGCGTTTCCTCGCAGTTGGCAGCAACATAGTTAATCGTTATTTACAGACAGATAAAGTGCAGAAATATTGTCGACGGTAGCTTCGACTCGTGGTCCGCTTGTATCTCTCATGCCTCATGCCTCATGCCTCATGACCACCAAACAGAACCGGAAAAAGGCAAACGCGCGCGCGAGTCGAAGCAGGAAAATGCGCATACGGCGCAAGTAATCGGATTCCCATGCATGAGGCCGAGGCCTGGTGGGCCGATAACGAGGCACACAAGGAGCAGGAGAAGCTGCAGGAGGTGGAGTAGGTGGAGGAGGATGCTGTGGCAGCCAGTCAGGCTCATAAATTTGGCTCGCTTTTGGCCATAGAGAGAATAGCGAGAAAATCAGCCGAAGAAGGAGGCAAAGTACTCGCCTAAAATGGGTTTTTTTTTCTTCGTCTACGGCGTTTCCTGCGGCCGTGCCGGGTCCGGGCACGGGCGTCAGCAATTTCGTTGCGGAAATCATTGGCCAGGAGCAGCAGCGGCAGCAGCAGCAACGAGAGTGGGCGCTGTGATGGCATTTTCTTGGCCCCAAATCGCATGCTGCGCCTTTTCACACCATAAACTCTGACTTGGAGGAGGAGTAGGTAGTCCTGGGAGGGGAAAGGAGCTGGGGTACTACTGCCGGCAGTAGCTCAGCTATTTCTGACTGTTATCAAATTCAATTACCCAAAGCCGGAAATGCGTGTGCCCGTAAAACTTGGCTTAACTGCAAGTTGCGCCTCAGATGCTCAGTTAAGTTAACAGAAAGATGCCTGCCCTTTCCTCCCCTACTCCTCACTCTAATATCTAGCAAGGTGTTAAGCAAGAAGTCGTTGACAAAAAAGGGTCAACAAAGGGTTAAGACGGCACTGTGATAAACAAGACAACAATGAGCAATGGAAACTGGAACTGAAACTGAAATAGAACCTTCGCTGTGCTTTTGATAATTTCATTTCCCCCCTCCCCCTCTTTTTCCCCTGTTGTAATTAAAGCTTGTGACTTTTAATTACAACATGAAAGGAGGATGGGATAGGGGAACTGGGGGAGGGTAACCGGTTGACCTTCTGGCATGCAAAGTTGTCCCTTAACCAAAACCGCAACAGCGCCAAACTTGGGGATTAATGGGCTACAGCCTGGTCAGCTTGGACGCAATTCCATGGGAACCAAAAGGCAGTATCTACCCCTGTACCCCTGTCTTCCCACTCCCTTTCCCCTCTACAACAGTTACCCAGCTTGACCACACACAGGAAATGGAAACTCGCTTTGGTTTTAGGACTCTTCTCTGGGACGTTTTAGCTGGCATCGACCCATATCCGGCTAAGGGGAGGAAAGAGGGGGCTAGGGTCGGGCAGGGGGGATACTCACTTTGTGGAACTGCTCCTGCAAACGCAGCAGCGCGCCTTCAACTTCAATCATGCGCTTTTCCAACACATCCTGCAAGACAGCAAAAAAGAAAAGAAAAGGCGAAAACTGAAAGCGGCAGAAAAACAAACTGGAACAAAAGGCTAATGCTACGCTATATCGCATATATATATCGGACAGATCCCAGCAAGAGCTATGCGTGTGTGTGACTATATATACAGCTATGCGGTGCGTTTGTGTGTGTAAGTGTGTGGCTGTGTCTGTAAATGTGTAAATGTGTCAAACCAATGAACCAAAGCGGCGTATACGCAATGTGTAGGCGTTTGTGTGAGTGTGTATGTGTGTGTGGGTGTGTATAACTTGTGTCTGTGTAGGTGTGTATAACTTGTGTGTGTTTGTATTGGTGCAAGTAAAGCCAAAGTTAAGAATAACCATGTTCAAGAGCATTAAGCGTATTACATTATGCTACACTGGATTATAAAGGGTATTTGATAGTCTATACATGTTGAATAAGTTGATTTTGTAGGAATAGGCATTTATCATAAATTCTCGAATAATTAATTATCTAGTTTCCTGTATGTAATAGGAAAAAACAGTCAGCAACAATGATATATGGCTTATATATTCAGGTTCAGTATGAACAAATTAAACGATTTAGCCCAGATTTGTAAGTATGTCAGATAACAAGAGATGTTCTTGAATCTAAAGATAATTTTACTAATCATATAATTGTGTTTGAATTTAAAATTCGTTTTCTAAGAACTATATATTCTTGTTCCATATCAAAAGTTAGTCCGATTTGAAGAAATCATTTGAGTTATTTGTAGGCAAGTCAAAGTAGATACTACCGATCAAAAAAGCATATTTATCTTTAAATATATATAGATTTATATACAGAAAACATATATATTCTTGTACAGCATCAACAATTCACTCGATTTTGCATAACTCTAAGAGTTTATCACATATTTAAGGAATGTATGCTAGGGACAAGACATTTTTAACTCTGTAGAGTGTTATATCTATATTCATATGCACACACAATATACCTTTATTCAACCATATAAAATCGTTCAAAATTTTTCCACGTGCCTGCATTATTTGTATACTATTGTATTTCATTGTTCTATTCTTTGCACACTCACTAAACCACTCAGTCACTTAGTTATTGTATTGGGATTTTCTTTCATTTCTGTCTGAAAAAAAAAGACCTTAAACAATGCTCTAATACTGCCGCCCAATCTCTCCCTCGAGCTTGTCAAGGCCCCCGCATCGGGCAGACCAAGCGTGTTTCAGGTGTAAAACTCCCGAATCATTGAACTGTTTCGCCGCTCTTTGTGCTTCGCTCGCCTCGTTCGCCTCGGCACAATAAAGTTGCCTAATCCGCACGCGAGGCGAAGGTCTGGCGGCGCTGCAATCTGGTTGCAGGTGTGCACGGCCAATAATTCACCAGCACTATGGCAGCATGCAACAAACTGTGGCACGAACATGGAACCACGGCCAAATCACAGCAGTGAAAAAAAAACACACAGCTAAAATAGTGGAAGGTGGAGAGAGAAAGATCTTTTGTGTTGCTGACTGTTCGACTGTGGCATCCGCATATGGTGCGGGGGCGGGGTTGAGGCAGTGGCGGAGGCGTAGGCGTAGGCGTTACACGGTAGGCAGGAAGTGGCTACGACAGTTTCATAATTGGAGTTGGGGCAGTAAGAGACAGAAAGAGAAAGATAGTAGGGAGCTGGCACTACTGGGGGCTTACTAACTGATAGTCCAGTCCAGTCTACATGGGTTAAGACTCCACAATGTTGCAAGCGCGATAGACAGAGGGAGACACACAAAAAAGGCCAAACATATTTTAAGTGGGAATCGTAAAAACAAATGCCAAATGTGACAACTACAACAACGAGAAGAACAACAACAAAGCAGAGAAGAACAACGTCGCGTCGCCTCGTAAAACATCTTTTTTTGTTAAACACTAAAAATTAGTTGGGGAAGTTGTTAAAATTATTATTATTGCTTTCGAAAGAACTCGAAAAAAGCTGCAGCAACAACAACAACAACTACAGCAAAATTGTAATATTTCTTTTTTTTTATTTTGCAATAGACAAATTGGTTTTCGCTATCCCATTTTGGTGTTATATGAAATTAATAAATGTTGTACACATGCATGAGGTAGGTGAATGTAAATGTGAATAGTGGTGTGTGAGTGTGAATGTGCCATGTGGGTACTCATGTGCTTGGAGACTTGCGCTCCGTCCTGAGCCTGGCCAAAACAGAATGAATGCGATGATTTGTGGCAGGAAATTACGCAGACGCAGAGTGGGTAAGCTGAGTAAGTTGGTTTTATGGCAAAGGAGACATATGTACATAGGCACAGATATAACATATATTTGTATTCTGTGTTTGTGTGTGCAAGCAGATGCAGCTGCAATGGCAGAAAGAGGGAGAGAGAGAGAGAGAGAGAGAGAGGTAAACATTTGTCAGGCTACTGCGACATATGCAAAGTTGGAGCTGCTGGAATATCTAGCAGAAGTTGCTATACACTTGCTATAAATGTTCATGTCTAGAAAAATAGACAATAATTGCTATATTGACAAGAGCTAGACATAGAATTGCTATAAATATTTTCTATAATTATAGCAACATGTTATGTATTTCACAGTCAAAAGAGGTGCTTTGATTAGGCTAGTAAACTTGGCAGAAGGTTTCGAAGTCTTGCTATAAATATGTACTATAATTATAAGTAAATATCTATAATCTGAATTTTTATAAAAATTGTTAAATACAATTTGATATATACATTTTAATAATAACCATACAGAAAATTGGAATTGAAATATAACCTAAGCGAACATCGAACTTTTGTGACGCATTTATAATACTTTAAGACTCCTATACCTTTTTTTGAGTAATGTACAGTCATGGGCACTACAAATATAGTATTTTCGGAATTGTTTGCTGATTAATACCAATGCGGGTCTGAGTTATACAAAATTGTCCTATAATGTATTTATGTTTAACTGAAATTGGAAATGCATCTAATATTATCATATAAACGTCTGGGTTGTAAAAAATACCAAAGAAAAGCTGACTAACACTGAGAAATGCATTTGGAATTTATAGAAAAATTCTCCCTCTATTAGATATATTAATTATAAGTATAGTATGCCATAATTTATAGCTAACTAAATTTGATAAGTTCTCATAGAGCTCTTTCAATTATTTATAAAATGAAACTTTATCTCTTTTATGAAAAAGTTCTTTCCAACATTAATCATAAATTTGATAGCATATGGAAAACTCTTCTTAAGTTCTTGCCTCCATTTATTATAAATTCGATATTATAGTTTACTCAAGCAAAGCTTTAGCCAGAGTTCTTCCCTCCACTTAGCTCAGCATAGCTGAAGAGTAGGCTGGAAAAAGAGCTAAATTACATGGCATTATACACACACACACATGTACACACACACAGATAGAGAGCTGCACAGTCGTTGACTTCTGTGTGGCAACTCTGTCTGTCTGCGCATGTGCAACAGCTGAGCTGCAAAGCTGAAACTGAAACCGAAGCGAGGCAAACTAAACTGAGCTGCGCCGATGGCCAGACGGGGAAATAAATAAACAAACACAGAGAGTAGAGGAACAGCACACACACACACACTGACACACACACACACATACACAGAGAGAAATCGCACAACGTTCAATGAACTTTTTCAATCAGAAGTCGACACCGCCAACTGCAACTGCAACTGCAGTCGAGAACGTGACTGGGTTCTGATGACAAACGCTGGGGAGGATGCAGTGCAGCAGCCACAGTTGCAGAGCCTCATCAGCCACAACCATAGCAGGTCTATTGTATGCCACGTCTAGCTCGGACAGTGGGACAAGTGGAAGGAACAGAAGAGGAGGGGGGGACACACAGAGGGTCGCTTTGTGCAATAATCAAGATGCCATTTAGCGAATTTGCGAGCTGACGAGCTGCTGCTGCTGCTGCAGCCAGCTGCGTGAGTGGGTGTCTCCCAGTGTGTGTCCTCTTCTATCTTTCTTTCTCTCTCTCACACAGTCTCTACCCCTCTCTCTCTCTCTCTTTCTATGATTCTGCCCCTGCTGCCTGCTGTAATCGATACACGCAACGTTTTCCTAAGCGTGATTGCAGCTGCAAAAGAGAGCGAGAAGAGGAGACAGAAAAAGGACAGAGAAAGATGGAAGGCAGAGAAGGGAAGGAGACAGAGAGAGGTAGATGAACGTCGGCATTCTGGGAAAAATTACAGCATCGTTTGCTGCATTTACATAGAAGATTTGCCAAGCTGCGCTCGAGAGTCGTTCCAGCCCGCTGCTGTTGCTCATTTGCAGCTGCTTATGGGCCATGGCCAAGACCCAAGACGTCCACCAAGACGTCCACCATGGACGTGGACGTGGACGCATTTGTGGCAAGCATAAATCAAGTGTGTGTCTGCCCCACTGTTGCCCCACTGTGCGCGCATGCGCCATACTTAGCGCTATTAAAGCGTCACGGAAGTCCGAACGTGATCGCTGAACGGCGGCACATACCACTTGCAACTTGCAACGTGCAGCGTGAGGCAACGTTAGCAGCACAGCACAGCACAGCGGACCGAGTTATGGGAACGAGACTTGGCATGGGAAAAGAGCGCCAACTAATCAGAGCGAACCACTGCGGCACGTCAGCAAACAGCTGAGACCGAGACGGAGACGCAGATGGAGACCTGAGACGGAGACTGAGATTGTGCCTGGGGTCTGAGACCTGCCAGTCCAAGCGTTACGTAAGTTGGAGAATTTTAAAGTGAACTATCACAGTTTGTTATATGGAATTTAGATTGGGTTTTAACTGAGAAAACAAAACTGGGTTGGTTATATGGAATTTGGTTGAAACTAAGAAATCACACTGGGATTGTGGGAAGAAAACGCTGGAAGAATCTGTTTGGCATATATAATATTTGAAAGCACCTAGAAATCGTTCATTATTATTAAGATCTATTGGAAATTTAATTGCATAATTATATGTGAGTTTAAAAAGGTAAAAATTGTCAGAAAAAGAAACTTGAAGTAACTATTTAGAATATACTTTAGAGAACTGACAACTTATTCCCTCCAAAGAAGATTAATGGCAAACAAACTTTATTGTCAAGTCTTCAGAATAGTATCTGCATTTCAGGAGCCCCTATCTTCATAGAAGGAAATGCTAGAAGAATCTTGAAAGAACTGGTAAAACTCTCCTCAAGAACTTAAGAAAAAAAGCTCATCTCTAAAGTTTCTAATGATATCTGACTTCTTAAAATCGAACAACCAGAACTGTTTTTAAGCACATGCTATGTATTCTATCCACATGTTCAATAGATCAGCTGCGATTATGATTAATGATCTTTGATCTATAATTTAGATAACATTTGAAAGTTGTTATTCTAAAAGGAGTAGAGAGATAATGAACTATGCGCATCATTAATCAAATAAGCGTTGAAATGTTTAATGAATCTGTCTCTTCACCCAGCATAAGCTGAGATTCCCATTTCAACTTAATAACTTTAACATTTTTAAACTGCCACCTTAACCCCCTTCCTAATTTCATACCCACATGCGAGTCAACTATAACAGTGCTCTCAGGCTTACAGGGAATTAGCAAGCTACGCAAACAATAGACCCAAGTCAGCCTAGTAAACAACAACACATGAAGTGCCACTCGTAGTTGCAACACAGAAGGTGTTGCACAATTAATCTCTGCGCCTCAAGTCAAGGGAGAATCTGCATGTCTGAAGCACATTTTGCTCACTTGGAGGGGAAAGAGGGACTGGGTTGGGTTCATCAATCTCAGTGCCGCTGGCGTGATGTGCCTTAAATGCCACGTTAACGAGTTCAACAGGCCTCAGCTCTCCCCGAGTGGAGTTCAAAAGGTGTTTGTTTCACAGGCTTCGCATGCGGCACGAAAAAGTCAGCGGGAAAATTTGTTTACGCTGCGCTTTTCACTCTTTTCCGAAAGGTGCCAGTAAAAGTAGGTTAGAAGTGGGCTTAGAATGTGTAGCTAGATGAGGGTCTTCAACTTGATGGGAGGGTTAGTTCTTCCACGGGGAAAAGATGAGGAAGTGAGGTATGTGTCTACAATTTAGCTGGATTTGATTAGAGCTCTAATTGGATATAGATCGGGTATGGCACTGCTACCAAAAGCGAGCTACAACAACCGTTTACCAGCACCAGGTAGCGCCAGGGGGCAACTCTACTTCCGACTTACCTTATCGCCCCGCTCCAAGGTCAGCGCAGCGGGACTGCGACTTCCCGGCTCCAGTTCTAGCGATCTTGCCTGATGCACCAACTGGATTTTGCCTTGTGAGATTTGTATATAGTTCGCCGGCGGCATTATGTCATGCACATCGTCCTTGTCATCCTCATCGCAATCCTTCTCGTTCTGCCTGCAAGAATCAATTGAGAAACGTATGAGATTAATACAAGTTGACAGGCTTCAAAGCGGGATCTGTCTGCAGCAATATTGTATGTCTGTTCGCCTGTCTGCTGGTCTCTATGATTATATGTCTGTCTGTCTGCCTGTCTCTGTGCCTTCCTATCTGCCAATTTGTCTCTCTTTCTGTCTGCGCGTCTGTCTGTCTGCTCTTCTATCTGCCCGTCTGTCTATCTAGTGTATTTCCAACTGCAGCCGCTTGGTCTGCGCCGAAAACTCGCTCGACCAGCTTCACTAGCAGAGCAGAACGCGCGCGTGGGTCGCCTGAGAGTGGAAACTGGAGATCATATCGCGCGCGCCTTGCTGTTGCTGCATAGCTCAAATGTTTCTCAATCGGGCCACATAATCGGCCTGGCACCCCCAAGAAGTGTCAAAACGATTGTGTTGTGTGTGTTGGCCAAAGCTCGCGTTGCTCGGTCTAATCTGGAACTCAATTCGATGTTGCAATATACAACATACACGCACACACAAAAGTCGCCAAGTGCCACAATGAGAGCACACACACACATAAACTCACGCAGAATAATCCAATCATAATGCACTGCTACAGTGGTGTGGGATATCATGCAGTTGGGGTGAAATTGGGCAAGCAAAAGAAATTAGGAAATCATTTAAGTGGCTTCTTTAAATAGCAACTATTTTGATATGGAAATGAATAATAGGAAATATACGATTGCATAATGAAATATAGGGGAAATTAGCTGGTTCCTTTCTTAAAATAGAATGCACTATGATATTGAGAATATGTTTTATATGTCTATAAAGTATTTTTAAAGGTTTATTATACTCTACTATATTAATTGGATATTTTCCTTATTTACTGTTGACTTTTTTTATATTTTTTTTGTTGGTCTCTATAATTTATTTAAATTTTCTAACATTTTTTAATATATTTAAAATTCACATTGTAATTTCATTACAAAACGTTACCACTGTGTCCAATAAGATTGTTTGCGCCTTGTGACTTTCAGCAGGCGCGCAGCGTTGCCACCTTGCGGCTAGTATTGACGTGACACAATATGCGCTGGGAAATTTATCGATTAATGCACCTGTGTGAAATGCCCTGGCAGGCATGGGACAGCACAGCAAGGAGCATGTCCGACTCTGACTCTCCTGACTCTCTGCTGCTTTGCATGTGTCGCTCATATTGAATCTGAACGACGGTTAGCGTGCACACATGTCGACCATAACCCGATTGTTAACAAAGAGCAACAACAAAACTAACAACAAAAACAACAAGTAACAACGGCAACAACAATTTGCTCGTTATTTTTTCAAATTGAATTTGCGAGTTAAGTGCAAATAATTTGATAAAATTGCCACTTGGAGGCATTTCGAGTGGGCAAACACACGGCAAACAGAGACCTGAACCCGACTCCAACTACGACAGCTTCAACTGTGTTTGGCCAGGCCTCAACCAGTTTTTGGCTAACAAGAGTCAAAGAGCTGGACAGCAATAAGAAACAACAACAACAGCAACTACAACAAAAACAATCTTACAAGCTAATCGCACAAAATGTTTCGTTTCGTGTTTGTGTTTCTGTCTCCCGACGACGGAGATCGGAGTTGCAGTTGAAGTCGTAGCTGGAGCTGAAGGAATTGACACCGCACTGCATAGTCAAGTGGGCAGTTTCCAAGTCTCTCTCTCTCTCTCTCTCTCTCTCTCTCTGACCATCTGTGGCAAGTCTTTTTCACTTTGCCACAGCCCACGTGCGTTTGGCTTGAAGAGAATTTCCTATGCGCCTTTGATTTATGATCATCAAATAAAGCAATCAAAATCAATTTAACTGTTATCAAGCAACTGGTTGCGCCTATTAAGACTGTCTCGCATGCGCTCTCTCTCTTTCTGTCTATCCTTCTCTTTCTGTCTCTGTCTCTTGCTTGTCACATGAATCACACGCTGTGATGCAAACTTAATTAGTGCGCCATCAATGGCAAGTCGAAAGGGCAACTAATGCCATTATACAGGGCTTGAATTAACAGCGCTATGCGTTGCCACATTCTCCTCCCCTCCTCGTCTCTCTGTCTCCCCTTCCCTATTCGATTGACAGTGAAATAGCGCAAGCTTCGCTGCGTCAGGTGCAAAGTGCAGACGTTGCACTTTGGGCATCTCTCTCTAATTTAGCACCCTGTGTGAGTCATGCACATGCACACAGGCACACACACACACACACACAGGGCGTTCCTTATTTGGGTAGCCTCGTCACGCCCAGCGGCATTTTGCATTCTCCATCAGAGCTTCAGTTTCCGTCGTCGTTGGCACATAAAACATAAAGGCACACTACGTATATATAAACATATGTGGGAATAGGAAAGTATTGTGGGGTATGATGGACTGAAAGATACCTGCACTTGGAGAATTTTTACTGAGCTGCTGATGAATACATTGAAATGTTGTTCTATTAAATTATCTCACTATCTAATGTTGTATAGCATAACCAACAGGAGAATAGCCTGACTTATCAATTGTACATACACATATAATATTATATATAATTCTTTTCAACCCACAGTGTTTCCCAGATAATCGCATGTCTGGCTAGTTAATACCTATATTATATAAAAATGTTAACTGTCTATTGATGCTTTAATGCTTTAATATATCCACTCATTTCCCTGATATGTTCCATTTACCTAACTGATTTATACCCTGGCTTAATAGTTGATGCTTTAATCTAGCATATATTGCATGCATATTAATACACCTCCATATCAAACCATTTCCCTGATATGTTCCATTTACATAACTTAAATCTTTATAACTCTGCCTGACTAGAACATACCCTGGCTTCATAGTTAATACTTTAATCTATCATGCATTACATACAATGACTTCTACCTAGCTACCCATTTCCATAATATGCTCCATCAATTGCCGTGTTCTACCTGCCACACACTCATGCGCATAAATATACCTACACTTGTGCATTGTTTATTTATGTTTGCCACTGATAGCGCTGCAACGCCGGCAACGTCGAAATGTTGCACATTCGTCAGGCACAACAATCATTTCAACTGCCGCGGCAGCCAGCCAAGGGGCGGAGGAGGAGGGGCTGCGTCTGTCTGCCTGTGCCACTGTCCGTGCCGGTCATTCGGTTAATCCGGCACTCTTTTGTGGCGCATTCGTTTACTGATTATGCGTTTTATGTGACGACCATAAATTTCCGTTGTCGCCGCCGACAGCAACTCCAGCTGCTGCTGCGCCGCCTCCGCCTCCCCCTCTTTCCTCTTCCACAGCGCTTATCAATGGGCATTGCAGTTGGCATAAAAATAAATACTGCACGAGCAAAAAGTAGCTGGAAATACTTTGGCTGCGGCTTCAGCTTGCATTTAATGGCGAAATTATATTCTTCGCTATAAGGCGCTTAAGGCTGACCGATCCCAAGTCGAACTGAAGTCAAACTGACCCTCGACCCTCAGTCAGTCCGTCGCTTAATCGCAATTTATGGCAAGTAATTACGCAGTTGGGTTCGAAACTTTTTGGCTCTGGCTCTCGCTGTAATTGGCCTCCCTTCCAGCAGTACTTTGTATAATTATAGCTTTTTTTTTGAGGATAATAAATGCCGAAGAGCCTCTAAAACGCAGCACTCAGCAAGTTTATAGCTAAGAATATTGTGTGCAGCTTAGGGCAACAATTGATTAGCTTAGAAAAATGTAAAGTTTTTATGTACGAAAAGGAATATATATATTTTTAGACTTTTATGGCTAATTGAACTGGGAGTTGTCCGCAGAATACTTTGTATATTTATAGTGAAGGGAGTTTAATTATATATTTGCATGTATTTTAGACTTTTCGATTGAATTAGCATTCTCATTGCCTGGTATGAATTTATTTTGTGTTTGTTTAATATTTTAAGTGAAGGTGAAGAGAGTAGAAGAATAATAGGTTTATTTAGAGATAATTCTTAACTTATGTATAGAGAATTCTACTCTGCTATAAATTTTCTATATGCAAATTTAGTATTTTTAGAAAGAATAAAGAACACAAATTATTTAATAGATACATTTATCACTACCTTCATTTATTTGCAGGCATTCAAAACAGTTTTCAATTAGTTTAGCCTGTTTTCCCATTCAGATCACTTGCTACGAGGGTCGTTTGATAAGTCCGTGACTTTTTGTTTTTGCCGCGCACCTGCTCTAAATACAACACTGCTCCTGTCAGCAGTTATCGATTAACAGCTGACTGTAAAATTTTGAGAAAGCTGCGTTTTTTGGTTTGCGTTTTATAGGCATTGAAAGCAGACGATCTCGTGAATTTTAACGAAAATGGAAAAAAGTGAATTTCGTGTCAGCATGCCAAAATTTCATAAATTGGGCTACGAACTGCTACCCCATCCAGCATATTCTCCAGATTTAGCCCCCTGTGACTATTTTTTGTTTCCAAACATGAAGAAATGGCTCGGCGGTAAGAGATTCGGGTCAAATGAAGAGGTCATCACAGAAACAAACGACTATTTCGAGGGCCTTGAGAAAACCTATTATTTGAAAGGAATAAAAAAATTGGAAAAACGCTGGACTAAATGTATAGAGCTAAAAGGAGATTATGTTGAGAAATAAAACGCTTCTTTGACGAAAAAAATATATTTTATTCAAAAAGTCACGGACTTATCAAACGACCCTCGTATAAATGCACAATTTAGGCATTTTAGGTGTGAGAGGAGTTTTCAATAGAATTAATGGCATATTCAGAGAGGAAGTACGCTTTGTTTATGGAACTACCACACCATGCATTTATTTGTACACACTTTTAACAAAGGCTCAACTAATTTGGCTTGTTTTATGTTTTTCCATTTCCCATTCAAAAGCGTTAGCTATAATTGTATGCAATTTAGGGTTATTTTTACCATACTAATTTGGTTGGAAATTAAAGTTAAGTACCCTCACGCTCTACTCGTAATTACTGGCTATTTTCGAGCATTTACACCTACCACAGTTGCAACAAAAAAAAAATAACAACAAAATCTGCGAAATCTGCATAAAACGCGTTGCATTAATTCGGCTGACACGAAAATCCGCAACGCCCATACATGTATCACCCTGTGCGACTGTGTGTGTGTGCGTGTTGTTTAAAGCGCTGACAATGAGGTCGACAGTGCAAATAATTTACAGTTCTGCAATAATTTTCGACTGCTGCAATTCGAAAGCTGCCCCCGCTCTCCATGTCATGCATATTGAAAATCGAAGTCGAGCAACGCCCAACTGTCCAACTGTCAGGCCTCTGTGTTTAAGGCTAGTATGCAGCACGCTTGTTTGTTGTTTGCTAGCACAAGCCATGGCTTGTGGGTGCACCCTCCCTCTCCCTTTCCCCCACACACACACCTCCTCCGCTACCTTTTCTTCGTCCAGGCGTAGGCGGCGTGCACGCCCATTGGACACACTGACCACACGCAGATGCCGATGGCCAAAGCTGATGCCAGCACAACCGACGAAGGAAGAGAAGAGGAAGGAGATTTAAAGCAGCCGCAGCATCCTGAGGCTACTTGCAACTTGCGGCAAGTCACGCGGCGACTACCGTCTGCCAGTTGAATGGAATTTTGATTTGTAAATTGCATAATTTATGCCGTCTAAAGATCGATTAATGCTCCACTGTATTGCGCTTTTTATGGTAATTGATTAAAGGCAGCGCGCACAGACAATGGCCAGAAAGGGCGTGGAAGGGAGAATGAAAGAGGCAGAGAGAGAGGGGAGAAAAGTGGGTGTGAGAGATCGTTTATTGCTGTGCAGCTTGTGTGACTATCGCAAGCACGAAGACAGCGATATATGGCATAGCGACATAATTCCGCCGCCATAATTTAGCCCAGTATATTTTGTCTGCGAAATTATGGCGTTTTTTTCAGCGAGCTTATGTCGTTTCTAAGCGTCATAAGATCGCGCGAACTTATGACTTTCAAAAATTACTTTGAGCGATCTTATGACGCTTAAGGACGCCATAAGTTCGCCAAGATTAAAAGCGTCATAAGTTCGCCGGCGGCGAAATAGTGGCGTTTTTATCTTGGCGAACTTATGGCGTCCTTAAGGGCGACATAAGTTCGCGCGAACTTTTTGGCGCGGTGGATTTATGTCGTTACCCCCCATATATATGTTTATTATATATGTATTGCAAAGTATTGCGAAGTGACTATCGTTAGTTGTGGTAGGAAAGAGAGAGAAAGCAGTGTTGTGAAGTAAACTTGATTATCGTGTAATATATATTTTGCACACACTATCAAGTGCTTAACAAATTGCCATTGTGAACACATCTATCGTTCACCTCTTCAATCGATAGTCAATTGCCAAACATTTAGTATTGAAGTGTATGCAAATTTCGTGAGGCAATTGTTAATTTATTCATGAAGCTTGCGCGGGCTAAGCTTCCGTTATAAATTCGCCGCGTTGCACGCTTCGTTGCGCATTCTAAAGGGCCGTGGAGTAACCCATTTTGCAGCACGGAGCATGCAACAGAATCCCAATGTTTGTACGCGGCTACTCATCCATGCAGCAGTAGCAGCAGCAGCAGCAGAGGCAGCATAACCCAAATAGGCGTGTCCAAGTCTGTTTACAATTCAAACGGGGTCTCTTTCTCGTCTCTCTTTTCTCTTGTTTCTTTTGAGTGCGTGTCAAAGCAAAGTCAAACAAAACGTACCAAGTGGCTAAAAGGATGCAACTATGCAGACAGAACTAGCTCTTCCTCTCTCTCTGTCCCTCTTCCCCATTGTCATCTTGCCGTGGGTGTGATTAATGTAATGAGAAATTTGAGTAGTTGCAACAAGCACTCAGGTCTTGCGACTGGTGCATGCATCTCATTTCTACGTTCAACACTCCTTTTGCTGCTTGATAATGTGTTGACAAAGACAGCAACTACAACAACAATCAATGACCTAAATCTGCCCTGGGCATCGTTCCCCCCTCTCTCTCTCTCTCTCTCTCTCTGTGTCTATCTGTCTCATAACTGATTTTAAGCCCACACTTGAAATTTGCATAATTTGACGACATGCGATGGAAAAGAAAATCTGTGAGAGATTTATTATGAGAGCCGCGCTCACTTAGAGTATATACGGGTAAAACTGATCTTGATAACAATCATATAATTGTGGTGCGGTCGAAACAGGAAACCACATGCACATGCACACGCACACACACACACACGCACACTGGCATAATTGAGTGCGACGTTGACGTCGGCGACGGCGTCTGATCGTAATGAGATCTCAGTAACCGCAGCGAAACAATTGCAATTGATGTAAAACAAAGAGAAAAAAACTTGTTAAGTTGGCTGCGCTTCGGTACCTAGATGAGTTGCCAATCAGACGCAGGATACGCTTTCGATAACGATATATAATGTATACATATGACCTGGCGCATCAATGTGACTGACATTTAAGCTCGACAGCTAAAAACTCTGGCAACGCCATTGCTCCTTTGATAAATGAGCTGCCGCAGGACACATGATCGATATGGCTGCGTTGTGCTTGCGCATCACTGTGACTGACAGCTGAACTTTATTGGCAAACATTCTGGCAACGCCGCTGCCGCTGCCGCCTCCACTGCCGCCACAGTCAATTGACGCTGAAATGGGGCGCCATTTGGTGGAGCACATTCGGCTTCGGCGGCATCGGCGGCGCTCGCAATTGTAAATATTTATGCAAATATAAACAACTGGAGGGTAAATACCACTACAATGTGGGAACGTTGAGCCAGTGTGCCCCTATGCAAATGCAATGAATTAAACCGCAGTAGGAACTGAAACAACTATCGACGTCAGCCACATGTCACGACGCATGGGGAGTTGCCGACGGCGATTCCGGGAAGCAACCCAGGCAGAGGCAGCGACAGAGGCAACGCAATCGCCAAACGGAAGTCAAGTGGACACTTGCTGTTTACCTGGCCAAACACTTTGAAAAGTCAACTGATTGACGTGCCAATTGCGAGCGAGTGAAGCCAAGCCAAGCCTCCTTAGTGATGGTTAACGGCTAGAAACTATCGCTATTGATAGTAATCACGAGACATGGTAAAGAATATTCTATTATATAAAATAATTAATAATTGTGCCATAAAAATCATTTGCAAATCATCGATAAATATGTTAAGTTTTTTATCAAAGCACAAATATCGGTTTATTGATGTCCATCTCTAGTCAACATTATTCTTCCCGCTGTGCAAATTGTGTAGAGTATATTTGTATCTGTGTGTGTTTGTTGTTGTGTGTGTTTGTTTGATTGTCAGCGAGCTTCTCTGGGCACAAAGGAAGCCGTCAAGGTGCAGCCATCAGTGTGTAGAAAGTTATTTGCATGCCACATGCCGCGACTTGCATGCAGAATTCGAGTTTGGCAGTTGGCCAGGTACGAAGCGGAAACGCAACTTCTGGCATCGCTTATCAGCGCGTTATCAGTGTTCGTTCAAGGACAATGCCGCATGCTAATTATGCGTATGGCAAAATGTGGCCAAATGTTGTTTTGTGCGTCCAGAAAAGGCGGCCGGGCCAGCACCCTAATGACCCATAAACACAGGCTCAATATGCTATTTCCTCTCGTTAAATAGATAACGCACGCGGCCTTTTGTTGTGTGTGTGTGTGTGTGTACAGGGTGTGGGTGTCGTCCACCTGCCATAAACATACGCATACACACCCACACTCGTCTATCTGTGTTACTACATATAAATTTTATTTATCAACAAACATTTACGCTTCGAAAACGCGACCAGTGTTGACAGCTTATGCACAGAAATCTAGCTAGTTCTAGCGGGAAAGCTATTTACAAGTTTAAGGTCAGTTGAACTTGATTTATAGCGGGAAGTTTAAGTCAGTTGATGGCAGAGTATACTATATTATATAGTTCTATCATTATTTTAGTTATTTTGTACTAAAGGTCTAGCCAAATTTAGCCGTAAACCGGCCACACTACCATCAACAATAGTTATTGCCCGCGCAGTGCGACTGTAAAACACGTCGACGCCCCAAAAATAAAAAGAATGTGCTGGGGCTCTTAGTGGGTCGCTGACTGGGCGTGTGTTGTCCGTAGCCACCCTATGCCCTCCTCCCCCTCCACGTTATACCCCATTCGGAAACAAGTTTGCGTTTAAAGCAAACGTTAAGGGCAAACTTTTAATTAGAAAACAAGTACGAAATGCTCGAAAAAAACCCGAAACAGCAACAAAGAGGGAACATTCTATACAAGGTATATATTTATGTATTTCTATAAGGCGTATGTATGTATTTGCATATGTATTGTATGTGTGTTTTTAAAACGCACTTTGCATGTCTAGCCCCAATAAACGTAACGCTAGCCGGGGGCAAAACTATTCGGGTAGGTTAGGGTCATTCCACGCGTTAAAGGTGGAAATTTATTATAAAAAAAGCTAAAAAAAAACTAAAACAACAACATGAAGCTGGCGCGTAATTTGCCAGACGGTACGCCTGGTCGGATAATAAATCGCTTGGCTGCCAATCCCCCGCCATGCACACACACAAACACACACACAGACATACAGTCGTGAGCATTCACACACATTCACAGGCATATTCATACGTCAGCTGCTCATTAAAAAGGTATTCATCATTATAAGACGACGTCGCTGTCGCATCGCTTGCTGCAGCAATTGTCACACCCAAATTGAAGCCGCATTTGTAGCTGTATCTGTATCTGCAGCTGTAGCTGTAGCTGTATCTGTATCTACGTCTCACTCTGTGAAGCTGTATCATTGTCCGTTGTGTATCTGCATCTTTGGCATTGCCGTCGAGGCGTTCGTGTGCAACGTGCAGCGTGCAGCGTGTTTGCTGTCAAAATGCAGAGAAGAGTGAGTGAGAGAGATAGGATGAGTGAGATGGAGAGAGACAGATGTCTGCTTGACGCTTTCATTGTGCTCATTATGCATACCCTTTCTTCGGATTGCGGGTATTTAAGCTTTGTCATGGGGGTTGGCCAAGGAGAAAGTGTGGTATGTAGCCTTGGGCGTGAACTTTGAAATCTATCGATAGTTTGATATACGATAGTACTGTATTAGGGCATAGAATAAGATAAAAGACTAACTTATTGGCTTGCATTTGGTTCTGGCTAGTTAAGTTATCAATATTCTGTCCAAAAATGGGTAAAATCGCTGTTGTAGTAATTGATAGTTAGGTTGCAACAGGAAATATATGTAAATCGATAGTTTCCGATTCGATAGTAATATTTCAAAGCCTATTTGTTTCCCTGTGCATGAGACTTAGGTAGTTATCGATGCCACAACCAAATACAGATACTATCAATGGTTTGAGCAGCAATGATGTTATAGAGTTTGTCATTGATTTACCGATAGTCTCTTCTACAATAGTCATATACTCACTCTACCTTTGAGTGTATACGGCATTCGCACTGCTTGTTTACCCAGCAATGTTTTCATTTATGTTTTCGTTTTCTTTTCGAGAAATTGTTCAATAATTTTCTTTTGATTTGCCCCGTTTGTCTCGCTGTCTGTGTCTGGTCCCCTCTTTATGAAACGATATGCGATATGTGCGCCACTTTGGCTTATGATGGAATTGACACTTCATGTGCACTGACAGACGATGTGCGGGACGCCCAGGCACAGTCTGAGATACACAAATACAGATACAAAGACAAACATAGAGTGAAGATACAAATACGACTACAGAGGGAGAGAAAGATACAAATACATGATGTGAGATAGTGCACAGACGGCGACGCACTTGAAATGCATAAAATGGCATTTTCTTTTGTATGAAGAATTGTGGGTGGATGTGGGTGAAGGAGGAATAGAAAAAGGAGAGTAGCAAGCAGAGGGGAAAGAAGAGAGGGAGACGAAGACGAGGCGTCGTTGCGTTGACTAAGTGAAGTTGAAAACGCGTTGTTAGCTCTAATGGCGCATTTATGACAGCCAACCAGGGAAGGGGGAAACGAAGGCAGCCAGAAGTGGGCGGGGGTGTGTAATTTTAGGGTAGAAACTAACAAAAGCAAACTGCAAAAGCTGCTCAGACAGAACAGAAGATATATCACGAACTTATGTGCGCTATCGTATCGATCAAGTGCAAGAAACGAGAGAGGAACAAACGAATCGTTTGTTGCGAGCATAAACCTTCGAAACTATATTGAAATTATCAAACCGAAAATGGTATACAGTAAATCATTTTATAGTATGTTAAGTTTATAGCGCACTGCGCAGTATCCGGTTAATGCAATAGGCCGCAGTTTCCATAGGGTTTCTCACCCCGCTCACTCTCTTTCTCTGCTGTAATCTAAGCTCGAAATTAGCGCGAGGTTAGAGATACATTTACAGCAATAGCGAGAGAGATACAGATACATTTACTACTACTGTAGTTGTTACATGCGTATTACAAACAATTTAAGTAGCACACACACAGTGTCGCTCGACTGTTAACGGCCACGCTTTGTTGCATCACATTTCCTTTTAACCCAGAGAGAAGGGGAAGACAGGGTGTCAGGGAGAGGGAGAGAGATCGGGGTGCTGGGGCGTGTAAGTGGCACATACGAGTATGCAGCGTCAACGCAGTTGCCTGTCGGAACAAGATACATTTGATAAGTCCACAAAACGCTTAGAACAATGGGAACAACAAGGCGAAATGGGCACATAGCGGAGAAAACGCCGGAGGTGCATGGACGGGGAAGCAGGGGTAGGGGGTAAAAGTAACAAGAGAATGGCGCCAAAACTGTTTGTTTTTACTCTATGAAGAGAAGGGGAAAGGAGTCTACGGAGTCTGAATGCAACAGGAAGACAGTTTCAGCACGAAAAGTGATGAAATTATCGAAATACTAAGATGATAGCACAATGTAGAAATTTAACTAAGTAAGGAGGGTTCCTAAGATAGAAAACAAGTCATGGGGAAGTAACAAAATTATATAGTATATTGTATAGAGCTCATTGAGCAGCGAAGGTTCTCTAGAAAGAAAGAAAGACGTAGAAAATTACCGAAATGATATAGTATACAATATTTTAATGAGCATTGTATACTTCTTCATTCAGTATTATTGACTATATCATTCTAAAAATGCTATAGTCGAAAAAATATTACTAAAAAGTTGGCAATATTATAAAGTATGATCTAAGATTATAGAGTTTACAACAATCATTGATAAGTGAGGCCTTTCTACACTGAAATTAAAGGTACCCTCTAAATAACCCTTAGCTCCTTCCACTTTCCTACACAGCAAATTAAGGAAATCGTAAAATGATATACTATCAAAGATTATATAGCCTACAACACTCATTAAAAAGAGCAGCCTCCCCACACAGTAACTAAAGAAACCCTCTGCAGAGTCTTTAACTTCCTTAACCTTACTACAAAGTCGCAGTCAGCTAATTTATATCTCCTTAACATTACCCTCCATAGGTTACTCTCTACTCTTCCCAGACGATTTACGCTTCCTCCCGTATCAATCATAATTACGCACGCTTTTTCAAGCTGCAAGTTCTTAAAACGTAATTACATATATCTTACAGCCCAGTCTTCAAGTCTGCCGAGTTCTTCTTCCTGTATTATTCCCTTGCAGCGCGCGCGCTCTCGAGTTTTATGTGCGTGAGAATCCATCATATTTTCGAAGACTTTTTCCACGACTTTATTGTTTATGTCGGATCTCACGAACTTTTCTCGTCTCGTCTTGTCTGGGGGCCCACATAAAATGTTTAATGTTTAATAAACTCACAGTGTTATGTCTTCTTGTGTAATTATTTTTTAACTTTAGTCGCGCTTGATTGCCACATCTAACGCCGGCCGAGCCCCGACTTTAATTTCAATGAAAATTTCTGTGTGGGACGCTGCAGTACCCAACACCAATACTTGCATAGATATATGTGTATGTACCTGGTACATCATGAATTTATGTATGGCTCATGATGATGGAGAGTGCCACCTACAAAGACGAACAGCGGCTCTCGAGCTTTGTCTTCGGGTTTCCCGTTTCTATTTGCACAGGTGTTTTTAGCACCTGCTCACAAAAAGTCGGCATCTCTCTCGGGCTCACAAGCGCCCTCTGGGGGCCAGTCACAACGTTAAGTGCTAAAAGGCATTTTGCCTGCACTTTTCCATAATAATTAGCACATCATGTCGGACAAACACACACACACATACAGACACCCACTGGCACACCTTCGGTGAGTGGGTGTGAATTATGAAGCAGGCTCCAAAGTGGAGCACACCATGCCGACCATATACCGAAAACTGCCTAGCCAGCAACACTTCAGCTAAGTGCGTTCCAGAGTCATTCCCTCAGGCGACTTTCTTTGCCTGTTTCCCACGAAAATCTTAGTTCAATAATCATAATTATCTGGCGGCTCTGATGGAACTTAAGATCATCATAGTTAACTTAAGTTTCGGGACTCTCCGCAGGGCAAAAACACGCGTCAATTTTCAAAGCCTAAAAATCAATTTTCAAAACCGGTTCGTGGCTAATAATAAAGATTTTAAACTAATTGGCTCATTTAGCTGAAAAACTAAAAAAAAACGAAGGGGAAAAAAACTGAAAAATCATTATAATAATGATGACGATGAATGATGATGTCTCGGGCCTGTGTGGAAACGTGCAACATTCGCGTAAATCAGCGTATTCACGAGCTTCAATGTCAAGTGAAAGAGGGTGCAGTGGGGGCTGACAAGGCAGAAATGAGGCAGAAGATAAGGGGAAGAATGAGGGAGAGGTGGAGATAAGAAAAAAAGCGAAGGGGGAGAGTTAGTAAATAAGTGAGAGCGAGGGGAGTTGTACTGCAAAGTGTTCCCCATTTCAAGTGCTTAACAAATGAGCTGCCCCTGCCACGCCCCCATTTTCAGCTCCAGCTATGCAGGGAAAATTAATTAGACAAATAGTAATAGAAACTCTACAAAGTATTCTTTTTCCTTTTTGCTTCTTCTTCCTGCCTGCGATTTGGCGCATTTTGCAAATTGAAAAGCACCCACGAGTCCCCCATGAGGAGCTCCCCACTGACCTTTATCGCGATGGTCATTAACGACGGAATTGGGCCATGAAAACGGGAAGGGACAACATTGATAAGAATGCGACAAAATGGGCCAAGTGGGCAAGAGCAACTAGCATGAGGTAGCTGAAGCATGGATACTCTTTGTGGCAAAGGTTTCGCAGTTTTCTTATAGTTAGCAGAGAGTTAGGCAGTTGAAGGTTTAGTTATGGAAGGAATAAACTTTAAAGAGCTCACTTGACGAATTTTATGCAAATCTATAAAGCACTAAAGGAGATACAAAGTTATTTCTCCAGCAAAAAAAGTTCTTTCTCCCCAAAGTATTTCCGCTGCATAGTCAGTACTTCCCTAGCATTTATAGAGTACCAATAAGTCTCAAAGTTGGTCAGTTAAATTGAAACCCGGTCAAGAACGGCTTGACAAAAGAGTCGCAAACGTAATCCTCAGTCTTATAAATGGGGTTCTTCTCCTTTTTCTTCTTCTTCTTCTTGGGGACTTTACTTACTTGCGTGCGAGTCGCTTTCTGATGCCCGCGAACATTTTTTCGACTTTTTTTTCTTTCACGTTCCTTAGTTATTCCTTCTGCTTTCGCTTTTTTCGTTGTCCTCGGTTGTTCAGCTTTTTTTTTTGGCTTTTTCTTTTTTGTTTTTTATGTGTTTCGCTTGACTTGGGAGGCAGCTCCTTTAAATCGTCTTATTGTAAATTAAATTGCTGATTTCCGGCTGGACACACACACACACAGAGAGACACACAGACACGCACAACACCGAAAAAGGGCAAATAGCAACAACACAGAAAATGGGGAACGTGTAAAAACAACAACAAAAAACACTTCAAATTAATTAAAAAACGCGCGCAGAAAACGCGCACGAATCGCGCACGCAATTGTCGCAGAGTTTCGATTGTTGTTGTTGTTGCTGTTGCTTTCTTGGTATTATTAAATTGTTGTTGTTGATGTTGCTACTGTTGGCATTGGCAGCTTTGGAACGCCTCATTGCATTGGCATTGGCCCAAGACCAAAGCAAACCGAAGTCGAAAACAGAAAACAGAAACAGAAGCGAATCAAGCAAATTGACTTGAAACTGTTTTTCCGCGCGTTTTCCGCTCGTTTTTCTTGCGTTTTTTCACGCGTTTCAAATTATGCAATCTACGGAATTATGCACTGCGTCTGTTTATCCCACGTAGAAATCAATAAGCCGCTTCCGAAGACTCTTCATTTCTCATTTCTCTCTCTTACACTTCTCTCTCTCACTTGACAATCCGTCCACGCACGAATTTCCCACTGTGCACGCAGAGGCGGTGAGTGCAGAGGGGAGCAAAGGGGGTTACCCTGTTGACAATTTGTCTTTTTACTGTGTGTGGAGAGGGCGAGGGGGGGACCGTCCAGTCTTCACTTGTGCTGTTGTTGTTGACGCTGAAACGAGCCAAGAGAAATTCACACATTATTTTCATATTTATTTTGTGTGCATTTTTATCGAGGGGAATGAAAGGGGGAGGGGAAGGGGACGACAGAGTTGGGGGAGAATGCATGGAGAAAATACTTAACAAAATATGCTGCGCTTGTGTAAATAACTTTGAATACTCTAACACTTCGGGGGTATTGTAAAATAAACATGGAATTGGAAAGGGGTTTAGGGGATTAAGTAAAACAAACTTAATAGGTAATAGGTCATAAAGGTCTGTCATATATAGGTCGAATATATAATATATTTATATTATTTGACTTAATTTAGAATTGGGTATGTATGGTAGGAAGTTGTAACGGGCAAACAAAACATTAAAATTAACTAGATGATATCTTTATAGTCACTTTAATCTCATCATAGTATTAAAAACTAGTAAAAATATATCCAATTCTTTCATTTTTGGAAATAATAGTCGAATCTACGTGTTAAATCTTGCTTATGCTATCCAACTTCATCTGAAACACGTTTACTCATATCTTTGTGAATCTGTGACAATCTCTTCATCTTGTTTTTATGCAACTCTTGAGTTCTACATAAGCCAAGCTAACTTGAAGAGTATTTGCTTTTCGGCACATCAAAGCAGCTTTGTTTTTTTCGGGATATTTATGGCTGGGAACGCAGCGAAGATCGCATAAGCGATTTATATAATTGACGTGTCGAGTGACAAATTAAAATGGGGTCGAACAGGGGGCGCTCTGCATGCTTGTGGCGCAGCCTCTCTCCAAGTGTGTGTGTGTGTGTGTGTGTGTGTGAGTGAGTGTAAACTGCAACAAGATTTATGAGTTTTAAATGCGATGCAAGCAAGTGAGCGAAAATTCGTGGACACAAAAGAACTTTGAACATTACGAAACAGGCTGGACCACGCTGATAAGGTGGCGGCAGGAGAAGAAGAAGAAGCAACTGAAGAGGAGCAGCACATGCCGCATGTGCCACATGCCACAACGGGAATCGAGAGAACTTTACACACAGGAAAAAAGAAAACATCAATCATAGCGCGTGTAATTAGAGAGTCGTGAGTATCCAAAAAGGGGCAGGCAACCCGCACACACATAGATGCAGACGCAGATAGGGAAACAGATACAGATACAAATGTAGCAACAGATACAGATACATTTACAGCTACAGCTACAGCGTGGCAATGTAATTATGCACGGTGCGCCCTAATGGCGCATTTCGTTGGCCTCCCGAAAATGCGGGGCTAAAGGGCAGCCGGCTGCACTTGGCTCAGATACAGATACAGATACAGATACAGCTAGGCCCCATTGCCAGTTACAGATACAATTTACAGCAGCAGCTACAGCCAAGCATGACAAAGAACATGTTTTAACATGAGCGAATGCCGTCGCTGGAATCGAAATTGGAGTCACAGTCAGAGTCAGAGTCAGCGTCAGCTTTGGCATCGCTGCCACGGCCGGTGCAGCCAGCGTGGAGAGAACAACAAACGCACAGTACGCACGCACAGTACACGGAGAAAAATTACTGGCTAAATTCAATGTTAATTGAAATTTATGAAGGGAACATCTTTTGTTATTATATCTCATTTTTAAGAGTAGATTATAAAGATTTTTCATTGTATGAGAATGTTGTACTAGGCACAGAATATAATACAATTAAAAAAATTTGTAATATTCTGTATTTTCTATAATTTAGCATGTGTTATAAAGAGATACTTTTATATTTTAAATCATGCTAAGTATACTTTAATTAAGAAACTCAAATTAAAATGCATTATACAAAATTAAATTAGTTTCCAAGTTTCTCAAGTTTCTTTCACGAAGAAATGCAAAAAATATGTTAGAGCCTCTCTCTCTCTCTCTCTCTCTCTCTCTCTCTCTTTGCCTCCCTCTCTTTTCTTTTCTCTCTAACTTTCTACATACATTACACCTAGTAACCCGCTGCCAAATTTCTCTCAGTGCATGTTCTCGCATTGGTATCTGTTGCAGTTGTATCTGCTGTACTGTTGTACGAGTTTGTATCTGGTATTTCAGATTGCAGCACGTAAACTTCTTGCATATTGACGCGGCCTAGCCCCGCCTTGCCACGACTCCCCTCCCCCCTTTGCGCTGCCCGCAGCAACGCACACCTCTTTCAATTTCCCCTCTCTTCTTCTGCTGCTGCTGTTCTACTGTTTCCCATCGTGTTATGGTTCATGTTCCGCATTTGGTTGCGCGCCGCTATTTTAGGTCGTTTCTCCCGGTTTCCAAACGGAAACCTGCAACATACGATATGCTTCAGCGCGCGTGCAATTACCACCGCAAAACATGGCACAGAGTGGGAGATGGGGAGACAGGGAGACAGGGGGGGCTGCAGTCCGTGAGTATGACAAAGTGAAATTCAAGTGCCTCCAAACAAAAAATACCACAGGGAACACGGAACAATAAGTTAGGCCAAGCGAAAGATACAAATGTTTCTACTACTGACGCAATTCTGGCTGCGTTACAAGTGGCTACTCTCTGCCTCTCCCCCTTCCCTCTTCCCCTCTCTTCCTCCTTATTTCATTCTTTCTTTCACTCTTTCTATGCCGTCCCCATTCTGATTTCTCCATAGTGCCAGATTGACCAACAAAAGAAGCTGTCCAAGATTAGCGCACAATTCACAATTCACTCAAATGGCCAAACGGGTATTCATGCTATTCACGAGTGCCCCGACAAGTGGATTTGTGGCATAATGAAGCCTCGTCTAACTGATTTCCAGACAATGGATGAATGTATGAATGTAATGAATACCCGCTTTTGCAATTTGCGTATTTCAGTTGAGAACAAACTAAGCCTAGCAACAGTTCAGTGCACTCAGCTGTTTAATACCCTGCAGGCAATAATGACAGGGTAGTTTGATAGCTTAGATTGTTTGCTTAAAGTCAAGAAAGAACTCCACATTATCTACACATATAAATAATTTTAAACAGCAGCCAACTTAAAGTAGAGATAATCATTCAGCTTTAGCTAAAGTTCTCTTCCAACTGAGTTTGCCTTAAGCCAGCCAGCAGCAACCTAAGCAGTGCTATATCATTAGTTACTTTTCCAAAAAGATTTTGTTTCGAAAAACTTTCAAGTTGAACAAGCGCAAACATTAATTAGTTTGTTAACTAAAGTTTTCTTGCTGCCAGCGTTAATTGCAGCGGGAATTTTAGCTACAATTGCAGCTCAAGTTCAGGCCAAATGAACCAAGGAAAAACAAAGAGAAAACTGCGCAATGAAAACTCCCTTTGGAAATCCGCTCAAATCCGATCTAGCTGCAATTTAATTACAACTAATGCGAGCTACTTTTAGCTTGTTTAGAGGAAAATGCGATGCGCAAATGTGCGAAATATAAAGAAAATTTCATAACGTGAAATTGGCGCAAATAACTCGCATGCAAATGCAATTCGGGCACGTCGAAGGCGAACAGATGCACAGCCATAGCTATAGTATATATCGTGTGTATTTATGCAACATATAGCTGCCTGATTATGCTGCAGGGCTGCCTCTGTGGCACGTAGTAGCAGCTGCTGCTGCTGAGGCTGAGGCTGAACTCGCGCCCGTTTGTCTCCGGCGACGGCTTCTTGTGCTTCTTTTGCTTCTTCTTTGCGTTTATAATTAAACATAAATGCACTCGCTCACTCACGCACGTACTCACTGTACTCACACACGCACACACACACACTCACGCACGCACTCACTCACGCATTCATTTATGATTTTTGCCAATAACAAGCTGAAGCCGCCAGAAAAAAGGCAAATTGCCGCGTGCAGTTTCGCGTTTATTAAAAGCAAAGCTGCTGACAGGGCGGACTGACTAACTGACTGACTCTCTGGCTGGCAGGCGGGCGTGTGTGAGTAGTTTATGAGTGCACTCATACTCCGCGGACAACGTCGTCGGCTGCTCCGGCTGCTGTTGTGAATGTGTCGCCAAATAAACGCTGGCATGCTTCAAACGACTTGAAAGTCAACAAGTTGAGTAAGTAAATAAAGTATTCGACTGATGAATACCTTGCACTGGAAATTGAATCACTTTGGAGCAACAAGAATACTATTTGTTGTTAATTTAAGTGAGTAAGACAGCTCTAACTTCTAATGACTCAATTTGCAGTGCCATAAACTGTATATACCCCACTTTGTGCAATCAAAAGTTGCAGTAAAAACGTTATTCAAGCTAAATCAGCAGATGAATCAATTGTGAATTGAATTAAAGTGAATAAGTGTGCAGAAAATAATAGTGAATTTTCCCACTTTACTTTCCTACACACTGCATATACCATTCAATCTTGTTCAGTCTTTCAATTCAATCGAAAATGAGAGCGCAAAATAAACAAATCATAAATCTGAGAAATATGCCCCGTCGACGACGACCACCCAAAAGAACTGTCTATATATATAGCTATATATATGTATGCACATTTAGATCTGCCCCCTTGCTGCCGCTTGAATTGTCGCATCATCAAAAAGCCGCAAAAGTTGTCAGCGCTTTTATTTGAAGTCTCATTTGGTTTAATTTTCAGACCGAGACTGAACTATAGCTATAGATTTAATGTACCCATTTACGATGTGTCCAATTAGTGGCAAACACTTGGCAGGTGTGCCACACACAGCCACACACACACAACAGCAAATGAAGTACATCAAAAAACATGTTTTTCTGCGCCGAGTTAATCGACTCGCGTCGAGTTGAGTGTTTCATATTTTCATATGCAAAACTTTCCGTATTGAATTCACATTGAAGCGAAACTTTTTATGAACTCTGGAGTGGGGGAAGAGGTCCTTCAAGGACTACCAGGAACCAGCTGGGACTCTGGGACTGCCTGCCAATAAAATGGCGTGCTAAAACTATAAGTAAAACTCAATTTAAACTTTGTCAAGTTTCAACTTACAGTTCGCTCTCTGTCTCTATCGCCCTAAGCCACTCGACAGGTGCTATGGCTGCTGTTGCTGCTGCCCTGCGATCGTAATGATATATGGGATACCTAATCGACTGGCGCTTAACTATGTAAATCTCACGCCGCAAAACTGCCGCCTGCAGCATTGCCCCCCATTGTTATAAATCAGTCCCGATTCGGCGTCGGAGTCGGAGTCGAAGTCGTTGTGGTCGCTGCTTTATCTGGAGCGAAACTGGTGAAACTATGCCAAGGCAAAGGCATGAGAGGCAGGCAACCCAAGTGAACCGACGGCGACCCCAGAGCGAAACCAAAACCCTCGTATTGCCGTAATATATAATAGATTGCCGGATAAGGCGTCGGCCATTGGCTTAGCATTTATCTGGCAGTCATAAAACTTAGCTCAAGCACTCACAACACACACACAATATACTCACTCACTCATTCATTCACTTATTCGTCTGGCTCGTCTTAAGCTCCAGTTAAGCTTGCGAGTTTGTCTTAGTAATTAGCTTGAAGACGCGACCATAAACTGGCTCGATCTAAGCTCCCAGCTTATGTGCAGAGCAGTAGTACAAGCTCGCACAGTGGTGTCAAATTGTATGCTCTCAGCTATAAATAGCATATTTAATTGTGTTCTAAAGAATACAATGTTTACTTATTACTTAACAGTTCTTGTTGCTATCGGAGTTGGGAATCTGTAGAGGTACCCAAAAAAAAAAATGACCTAAAACTTTGAATTGCAAATACTTTACTCATATATGTGGTTTTTTTTATGATGTTTTATAATTAATTAGCAGTTATTGTTGCTATCTAAGAATCCCAAAAAAATTACTTCAAATATTTTAGCTGTATTTTCTACCTAACGAAGCGACCCCAAACTCTAATTGCAAATATTTTAGATCTCATTTAAGATATTTTGTAATTTGTAGTATTTTTTCTAATGAGCTTTACTTTCTAGCACAGTTCTAAATAGATAGACATATTTTCCATCTCTCTCTTACTTTTTTTCAGCACAGTTTTATCTACTCTTATTTATCTTTCTTCCCTCAAATTTTCTAGCCAAGTTCTAGTTTATTCAATTCATTTATTGCTACTCTTCTTAACGCACTTTGCATCCCATTCTCATTATATTGTATAATTAATAAAGACCATTTGGCTAATGGATAATTTGTTGAGTGTGTTAATTAAATTGCACTTGTATGTGTGCGTGTGTGTATGTGTGTCATATAAACATGTCCAAATAAGTCTAGGTCTTATAAGCATATCCAAGTTAATCCCCCCGCACAAACTCCCTTGACTTAAGAGGCGGAAGTAGCTGTCCATATTGAGACAGACAGACAGACAAACAGACGCAGATGGAGGCGCTGAGGTTGCCAAAACGTTGACAAGAAAACGCCATCAAATGGCACAACACACTCGCACACACACACAACACACTCGCACACACACGCATCCGAAATAAGCAGACTTAACACACATATCAATGGCTAAATCTGTTAGACAGTAACCAGTCCGACGGCTTTTTATTTCTTGAAGGCGACAAATGTTCTTGGCTAAAATCAAACAACTCCATGAAGATAATCATTATCATCATCATCATGATGATGACGATGTTGATGATGATGATGTTTGTGCTTTGTATTTATGGTATGTTTTTGTTTTCGTAAACCAGTTCGGCAACTTCTTTTATTCATTTGCCCAAATTACGCACAGCAACACCCACAATAACAACAACAACAACAATCTGGTGAGATATAGTGGGAAAACTGTAGCTGAAACAATGGAAGTGTTGATTTCCATTAAAAAGGCGGCAAATTACGATATAGCGCAAGAGTCGGGGGGGTCTCTGAAAGGTGTCGAGCTTAACTTGCGGTTCAGTTTTCATTTAACTGTCGAAAATCTAAAGAAATTAACATAAAATGTGAAACAAAGCGTAGACAAACTCGCTTTTTGCTTAGCATATTCAAAATTAGTGCGTGTCTTTCAAATGGAACCCCAAGACAGACACAGAGACAGACTGGCAGACAGACAAACAGTGAGGCAAACATGGGACAAACAGTTACTTTATGGGGTTGCGCAGGTCTAACCAAATTTACGAGCAGCCCTATGAGATATGGTTATGGTTGATGTGTTTATATTGTCGACTGAAACTGAAACACACACACAACAACAACAACACACACACACACATACAGTGAGAAGTTGTGTGTGGCACAGAGGCAGTTAGATATTCATACGACTGGGATAATCATAGCAGGAGCCTCATTCGACTTTTTGGGACGGGGGGACCCTATGCAAATAATAGTCAGGCAATAGGCAATGCGGTACGAGGCAGACGAGTTTGTCTATGCACTGAGCGAAAAGGTGGAGTTGGTATGCAAGAAATGAATGGGGAGAGTGTTGAGCAGATAAAAGAGTTAAGGTGCTTAGTAGAAGAACACTAACAAGGCAGAGAAAATGTAAAATATGATGAGGCAAACTTTATAAGAAAGATGTAGAAAGATAAAATAAAGATTAAAGAGATTCAAAGTGAAATGTAGCTTAGAAAACTGTACATGATTGTATGCAATATAATATTTATATACTGTTTTCTAATAATGAATGAACAGAGATATTATATTAAATATTTAATTGAATATTTTGTGCTCTAATGCAATTTCAAAGTGAATTCTACATTTATTATTTTATATTATTTATATTCCATATATCATTACGCATTTTTCTTTCTCTAATTCTATTTATTTTATATTCTACCACGTCCATTTCTCTCAGTGTGCTTATGCTTATGTATGAGCCCTGGCAATAGGCATTCCATAAAGCAGGCCTAGCTGTGACTTTATTTATTTGCCAGCGACACGAGAAGTTTTGTGCCCTGATTACACACAGCTCCCTCCCTCTCCCGCTCCCACTCCTCCTACTCTCCCTCTGCTATCTCTCTCTACACTGTGGCCATCTCTTTCCCAACTAAATTGTGCTCTGTCAAAATAGTTCGTCAGAATGCTGATTCCCTCGGCCTGATGATGTCTGCTGCAGATTTGTTCCCCCAGATTAGGCAGATTGTGTTGCTCCCGTTGCTCATAAAACTTTTGACTCGTTTTACTAGGAAAGAGAAAGAGGCTGCAGTGTGTGTGTGAGAAAGAGATAGAACAAGGCAGCCTCTTGTTAATTGGCTAAAAAGTTCTCAGGCTGCGTCCGGCGCTTAATTTGATTTTGGGCGCATTTAATGACGATACAAAAAAAGATCTGCTGCAAATGTCTTCATTTATTATGCAAATTTCCTACAAATTTCATATGTAGCAACACATTTTAATGTGCGCTCTGTCGCAGCACGCACGCAGTCAACGCTGACGTCGACGCTGGCTTCGACGCTTCGGCCTAGGCGCACCTTTCTTCCGGTGCGACAACATTAAAGTGAGTTGGGGTCACTTTTCGGGTTTGACAAAATTGCCGCAGCAGCGTTTTGTGTGCATGTTTTGTTTTTAGAGATACCCTAGCGGGGGGAGAGGAGTGGGGTATGTTGGACAGTAAGCAGTAGAAAACTTTAGAAATGAATAAACAACTTAGAAAGCATTATACAAAGTAAGTCTCCTGTAAAAAACCTTAAAATTTCAATGCAAAAAGAAGAAAATTTTTTTAAAAAAGAAATCAAGATTAAATATATGAAATAAGGAGTAATATAAGGAAAACACCTTCCTATTTCTTTATATATATTCTATATAGTCTTACTTTAAAGCAGTCAAGCCTTTATAAGAATTCTGCCACTCATTATTCAGAATTTCAGGTATTCTCAAGTCAAGCTCACCCGCCTGTTTCCATTGTTTACATTCGTATGCCAGACACATTTGGCATTTTCACTCGCTAATGCTCATATTTTCCAGCCGGGGACGCAGCACGTGCGTGAAACATAGCCACGCCCCCTCCGCACTGCCCCCCTCAGCAGGCAAGTCGAGGGCTCCTCATTATGATTGTTGTGGCAACCATAATTAAACGCCAAAAGCGCCTGAAAATTACAGTCGACGTTCTTCTCTTCTTGTTTTTTTTTGGTAGAAATCGACGTGCGTATTGCATAATTATATAAAATAACGTATACGCCGGCGAGGCCCGTATTTGGGTTGGGTTTTTAATGATGGAAAGTGTAAGTGTCAGGTGAGGAAGAAAGAAAGAAAAGGTGAAGAAAGGTAATAAAACAAAGCTTTCGGAAGAGTTCTTGCTGCAGAGGAAGTCGTTGACAATGATGAAATGAAGGGAAAGAAGACGAGGAATTTCCTCTGCAGAATTCATTAATAATTTCCCGGGAATTCTAATGGCAGCTTAATCTTATCGCAAGAGAATGCGCTTCTCAGTGAGTCCATTAGCAATTACCAATTCACCATTAGTCACAGTGGGGAGTTGCGAAATGGATTTGTAAATGGGAAAAATGAAAGCGACAGCGAAGAAGGCGCTTCGGTGCCCATGGCCCGTTGCACTGTTATTAATTGAATCAATGACAAAACCAAATGAAATTCAATACAAACACACACACACAAGCACACACATACAGTCAAATTGTGCTATCAGCGTGGCGCCATGCGGCGTATGCGCAATATTATTAACCATACACGAGCGACCCCTAAAGAGAAATTGTGCAAGCAGCGACGAGTGAAAAGCAAACGAACCAAAAGAATTGTTTGTAATAAAAATAATAACAATATATAGTAGCCAGTGCGACTGTGTGAGTGTGTGTGTGTCTGCGTATGTGTACAGTCAAAAAAAGCTTCAATTTAAGTTGACAATTTGAATGGTAATGCGAATTAATTGTGCAATTTTTTTGGAGCCAACATAGATAACTATAAAAAAACTATAAATAATGATCTATAAATAGAAAAAAGTAATTCATGATTAACTGTACAATTTATTTGCGCTGGAGATTAATGTTTTAAAACATTATTCAATTACATCCGAAATTGTTGCGATTATAGATGTTTTATATATGTTATAATTAATGAGCTTAAGCCTCTCATGCGCTCTAAATAAACATCATGTTAACTACTGGTCAATTTGCAAGAATTGTATTAAATTATGGGCAACACATTAATGATTCTATTTTATACAAATATTGTAATTATGTTTTTTTTAATGGGTGTATTATAGGAGAATAATATAGCATTTTATTTCTTGAATATACTTAATGTTCAAATTGAGTTTATTTACTTTGGTTTCGAATCTTTAATTTATGGAGTAACATTAGCTGAGATTTTAAGAACAATTAAATACAATCAAAGTCTAGAAATGATTTATTTATTCTGTTAGACTTTTTCGCTAATATTTCAACACTTTTCTAGATCAATTAAATAATTTTTCCTCAATGTCAACTTCCGGTAGTTGCTCTTGATTTTTCTGCAAGTGTATTTCATAAAATATTTG
This sequence comes from Zaprionus indianus, assembly GCA_018904595.1. NCBI lineage: Eukaryota > Metazoa > Arthropoda > Insecta > Diptera > Drosophilidae > Zaprionus > Zaprionus indianus. The sequence goes on from JAEIHA010000152.1 coordinate 2,519,682, forward strand.
TATTTGATTCACTTTTTGTGAATGCAAGCGAAGGAAAGGCACATTCACCACCAGGTTGAGCTCTGATAAGGTGTACGAGCAGCAGAAGCAGAGAGAGAGAGACAGGGAGAGGGGGCAGGGCAGCTGTTGCTGAGAGAGCAGCGGACACACTATCAGCAATTGATATCGGAAGCGACTACGTCGACAACAACCATTGATAGCGAGTTCGGGTTACACACAGAGGCGCCGCAGGGCGTCACGACCACAACAACAAGAGTAACACATAAATAGTACGAAATCGTTTTCGATAAGTTGCACGACTGTCCAGTTACGCTGTAATTGCGCAATATTAGCATGCAATCTATAAAGAATTGAATTGTAATCGAGTATTGCCCAGAGATTAAAGACAAAATGGTGCAATACTTAAGACCAAACTCTGATAAGGTAGACAGAACAAAGAATAAATAGATTTGTAAGTCTTGAGATTATGCGGAGAGTGAGGAAATTTAAAGATGTGTGAATGTTAAAAAAAATAAAAGAATTTCTTAAGGTCTATAACTTGTGAAGATTGATAAGGTGTGCAATATATAGACTGGAAGTTTTCAGATTATTCACAGTGTAAAAAAATTTAAAGAAAATTAAAAAATAATAAATTCTATAGGATTTATAACTTGTGTAGCTTCATAACTTTTGCAAAACTGGCAGAAAAATTCAAGTGTGTAAAACCTTTTAATAGGGGTGCTTGTATATATTAAAATATTTTTTAGTAGAATTATCTAAACAAGTTTTAAGCGCTTAGTCATATATGCATTTTTAGAAAAACCTGTTAAATGATCTTCCTCACAAATAAACTATGCAAATTAAACTTAAGTTAAGGTACAACCCTGTCTGGCACGCCCAGCTTAAAAGTCTTGTCAGCCAAAACAATCGCTTATAAATGAAAGACTTAAGCCTTTGTCAAGCCCAGCTTAATTAGGCACAATACACCCTATTGTGCAGCTGCACACGCTGCAGGGTATTAGGAAGGCAGAGCAAAAGAAACTGACGACAATCATTGAGCAATTGACAAGTTCATTTTGGGGAACTGCGACACTTTTCGGGGCCGTCTGACCAAAATCAAAGTGGAAGAGGGAGAGAAGAAAGAGGCAGAGTGGGGCATAGAGGAGAGAGTGAAAGAGTGGAGTGTGTGTGTGAGTGTAACAGCTGCTGGTGCTGGTGCTGCTGCTGCTGGGTTGATAATGTTGTCAAATTAACATATTAGTAGTCAAAGCGAGCAGATAATTATATGTAAATGGGCGACTGCCTTATCAGCAGAGACAGCGAAAGAGTGAGGGAGACGCAATGAGGAAGAGAGGTGGCCCCAAACTAAACCATTAACTGCTCATGGCAGTCATTGAACTTGGACTACGCATTTGAACTTTGAACTTACATAAGATTTGACGAAGTTGGCGATCCTCTTCTTTCTCTTCTTCTTCTCACCTTTTACTCCTTTTACAGTTTTTCAAATTTTGCCGGCGAAAAGAAAAGGAACCGACAACAGACGGCAGCAGGTGTGTTTGTTGTTGTTGTTGTTGTCTCTGTTTGTTTATTTGTCGCGGCGAAGACACAAGCAAAGCGAAGAAGCAGTTGATGTTGGCAGCGCAGCGTGCAGCGGCAGCTGTCAACACACTCACACACAGACACACACACAACGCGACGAAGGCAACGGTGACTGCGATGGTCGACTGCAGTTTTTGAACGTAGCCGCAGCTAAATTATCGCATAATTGTAATGCATTGGCTGCAGAATTTATTGTGCTGCACACACACGCACACTTGTACACGCGCACACACACACACTTTTCACTTCGTCAAGTCGTTGAGGGAAACGCAAAAGAAGCGACGACGAAGGCGAACCGCACGCGGCGAACTCTGAACAGAAACTAAATGAGACGACTAACAGCAGCTGTTAAGCAGCAGTCAGTGTGCGCTGTTAAGTGCAGTATAAGAGCAGCTGTTCGTTAACAGCGCTGCAGCTGCTTGGAGCGAGAACAGCTGTGCGTAGTGTGCGCTGTTGTTGCCGGCTTTTTGCGGTCGCTCTCACAGTGGTGGTGGGTTGTATAAGTGTGCGTAGAAGAGCGTACTAAGCTCTGTTGTTGTTGTTCTTGCAATTAGGAAGGAATTAAAGCGAAATTGAGAGGAGATTAAAAATTGATTAAATCTGTTAATGTAAAGGAAATGTTGGAAATTGAGAAGAGATCAGATATTGATTAAGTCTGTTAATGTTAAGGAAATGTTAGAAATTGAGAAGAGATTAGAAATTATAAAGAAATGGTAACATATTTCCTTAATGTATAGTTCCCATTAGTTCATTCTCTCTCTCTGCTTGTTCACTGTTCAATTTTCCTTACACCTCATTCACATATTCACTCTATTCATAACCAACTGTGCGACTCAATCCGTCTTTCGCCTTTCACCCCGTAATCAAATCATTTAGCCGAAAACTTATTCAAAATTTATAAAAGTTAGAATGGGTAGGGGTAGGGGTAGGGTGCGCCTTGTCCGTCGTCAGGACCCTTGCATTGTTGTAAACAATCCATCATTATCGCATAGACTTCCGGCGCGGGTGGACGAGGGCGAGGCCAACATTGCATTACAGTTCTTTCAGTTCTGCCCCGCAGTCGGTCGAGTTGTGCCACAGGACTCACACAAATTGCTACGTGGTGCACGTGTCTGACAGCGTTTGCTGGGGATTATGGACAGAGAGAGAGAGACGAAAGAGAGACGAAGGAGGAGGAGGAATCGCTCCAAAAAGCGACGCGACGCCACGCTGTGAAACTGAAAGTGCGGCGCGCAGAAGTGTAAGGATATACGGGCGGGCAGAAGGACACGCAGACAGACGGGCAGACAGACAGACAGACGGGCAGACAGTGGGGCAGACAGGACTACGGGACTGTGTGGACTGTGGGATGGACAAAAGTGTTTTGAGACTGGCAGCCAGCAAGCCACTCAGTCAGTTGGTCGTGGTTTCTATACCCTCTGATTGAAGAAGGTACCTAAAAGAGGGTAGGCTAGGTAGGGTAAAGTTAGGTTAGGTTGAAGATAGAGGTATAAGCAGTTTAGTATAATATATCTTACAACATGTACTATAACTGATAATTATATTACAGATTGATCATTACCTACCGCTATTAGTGTTCATATCTTTATATTATACTCACTTTATAATCTTGTACTAATATTTTATTATGTCTTAGAGACTTTTGATCAGTGAAGATCATTCAACATTAAGTTTTATTCTATATTTCTTTAATTTATAATAAACATCATATATATCATCAGTTAAAGAGAGTTTCTTATTTTCTTGTCTTAATATAGTAACAATAAGATGATTCTCTCAGTTGCCACGACCTCTTATGGTATTTACTTTCTCTATCTTTTTCTTTATCTGTGTGACTCCCTCTCTCTCTGTTTTTCTCCTTCTACCTTTTAACTAGTGTTATAAAATCTTATAAATTAATCTTGTATTCTTCTTTATATATTTCATAGAATACTTTATATTTCCCCATTCTCAGGGTATCTCTTAGTCGAATCAAAATTGCGCGCTAAACAAACTTTTTACCCTGTTCCCCCTTTAATCACCTCTGCCCTCCCGCTTCCCATCACCTTCCTCCACTGCCAAATTCGAAAGTTGCCTTCGCCGGCAGTTTTTCAACTCTCTTCTTCGACACCCTGACCATCCTGCTCTTCCCCCTCCCCCCCTTTCCCCTTCCCATCCCGCTTATTTGTTTACGTTTTTTGTTTGTTGGGGTTGTAATGGTTCGCTCCGCTTAACTTTCCGTCGCCATCGTCGTCGTCGTCGTCGGTTGTTGCGGTTTATGCAAATTAGCCAAGTTAACATTTGCTGAATTGTTTCGCCCCTCCCCCCAGCCCTGCTCTGCCTCCCTAGTGCCATGTCCAAATTCTCTGGCGTATTTGTTTGTTTGCCAAAAACTCTCTCAACATTGCCTGCAACTGCAACTGGGGCAGGAAGCCCGCGTTGCCGCAACACGGAAGTCAACTTGGCGCGCGCTCTTAGCCAGCAAATCAAAGCGTCTTTTTGATCAGCTAAGTGTTAAGAGATAAACGCGACTATATTTAGTTTGCAGAGCAGAGGAGGAAGAGGAGGGAGAGAAGAGGTAGGGCGAGTAGGGTGGCAAGTTGACACCCGGCCAAGTGACGGAATGCACCTGCAGTTGCCGCATCTTTCTATCATAATTAGATTTCGTTGTGCTGAAATGTGGCGTGCGGCATGTGGCATGTGGCACGTGGGGGCCCAGGCCTCGAAATGCGTGCACATAAATTAAGCGTCTAATAGGATTTTGCTTAATATCCGTTTGTCTCCCTCTACCCCTGCACTCGCTCATTCCCTCCCCCACAGCTAATGAGTTTTTTCACCTGCCATAAAAAGGCTGCACGTCCAACGCGGCGTATGCTTAATGCAGCCACCGCCTAATCGTGCCCCGCGGAGTCGTTTCAATAGCAAAATGTCACAGGTGAAAGTGGAAGGGGGAGAGAGAGAGAGGGAGATGGAGACAGAGAGAGAAGCACTGTGTGCAAGTGAGAGACAGCAACGCTGAAGGGATGCTTTATGCGCTTTCGTTTAGCGAACCCAAAAACGAACTTCCTTTTCGGGGAGCCGCGGGGGAGGAGTGGGAGTCAGAGACCCCTCGGAGTCGTAGACCCCTAGCCCAGTGCCAGACGGTGGCCTTTCTTTGTGTCTGGGCATTTGTCTCCTTGCGCGCAGAGCAGACAACGCGCTGTGTGTGTGTGTGTGTCCTGACCGAGCCAAGGCATTGCCCCCGCACAGAGAGCAGAGCATAAACAGTTGGAGCACAAACATATTTCTGTATATGTTGTGTGGCAATTAGCCTTGTGTAAGTGGCAAGGAAATTGCCACATGCAGCACACATAGCAACAATAACAACATAATGAGCATTTGGAATCGGTTTCGTTATGTTCAAAAATTTGCATAAATTGCACATAAATAAATTAACATACAATGGCATTAACTCTAATTAGATGCCTTGCAGCTGCCGCTCTATCTGTAACTACCTCTCCTACCCCCCTCTCTTACCCTCTTTCTCTCTCTCTTGCTTCCTCTTGCAGGTAATTAAATGCTGATGAGCTGCTGTGAAAAGTGCACCTGAAGCGACTGCCAAAACTAACTCTCATGCAAGTACACACATTAATCGCAGACACACACAGTGCAGACACACACACACACAACAGACTCACACACACACATATCTAACAAGCACTAAGTACAACTCTCCATACATAATTACACGCTGTCAGTGAAAGAGAGAGAGAGAAAGAGGGAGAAAGATGCCTCAAAGGGAGCCTCCAGCACGACGTGAACTTTGCTTGAGTCTTCAAATTGATCGCAACAACTGACAATTAGCTTGCATACCCTGTAGCTTTTAGCAGTTGGGGGTATATCAGTGCAATCTTTGTAGGTTATATTATGTACATAAGATTTATCTAAAGAGATAGGGAGAGAAAGAAAAAACCAAATAATTTTCCAGTAAATACTTTGGTACATTTTTAACCAAAACTTTAACATGGATTTGACATGGACTTTGACATGAACTTTAAAATTATAAAAACTTCTATTCAAACCGAAGGTTAACCAGTTGTTAGGCATAACCAAGGCTCAAACTGTTTTTTTTTTACTGCAATTAACATAATTTAGACTCAAAATTAAGTTTAACCAGCAGTTAAACATAAAATCAATTTTAAAGTCAAGTTTAACCACCCGTTAAAAGTAAACCATGTCATTTTCTAAAGCAGCATACAACATTCTTCAAAGTTACTTCAAAGTTAGTCTGCACACAGTCCTTAGTTGCAGTTGAAAGCTATATACACAGGTATCTGCTAGTCAGACTCTAACTTGCAGTTAAATAAAAATCTCCACTTGGTCTTCTTCACAAGCGAAAGTAACTGCAAATTGCTGCTCATGTGGCAGCTTCTCACACAGCCTGAGAACGAGCTGCAAAACTGCGCATTTTTCCAACTCCCAACTCCCTCTCAAACTTCTCCTCCTCCTCCAACGCCAACTGCGACTCCATTATAGGGTTGACCGCATCGCAGAGGCACTTAAATAAATGAAATCCTTTCACGCGTTCTCCATTTGAATACTACGCACAGATTATGAATTCATTTATAATAATTTAGTTTCGAGTTGCGACAACGAAAGACACTCTCCAGGCCAAGTTCCGTAATGAGCATATTCTATTAGGACTCGCAGTAACCCCCAAAAAGAGTGGGCAACTCAGCTGGGGGTTGGTTGTCAATGGAAATTAACCGAGCAAAGCCCGGACACATGTTGCATTCAAATGTCCTTAGCAACCAGGGGAGGAGGAGGAGGAGGAACAAAAGGAGTTGGAGAATAATGCCATGTTTTGACAAACCCCAAATCCAGCTTCGCACTGGAATGATGAGCTATCCCTTTGAAGATGTCAACCATTTGCACCCGCAATGTTGTCGCCACAGTGTGGGCTGCATCCGTTAAGGGGTTAGCTTCAGGTTGTAAAAGCACAACCCCAAAGCCAGACGGGCTAGGCAGGAGGAGAAGAAGGAGGAGGAAGATGGAATGATTGAATGACGGAGTTGGGGTAGTTGGATAAATGATACGGAAAAGTGAAAAGTATGCGGTATTTGTTTAGCATAATCGAGTTCCAGCGACTTCAAAATCAAATCAATTCGCGTGAAATTTAATCAACTTAACAAGGCAGCAAGATGAAGGTAGCGAGAGTAGCTGCCAGGGAATATCCCCTGAGTAGCTCAGTAGCTCCCCGAGCGACAGACAAATCCGTGTAATAAACTTGCAGCTATTTGACTTGAATCGGGTTACTAATGGAATAGTCAGCATGGAGTGGACAAACAGGAAGACAAACTAAACCCTAGTCAAGCCCCAAGTGAAGTCCGAACCCGAACCCAACTCAGTGCAATCCCCGGACGTGCCACCACAGACAGCTAGTGCCCAAGGCGGATGTGTAATGTCCGCTGACCGAATAGATACGCACACAACACTCCGCGCCAGGAAATTAAGCCCACTAAGCGGATTTGGCCAACTCGATGGACTTACTCCCCCCTCCCTCCCATGTCCTCTCTCTCTCTCTATCTTGCAACTCGAAGAGTTTTATTCGCATTGCATTGACTGTCATTTTATTCGTTTTCTAAGCTGATTTACAAGTCATTGGCTGCCACGCCCCTCATCCCATCTACTTGCTGGAACGCCGCCTATTGGTGCCAAAGATGCGCAGGTACTTGGAGCGGGACAGTTCACGCGCCTCGCGCTGGCTCAGCTCGTACAGCTCCGACTCCAGTTCGCGTATGTGCGCGGCCATGGCAGCCGGCGATAGGCGACTTAGCTCTGTGAGGAAGAGAAGGAGGAAGGTAATGTGTCATAGGATAACAAGAAAGAGTCTTCCCCTCTCCTTCTCTCTACTCACCCAGTCGCTTCTGCTCATCCTCTTTCTTCATCTTTGCCCTGCTGCTGCTGCTTGCTGCCTCCTGTTCCGTTTTGCTGGCTATTTCGGCAATGATGGAGCTAACACTCTTGCGTCCACGGGAACTCTCCTCCATGTCCACATCGGCATAGGCCTCAGCCTCGCCATCACCATCGGCGTCAGCATCGCCATCTGCATCCTCATCGCTATCATCGTTGGATGTGCTCGAACCTCCAACCTCCGCATCGGGGTCGTTCTTGTCTATATCGATATCCACCTTCATGTGCTTCGCTTCCTCATCGTTCGATTCTGCTTTGCACTTTCTTGACATTACAAATCTTTTGCCTGCCTTTGATTTGTGCATGTTCATGCAATGAATACGTTTAAGTGTTGTAAAGATGTTGCAAATGGAGTTTAGTGTTGGAAGTGTGTGAGGTAAGATTGAAATAGTGTTGGAAGATGCGAAAAGAAGGTAAAGTCATCGGACAACTCACTAGAACTTTCGTTTTTTGCCGTAACCACATGTATTCATCTTTGTTCTCAGCTAGAAGTACCTTTTCCTATATGTGAACTTTTGTAAAGGTGTTAAAAGTGAAGTTTAGTGTTGTACAAAAGGTAAATAGTGTTTGCAGAGGTGCAGAGCAAGAAACAGCATGGGAAACGTAACTAAAACTTTCATTTTCTGCCTTATCTCACAGCTACGCACCTTATTAGTCAGTTAAGAGGAACTTTCTCTATTGTATAACCAAATAGTTGCCCTTAAGAACTTTTAATATAGAACCCTACTCTTATTTACGATTATTTTGGGGTATCTTTTGTGCAGGCGGCTAATCAAAAGCTTTTCCAGGGCCACCATAAACCATAAACGAAAGGAAGCACCTGCCCCAGGGCACATTGCGGTACTCAAGCTCAAGGGTTGAGCTATCCCTAACCACTCGCAACCCTCCTACCCCGAAACCCACTTTAAATATTGTCAAATTTATAGTTGAAATCGAGTCAAGCCGCCGCCATTGTAAACACAATTTCAGGACTTGGAACTGCAAACCTAAGTTGTCTGCGACGCAATACAATCGAGGGTAGAGATGGTAATGGGGATGAGGAAGCTGTTGCCATTCATAACGCGCACATTAGCTAGGTTATCTGAGGGTCGCGTTAACTTCGACTACGTTTTACCAGATTTTGCTACCCCGTGGAAAATTTGCTTAATGAGCTGCACAAAATTAATTGTCGCAATGAAATCACGTGCCCGCAGGAGCCGAAACCTCCCAGTCCCTCCCCACACCAGGCAGAAAAAGCCACAGGCCGCAATATCAGAGGGAAGTTGGGGAGGTTAAACGGCGGAAATGGTCACATTTGCAGGGAGCACAAGGTGTGAGTGTGAGTGCGAATGTGAGTGTGAATGTGAGTACTCGCAGTTGTTTATGCAAAGTTAAAGAAGAAGCCCCTGCAAGCAGAGATGGTGGGGGATGGGGGAAAGGGGAGCAGGGGTTAGGCTATTAGAAACCGTTTCCGAACCCGACTCCAACTCCTGTAAACAATCCATCATTAACACATGCAAACACTTCCACCCTCAACACGCTGACAACACTACGACGCCTGCCCCTTACGCCTCCCCTCCCTCTCTCCTTGTTAAGCTGCTGTTGCACGTGTTGTGCTGTTGTCTGTTTGCATTGCCGGCAGCTTAGACGACAGTCAGACAACAACAGCAACAACGAGAACATTTTGGCGAATTTGTGTCGTGTCGAGGACAAAGGACGCGTGCTTATTATGCCCGTATTCGCATTGTTGCTTTTGCTTCTATCCCCCTTCTCACCCCTCTCTCTCTCTTTCTTCTCCTTCTCTCCTGCTGCTTGTCACCGCGACCGTCTGCTGTTGTTTACTTTGCTGTTGCCCCCCTTGAAAAAGTATCGTTTTTACTTTTACTTGCGGCTCAGGCAAATTGCACAAGTTGAAATTTGAAAATGTTAACAACCCCACCCCCTATTGCCCCTTCTGTTGCTCCTCACCTCATCCACCTTTGCATGTCGTCCCCCTGTCCGCCTCCATCCCATCTAAATGATGGCTCATGTTATGTTTTGGCTCTTTCGGCTGTCCGAAATCGCTCCCCAGAGAGCCGCCGGGAGAAGAGCGCTGTGTGCTTTATGGGTGTGTTATGCACTGAAAGAAAGTTTGGTAGTATTTTAAAGTATTGAAAAGTTTGCGTATTAGTTAAATAATCTATAAATTTAATTTTTTTAGATTATAATTTATAAGTTATGTGCAATCTAAGCAATTTTTTTACATTGAATATATTTCAAATATTTATCAACTTACCTGCAACTTAGAAGTGCCATAGGTCGACTCTCTTCTTATACACGTATGCAGCCTAATCATATTTCTTATAGTGTATATGCTTTAAATATATATGAACAAATTCTTCAATTTACCAGCAACTTAGTAGTGCCACAGCTTCAATTTCTTCTTTAATATGTCCTTAACTCTTCCCATATTCATATCTCTTTAACTAAGCTGCAACCTTATATGCCAGGGCTACCACTCCTATGTCAACTCACTTTCCCTTCAACTCACTCCCAAATTTCTCGCAGTGCAGCGCAGGCCAAATGGACTGGGCCACATTACGCTGCAGTTTATTTTGCAAGGATTTCCATGTTATCATCAGGCGGCACGTGGCGCCTCAACTCAATAGAGAGACAGAGGGGGAGAGAGAACAGGAGACAACTTACTCGTACTCCTTGCAGGCAGAGTTAGGAGTTGGCAGGGGGAGTTGGAGCCAGCGGGTTGAACAACCTAAACAAGAGTCCAAACAAACTCAAAGCGAGGCAAGCAGCCAAAACAAACGGCGCCAGGACATTGCTCCAGTTACGCCGACGAAAGGCTCCGCCAAAGCTGCACTCCAGAGCCATTCATGCGTGCGGAAGTTGCAAGTTGCAAAGTGGCAAGTGACAGCAGCAACAACCATTGTAGACTGCATTTATTGTTTATTAAATTAACGTTTATTGCAATTTGCAATTTCGCAATCGCCGCTTCGCATTTTAATTAATAACACAACATTTTTGTTGTTGCACATGCAAATTGCGCGTTTAATTGGATTAACGCACATTTCCGATGGGGAAGCAGCAACAGCCAGTCCCAGTGCCAGTCTCTCCTCCCCTCCTGCCCCTGCCTCTCTACTCTACACTGCCTCATCTGCCCGCCCAGCTGGCCAATTCATCATCGTGCGAGTTTATTTATGTTGCATTTTAATTATGTCGCAGCGTTGGAAGTGTGCCATGTCGAACAGAGAGAGAGAAAGAGAGAGAGAGGGAAGAGAGAGTGGGGTAGGGGGCAACGCGGATGTGCGCCTCGTTGCAGTCCCTACTTAAGACTAATAATAAATACAGCGAACCGAAACTGTTTCACATTTGACTTTTTCGCCAAAGGAATTCGAACTGTCGATCAGCGAAACGATCCATCGATCTCCCTCGAATCGATTCGATTGTGGGTAATTGATACCCCCTCCTCCCCCTCTCCCCCTTGCATTTGAGTGTCTGCTATGATTGCCATGTTTGAATACTTTACAAGTCGTATCTGATTGCATTGAATTGCATTAACTCGGCTACGGTTCACTAATTTTTTTGTGCTGCCAGTTGCACAAAACCGAATTGTAGCCCCGATTGTTGTTGCCCGATAACACAATGGTGAAAGTCTCTCCTGTTGGCTGCATGCAATAAGCTGTAGTAGCAGCAACAACGCAAACTTCCGACATCGGACACCGACACACACACACACACAAACACACAAATGCGTATGTGGGCGGCGAAAGGGAAAGAATAAGCAGAAAGAAGAACCAGAAGACAAAACAAAACAAAAAAAAGAAATAAAACTGAAAATGACAGCGTCATAATGCATAATCCTCACTGTTGACATCAATATGCCAGTCAAAAGTATTATGGATTGCAGTCGCAAGTACTTATGCTATCAGGTTTATAAGGAAGGCAGGGTATATCAGATGATGAGGCTCTGGAAAGTGAAAGAAATGTGTCCAAAACATTCTACTTCACTACAAGATTTGTTAAAATTCAATTTATTGTTGAATTTCACTTTAATATAACTACATTAATGTTAAGATCTTGAGAAGTAGAGCAGCTAGATATATCAAACTTGGTATGCCAAATCCTAGACAATATACGCAGCTCAAGCATTTCTTAAACTTTGAATACAAACTTATTTTTTAAGGTAGATCTACATTTATGTCTACATCTCCAAATATAGCGCAGTTAGCTCTATCAAATTTGGTATATGTGACCTTAAATAAAATACACAGCTCAGAGAATTCTTAGATGCAGAATAAATTGTAAAATACCTTAAATTTAAATGATAAAAACTAGAAAAAACGTAAATCTCAAGCCACAATCATTAAGAAACAAGTGAATACACTTATTCACCCCATTCTGTGAGTCCTTCTTGGTATTCCCCTCACTTACAGGGCATCCTACAGTTGAACAATCATTGCACTTCCACTTCATCAGCCTTTGCATATGCAAACGCAATCAGAAATTCGTATTGTTGAACCTTAAGTGTGCCAAAATGTTTTGTTTATACACACAAAACGCATGCAAACTGCAGACTTTGGCAATTTCGATTCTCTGCAGTTTTTGCGTAGTGCACTGTGAAAATGCCCCGAGGAATTGGGTTGGGTTGATGCTGAATGCTGAATGGCAGTAAGAGAAGCACCCAAGTTTGCATACACAGCTTGGCAATCATTCAAAAGAGCCGGACAGAAGAGCGGCTCATCAGAGTATTCTGTTTTGCCACGTGCAATGAGGGAGATTAGTACTGAAAATACCCCTAACTACACTTTAAAGATTGTTCTTAAGGGATGTTTTTTGAAGAGGACTTTCTAGCAATGTTATTATAATTTTATTTACTTATTCATGAATTGGATACTTTAAAGAATTGTGTATCTGTTTGGAATTCTTTAAGCCTAACGAAACAGCTGCCACCACAAGGTGGTGCTGCAGGAGCTGAACAGCCTGTTGCTGGGCATAAAAACGAAAGTTGATTGACGTCGTCGACGTCACCATTACCAGCAGCACTGAGGAACCTCTATTCAAAAGAGGTTCTCATTTCGCTCGTGCCCATTTCGTAGGTTCGCTCACATGTCTGGCGACTCTTAGTCTTGTGCTCGCCGTTGACAATTCATAATACAAGCCCGTAATTATCCTGCACCCTTTGCCGTGCCAACAACGGACTATTTGCACCACCAGCCGCTTTATGTCAGCCGGCAGAATTTACGGTCACCTCTCGGTTTTATTAATTGCCCGAGTGCACGAACCGGGAACGAGCCCTGTGCCCTGTGTCCTTGGTGGGTTTTATGCTTGTCGTCGCTAAATGCAAATCATAACAGGATACAAAGGTAATGTGCTCCCGACTAAGATATACCTGTACCTTTTTGTGGGTGAACTGGAGGGAAGGTTAGAGATAAAAATACTTATAATAGGAAATTACTAATACAAATACCTTATACTCTTCTACTAATAATAGTACTAGTCTGCAATACAACTACTGCTACTACTTCTACTTTTACTACTGCTACTACTACTACTGCTACTACTACTACTACTACTACTACTACTACTACTACTACTACTACTGCTACTACTACCACTGCTACTACTTCTACTTTTACTACTGCTACTACTACTATTTCTACTACTACTACTGCTACTACTACTCCTACTACTACTACTACTGCTACTACAACTCCTACTACTACTACTACTGCTACTACTACTACTACTACTACTCCTACTTTTACTACTGCTACTACTACTATTTCTACTACTACTACTGCTATTACTACTATTTATACTACTACTACTGCTACTACTACTATTTCTACTACTACTACTGCTACTGCTACTACTACTATTTCTACTACTACTACTGCTACTACTACTATTTCTACTACTACTACTACTGCTACTACTACTCCTACTACTGCTACTACCACAGCTACTACTACTACTCCTACTACTACTAATACTACTATTTCTATTTCTACTACTACTACTGCTACTACTTCTCCTATTTCTACTACGACTACTTATACTACTAATACTACTACTTCTATTTCTCCTATTACTATTTCTACTACTACTACAGCTACTACTAGTGTTTCTACTACTGCTACTAGCACTATTTCTACTACTGCTACTACTACTTCTAGTACTACTACTGCTATTACTACTTCTTCTTCTCCTACTAATCATACTTCTACTACTGCTACAACTACTGTTTCTACTACTACTCTATTTGTACAGCTACTTCTACTTTTACTTCTTCTACTACTACTAATTCTACCATTACTCCTACTTCTACTACTCCTACTACTTCAGTTCTACTTTCTCTAGTACTAGCTGTTCTTCCAACCTCCACAGATAACCTTCCTAATCCCCGTGCATACCCTTTAAACATAAACTCTTTAGTAACGGGTATACAGGTCGCATAAATATTAAAAGCCTAATTAATTTAACCCGGCATTCCAGTTTATTGTATTTATTACATTTCGCTGCCAATAATCGTAGAGCAGGCACAGGACGAGAGGGAGGAGGAGGCGCAGGCGCAGCACAGCGTAGGGCAGCAGGTGTGAAATATTCACTCGGTTTTCAGCTTCTTTTCAGCGCTTTAGCCTTTTTCAGCTGCTGCTGACGGCCGAGCACGCTAGTCGCGTTTGTCATTTAACATGCAATAAACATTGTTAAATAATTAAAGTAATTTTACAAGGATTTTCTTGTGCAGTCGCCGCGACAAGTTGCAAGTGGCAAGCTCGCTTGCCAGCTGCCCCAGCTGACAATTAACTGCGCCAGGACATGTCAGGAAGTTGCCTCCTGCCAGACGTGCCTCCAATTGGGCTGAGCCCGACTGTAATTAGCACGACTGCATTTCAAATTTAATAAAATTCCTGACCAGATGCACAGTGTACACTGCACAGACGTGTAATTGCTTGACTTCATTCTGAGGTTGGACCCCAACAAATGATTGATGATACGTGTATACATATCTGAAGTGGTTAGCAACATGTGAATACTCCTTGGAGACGCAAATGTGGGGTATATACAGGCAGCTAGTGCAGTTTACAGAAGGCATCTTCAATCTTTCAGATACTTTAAGTGTTTCAAAGTCCAATTTATTCTTACTTCTCTGTTAATCAACTTCATCGAAGCTCATCTCTAAAAGGTTTCTTTTCTTTTCTGTTCAACTTTCCTTCTACCGATTTCCCTTTTCTAATTAAAGTTCTTATTCGTTTCCCCCCTCTAAGATCAATCTACAATAAAGAAGTAATAAGTGGAAAATCGAGACAACTGACTTGGCAATAAATTCCATCAATATTTTCACTCGTGCGGCACATAATGAATGCATTTTAATGCACGTTTAACAATTAATTTAAGCACAAAGCAATTTCCTCATTACTATTCATGACTCATGGCATTCACTATTCACCATTCACGAGCCACAACGAGTTGCTAACTGCGAGCTATGAGTTGCTCGCATCGAGCTTTTCAAAATGCACCCATTCGTGCACTGGCCAACTCACCTACTTTCCAAGTGTTAAGCGGCAAACTTGTTATCCATCAATATCGTTAACCAAACGATGAACATGAGAGTGTTCGAACAGCAGCACCAGCAGCAGCAGCAGCAACTACAACAACAACAACAACATGATTGCAACTGCAACTGCTGCAGCACATCAGACGATTAAGCAGAGACGACAGCACATCGAAGTCGGTATACACTTCTTCAACGAAGAGAAAAGAAATAGAAGAAGAAGTACATTAATAACAAAGAAATATAATTTCATTTTCCTTGAGAACCACAAAGAATTATATATTATATTATATTATATTATATACTTTATCCTAAAAACTTTGTCCATGATGAATGATCGATAAGATGTTCAATTAAGCTTCCTTCTTTCAAACATTACTTCCATCTTAATCGTTTACAACTCTCTCTTATAACTACATCGAACTTACTTGGGATTAAAGAGCATGCTGGTCGTCTGTACCACCCAACTAGCTTTGTTTGGGCTGTCAAAAACATGTGAACCGCTTCAAAATCTGATGAACTTCAATTTGCACAAATTGCTGATAGCTTATCGAGACCCTCAAGCTGTCAATAGCAAAAACTTGAACCCTCGCAGGGTTAGGTTAAACCTGCACCAGAGAGTTCAGTATTTCTTACAATGAGCACGGTTCGGCACATGTCATTCGCTTTTGTAGCGTTATTTCTAGCAATTACTGGATTTACCGTATATTATTACGATTTGCGAACAAGAAAGTTTCAAAAATCGAGGTTTCTCAAGTTCTATTCGATATTACCAAATGTGCTGTGTTTATTTGTGGTGATTTGGATAATCTGTAATGATTTCCAAAATGAGTCCCTAATCTTCAGATCGAATTATAACACTTTTCTTAAACTAACGCGCTGCTCGGAATTCGTTTCGATATTTTTGACCTGCATATACTCGTGTCATTTTAAACAATATCGCATGGCGAAACTATACAATAGAATGAGCAAACTTCAAGAGTCTTGGGGAATATATTACAAAATGTCTTCGAGATGGAATCGTATTTATCTATATACAAATCTGCTGTTGGTCTTTGTGTTTAATGGTTTACCACAACTTTTGGAGGTCCGAACTTTTGCGTTCTTAACTCTTATGGACTTTCTTACTTTTATATCAACGCTATCCGTATACTTTGCAACATCAGTTACCTGTATGATCGCAATCTACTTTATCTGGATTATACATCAATGTTCCGTACATGTACAGAAATGTCTGGATCCTCTTCACCATAGATCTATGCACTATGGAGAACTACATCGCCTGCACCGTATTCTACAGAAACTTATAGAGCTCACAACTGAATCAAGTCAAATGTTCAATTATATTTTATTATTTATCCATGTACGATGCGCCTGGCACTTCATACTGAGTGGCTATTTCGCTATACGTATCTATAACGGAGGAAATACACGTTATAAATTACTCAAGGGTCACATAACGGTCCTATTCATGTGGTTAATCTCATTTCTGACGCTTCTCGGGTTGGATAGTTTTGGTGAAAAAATAAAAGGGATTCTCGGCGAAACACTTTACAAGTTACGTCGATCTTGTCCACAAAATGAGCTGATCGAACGGAAGGTGAGTAATTTACTATATTCAAGATATATGCTTTATATATCTGATATTACTTTCTTTATAGAACAACTGGCTGGCCTTGCATCTCAGCTGGCAACGCATGGAGCTAAGAATCTTTGACACATTCACGTTAAGTCGACCTCTGCTCTTCGGCTTCATAGCAGAGATAGTGCTCTATTTGATATGCATGATACAGGGCGATTACTACAAAATATGGAACTAATCACCGACAAGCTAAGTTATATAGTTGACTGCACCCCACACGTAGAGAGTGTGACAGCACAGTGAATGTCGGCGCGAGCTAGAAACTAAGAGTATGTTGTTAACTGGCCAGCTTGCTGTGGATATTGATATGGATATGGCCTGACTGCATCGATGGCTCCTGGCAACTGCCACTCATTGTGGTGAACTAGACGAACTACTTTTACCTACTTGCCAGCTGCATAATAGCGAGGAGGAGAGTAAAAGTGCACTGTAGATGTTAAAAGATAAAACATGAATAATTTCACGAAAATAAACTTTGAAGCGAATTATGAAAAAATGCGAAAAGGTTAAAGACAGATGCGGACTTTCTTTGTATATATATTTAATGGAGTCTATCTATCTATAGTGCTTATGTATACTCGTATTCCTGTTCATGAAAACAAATCCCAAATTGATTCTTCTCAATTCCTTATGTGGCAAAGTCAACAGCTTCCACTGAGCCCAAATTCAATCAGCCACTTGCGCCTTTGATGCAGTGCCGGGTGACTGATCGCAATTCTCCAACTGTCAGACAGCAGATCCTTTAAATCTGTCGGCTGTCCCCGTCCCTCTCCCCCTCTCTCCCTCTCGACATATTCCCATTAAGCGACTTGCCTCGCTGTCGGCACTTTGAAGTCAGCAAATGAAGTTGTTATGTGCAGCAGAAGCAGTGAAGAGAAGACAAGAGAGAGAGAGAGAGTTGGACTATACTATGATGAGCTGGCAGGGATAGGGGGCTACTCTTTATACCATAATTTGTTCGGGTTCTAATTTTAGCACAGCAATGGCAGAAGTTGCTGCCGGGGGATCGATCATTAGTGCACACAGGATGCTGGGGATGCTGCGTAAGGAAAAGCTATTTAAGACTTCGTTAAGTTGTAAAAATTGATGTGACAAATTGTTTTTTGCTCACATCGCGCGCTTTCGCGACTTTTGACCCACATGCGACATGGCATCCCATTTCCTTTTAGTTGTTTGTTGTTGTGCTCTTTACCTTCTCGCCACGACAGAGCAGCAGCGTCAGCAATCAGAGAAGTCGGAAGGGGGATTTCGAACTGTCTACGATGACTGTGCGACCACCACGAAGAAGAAGGCGATGGCGACGACGATGGCAATGTCGCCGCATTGTCTGACCCAGTTTCGGCTTATGGCAGACAAATTGTCTGCGCGATATGTGCTCTCCAACTCTCCGCGCCCCCCTGCACAGATTGTTTATGATGCTTTTGAACTTTGCTTTAAAAAGAAGTCGCAAAAGAAGACTCGCAATCGCAGAGACGTCATCGCAAGAGATGACCCCCCTAGCGAGAAGAGCCTGACCGCAAGAGGTGACAAGTGGGGGCAAATGTGAGAGGTGAGAAATGTGTCTATTGTAAAAATCAATTATTGTGGATTTTTGAGTTCGTAAAGTCAGGTCTGGCAACGGGTTAACACTTTTGTTATCTGCCAAATTAGTTTTCCACCAATTTGCGCACATTTTCCATGCATGAATGGGTTTTATTTTGGTTTTTGGTTATACCAAAACTCTCTCCAGCTACCCTCGCTCACTCTCTCTCTCTGTGAACTCTCTCAACTGTGAACTATGTACGGGTAGTGTAGACTCGTATTTGGTGTCAGGGATTTGCGATTAAAGCCGCAAGCAAATAACATGCAAAACTTGTTAGCCCCGTCGACAACGTAATTATGACAGAATCAAGCTTTATGTGCGTGTGCAGCAAAAACTCGAAACTTGCCATCATTCGCAATGCAGTGAAATGTCAAAAAATGCAACTGAACTGACCACCGAGAGCAGCAGAGCAGCAGCAGCAGCAGCCGCAACGTTCCTCATGTCAACAGGCAGGCAGGCAGGCATCCAATGGGAGTCGAAGATGGAGCAGCGTTCCCCTTGGCAACTGCTAATCGCCCCGCAACACAACCGCAAGAAACGGAGCAGAGGCAGCCGCACATAAAACTGTCAAACTTGTGTGTGCACAGTCCATAGTGCATGCCAGCAGTATGTATACGACATTCTATTAGAAGTTGCTTAAATATTTATCAAACTTTTTCTGTATTTTCAAATTTGAAGAGTTTGCAATTTTCAAATTTAAAAACTTTTTTGTTGTTCAAGTTGAGTGCATACATACCTTAACTTTCAGCCCTCACTGTGCTGCACAATTCATTTTTATTATAGCTGCTGTTGCCGTTGCTGCTCTGGCAGATTTTTGAGGCTGCTGCAACTGTCGACGCTGTCGCCGCCCACATGTCAACTGGCAAGTTGCACAAATCAAGCCAAACAATGGAGGAATGCATTGCATTTATTAGATTTAGATGCAACAGCAACAGTTCTGCATGCATATGCATGTCGCCACGCACACACACACACACTTATGCGTTTGTTTGTTGTTCATATTTTGCCATTGACTTTGCAACTTTGTGGTGTGTGGCATGTGATGAGTGAGAGACGACGACGACGAGCAGGAGCAGGAGACACATGGTGGTCCGTCTGGCCAAAGGGGCAAACAAAGAAGCCTGTCAGCATACATATTTACACTTTAGCATAAGTTACGAGACAGACTCTGCACAGTTGGTGCAGCCTCCTCCACTTGTATTGGCATCGCAGCACATCGCCACCGGAAGTGCAACTCAAACAGCAGCCCAGCACACACAAAAGGCAGCAAACTTTTTCGTTGTCGCTGCCACTCAAAATCGGAAGGCATTTCATCTCCCTGTGACCAAGAAGATCCTACCTCCTGTTCTCTACTTTGCCTGCTGCTCCTTCTCCTTCTCCTCGTTGCCACTGTTGCTATCGGTGTTCGTCCAACTGGCACTTTGACAGTGTTTGCATTCGGCAATCATATTTTCTTTTGTCTAGAAAGTTTTACGCTTTATGAAACCCCTTATCGCGCGCGGGGTTGAGTGAGCTGCGTAGCTAAAGAAATAATTAGTTGCTTGTTTTTTTCAATTTCTGTGGAAATGCCAATAACCTCGAAAAAAGAACTTAACAAAGTTGCTAAAGAAGGCAACAACTGTCGATAGCTAAGAATCTCAGCGGTTATCGATTAAATTGCGCCCCAGCATAAAGTAAATTAGTGTTGTTATATGTGCAGCAAATGTAAATACTCCAGTTATCGATTAAATTATTTGCTCAGCTTAAAGGCAATTAGTGCTGTCAAATGAGCAATGGCGATAGTCAACGATCTTAAACCAACGCGAAAGCTATCGATTGCTGGCAACTCCGTGCGTTAAAGTGTTAGTAAAGCTTTAAAGTGCAGCCATTTTTGCCCTTTTATGTGCATTGCACGCTCATTTGCAGAATTATTCAGTTTAATTCAGTTTTCTTTCGTGTACGTGTTCGCTGCCGGCTGATGGCAAGCATAGATAAAGCGGCGCAGACGCTATAATTATGGCTGGCTAGCGCATTTTATTTCATTTTCACTCAATGAAGCGCAATAATTGCTGCGATTAATGCAAATTCTTCTAACGCTTCAAAGGCATAAAATTTGACTGCACAAAAGGCGGCACATGACCATGGCACGCCCATGCGATGGTGTCACCCCCCTCAACCCTCAGTAGTTGCCGCCACGTCGAGACAACTGTCACAACCCCTTTGCGACGCCCCTTGTGAATGCGTCCCCAGCTCCGGCTGTCGTCTTGTGCTGCTCCGGCGTCGGTTAATACTGGCAATGTGTATGCAAATGAGTTTCCAATGACTTGGTTTGAAAACAAAACACCACGCAACAGCAAGGATGATGTCTGTTGCACTTGAACTTGGCTCCGACTCTGACTAGTATGTTGGCCCCGTCGGGTCTGACGCTGTCGGTGGCCATTAGAAACGTGCGTGTGTGTGTGTTGAAAGTGCAAAGAAAGCGTTGCTTGTACATTACACTCATTCACACACACACATTCATACATGTGTGTAGCGGCCTTTTGTGCATAGTTTGCACTTTTACTGCGGCCTGTGTGGCATGCAGCATGTCCCGTGTGCCTTGTCGAACTTTAAACGCTCGACGCAGTGAGATAAGAGCAAAACCAGCAAGTTCGGTTTAATGCATGCCCTTTATTTCAACTGGCTTATCGCACTTAAAAAGCCACTTTGCGTTGACACTAAAAGCCGCAATGGCCGCTCAACCTTTCAGACTCATATTTAAGTGGCTCCCACTGCAGTTTTACGGCCAAAGTTGACCAGTTTTGGGTTGCGTCTGCAGCTAATAAATATTGCGAAACCCGAATCGATTTGGCGCCTTACAATTTAAATTCGCGGGCAGTGTTGGAAGTACTCTAGTATTTATAACAGTCTGGCAACACTATAAAGTGAATGCTGCCAGACTACTGCAAACTTGTTGCATTGCCACAGGTTGGCATGACTGGTGCATTGATAATAAGAATACGAAGAAGACGAACGCTTATAAAACATTTTTAAGATTGGCTAACAATAAGAAAACTCCCCCAACTAAATCCTGCAAATGTTAAAGCACACTTTAATAGGTACGTTAAATGGGCGCCCGTTGTGTGAACACCCGAGCTAATAGCGGTTCTCGCTGGCAGGCGGCGGCACCGGTTTCATTGGCAGTCACCTGGCCAAGCACTTGACCCAGAACGGATATGAAGTAACCGTTATATCCCGCATGCCCGGTGCAAAACGCATCACCTGGCACGAGCTCGAAAAGAATGGCATACCAAGCACTGTAAACTCTGTGGTGAATGCCACGGGTCAGAATGTGTTGGATCCGTCGCGACGCTGGACTCCCGGCTTCAAGCAAAATGTTTGGAACTCCCGCGTCAACTCGGCGAAAACGTTGGTGTCTGCCATCAAAGCAGCGCCACAGGTCAACTCGTTCGTTAATCTCTGCGGTGTAAGCCTCTACAAGCCTTCGGATACTAAGGTGTACACTGAGGAGGATAAGGGCGAAGAGTACGACTACATGTCACGCCTGTGCTTGGCCTGGGAGGAAGCAGCACGTTTGGAGGACCCAACACGGGCAACTGTAAGTCGTACCCTACTGTGAACTATATCACGCCTTTTTTAACTCACCCTTTAGACCATAGTGCGCACTGGAGTAGTTGTGGGACGAAATGGAGGTATGATACAGGGAATTTGGCTGCCCTTTAAGCTTGGCCTGGGCGGACCAATGGGCAGCGGTAACCAGATAATGCCCTGGATACACATGCATGATCTGTGCCAGCTTATACGACACATCATAGAGAATTGTGAGACAGGCGTTTTCAATGGCGTCGCACCTGAAATCGTGTCCAACAAGGGCTTCTCCAAGGTGAGTGCCGGTTTAGCACAATGAAATAGGTTGTTAATATGATATTCCTGCTTCTTCTAGGCCTTTGCTTCGGGAATCAATCGTCCCTGCCTGTTTGCCGTACCCGAGTTCGTTGTGAAAGCAATTTTCGGCAAGGACCGAGCGGCGTTGCTGCTCAACGGCGCCAAGGTGAAGCCCCAGAGAGCTCTCAGCTCGGGCTACGAATTTAAGTATGGCAGTGTCAAGGCCGCCGTGGATGAGGTTATAAACCAGAAGAAGTAAGAGCGGTGACGATGCCCTCCTCTCCGCACAATCAGATGCTTTACATTGGCCCATTGTTATTAGATTGTTATTATTTAGATTATATTTATACAGTATACCCAAATTAAATAAGAGCATATGTGAATCATGAATACGAAATGAATACGACTCATTCGATTCATTAGAATTGTCAAATTTGGCAGTCGCAATTTAGAAAATTATCGAATTTAATGTGTTTATTCATTAGTCATGCCCATTAGGCAGTCACCTGCTTTTTTGACACAGATCTGTAGTCGAAGCCTGCAAAATATTACACGGGTGCATCAAGAAAGGTGAAAAAAATCTTTTCCATCAAATTTTTAACAAACTATTCCAGCATTGAGAATATTACATGGCAGTGAAACCAGAGATAAAAGAAATATGAAAATTGAATGGGGTTCACCGCACCTGGTGAAATAATATTGTAAGCAAAAACACTTAATTATATTTGATAATCCCAATCTAGTGTGAGCAAAACAACACTATTATAGACTCTATTTTTTCCTTCGTAATCACTTTTACTTTAGCTATCAGATTTTTTGAATGTCAATTGAATTAATTTTGCAATGGAAATAATTATATGGTACAAAAGTTAATTTCTAAGGTTGGCAACAAAATATCATTTAGCTGTGGTGAAATATAGATAAGTGAGTGTGTGTTTATAATTGAGCACCCACAGCTGGTAGTTCTACGCTAGAACATCAGCTATAAAATGAAAGCTCATCCAAACAGAGAATTCAGTCTGAAACTCAGTCAATCGAAATGCTATCGAAAACGCAGCAATTGCTACTTGTCCTGGGACTCTTTGTGGTTAGTATCGAATGAGGAAAGGTCTAAAGAACTGAATTAATAATGTCTTTCTATGCAGGGCCTGGCCAGCGCGGATGTGGACTGCAGCAAGCGGCCCAACTTTGTGAATCCTATGACTTGTTGTCCCATACCGGAGTTTATCAGTGACGATATAAACGAGAAGTGTGCCCAGTATAATGTAACCCCCTCCATGCCGCCCATGTCGGGTGAATCGAGTGGTGAGGGCAGACATCATCATCACCATCACCCTCCACATCCACCACCGGTAAGAGCGATCTCCAAGTTAGTCAGTTTTTATAACTAACCCCTCCCGCTTTAGTGCTTCGTCTCGTGCGCACTCAATGAAACTGGCATCTATTTGGACAACAAGCTGGACGAGGCTAAGCTCAAGGAGTATCTCGCCGTGGTCTTCTCGGACAGTAGCGATCTACAGACTGCCGCCAGTGAAGCCTTTACCACTTGTGCCGCAAAAGTGGATGAGCTGAAGAACAAAATGAAAGATCGTCCACGTCCCTCACCACCACCCGGTCTCCCCCACTGTCCAATGAAGGCAGCCTTCCTAACGGGCTGTGTCTACAAGAACCTGTTCAAGAATTGCCCCGCCTCCTTGTGGACTGGCACCCAGGAATGTAACGATATGCGTGAACATTTTGAGAATTGCAAGCCGCCACATCGTCGAGGAAGCGAGGAGAAGTAGAGAAGAGATGATCAATGGATGTTTCCTATATGAAGTACCTCTATATATTTTTGGATCTTTGCGATACTGTTTTTTCGAACATATAAAAAATGAATGTTCCAACTTAATGCAATAAAATAAATACTATCTAAATTTGAAAGAACTTAAACTGCATTTAAAAATGGCGAATTTATTCCAAATGTAGTGTATCTAGCTCTTATAATAGCTGAGGTCTATACATTCACACAGACATTCATAACATTTTCCATCACGGAAGAGTGTAATTTTTAATTAGCTAATCAAATGACAGATTCCACAACACGAAACTCAACTAATCGATCTGTTACAGTTCATAAAATACATATAAACCCTCCAATAAATTAGTGTCGATCTCATAACGTTTCATAAAGTCCATGAATATGCATCCAAAAACGAGTCGCCTGGCGTTATTACTCGATCTGTGCCTAGTTTGGGTTCGTATATTCCGACTATATTAGTTAATAAATATATATATTTCAACATTTCGTGCACCTTATCGTAGATCACAATAGGCACGAGTACAAGCAAAGCTAATGAGTCTTGTAAGCCTTTTAATTTTCGCCTCAATAGAGCCACGCCCTTTAAATGTTGTCTGCAAGCGGAACCACTAAATGATGAGCTAAAACAAAGTTGCGCGGCACTACCAGTGAAGGTAAGATCAAAAATATATATAAATATATTGTAAAGATTTAATTACCACTTGTTTTTCCAGTGCCAAACTTGGTGCGCTTTCAATACTTTAGGAGTTTATGTGAATAGAAAGCTTGATGAGAAAAACTTGGAGAGTTACTTGAGGACTATCTATAGCAACAGTAGCGAAATGCAAACTATCGCTCTCGAAACTTTCAACTATTGTGCTGCTGAGATCTATAAGGAGTTAGAAAAATTGGCCATGCAGGAGTATCCAGATGGGGACTGTCCACCAGATGCATCGCTGCTCCAGTTTTGTGTTCATACTATGATAATGGCAAAGTGTCCTGCGGCCATTTGGCTAAGTAGTCAGGAGTGTCGTGAACTACGGGACTATATGATATGTCGCGAAAAGATAAGATAGGAATAAAAAGGTTCTAGAAGATGAGAAGAATTCTATATCGAAATTTTTTTGAGAAAACGAACTCTTCAACTTTTTAAAGTAATTCCAATTGGATTTTCTATATTATTTTTAAAAACATAACTAAAAACTTAAACCTTTCCCCCCTTCATATAATTTTCTCTTTATATCCATTTTCATTTCTTTTAAAACACAATTCAAATCAATTGGCTTTACATTCTGCCTCCCCCTCTCTTTATCTGCACTCCATCCTCTTTACAGGCGTATCCTTTGTAGTCCTTATCGGCGAAGTGCACGTCTGTGCGCCCAATGAAACAGAAAATTAGGTTTCGCTTGCTTCGAAAATGGTTTATCGAGCGAGCCAAGCGCGTGAGTACTTGGCAGTTTCCTTCCTCATTCGCCTCATGGCAGTTGGACGAGAAGGACACGACGAGCAGATGACGAGCTTTGAACAACAGTTGGAGGAGTTCTTTGCGGACTGCCGCAAGCAGCAGTACACTGAGGGGCAAATGTACATCATATGCAAGCCACTAATATGGCGGATGTATCTGCAGATCGTACTTCGTTGGATACTGTGGGTTGTTCTCCCGGCCGTGTTGGTGTATCTGTTGTGGAATTATTGTGACACTTGTGCCTGGACAGCAAGTGCAATTGGTCGACTGCTGCTCATCCAGCTGCTGCCGTATTGGGATTGGACGAAACTCTACAACAACAGATGTCTCATCGAGAGGACGCCGCCGGGAGGGGAGCAGCGTGAGCAGTTCAGGCCGCTGGGCAAGTACGAGACGCAGTGGGAGAACTGTGCGCTGTGCGAGACCTTGGGTAAGTACAGCAGAAGTAGACAGGAGATCATCCCCAACTTCATTCTCTCTTTCTTTTCAGAGAGCATTCCCACTGCTTCGAATGTGACCTTCTCCATGCTGGAAGCGGAGTATCTGGAGCGTGGTTTGCCCGTCATCATCACCGACTGCCAGCTGCAAATGGATTTGCACAGTCTTCTCGACCGCATGGAGGAGAAAGCATCTAATGCGCTTAGCATCGAACCTTGCGATGTATCTAGCAATCTTATGCTGCGTAAGCTCTTCAACCTGGAATTGGCTCTAGAGAAGATTAAGGTTTCGCGGGAGTCCTCTCTCCCAGCCTGGCATCTACAGTTCCGCAACTGCGAACATAAAACCGTAAAGGCATCGCGTCTCTACGTGGGTCGTCCCTATTTCTATCCTGTGCATCTGGAACCCTTCTACTCCAGCTGGCTGCTCATGACACACAATCAACGTCGTCCTCTGATGGAGATATATTTGCGTGGCTTGATCTTTGTGCAGCAGCTTAGCGGGCACTACGAGTTCCGTTTGCAACCCAAGGAACCCTGCGATGCAGAACTCTGTCCTAATCTTAGCCTGCGTCTGGCAGCTGGTGAGTGTCTGCTGTTTTCTACCGATCTTTGGCGGTTCAGTTATGGCCTGCAGAAACCAGAAACGACTAGCACCTCCATTGCCAGCGTGCTTGAGGTTAATTGGGAACTGTAGAAAGGTAAACGCGACTCGCAGATTCCTAGTAATCGATTTGGAGAGGTTTTGATTCGTAGAGTGAGAAGAAGATAAGCATATATCTCGAGAGTTTACAGGGTATAAAACATCAACAACCAAGAATTACATAGTACAACATTTGAGGGCAGTAAAGCAGCCCATATATCAAACAAATCAACGAGCTTCTTTATACGAGGGTCGTTTGATAAGTCCGTGACTTTTTGAATAAAATATATTTTTTTCGTCAAAGAAGCGTTTTATTTCTCAACATAATCTCCTTTTAGCTCTATACATTTAGTCCAGCGTTTTTCCAATTTTTTTATTCCTTCCAAATAATAGGTTTTCTCAAGGCCCTCAAAATAGTCGTTTGTTTCTGTGATGACCCGAATCTCTTACCGCCGAGCCATTTCTTCATGTTTGGAAACAAAAAATAGTCACAGGGGGCTAAATCTGGAGAATATGCTGGATGGGGTAGCAGTTCGTAGCCCAATTTATGAAATTTTGCCATGCTGACACGAAATTCACTTTTTTCCATTTTCGTTAAAATTCACGAGATCGTCTGCTTTCAATGCCTATAAAACGCAAACCAAAAAACGCAGCTTTCTCAAAATTTTACAGTCAGCTGTTAATCGATAACTGCTGACAGGAGCAGTGTTGTATTTAGAGCAGGTGCGCGGCAAATACAAAAAGTCACGGACTTATCAAACGACCCTCGTACTTTATCTAAATTATGGATTATGGGACAGATCTTGAACAGAGATCTGCTTAGTTTGACGAAAAAGACAGTTTGGTAACTACATGTTGAAGATAAAATGTAAAGAATAAATTGTATGATTATATTCTAATATAATAATCTAATATGATATAACACTACATTAAAGGTAGATGTATGGAATATCTAAGTTCTCTATAGAAATATGCAGAATCACTGTAATTCTTCATTTAAATTTATTAGAATTAAAACATAAATATTTTAGAAGTCAGAGAACATAAAATACTTATTTAATAATAATATATTTTAAACTTTACTTTATTTTAAAATATCCCATAAGCCCACAGGAACATCCAATTGGGTCCATAATACCCGAAATAAATGAAAGATCTCTGATATTGCTTTTAGAATAGAGGCCTAAATTGTATTTACACAAAACACAGACTAATTACACATATGGAATGAGGAGTGGAGGGAATTGGGAACGAATACTGCTTGGAATACTTGGACAGGGATGTGGAGGGAACTTAAGAGAGTAAGCTGAGCTCCCTAGTCGTTTTCTAGGCCCGCCGGCACTTGGCCTCGACGAGCTTCTGCAGCGTGGCCGTGAGGCTATTGATGGCATCGATTTTCATGCGCTCAATGCGCTCCTGCTGCACCAGCGACATCTTTTGTATCTGAACCTGTTCATGCTGCAGACTGCGCTGCAGTTCGATCTTCTCACGCTCCACATCCAACTTGCGCTCGAAGTAATCCTTCCACCAGGCATCCTCTGGCGGCGACTGCTCGTACAACTTTCCACTGGGCGCCATGGCCATCTGGTTGCTATCGCTGACTGGTTCGTGTGTCGTGCTGGCCGTCTGGTCCGCATCGTACTCTAGCTTAGGCTGACGCACATCCGACAGACTGTTGCTATCCTCATCGAACTCGTCGTTCGACTTGGTGTCCAGCTGTACCTGTGGCTGGAGTAGCACCTGATCGACGGGTGTGATGAAGGGTTGTCCATCGGGTCCACCACACTGCGGTGTCGCTGGTTTCTTCTGGTAGAGCTCTGTTTTCGGCATCAACTGTGGTTGTTGTTGTTGTTGTGGCTGCAACTGTTGCTGCTGTAGCTGTTGCTGTTGCTGCTGCTGCTGTGGTTGCACCGTTGCCGTCGTCACTGTTGACGTCGCTGTGGACGTTGCTGCCTGCACCGTCGGCTGAAGCTGCATATCGAAGTCAGCCTTCTTGCCCTGCAAATACTTGAACATCTCCTCAAAGAACTCCCAGTGTACATAACCAGAGACGTATTTCTTATTGAGATTCTTGTTGTACGTGATGAGAATGTTGTGCCACTTCTTCTGCACCTTGGCGGCGCTGTAACGGAAGCCCAGACGCTGCAGTTGGCGGGTGCAGTGCAGCCAGAGGGCAGTGCGCTTCTGCCTGCCCTCCGTGAAGCTTCCCTCCATGGGACCGCGTATGTGGATGAGTGCACGTGTTGCCTCCGTCGTCCAGGCACGCTCGTACGGGCCGCGTCCTAGATTCCCGGCAACGCCCCCCGGCAGTTCGGCCTCCTCCAGCAGGCAATCATCGTCGAGGTCATCCAAGTCATCATCGCTGATTTGGTAGGCTGCAAAAAGCAAGTAGAAACTGTTTTAACACCTGTTGATAATCAGTGGCAGCAGCAGCAGGCCGTGGCCTTTGGCATTTGGCGCGCGAGAGAGCAGCGCCTCTCTCTCGTTTTGTAGCTGTCAAACGCGCGAGAGAGAAATGCTCTCTTGGAGTTTTGGCTGACCACCCACCACCCACACGGCCACCCACTGCTAAGTTGCCGCCCACAGCTGCAAGGATGCTAGCGCTGACGCTGACGCACAATCATAGCCGCAGCCTTAAGCAGATACAGATACACACACACACACACACAAACTTACACACATGAAGCAATTTTCACACTATGATGTTGCAAGAAAATAATTCCAATTAGAATTTATATTCAACTTACTTTCGTTCTCCTCTATGCAACCGTTGTTGTTGCTGTTGTTGTTGCTGACGGCATTTACACCGTTATTTGCTAAAATTATCTGCGCCATTTTGTTGGCTTTACAATAATTAATAATTATTGCAGACAGAAAGACAGAGACAGAGACGGCAGAGCCAGCGCGAGAGCAGCATCTCCACCTAGATCTGCCTGCTGTCAATAGTTTTCTGTTACTAACGAGGACATTGCAGCAGCAGCAGCAGCAGCTTCCTTCCAGGAGAGAAAAGTTTTCGCTGCGCCCCAGCGCTCGCTCTCCCGTGTGCCACAGACAGAGTGCTGCGCTCTCTCTCGCTTGCCACTCCACTCTCTGCTGCTCAGATCTGCCGCACTGCTGCTGCTGTTGTGAGGCTGTGCACGGCAATTGCGGCTAGTCCATAGTGAAGTATCTAGAACGATGTTAAACCTGTGTGTGGGCGGTGGGTGGTGGGTGGTAGGTGTGGGAGGTGCAGCTGCGCACTATTGGAAACCGAAATGTTTTAAGGTCTGCCACCCTCATGTGTGTGTCTGTGTGCGTGTGTGTGTTTTATGATACGCCTTTTTCTAGTTCTAACATCATTTATTCAAACATTAATCATCCTATTACGTCCAACTTGTCTTTAACTATCGCTTTCTGTTGGGATAATTAGTCAGAAAATTAAGCATAATTATTAATGCAAATACTGAATTCGTTTAATTTAATAAGTATACATGATGACCACACACATTATAAGTCCTCGCATAACAAAAAAGTATGCATGCCTTTTCAAAAATTCTTAAAATGTCCGGCAACTCTGTTGCCATCAGCTGTGCCTTTAAAGGTTGCCAGACAAATTCGCAAATATGCCGGCTTATTTTTTAGCAAGTTGGCAGTCCCAAAATAAAGCCGAATTGCGCGTGCTAAGACGCTTATTTAGTTACTTGTTTAGAAATTGCATATTTAAAATAGAAATAAAGAAAACTATAGCAATTAACTGTTTTGTTAAGGCCTATTTACAATGCCTGCCGTTGATAAATGTGTCATGTAAGTCGATTAATCACAGTGTTTGGTTGCAGCTTGTGATTGATAATCTGTTGCTGCTTTCGGCGCCTTTTTGTTATTGCAGCTATGACTGGAAGCGACTGTGGCAAATGGTCTCGGGCATACACTATGAGACTCCCAGAGCCACCGTACAGGAGCAGCTATTGAATGTCTGCTCCGAGCTGCAGGCTGGTGTGCTGCAGTTTAAGCCCAAAAGCGCTTCCAACATTGAATTGGCCACCTTGTTGAAGGAGAAGAAGCAGGAGAAGCTGCTGCCATTTACAGAACGTTTGCAGGATCTACTCAACTTGGAATCGGCGCAATGTTGGGAGATATTATGCTATTACCTAACCAAGGAGTATCGTGGCTCGGCCAGTCTGTTGACACAGCTTATCTCCACGGAGACCAACATGACCAAACTGCTGGAGGACATCAGACACTATTACTCACTGGAGCGTATGATTGTGTTGAAGATTATGAAGAATGTGCTGGTATTCTATAACGTACCCAACCATCCATACCACAATGAGTACCGTGAGGTAGTCGAGAAGCTGACACTGCCTCGCCTGCTCGAGTCTTACCTCGATCAATTGGACAGTCTGATTAATGAGCTGCCACCACGCAAGTTACTGGCAGGAGAAGACTTTAACTCCACAGGAAGATTAACTAACTGGTCAGAGCGCAATGCACGAGAAACTAACGAAGTGCTGCACATTCTGCTCCTTCTAAGCGATCATCAATCTATGGGATTGGAACAAATCAAGCGTCTCTTCTCCATCATTAAGCAACACTCGTTTGGACGCATACAAAATTATCTGGACGAGAGCAATGTTTACCATCAGGAACTAATCAAGAATCTAACCTATTCGGAACTGATGCTGCTAATAAAGTGCCTCGACTTTGAGCATCCCAAGGATCATATCCAGCTAATTGAGCAGCTTATTGATGATCTGCACATGCCCATTTCTAGCATGCATCATAGACCGGAACATGGGCCACTGTTGCTCGTGTGGATGCTGCTTCGCTTGCGTGGCACTAATGACAGTGAAGATGCTTCCAGTTTGCTCCGTTGCCGACAGTTGGGCAAACGGGCGGTGGATCTTAAATGCTTCCAGTTGCTGCACGCAATCGCAACACATTCGATGTTTTCTGATGATAGTCTGCTGTCCAGGATTGTGCGTAAGACTATATACAATCAGCTCTGCTATATGTGTGATCTCTTCGATGGCGACGGCAGCTGTGCGCGCTACGAGGGAATCTACGAGTTGCTCTGCGAGCTGTTATCCTGGCCACAATTAGCCAAGGATTTCTGCCAGCGAGAAGGTAAGTGAGGAGAGTTTTGCTCTATATATATACGACTTAATGCCTTACCCTTTCAGATGATGGAGTACGTTCGCTTTACAATACGCTCATAGAGAACTTTCCACTGCAGTTCAATGAGCTGGCCAAGCTGGCTCAGGCGCTGACCAAAGCGGGACAAGGCAACTATGTAAGTTTACTAAAGTGATTTCTCTGTCTGTACTCAATATGTATCTTCAATAGATTAAGAACCAACTGGAATGGCTGCCTATGCTAGCGCTACTATATGACGAACGGGTCCACAAGCTCAACGAGCTAGGATCGGAGGAGTTTGAGCTGACCAACAGTTTTCAACCATTTCCGCACATTGATTACCACCTGCCCGCAGGCACCAATTGCACTGCTGTGCAACATCCCAATGGGTTTTATATGCATTTCCGTGTCAAAGTCAACTTCTTCAACGCACTTCATCACGAGATCAACTGTCTGCTGCGGGAGAAGGCACAACTGCATGGTGACTTCGGTTCCAATGAACGTGTGCTACGTGTAGAAGCAGGTTTGCAGTATTTAGTGCTTGCAGTGCAGCGTACCAAGTCCATATCAGGCATCAGCGCAGAGATGGTTCATCCAACGGAAATGTGCATCGATTTGCTAGGTAAATTTACGGGGGTTCAGTGTCCACCAGTTGGTCTGCTCTCCAGCTGCTTGAATGTGTGCACAGCGCTGTTGCCTCTGGTAGACGAGGAGATCTTCACGCGCGTCAGCAATCTGGACATACTACCCACCATCCGAAGTGGTTCACTGCAGGATTATAAACTCTATGCCAGCGCTGCCTACCTCAAGTCCAGCTTCCTGGGCTCTGTTATCGACAATGTGGAGAAGAAACTGGAACGTTATGACTTCCTCTTGGCCTATCTGAATTTTCTGCGTACCTACACCAAACTGAAACGACAGCGTCTTCTCCAGGTTGAGATTCCAGGCTTGATCTTTCTGCTACGCGATGTGTTCCCCCACCTGCATACCTGGCACTTCAAGTCGCAGCTGGAAAGGAATAAGATCTATTTTGAGGTGCTCAGCTTCATTTGCGATCTCTTCGACATTTTTGGCTCGGGCAACGAGAAAAAAAGCGAAGAGAGTCAGCTGCTTCTTAATGTGTGTGTCTACTCCCTGTTGAATCTGGACAACGGACTGATTCTCTTACGGTACGTAGTAAAAAGTTTTGCCTACTTGAATCTCTGAATTAATTTATTGTTCATTCACAGGTTTGTGGGCGTGGGCAACGCCTTTGTGCAATACACAATGGAACTAGAGACGAACTGGATGCAACAGCAGCCACATGGATTGATGATGCTTGTGCGTCTCTCCATGCGCATCCTCATGCAGGTGCTGTGTTTAAAGAACAATGTCTATGCCCAAGAGACGCTGTCGCCACTGGAGGCGCTTATCTATACACAACCCAAGCAGAGGGATACGCTGCGCATTATACCGACTGTCTGCAGCTACATGAGCAACATCTTTGATCGCTGGCTGCCCATAGTATCGTGTCGTCTGTTAAAACGAATCGCCCTGGAGTTCAATATGTCCCTATTGGCCTGTTTGGACATGGAAGCCGATCAGATACGCATGACGTTTATGCAGAAATTGCCGGATGAGCTGGAGAGTGATTCAGTTAAGATCGCCATATTAGAGCTGGTGGATGCTTGCATAGCCAAGCAACCGGGAGTCACGGAGGCTTTCTTTAAGGTGAATTACGCGAATGACAAACGCTCCTTCTTTGGCAAAGAATGCGCGCCGAGCATTGGCGAAAGTATTGTTACCTATATGAAAGAGTTCCTCGACGCACTGGAAGCGGACCCAGAAACAATAGAGCAGCCATTGCCTTGCAAAATAATGAACATCTTCCACTCGCTGTGGAAACATAATCTGCAAATGCTTGTGGAGGAGTTGCTGGTGCAGCCAAACTTCTGGAATAAGCTATGCTCTCCACTCTTTGGAGAGTACACGTCACAGCCAAAGGTGCGTGTCTACACGCAACTCATCAATATCGTGTCCATTGAAGTATACAGCACCGGGAAAAAGGAGAATGAGGCACTGCGCAAAGTGCTGGAAAAGTTCTTTGAGGAGGATTGCTTCAAGCGTTGGCTTAAATATGTATTCGATATGCCCAAAGTGCCGGCAGCAGTGGCAGTGGCAACGGATGAGTTGCCCGACTGGATTTGTTGTCTGCAATCTTTTAAGGATTTGATTGTAATTCTGCTAAAGAAACAGCCCAAATTCATTAGCGTACCCGATGCACAGCTAAAGCTGTTGGCACAGAAGTGTCTCACTGTGCTTGTGGATCGTGCTCATTATCTGGAGGACATGCGTCCGTTTATAATGCTCGCTGAGCTCTACATATTCGTTCTGCTGCAATATAAGCAGGCCTACACAAGCAGCGCCGATGAGGAGCAGGAACTGATGGAGCAACTGCTGCAGCTGATGAGTCGCATTTGTTCGTGCTATGAGGATTTGCACGTGCGCGCCAAGGAGGCGTGTCTAGCTATCATCACCAAGTGTGCGCATCTCTATACCAATTTGTTGATCAGAGATTCATCGATTGCTCTGCGTTTCCTCAACTCAGTGGTGAGCATTATTTGCACAGAATTGCAGAATATGGAGAAGTCTGTGAATCTGGAACAGCAAACGGCATTGAAACCTGCTGAGGCAGAAGATTCAAATAGCAAAGCATCAACAAACTCGCTGGTGTTGTGCTTCAATCTGCTCAAGGCAGTGGCTACTATCTTCAATAATGATGGACCTGGCAACTGGGATTTGCCTTTTGTGTCTGTGCGTCTATTTCAACGCTTGCTGCGCTGCATCTCGTACACACTGCCACTGCAACGCAAGCAGATGCTCACCGTGCAACTGCTGGACGTACTCATTGTGTTCGCCAAAAGCAATTGTTCGGTGGAGTTCCTGCATTGCGATTTGGGTGAGCATTTGTGGTTGAAGTTGCTGCCGCCACGTGAGCTGCTGCAGGAGCGTTACGAGTTTGGTAAAGCCAGCAAAGATGTTTGGACAATGGAACAGTGGTGGCCCATCTATGCAAGAGGCATTGAGCTGGTGAACATCATCTATGATAAGCATAAGAAGTGCTTCCTTGCGGAGGCTCTACAATTTGTGGGCATACATGAGGTGTACCTAGTGGATTCGTTGCTGCTGGGCAAGCAGTCACTAGAGCCGGATGCCATGCAGCTTATCAAGTCAACAATTTCACTGGTGGCTAGTCTTACAGAGCATCATAAGGAGTGGGCACAGGAGCACTCCAGCTCGTTGATGAACATTATGGTGAGCAGGAGAAAACATAACAATTGTACCCTTACTAATCGAGTAATTTATACCCCCTTTGCAGCATGCTGTGCAGGCTCTAATGTGCCATGCCACCTCGATGTTCCACCAGCAGCGCAATTTGAAGTGCCTGCTTGCCGGACGACGCTCCCGGCTGGAGATATTGCGCAACATGGAGAACATAACCATAGACGAGGAAATTATCAATGCCTGCAATGAGTATGCAAAGAGAGAGAACTTCTATATATATTCTTATACTTTATATAATATAATCTCTCTTGCAGTTTGACGGACATCATCATTTACTGCGTGAAGGCAATGCAAAAATTCTCTCCCGATCTTATGGATCTGCTGTGCAACTGTTTCTACGAGCCTCATCGCTGGCAACCCATACTGGATGTCAAGTTTGGTGCACCTAAGTTGAATGAGGCCAATTTGACATTGACCTTTGGCATGGTACTGAACATGTTAACCATCTACGTGAAGGCACTTAATATGGTAAGCTATGCTGGGCAGGAAGGTGTGAAATTCTACCTAGTTAATTGAGTGATAATAACCACAAATTTGGGAGGGGAAAGAAAACATGATAATTGATGAGGATTTATTTGTTTATGAAAAATTCCAAAAAACTTGTTTTCGACTTTCGGAAATAACGTTTAGATTTGTGCAGAATTATGAGCTCCATATAAACGTAAATCAAAGATAAGATAATTACTCTACCTATTTGCAGCAAAACCACGCCTTCAGTGAGGTGCCACTGAATGTGCTGCCCAGCGTGGAGCAGTATGACGCCTCCAGCAGTTTGGACGCCTCCCGTGGCCAGCGTAGCTTCTCGAAGTCGCACTCGATGAACTCCATTTCAGGCACAGCCTGTCCCTCGAGTGAACTACTCGCCAATCTGGATGGTCAACTCTGCCTGGTAGCACTGGAACATCTTCTTATGCTGGTTGCCTCGCAGAGCATATATGTGATACGTTCACCGGATCTGGAGCCACGTTGGAAGCAGATTGTGCGACGTGACATTAGCAGTGAACTGTTGAGTTTCCATGAGTTTGTGCGTCGCAAGGTGATCGTCGATTATCGTGACTCACGTTGCCAATGGGTGCGACGCAAGCACGGGCTGCTCAAGCTCAAGCAGGCGGCAACAAATGCTGTGGCCACGCAACGCAGCAGCAGCAGCACTGAGGTAGTGCGTCGCAGCAGCAGCAACACCAACGAGTTGCGAGTGAATGTTGTGCGTCGCCAGCACTTGCAACATGCTGCAGCAGCATCAACCTCTGGTGAAAGCAATTTCGAAA
Organism: Zaprionus indianus; assembly: GCA_018904595.1. Classification (NCBI taxonomy): domain Eukaryota; kingdom Metazoa; phylum Arthropoda; class Insecta; order Diptera; family Drosophilidae; genus Zaprionus; species Zaprionus indianus. The sequence goes on from JAEIHA010000152.1 coordinate 2,555,836, forward strand.
TGACACGCATGCTGAGTCCCATTGGGGTGCCACAGAGTCCCCCAGCTGGTCAGCGTATAGAGTCATCCACGCCACAAATAAGCAACGAGGCAGGAGAAACAACAAGTCGAAAACGTTTGCATATCGCTCAACCCATCGGGGAGCTCTGTTTGGAGGACGAACTGCTGGCCATTGAAGTACAGTACTTCCCTCCCAGCACGGAACCGGGCTACTGTGAACTCTCCCAAGTGCAGCTAGTGGAGGAAGATTATCTGCAACTGATGTCGTTACTCTTCGGTGTTATACCGCAGAGCGAATGAGATCGCGAATTGAGCCTGGAAATTTGTTAAGCCTAAGCTAATGAAATTATTTAAAAAATAAACACTTTTATAGTTTATTAAAATGTGTTTTTTATTTCCATTTATTATACCAAAAATCTTTTTTTTTTATTGGAATGAGAATCAAAAAAACAGCTAGCTTTATAAATCATAAAAACAAAGTAGGCTGGTTTTCTTAAAGAAAATTTCTCTAAGAAATATTTAGTGAAAATATAAAATCCCTTAATTAAAATTTATTCAAACTTTTATGTAAAGTTTAATCATATCAAAATAACTGATTCGAATCAAATTTATTCTACCAATATTTATTACTTTTTTCTACTTAAAAATGTGCAACAAAATTTGAGTTTCTGTTTGCTTAACTTTATAAAACTGCTAAGTAAAGTAAGCAGTTTAGAAATGTGGAATATTTAGTTAAAATGTCAAATCCCTTCAACAATAACTTGCTAAAATAATAGCTCCATCTTATCTAACAAAAGTGCCACAAAAAACATCCCCAATATATCTTTTGCAAAGAATTCCTATACTATTGTATAATCAACAATTTTAAAGATCCGGTCAGTTTGTCAAATATATTTTAAAAAAGAAAACAATATGAAATATGTTTAAAATTTTTAACAGTTTTGGAAAGTGCATAAAAAGTTCTAGTGTCTTGACAACGTGCATGAGATATTGTATTACATAATACGGAGCTAAGTGACGTCACTTGTGGGCAGACGAGCCCCCCCGGCAAGGCATCAGCTGAGTTTCGCCAAGTTGAGAGCGTGCTGCGAGAGAGCTGGAAAAGCGCGCGCCCACGCGGCATGCGGTCATAACAAACTCGTGCGGAATCTAAAGCACTCTCTTCGCCCTCCCTCTCCCTCTCTCTCTCTCAGCCAGCTGTCTCTCTCTCTCAAGTTTGGCGTTTCCGTCGTTGCTTACTCACGCCAAGTAAAACATTGCCACGCCGAAAGCTGAAAGAAGTTGTTGCTACCGTTGCCATTCCCCATTGTTGTTGCTGTTGTGGTTGATTTTCTGGGTTGCCGCAGCCGGCGTGCTGAGCTGATTATGACGGTTCAGTCAGTACCTTGTGAGCAGGCAAAGAGAACGCATGTGCAGAGACGCGACAGTCACGACAGTCACGCAATATAACAGAACAAAAGCCATAGACGAAGCATAGAGCGTGATACGCTACAGTTTGAGAGGCACTATAGTTCGAGCAACTTTCGAGTTATACAGTAGAAACATTAGCAGAGCAGCAGCAGCAGGTCATTAGTTCAGCGCGTACATCATTGTGATAATGTTTAAAGCTGCTCCCAGGCTTTCGAATCTGATTTTGCTGCGTGCTACTCTCTGCAAGGGTAATAGTCGCCTTGGGCCAGCAGTCCATGGCCCAAGTGTGCAGTTTGAACGTACCAAGGCAACGTCAACATCGCTGGATTTGGCTACCCAAGATACCCAAGGAGCAGGAGCACCAGAACCCATCGATGTCTACAGTGAGCAGGATCTGTTGAAGCGTGCCAAGTTCAGGCACACGGGCAAAGAGGTGCAGCAGAAGATAGCATCAGAGGTGAGTCCAAGTACTGCCCAAAAAACAGCTGACAGGCGTCTCCTCACCACCACCTCCCCCTTGTTTGGGCCTCACACACGAAATTAAGCGGCATCACATTATTATTGATTTTTACCCCCAGTGAAATCTGAAACAAATTTCAGTTGTGTTTAGTTTAGAAACGAAATTCGCATCGACTCGAATTCTATAAATAGAGAAATGCCGTCGCGCATTAAATGCGAAAAACAACAAAGCAGATAAACAAATTATCGGGAATCATCGTTTATTGTATAAGTCTGGAGGAAAGTTTACACTGTAAATCTGTATTCTATTTCGCCAGACACGGTTATATTTAGTCGCCCACCTTATACCATAATGTACTCCCCTTATCATGTTTAGCTTCTGATTTCGGCTTCATTTGAAAATAAGCGCGATAAGAGAGCAGGCGATGAATTTTCATTTGAAAAGTTACGTGCCCAAAAATCAAGTTAATATCATTAAGTTTTATCTTATCAGGTTGTTTTGCTTAACTACTGAAAACTCTCGGATTCGTTAACCAAACATGACGTCGTGATAACTTTATGATTCGGCACAAAGTGCACTCCTTGATCGTATCAGTGGTGTATTTGGTCAAAAAATCGTATCATTTCCGTGCTAAATTATGATATATGGCCTTGCCTGACCATCCATCTATGCATTCGTCAATAAATCAGTCTCGCACTGATAACTGAATTGTGGCCGAGACATTGAAATTGATTTGTGAATGAATCGAATGGCAGCTCGTAAATATATTCTTGAAATATTTACCGAATCACTAAATGATAGACTGAGCGACTGAGTACATGATTCATGCATATTCATCGCAGTCTGGTAGATTAACACTCGGAATCTAAACATGCCAAAGTCACGAGAAGAAATGTCGCAGAAAAGAAATCCCAACGCACCTACATACACGTTCGTACGTGTGTTTAGCTGTATTTGTGCAGTATCTGTGTGTCTATAGAGAGTCACTACACATATTACCATACCAACGCACACTGAGTCTCTTGCTCTCGAAGAAATTAGCGAATTTTGATTAGTGCTGGGAACTATCGCAAGGCGAATATGAATATGAATATTAGCTATAAATAGCTAAAAGTCACTTGGAGATAAAAAGATTCGTTATTTCTGCGGGCCATAAAAATTTTATAATCAAAAATTTAAAAGTGGGGAATTTCGCAGACTGATTGCTATAAAAGATTCTTTCGGTTTATGTATTGGCGATTTATTATTTGTGCTCGGAACTATCGCATGCACTTGAGCTATAAATAGCTAAAAGTAGCTTAGTGATTAGAAGATTCTTATTTTTTGTGCGCTATAAAAATAAAACAATCAACGATTTAAATGTGGTGATGACAATAAAATATCCAAGCAAGATTCTTAATTATTTTAGTAGTTTTAGAAGTAGGAAACTATATATTTTATGACAAAAATAATTGAAATCAATATATGTTATATTACACTTCTATTTATCTTCAATTTAAGTAGAATTTTAAAGTTATATGGCTTATTATTGCTGTCTGGTAGTTTTTATAGCTAAATAAACTTGACACTTTCCAGAGAACTACCACAACATCTGGAAGTTTCCATATGTTCTGAAATATGTGTGGATAAATCACATGTGGGTAATAAAATTTCACGAATCGCGTTCAAAGTTATTCACCACGATTCAAGCTGCCAATCCCCCCTCAAATTGTCAGTCTTTGCCATCGCTAGCTTTTACCCACCTGGCGTTAAAACGTTTTCGCGGCGTTACGTTTCGTTGCTAGGTCAGAAAATAAATAATATTCTTATGTGCGCGCACACACGCACACACATACATTCGCACACTCGTATCCACTTAGATACACGAGTATTGTAGTGTGCGTGTTAAAAATTTCGGGTGCCAAAACAAGCCCCTCACACAGATACGTCGCAAATCACATGGGGCGCCGTCTTCGTCGTCGGTTGTTGTTGAGTTGTTGTCGAGAGCAAAGCAGATGCAACTTTTGGGCAAAACAAAAGATACAAATACAGATACATCTACAGATATGTCAAGTTATATTTGTAGATCAATTGAATTTTGCATTCGTGCGTCAAGATCATGCAGATACTTTTTCTTTTCATTTCTTCGCCTGTCACTCGATGTGCCATAATTATTATGGCACAACAAACTGAGCATAACAGCGTGAACAATATCATATGTAAATAACATGAAACACTCTCGCATTATCGACTATTACACTTAGTAGTATTTTGTACCATATTTTGAGTGCTTATCTTGAATTCAGACTCGTATTCGTATTCGTATTCGTATTCGTTATTCACATGACTTTGTTTACCCCGCCGTTTCTCGTATGCAAATAGCACGTGTCGAGCTCGTTTCGAGTTTCGATTTTGGACTGACTGACCAAATATTCCGCCCGCACCGAATCTCTGTAAGTCTCTCTATCTCGCCACGCTTCGCGCTCTGCCTTCCTCTCCGGCTACGCTCTCCCTTCCTCTCCGGCCCGCTCTCCCTTCCTCTCTACCATGCTCTTCTTATCTGGCGAGGTGTCTCGCCTCCCTCTTTATTTTCAATTATTTAAACAATTCATTAACAAATTGAGGCGGCTGGCGGCAGTTGCGCTATCTATTCCCAATTGGACTTAGACTTAGGCAGTACGAGGAGGAGCATCTGCTGGCTGATGTCATGCGGCGTAATCCAATAACTTTGTCCGGGTGTTCGATTACGGGCACTAGGTCCCTAAGCTATTAAGCCCAATGATTAGTTCAGGAGCCGATGAACTTGGTTAAGTAGATTGCTAGATATAAAAAATATGAGTTTCCATTGCAGGTGTCTTTTTTCTGGAAAGGCTAAGGCAATATTATATATAAAGAATGAAAGTTAACTCTTGATTAACTGCAATTCATAATGAATCGTTATCGATCTAAAGACTATATATATTGAGTTAATTTCATTGATTTCGGCTATGAGCTGTAGATAGACTCGAAAAATGTCTATATATATTATAAGAAGTGTATAAAGGTGAAGATATACTATACATAAGTCGAACAATCTCTAAAAGACCTGTCAGTTAATTTTAAATTATTTTTTATACACTTATCTGAATTATAAATCTTCTAATGACGGCATGACATGATATATGTACTATAATGCTTGCTGTGCGCTTCTCTGCACTAGTTGCGGTAAAAAAATATTGCGCACTTTTGGGGGACCTCAATAGATATGTTGCACCTTTCATATATAAATAACTGTCTTCCGATCGGTTGATCATTAATTATTTTCAATTCGTTGCTGTCACACAATGTCGCAGCGCTGCAGAATGATTGTACGTGAGGGCAGGGCAAGTAAGAATACTTTGGGAACGTGACTAAAGACTTAAACCAATCTATATACTATATATATACGATATGCAATGCACTTACTTATTTGTCGCGTCACCATATTTTTTGCATTCCAGAAGAAACTACGTACGCCGCCACTGTTGAATTTGGTGTTTGCCAACCGCAAGTTATCCTTCTACGATACCAGCAGTGGACCCAAACAGCGTGAGGAGCATGCCACCCGGTAAGTAGTGCCATCTCTTTCCATTGCACATTTCCCCCGTCGCACTCACACGCACTCACCTATACAGGCACGCTCTCATTTGCATAATATTTGAGTTTCCATTTGGCACCCGATCCTCTGTACCTACCTACCTCTCTGTGTCTCTTTCTCTCTCTAAGTACCCTATCCCAACACGTGGCGCAAATCTTTATGATAAACAAGCTATCGTATCAGTCTGTAATCTGGATCTTTAGCTAGTTACAAACAGTTTTCCATTTATAGAACTGTGAATAGTATTTATAGTTTCTTGGGGACTTTGCACCATTTACTATGAGAGGGAATACCCTTGTTCCCCTCTGTCCCTTTCTCTCAGTTGACTCGCACAATTAGTACTTAGAAGCACTAGAAGATTATTATTGCATTTTGTTTTCTCGTATTCAAAATCATTTGGCGAAAAATATTTACCTTGCACATTTGCAAAGATTATTTCGAGCAAAATTTTGGTTGCATGCCAAACAACATGGGATGATGTTGGGTTGGTTTTTGTTTTTCTGATTTCTGTTTTTGTTTTCCACTACATTGGACAAGGACGCAATGCATCATAGGATACCCTGTTTCCGTATGTGCCCAAGAGGGGTTATAGGTTGGATAGTTCCATAGTATAAACATTTGTTTCCCCTCTTTCAAGTTTCATTCCAGTTCTAAAAATCACTTTCTCTGAAATGAACTTAAGTTTCTTCAACACTTCCTTAGTTTAAGCATTGTTTCTACATCTGCCACGTTCTTTTCCAAAACCAAAGCATTCTGATTCATTCAATTGTCCTCTGCCTCGCCCTGCTCTTCATCTATATGGGGTGGGTACAAACATATTGGACCGTCGCGCTAATTGACAGCAATCGCGGGGCATAAATAAATTAACATACGTTTATTAAATGAAGATAAAATCGAAATTCGCTCAGTTCTTCTGGGTATGCTATGGGCTTGATTTGGCTCGCTTATGGCGATCGTGCGCCGTGGGGTGACGCTGCCAACTATAAAACTGTTGGCCCCACAATGTGGCGCTCATTTCGGCATCATCGTCGAAGGCAGAAAGCAGCAACACAGTGAAAGCAACTCAAGTGAGTCCTCCTGAAACCTCATCCCAATTGAATGGACAGAAAGATGGGGGAACGCAGCCTCAGTCTGCTGAAGTACGCAACGGAGCAGGCACCACTACCCCTGGATGGCTACACGCCGGAGGAGGCGGCTGAGTTCAAGGATAACATACGCCAGAAGATACTCGACGATCTGAAGTCACTAACTGGTGAGGAGCTTGTGGAGCTGGTAAAGCAACATGCAGCCAAGGTGGAGGAGGAAGAGCAGCAGCAACTGGAGCAGCAGCAACAGCAGCGGGAGCAGTCACAGGGCGCAGGCGCCACCACTGAGGCCAATCCCTTTGCCAATCGCGTGCAGGACGATGCGGATCTGATCGATGCGGGCATCATCGCGGAAATGGTTGCGGGCATCTGCACCAAGAGCCAGAAGGCGACGTTCGTCAAAGTGATAACCAAGTATATCAGGTAACAACAGGGCGAACTGTGAGCTAATGTTCTTGGCATGCTTGAGTCAGCTCCGGTCGGGCCCCTAGGGCACTATCAGCGGAACTATCAGATCCAGATATCGGTACGGCGAACTATCTTCATGTTGGGCAGGCCGCGTGACGTGCCGCCGTGTTCTGTTATCTGGCCCGAAATGGGGGTGCTTTAGGTACTATAAACTCGCACCTACGAACAGGCAGACAATGGTGAAGTGAATACCCCCTTTTACACCCACCTCCCTCCATCTCTCTCTCTCTCTCTCTGCAAATAGACACACGAATGGGACTAGAAAGGGGAGTTAATTAATTTATTTTATTGCCAATAACATGATTTAGAAATTAGCGCCTCGGCTATTCACTCCGCACTCACCACCCCCTCCCACCCCTCTCTCTGTCCCGAACTGTGCCCCGCCTCTTTGGGCTGGGGTTGGGGCTGAACAACAACCGCAAATCTCGCACATTCGGCTAATGTATAAAACGCCGATCGGCTGCGCGTCGTTTTCATTAGACTTGCAACAGTTGAGCGTTAAAGTCGTATATATAGTATACAGTATATATATATATAAATAAATATAAATCGGGAATATGGTGCTCACTGAGGAAATCGATGCATTGAAGCGTCAGAGTGAAGATGGGGAGGCCAGGGAGCGCGAGGAATCGTATCGTCGCGACAAAGAGCAGGAGACAACCGAAACTGCCGCGATTATTGAGGAGATAATCGAGGGTATTTCACTGCAGAATCGTCGCGGCACTATCGTTCGCACTATATCGGCAATTATCAGGTAAAATTGGTGTCGTGATTGGGGCCAATCCAATAATAATTGACAGGTGTCCAGCCCCCTTCTTCTCTGCTCTTCTTCTCTTGGTTTGAACGTTGATTTTGGTTTAACCCCCCACCCCCCACATTAATTACACACAACATATGGAAATGTGTAATCTGCTATGTTATATATACCATAATATGATGATGTATATATTCTATATACTATTCTATTCATTCCATTTAGAAATCAGCGACGCAACTATTCAATAAGGCCGTGAGTAAATTTGCTGTGTGTGTTATTTATGCTTTTCGATCGTACCCACGTTGAACCCGAACCGAGCAAATAATAACCGAATAACCGAAATATGTTATATAGATTGATTGGCATTAATTGATGGCGAATTCGATGAATCAATGCGAATTTGCGAGAGGTTTTAATCAATCTGACACGGTCAAGCGAATTGTGGAAGGCACAAGCAGCGCTGCCGAAACGTGCCCAGCTATTTTTAGCGCACTTTTCTGCACTACTATACCTACATATATACGAGGGTCGTTTGATAAGTCCGTGACTTTTTGTATTTGCCGCGCACCTGCTCTAAATACAACACTGCTCCTGTCAGCAGTTATCGATTAACAGCTGACTGTAAAATTTTGAGAAAGCTGCGTTTTTTGGTTTGCGTTTTATAGGCATTGAAAGCAGACGATCTCGTGAATTTTAACGAAAATGGAAAAAAGTGAATTTCGTGTCAGCATGGCAAAATTTCATAAATTGGGCTACGAACTGCTACCCCATCCAGCATATTCTCCAGATTTAGCCCCCTGTGACTATTTTTTGTTTCCAAACATGAAGAAATGGCTCGGCGGTAAGAGATTCGGGTCATCACAGAAACAAACGACTATTTTGAGGGCCTTGAGAAAACCTATTATTTGGAAGGAATAAAAAAATTGGAAAAACGCTGGACTAAATGTATAGAGCTAAAAGGAGATTATGTTGAGAAATAAAACGCTTCTTTGACGAAAAAAATATATTTTATTCAAAAAGTCACGGACTTATCAAACGACCCTCGTAGTTATAGTATATTCCCATATATGTATGTATGTATGCATGGGTGTGTGTGTGCACGATATCCCCGCCAGACGTCTGTGATAGCAATTACCACCTCCACGCAACCCGTTTGATTCGCAATTTTCTAGTTGATGTTTCCTTTCTTGTAGTATTATTTTGGTATTTTATGATGCGTATATTTTGGTATTTGTTTGGTATACGCATGCTAAACCGCAAGTTGCCTCAACCCCCCCTCCCCCCTACTCACACGTTGTTTGTAATTAGCGCAGCTTTAAAATATCATTTTGGCTTTACAAATATTTTTGTGTGTTCCCAATTTTTTTCTAACCTTTTTAATTTGGGGTATTCCCCCTTGCAGTCACCGTGAACAGGAGCAACGCAATGCCGAAGATGTGCTCTTCGATATGTTCGCCAGCGAGGAGACCGGCCTCATATCGATGGGCAAATTCCTGGCCGGACTGAAGACCACCGGCATTCGTCGCACCGATCCGCGCGTGCGCGAACTGATGGACAACCTGAAGAAGGTGCACAAGTTGAACAACTACGAGACGGGCTCGTCTGCCGAGACGCAGCACCTGAACCGCGAGACCTTCAAGGCGTAAGTGAAGCAGCAAATAATTAATATATAATGGGGTACTATATAATATATTTATTGCTCCCTTCAGCGTGGTCTGTCCGAACATTGTGCTGATTGCCAAAGCATTCCGTCAACAGTTCGTCATACCGGACTTCTCGAGCTTCACCAAGGACATTGAGGAAATCTACCTCAAATGCAAGTCGAATACCTCGGGCAAAATGGCCGATTACATTCCCCAGCTGGCACGCTATAGTCCCAATTTCTGGGGCGTCAGCATCTGCACCGTTGACGGGCAGAGATTCTCGATCGGTGATGTCGACGAACCCTTTACCCTTCAGAGTTGCAGCAAGCCGCTGACCTATGCCATTGCCCTGGAGAAGCTGGGGCCCAAGGTGGTGCATTCCTTTGTCGGCCAGGAGCCGAGTGGTCGCAATTTCAACGAGCTGGTTCTCGATCAGAACAGTGAGTAACCAAACCCAAATAAGAGATAAATATATATATATGTACTTATCCCTTATCTAACTCCCCGCAGAGAAACCACACAATCCCATGATCAATGCCGGCGCCATCCTCACTTGTTCGCTGATGAATGCCATGGTCAAGCCGGAGATGACCTCCGCGGAGATCTTTGACTACACCATGAGCTGGTTCAAGCGTTTGTCCGGTGGCGAATACATTGGCTTCAACAACGCCGTCTTTCTTTCGGAGCGTGAGGCTGCCGATCGTAATTATGCCTTGGGTTTCTATATGCGCGAGAACAAGTGCTTCCCCAAGCGCACCAACCTCAAGGAGGTGATGGACTACTACTTCCAGTGCTGCTCCATGGAGACCAACTGCGAAGCCATGTCTGTGATAGCTGCCAGTTTGGCCAACGGCGGCATTTGTCCCACCACCGAGGAGAAGGTCTTCCGGCCGGAGGTAGTTCGCGATGTTCTTTCGATCATGCACTCTTGCGGCACCTACGACTATTCCGGCCAGTTTGCCTTCAAGGTGGGTCTGCCGGCCAAGTCCGGAGTCAGTGGCGGCATGATGCTTGTGATTCCCAATGTAATGGGCATCTTTGCCTGGTCACCACCGCTGGATCAGCTGGGTAACACGGTGCGTGGACTGCAGTTCTGTGAGGAACTGGTGAACACATTCAATTTCCATCGCTACGACAATCTGAAGCATTTGTCCAGCAAGAAGGATCCACGCAAGCATCGCTACGAGACAAAGGGTCTGTCCATTGTCAATCTGCTTTTCTCGGCAGCAAGTGGTGATGTTACCGCACTGCGTCGTCATCGTCTGTCCGGCATGGACATCACGTTGGCCGATTACGATGGACGCACCGCACTGCATTTGGCCGCATCGGAGGGTCATCTGGAGTGTGTCAAGTTTCTGCTGGAGCAGTGCCATGTGCCGCACAATCCCAAAGATCGTTGGGGTAATTTGCCAGTCGATGAGGCCGAGAACTTCAATCACTCTGAAGTGGTGGCTTTCTTGAAGAACTGGGCCGAGAAGTCCAAGGATGCGCCGCAGGAATGTAATGTGGAGTCCATAACCACCAAGACAGCAGCCGATGAGGTGGGTAGACTATTGAGATTGAATAGACTTTAACTATATACTTATGCTACTTCTCTTTCTCTCTCCCAGGAGATCATTCCCTGCGAAACACCCACAGTAAGCAGCCCCGATCGCAGCGTCAACACCAGCCCCATTCCCTCGGAGTCGGGCTTCAGAAGCGCCAGCCCATTGTCCTCGGAGGCTGAGAGCACCGCGAGTGCCACCAGCACTGATAAGACCAAGCCGGGCCTGTAAACCAGATGGCAACAGACACACATACGTACACATACCTGCAGAATCTCGCTTAAATTATTGCTTTATCATGTAAATTTTTAGTTAACCTAGAGTTCTTTTTCGACTTGTGGCTCTAGTATTATACGTTAGTAAGCCCAACACATACCATACAATATATATGTACTATACCATAAAATTACACTACATTACATATATGTGTGTGCTTCTTCGATCAAGCTGAATAGCGGCATTTGTACTTATCTACGATCTGCATCAAGAAATCGAAAGCAATGACAATAAGAAATGTATTTACATACGATACGATATCGATATAACTAAATGGAATGTCCCACAGTCCCCATAATATACAAATGTCTATATACACTATATACTATATAACTATTTATATTTGTGACCATGTGAATTTATGTGTTTTACAGCATTGTCAATTGAGAAGATTTATCTACAGAATGATTATATATGTTATATGTAGTTCAAGACATTCGAGTAAGTTTAGAGTGTTCTCGCCTTTTAGTTCCTTCCTGTACTTTAATATATTATCTACTTTATATGAATGTATATCATGTATGAAAACTACAATGCAAATAAAACTTATCAACAATTTGATTTGAAATTAACTTTGATTCTGCTTGCAAATGGGTTGGGTTGCGCTGTTGGAAAGGGGGAAAGAGAAAAGAAGATAGTGATGGGATAGAAATAGATATAGTCTTACAAGAAAAAATTTGAAGAATGTGTGCTTCGGATTATAGGTCTCTTAGAGACACAAAACTAACCTTAGCTCTTAATATTATTCAGGATCACTAAATACTGAAAAATAAATGAATTTGCAACTATACAAGCTGTTCCGATTGTGTTTCCAACTGTCCGGAATATATGGACTGTGCAATTATATAAAAATATATACTGATTAAGCAATTACCTCTAGTTTTCATTCATAAAACATTATCATATCTTGCTCTCACTTTATCTTTAAATAAAATATAGATTATACAACTAACTAAGCACTTTCCTCAACCTTTTCCACACATAACCATTTTCGAGCCATATTCACAGCTCGTGCACCACTGTAAAACGAACGGTACGTCCGAAACCGCCGCCTCGGCCGCAACAGACGTAGGAGATTTTCGATGTTTCCCAGCTCGTCCCCATTCGTCGTCGTCGTCGTCGTCGTCGTTGGCGCCGTCGTGCGTTGCCGGCAGCCAATTTAGTTCGGACGCAGCATTCGTAGCGAGCGGATGGTGCAACGCGAGTCTCGTGGAGTTACGCATTGTTTCGGTTCGTTTGGAGTTTGAAGTTCCGAGTTGCAGTTGCAGTTTCCCAGTTGAAGTTGAAGTTAGAGCCAAAGCGAATTATAATTTTTACGGCTAATTGAACTAAAAAGAAACAGTGCAACAGTGCAAGCAGTTGTGTAAATTAACTAATTAACTGCAAATTACGACATTAAATATTTTAATTAGGCAGGAAATTAAAAAAAAATAGAAAGAAAAGCAGCTACGCTTTGCGCACTGTGCTGAAACTTGGGGTAGGTTGTAATGCTGATGTGACTTGCCTATTTGTATTGTTTGGCAGGAGAGTGACAACAGCAGCAGCAGCAGCAGCAAAAGCTATTGCAACAACAACAAAAAGAACAACAGCAGCAGCAGCATCAGCATCAGGGACTGCAATTGCCTGGACCCTTAGCTACTTCCGGCAAATGCCAAATGTGCCTTGATTGCGCCTGCAACTGTGTGTGCGTGTGTGCGGTGTGTTTGTTTGTGTAAAAGCTGTGCCAAAGCCTTTGCGGCAAACCAAAATACACAACAATCTTTAATAGGATTATAAAGTTTTGTCTCTGCACACACACACACACACATATGCAAATTGAAGTCCATAAAAAACCAAGGACTATCTACGTAAAAAGTTTCACTAAGTACATACGCTGCATATATCGTTTATGAAATGATGGCGGGGATTTAGTAAAAAACTTTTGATAAAGGATTTATAATAATGAAAAGCTAAAAAGTTTTCTAAAGACTTCAGGCAGAAGTTCTTATAAAAACACACAGAAAAAAAGATGAAAAATTACTGAAAACTTCAGCATTAACTTTACTTGTGCTTTTCAATTGAGAAATATGTATGAAAATATATACAAGTACGTATAAATTTGGTTTATTATGCTCTTCGTTCACACATTTCATTCATGGAATTTAGCTGAAAAGATGCCAACAAAAGATACTTTAAGTGCGTATCCGGTGAATGCGCTTTTCGTTCTCAGATACGGATACGGAAACAGCGACGCGGCATTGCATAATATGCAGTTTCCTGCACGAAATTGGGTCTAGACTGATAACTCCTAATGTGGGTGGATTAATTTCTGGGGAAGGGAGCGGGGGAGTCTAAAGAAATAGGGTCATTATTGTGTGAAATATGGAAGCGAAGGTCTTAACAGAGAGAGAGAGAGAACATGAGAGAGAGAGAGAGTGAAAGGTTTAAAGTGTAGATAGGAATGAAATGAAGATCTCTGAGAAAAAGACATAAATAGTAGGATTGATTCAGTTACTTCTGAGAAGAAGATAGAGAAACTAAGGAAAACAAGGCATCATGAAACATGATAAGAAGGAAAGCCAAAGAAGAGAGAAATATTTAATTTATTGTATTAGAAAGAGACTAAAGATCTCAATTGAAGGAGAGGAACGGAAAGAGATGGTAGCATACGTAGAGTAGTATGGTCTAGATCAACAGATTTCTGTATGTTTCCATTAACTGTAGCCCCAAAAGTCGTTAACCTCGTAGCATAAACAAATATTGAACTCTAGCCCTTAATTTCAACGCTTTTTGTTATGTCTACAAAGCGAAAACAAACCGTACCATGCTAATAATACACCTAAAGCTTAGGCACACATACATACATATGTAGATGGCTAGTTGGGATTAATCGGGACAATGTCTAAACGCCAACAACCTCATTTGAACTGGACACAGGGAAAAGTTCTTCCATTTCGAAGTTGTTCTAGTCAAGCGTGAGAAATGGACACATGTCGATTATGCAAACCTATCGAATGTAGGCGGGGCTGCAAGTGGGCGTCACACGCAGGAAGTTGGCGAACGTACTATGCGCATTCAAGTGTCCATCAAGTGTCTCCTGGCCGCAGTTCAATGAACTGTCAATAAATAGAGCATACTTACGTCTCCAGTGCACGTGTAATTATCGGTTTTCCACGAGAATAGACTGGGAGACGAAGCCCACACACCCCCCTCCCCCTTCCCACTTCTTCACTCCCTTTATTCCCCTTTTCTGCTGTCGGAAATTGGCACTCGCTTCCTCTTCTTCCTCTTCCCGTTTCTTCTGCTGATACTGATTCTGATTCTGCAGAACGCACTCGGACGTATGATAGTCAATTTTACACGTCGTCCGTCTGGGGCACTGGGCACAATAACAAACAAAAGGAAAGAGAGTGCAGGACAGCGAATTCTGTATACCCTGTAGTTTGAGTTATATATGCTTGCCATGCTAAAATACAGTTTATTCCAGGAAGCTCGGTTTTTTCTTAAGAAAAGTACATTCAAATTTAATTAAATCTTTTGATATTGATATTGAAGTTTGATTACCCTTTCTTTGAATTTAATATTTGTAGCCTTTGCATAAATAAATACTACTCTTCCCTACTTTTTACTTAAAATTGATCAAAATGTAGCTAAATAGCACTAGAATATTGCTTGAATACCCTTCTTAAAATTCTTACCATAAATTTTTCTCTGATTATAAATATTACTTGTTCAAATGAATTACCCTAACTCTTTAAACCTGAAAACCACTTTTAATTTTCTCCTAAATAAAAGTATAATTAAGTTTCAAAAGTTCTTCTTTCTCTTCAGATCATATTTGCTTAAACTTTAGTTAAATTACAACACAGCGAAGGTTAAATACACTTAAGTAATAAAAGCTAACTTATATCATATTAAATAAGTTATAATCCTCTCTATTCATACTTCCTTATATGTCAAGTTCATTCTTTACCTTTATTAACATACTTCCAACGTCTCTCAAGGCACATCTAGTCCCAAATACCCTTCGCCTACCCTTACCACCTCGTCGGCTCGTCGCAAGCCAAGTGCATTGCACTCTGGCAAAACTGTTGATGCTGCAGTTTTTACCTTCACCTCAGATATGTTGGCTATTTTGTGTGAATGTATGCATGTGTGTGTGTGTGTGTGTGTGTGTGTGTGTGTGTGTGTAGCATGTCGCCCCACTATTTCCGAAAATAAAACTCAATTTCCATTCAAAGCGCTGAAAATATTGTTTGTTGTGCCTTCTGCCAAGAGTATCAAAATTGGATATGGGAGTCAAAGAGAGAGATAGTAAGAGAGAGAGAGAGAAGCACGTGAGAGGAAAGACAAAGAAGGAAAGAGGAACTCGGGGAAAGAGAGCGATAATATAAGCGAAAGATATAGAGATGCTGGGGGAGAGACGGCGAGTAAGACAGAGAGGGGAAAAGCTTATAACAATAAAGAGATATACAAATGCATTCATGCGTGTGTCTGTGTTAGTGTGTGTGTGTGTGTGTGTCGTCGCACTTATTTGTGTAGCGTAATGAAAAGTGGCATCTGACGGCGCCGCCATTCATCACCGCAGCAGGCCGAGATTGTCGCCCCCACAAAGGGGGGTGGGGGGGAAGTAGCAAGGCAGGCAAGGGGGCGAGTTGCAGTTGCAGTCTGTCAGCAACAGTTGCTGTTGTGGCCGTTGCTGCCGCTGCTGCTGCTGTTGAATATTATGAAAAACATTTTTATGAGCTACAAATGAAAAAAGAGAACGGAGTTGGGTGGGAGTAGCAACCCAAACTGGCACTCCAGCAGTCCCTCCCCCTCCTGCCTCTGCTCATGCAAATGCAGCATTTGTAATGCGAATCGCTCTCGTTATTGTTGTTGTTGTTCCTGATGCTGCTGCACTCTGATTTTGATAGCCAACAAAGATAATGAAGCCTCCTCCTGTTCTCCTTTTTTCTCTCCCTCTGTTACTATCTCTCTCACTCTCTGCCTCTCACTCTTTCTCTTTGTGTGCTCTTATCCTTTCCCCACAGCCGACTATCAAAATTGATTGCTTTCACATGGATAGCAACTCGGTGAGTCCGCTGCCCCCGCTGGCCATGATGGAGAGCGAGAAAACGCCACCGGGCACACCCAATGGAGGCGAGATGCCACCGCCGCCAGATGAAAAGTAAGTGGGAACATTTTTTATTTTTATGGAAATTGAACATGCTGTATGACATTATATATTATATTACGCCATATTGACAGACACAAATGCAATCAAAGTCTGTCTGGAAAAGATAGTGCCTTGCGGGGAATATAATTTTTTATGAGTCATGGGAGTTATGCAGATGATATGAAGAGCAGGTCGAGTAGAAGCTATTATGGGAACTTAATCGCAAATATTATCGTTATTATTCACATATCAAGCTATAAAGATTTGCATAATATGTTCTTTATTTAAAATACAGAGCATTATTTCTAGAAGAAAATTGCATAGTATATATTTTATCATTATTCATCATTATCCTCATATCTTCCCCTCCCCAAGCACATGTTATATTCATCAGCTCTACAAGTAGATGCTATATTAGCTCAGCTAAGTCATAATCCCCAGAATAAACTACCCTCCTTCTCCTCATTCCCTCCTAGCTTTATAACCCACATATGTTCACTTCCTTTTCGAGCTCATCTTAGACAGCGGCACAGCATGTGCGTTTGCTCTTTTCACATTGTTTTTGTTTTCGTTTCTCATCTCTAATCAACACAATTTATCAATTTGCAGCAAATTTGCGCAAATATATTTAAATAAATTGTGCACGAAACTGGACAAAAAGAGAGCAACAATTTGTGTCTAGTCTGGTTGGGTAATTGAGAGAAACTGAAACAGAAAACCACAAAAACTATGCCTTGACCTCGTCCGGAATTTGGAAACTGTATGAGGAGGGAAAGGGGAGGAAACTGTCGTCAAAAAGGTCGTTAAAACTGTGCACATTAATCGCTTCTAATGGGAATTTGCCGGGGACGTAAGTGTAACATTTACATTTCAATGTGAATTCAGGTCCAGCTCGAATGTTGCGTATACGCCGCGTAATTAAGGTAGACCTCGGCCAGCACAGCTCTGGGCACGCCCTTGGCATTATATACTTGATATATATGTATGTATATATACTCACTATATACTTTATATACTCTCAATTTACCTGACTATGTCGTACTCCTTTCGCCAGTTTTTTTACGCGCCAATTTCCTTTGGTCGTAAATTCTATTTTAATGCCAGCGAGTCGCAAATCACACACAATGTGGGCGCATCCCCAACTAAACGCACAGCCACACACCTGCTGGCACACACACACACAAACACACCCCTTTCTACACCTGCTCACACTCACATACACATTCAACAGTTGATCGCGTGCGAGCGCACAGTGAACGCGTCCTGCCTGCACATTGCCCGCTCCCGCTGCCTCCCCCTTTCCACTCCCACTCCTTGGTAATTACCCACATATTTTCTGGCCTCAAGTTGAACCATTTCCCATTTCATTCGATTTCAAAAGTAATTTCTGGGCGCGCTCAGCCAAAAACAACTGAATGCGACTCTCTCGTTAATTTGAAGGAGTTGCCTCGTCTCGTGATTCTCACCTGGACAGGACAGCGACGCGGCCAGCATGTGTAATGACCACGCATTAGCTGGGTGTGTTTTTGTCTTGCTCCACTGCCTCCGGCTCTTCGCCTGTCACTGCCTTCCCTTGTCCCATTCTCTGTAATTACCGACACACAGTAAGTTGTCCCACTTTCGTTTACCAACTTTGTTTATTATTTATATTGATGATTTTCCCGTATCCTTTGATTGATGTTCACTTATTAATAGTCCTGACATAGTCTATTAATAAAGCTAACGGAAAGTAACCAAAACATCGTGACAAACTAATCAACTCAACCCTTTTTTATAAACATACTAAATCACTTTGTTATCTAGTTATCTTCTAGTTTGTTGACTCAAGTGAATTTACGAGGTTTGCAGAGATATTCAGATCTTATGATGTTTACGTAAAGCAGCTGAAAATATTACTCAAATATTTCGCAACAAGGTCACGTGCACTAGGAAAGAATAATATAATATTTGCCTAATATAATATGTTTTCATTTTAAATTTAACGTAATCAACGATGCTGTTCCCTGGTTTGTGTCTTCGCTCGATCGCACTAGCGCTGTTAACTCTAACAGCCAACTGTACACTCTTGCAGTGCCATTTTGAGCATAACATGGTAACTTTTAAATTCTTAACAGCCACAGAATTTGAATTTAAAAACAATTTAAACATGTATCTCTGAATATTTTGTTTACGTTTGCAATTAATTATTTGCCTGCACGCGATTTTATTTTTCGCTCTCATGCTGTAAAAATGTTTCAGACCACGCTGCTCTCCCTCTCTCTCTCTCTATCTGTGCCCAGGAGGAGAATCGCATAACATTAGCAGTTCCACTGTTAACATTTTCAGTTGTTTCGTTCGCCTCATTCACAGCAGATCGTTAACGGGCGTAGGTCGCGTTTGCGGGTTGTTTTCGAGTGCTTTTTGAATTTCGTATCGAATTGAATCTATCGCGTATTGTGAGCAAAAACAAATGTATGTTGATTTAAGTGTTTTGAGAGAACAAAAGGAGCCCAATATAAACACAACAACCTTGCGCTATTATATAGAAAGTGTTTAGTCTGTGGCAGCCAGACTGTGTATGTGTGTGTCTGTGTGTGTGTGCCGCTTTTACTGCATGTTTCGGTTTTGGTATCTCTTTTTAATAGATTCACCTGCACAGATCAATGGGTACGCGCGTTACATGATGCGCTGTACCCCCTCCCCAAGACCCACTCCCCTTTTCTTTGTTTCACAATTAAGAAATCGAAAGTTTTTCCGTTTTTCTTTTGTCCGAGAATTCCATTTGAATACAGACATAAATCACATTAATTTAATACCAACAGAGCGTGAATAGATAACAAGATCTTGTATGAACCCCAACTGAACTCAAGCTGTACCCAAACTCGACTCATGGGTTATCTTATGGCATCTCTCGGCGAGAACAAAGTCTAGCGAAATCCCTGACAAATTAACGCTCTGATTAGCAAGTCGATTCTATCGATGGAACTATAAATTCCCAGTTCAGAACCGAACTTAACTTGTATGTTTTACATTTTCCATTGTAAACAGTTCCTAGCTCATTGTTGTCACTGTATGTGTGTGTGTGTGGGAAATTCAGAAAGCTCTTTACAAATTGTTTCTAATGATCTATTGAAAATAGCTCAGTGACGAATCCGTTACGTATACGCCGTGTGTACGCTAGGAGACTATAACAAGCTAATCAACATCTAAATAAAATTCGCCTAAATGCGTGAACGCCATTTGGGCAAAATGCCGCGTGGAGGAACAACAGCAGCGTAAGTAAACCCCCTCCCCCTTCCCCTCCTCCTCCCTCTTCTCTGTCCCACGACGAGGGTTGCTTGTGACATAAGTTCAATGTTTATTTAAGAAATTACTCGAAATTAGCAGCAACTTATCAACATCAACATCATCATCACCATCATCCAGAATGCTTCGCTAATTAGAGTGTCAGGTAGAGATAAAATATCTTGAGTTGTTCTCGAGATTAGAGATCCGTTATGCCGTTATGCTGCGGGCAAGGTCACAGAACTTTAGGTACCACCCTCGGCGCACAATATATGCGCATACATACATATTATATATCGCCTGTATGTACATTTAAATTGATAAATTGCCGCTTAAGGGAGCCGGGACTGACTTTTGATTCCGAAAAAGAAGCGAGAAAGAGCGAGAGTGGGAGAGGGAGGAAGAGAGAGTTGTTTATAAAAACAGTCTAGCTAAATAAAAGTAATAATAATAATTCAATGAATAAATTGCAGGGCAACTGGCACTGTCGGGCAGCGCGCAGCGTCGCGTCGTGTCGTGTTGTCGTACTGCGAATTTGATTGTATCTTTAAGATACAATTACGGGCACGCACACACAGACACACACACAGATACACAAATGCAGGGCAGGCGTAACAGAAGCCAAAGCTGATGGTGGCGGCATTTAAACAAAAACGAAGGCACGAAAATGTTTCAATTGAAAACTCCCCTAGCAGGAGGCGTACGTAAACAATTGTCGCCCATTGTAAGCGAAACGTTGCACGCTTCGCCTTCGTTACGCGCACTTCGTCATAATTAACCCGCAGGATGCACGGGTACAAGATACAGATACAGCTAAAGATACAGATAGAGATACAGATATGCCTGCAAGCCTACACATACAACTTTAGATACAGATACAGATACAAATGCTGCTACAGATACTTATGCTCCTGTATCTGTATCTGTTAGGTTGTTATGATTGTCAGCCATGCGTGCTAGGAAATGCAATTTGTTACGTCCTACGCGCACTGTGCGCGCAATCTTCCTGTACCTAATCGTCTGGCTGCAGATACAAATGTATCTACAAAGTGGCCGCGATTGAGGCACGTTCCACTTGTGGACAGCCCGCCGGCTGTTTAGACTGTAATTAGCCCGCTTAGCTTAGATGACAGCGCGACTTGAGGTACATTTGTATCTGCTGCGCTCTCTCCCCCCCTCTCTCTCTCTTTGTGTACTTAATGCAGCTGCCTAATTAATTGCCAAATGGGAGGATTAGGAGGCAGAGAGTGCAGCCTGCAGCTTTCCCCTGTCGGCTTTGGATTGTCTACGCTTTCCAAGAGGCAACCCTGGCCTGGCACCAGACTGTCTCCGTCGAGGCAAAGTCAATAGCCTCCTCAGCGCCTGCGGCGGCTGACCCATTAGCAGCAAATAGCATTAAATCAACTATTGCTTTTAGCTGCCACTGTTGTTGCTGCCTCTGCTGCCACTGTTGTTGCAGCTACAGGTTCAGGTTCAGCTGGAGCTGAGCTTGGTTGAGCTTGGAAAACCAGTTGAAGCTGCCAAGCGAAATTTTCCCATGCCGGTTGCCGGTTAAAAAGTGAAAGAGATACAAATGTGCATACACATTGTGGATGCGGCCACAGCTGCAAGATGCAGATACAGTCGCTCCCCCTCCCCACGGCAGAGTTTCCCGCCTCCCCTGACGCTGTAACTCCCCCGCCCATGGGCAACCAAAGTTGTTTTTCTTTTTACAACAATTTGTGGTCGTTGTTGCTGCGCTGCTGCTGCTGCTGCTGCACTTGTGGCAAGTGAAATGTGTGCTAAAGCAATGTGTTGAAAGCCAAATGCTTGCGCTCGCTGCATGCAACGCGCACACACACACACACTAACAGACAGACTCGCTCAGCTCTGCGCGCGTTCATTGACATCGCCGCAGACTAATGAAATTGTCAGGCCTGCAACAACAACAACAACGACGCACTTACAACTACAACAACAGACAACGCACATTGTCAGTGGGGCATTGTGGGGCGATCGGGCGATCGGTCAGACGACTCTCGCATGTTAATTAAGGCGTCTATTACAGGCTTTACACAAGCGCAGAGTGATGCAAGCTCAGGCAAGACAGTCCCCCCCTCCCCCCTCTGGGAATCAAATTGAATTGTCTCCGCTCATAATTATATATACACAACACAAGAGATAAACAACAGATATGTGAACCTATAATTTATTATTCGATTTACTTTTCCTTTTTAATCAGTTTCGTTTGCTTTGCTCGCCATCGAGTCAAGTGCAACTTGGAAATGATTAAGCGCTCTAATTATTGCCGCTGCAGTTCACCCAGTGAGCTAGCCCCTCTCCCTTTCCCTGCAGTAATAGCCCCGCGTCTTTAATGACCCCTTCACAATCAGTGAAGTCCCTCACCTCCTCCCGTTGTGTTTACTTTTGACAACTTCGAGCTGGTGTGGCAGCATCTGTTGTGCCTTCGCCCTTCTCTACCCTCCTCCCACCATGGCACACTGTGAGAAATTCCAACCACATGATGGATCACAGAGCCATAGCTGAGCTCATCACACATCACATCTGCACTCCCAGCCCCATCAAAAGTTTGTCATTCGATCCCAAGTCGCATCGCACGCCATAAGCGAAAGCGAATTCTAAATTGATATAGAATTGCATATTGCGGCATTATATTAAAATACAATTGGCTGACTTGTATAGCAGGCATCTAAAGCGGGTCAGTTGGTCAAACATATAACGAGTCAAGTGTACTATCGCAATGACTATCGTTAACAAAGTTCGTAAGCAATTAAAGCTTTCAGTTGAAAGAATACTATTGAGACCATTCTATCGAAACTATTGGGAAGTTCTACATCAATTTTGTATCGATACTATCGATTGCTTGGCATGCTAATCGGTATCTTCGCTTGTTAAGTTTCCTTATCTCCCCTATAAATCAAGCTAACCACCACATGACTATTGAAACTATCGCATAAGCATACTATCGATTACTTTCCCAGACCAAAATTAAGCATTTATCATTCAATTTTTCAAATATTTTTTACTAGTGTCAAGAATTTTAAATTGTTTTATGTCAAAAAAAAAATATGAATTATATAATTGAACAAATTACCAATTTTATCATAAATAGTAGACAAAACGTTGAAGCTTTAGTCGGTAATAAAAAACATAAAAACAAAAAGTGAGAGCTTTAACGGTGGCGGTGCTAGTTCAGTTCAATCTTCAGCAGATTGTACCTAGATGGGGTTATCCAAGATATGCCAAGAGAGAGAGAGAGGGAAAACCCAGTTCTGAACTCTCTGGAGGAAATTAGATAATTGCAAATCATAAATATTGCTTGCTTTATATATCAATTAAGCCCGATTAGCGAGCGCATTCAACACACAATTAGTCTTCTAATTATGCTCGGAGTTACTGCGACTCAGACTTGAGAATCTTAAGCAATTATGTAATAAACGTACTGTACGAAGAGTTAATTGAATTAGCACCGAGAGATTCTTGAAAGTAAATCTTTAAATTGTTTTGCATGGAAAAAAGTGGATATTTATTTTTAGATTTAATATTCCATAACAAAGTAAATTAATAATGGAAATCCATTGATCTTACATATATTTACTCAATTTCCTTCACAGACGCTATGAGGAGGATCCCGACAATGCATGGAACGCGTGCTCCTGGTGCGAATACATGCTCATCGTCATACTATCGACCATTTTGCTGGTGGGCGTGCTCATCCTAACACTCTTCTGGGTTATGTATTATCGCGATGGCCTGGGCTGGAAGGATAATGCGCAGAAACAGTTCAATCTGCATCCCTTTTTGATGATCGCCGGCTATATAACGCTCTCCGGATTTTGTATGTAACTCTGCTTGATTTAGTTTACGCTATTGACTAATCTCATCTGAACCTACCTCCCTCTCTCGTAGCCATCCTGATTTACCGTCTGTGTCGCTGTCTGAAGCACATCTATGTGAAACTGATTCACATGTTCTTCCATGCGATCGCAATTCCCTGCATTGCCCTCGGCTTCCTCGCTGTCTTTGATTCTCACAATACATTGCACAAGGAGCATTTCTACACGCTTCACTCGTGGCTGGGTCTCGCCACAATGGGCATGATTGCCATGCAGTTCGTCGTTGGTTTCTTCACGTGAGTACCCAACATTCGATTTTATCATCACTAATTAACTAACGCGGTTTCTTAATCTCTCTCTCTTCCTCTCTGTAGGTTTCTGGTGATGCTCTGCTGTGAGAACAAGACCTACAACTGCCGCTCTGCCATGGTGCCTGTGCATGCTAGCATAGGTGTGGCCACATTCTGGTTGGCAATTGCCACATGTGTCACGGGACTGATCGAAAAGGATCGCACAATCGCCCTGGATACAACCTTGAGGTAAGCTAAGAGTGTCTATGTTTGCTACTTAATCTCACTTTCTTCCTCTCTCTCTCCTTCAGCGCCACGAACATCAGAACCGAGCACTACATCATGACCGCGATAGGCATCACATTGGTCGTCATTGGCGTCGTGGTCACCTTTGCCGTGCGAAGAACCAATGCGCCTGCCTCTGCCAAGGTCTATGTAACCGAGCGCATTTAAAGTGAGCCACGCCCACGCCTGCATCTACGCCTACTATACCACAGCCAGTGTTATTCAAGGGCTTTTGTTCTGTTCTCTCAAAAATCCACTTAGTGCATATTTGTAGCTGTGCAATTTTATATATTATATATATATTTGATACATCCAATCTCTCGCTTCTGCATTCGCAAACCACATATACTTCTTATATAGATACCATTTTATATACAACTACTAAACATACTCTATGCCAAAATCAAAATCGAAATCAAAATCTTTCTCAAATCAAAATTAGTTCTTTTTCGATATGATATGAAATTGCCAAGCTAAGTAGATGTGTAGACCAACAGTTACAAGTACATTTATAGCAACTATAGGACCGCCCAGCCCAGACCAAGTATATATGGAACTAGAATCAAAAGAACCGAACCGAACAATATTCAGCTAAAAATCTTAGCCAGTTTTTTGGTGCGATTTCTAGACATTTTTACATGTGTGTGTAGACCCGATCCGATATACGCATACATACTATACTACTTAGATGTCGTACGTCATACTACTATACAGAAAATAATGCATGAACTTTACACGAAACTTTATATAAAACATAAACATAACATTAATATTGTGTGGCATTTGATGTTTTTTGTAATTGTGTAATACATAAATCTATAAAAAAAAAGAAGAAAGCTAAGCAATATAAGTTGTAAACCAATTTTACAAGTACATATATAATACAATAAATGATCTTTTTTATTTATTAAATATAAAAAATTACAAATGTACTTTTTGCCTTAAAGTTAAATAGTGTGTGAAGACTTTGACCGTTATTAACTGTATTTGTCATTATTCATTTTGGGCAATCGCAGTGCCGGTTTGCTTATTAATATAAAGGATTTCTTGCCAGATTTCGGGGAATGGCCCGTCACGCATATGGTGCCATTATTCGAGCTTATGGAGTAGACACTGACATTCCGGGGCTCCAGTCTGCTGTTGCTGGCTGCTGCTGCCATATCAAAGTTACGTACACGCGGTTCTGGCTTGATGTTCTCGTGCATATTCTCTATGTCTAATTTGAAAGGTGATACAAAGTTTCGTATCCAAGGTTTGGGAAGCTCACGCTCCAGCCGAGGGGCAGGACTAACTGACATGGCGATTTTATCTGACGACGCTGGTTGTTCGCTTTCTATTCGCACAAAGGACAAATCTGGTTCAAATGGCGGTACCTCCCCCTGAAATAAATGTCGATTAGGGTTTATATACATATATGATAAAAGATAATTCTATTCTCTCACCATACACAAATGAAGTTTCTTGGCTTTGGTATTGTTCGCAATAAGCAGGCCGCATTTACACTCCACATAACCATGCAGTCTATAGATGGGTCCAATTTTCTTAATGCTGAAGCAGCGCTTAGCATGTGCCGTTATATTTTTGAATTTGTCCAATGATCTGCCGCAACTGGGACAAACGCCTTCTCTGCTGATCTGATTCACTGTATACCAAATTGTTTTCCTATCCCTGAGCCCTGACGGGCTTTTAGCAACCTTAAATGTAAGTATGCGTGAAGATTACATGGGATACTCAATTGAAATTCCGTTCTTACCGTTTTTCCATCCTCAGTCGACATGGTTTTGCGAGTAATTTACCAAATTTCTTATATTACAGAAAGTATAAACTCAACTTCAATGGCTCCAACAGGTCCAGTTGTCTGCCAAGCAGGAGTCACATTGTTTATACGGCGACAGGCTTCTGAAATGCTAGCTACAACTGTTTTTAGTTTTAATTAGGTATTTTCAATGCATTTTGCACTTACCTATAGCGTATATAATTCGCAGTTCTTTGTTTTTCCTTACTTTTATGCATAAAAAGTTTTTTGTTGATATTCACTATGCAGCCACTTTATCGATGCCGTTTTCGATGACGATTGGTGCGGCCATTGTGAACGACTCCGGCGCTAATGCCAATTTACAACACTGAGTATGTTATCGACAAATTCAATTATACCGTGTTCTATCGACAATCCACCACAATTTGTCTCTCAACAAGAAAACATAAAATTACAAATTATTTAAAAGAAATAAATGTAAATAAAGTTCAATAAGAAATGCAATATCTTTTTTAAACACCATTGAGTCCCACGTTAACTGTACATAAAAATATAAATATTAATTGCCGTATATCTTGGTACATTTAAATGGGACTATACATACATATGTCTATATACAATTTTTTATTAATGTAACATGGGTAAGATATGCTAATTTAACTAAAACAGTATGAAATAACTAAAGTTTGTTTCTTTTATATACATATTAGATCAAATTGTGCCTGAAACATGTATACTTTGCCTGGAGGACAATCCCCTGACGGTGGGCGATTATCTGGATGTCTACTCCGCCAGGGCCATGGAGCTAAATGTTGTGAAGATTATCAACAAGCACTTACCGCTGCAGCTAGACCAGAGCAATGGGGAGCCTCGAAAAATCTGCTCCCTCTGCTGGAAGACCATCTCTGCATTCCATACAATGTACGAGTTCGTCAGTGCGGCACAATGTTCTCTGCAGGAAACAAAATTGTTGCTGATAGAGGAGGATGACCCCCTGACACAAGGAAACTTTGCGGAATCTGCGAAACAAGATCCGACCGACCTTAATGATCGCAATTTCTTTTACCCTGAGGTCAAGATAGAAGAGCATGAGTTGGACCAACTGCCAAAAATTGAGGTGCTTGAGAGTACGACAAGTGTGCAGAACACCAATCTTGATCCATCGCCAGGCAGACGATTACGGAAGCGTGTCAAAGCAGAATTGGATGCTACCATTCCCGACGTCATCGAAGAAGCTGCCGCAGAAGTTGACGCTGCCGCTACGGAGCCAACGGATGCGCCGCCTGAGCCGCCAAAAAAACGTCGCGGTCGACCACGTAAAGCCGATATTATACCTAAAGAAATCTCTGAAGAGATTCTAGTGGAGAAATCACTCGATTTAAAATCCGAATTGCCTGCAGTGCTTAGTGAGGAAGAGGAGGATCAGGACTTCACTTGCAATTTCGATGAAGGACTCGCGCAGAGCGAGGACAGTAGCGACGATAGTGACGAGAGCGATGATGATTCCGACTTTGAACTGGGGAAGCCAAACGAAGTAGCTTTCGCGGTCATACCGAAGCGAACTCCAGTGCGACCGAAAAAATATAAAAAGCGACCGAAGCCTGCGGAGCCAAAAGTTCGTATGTCACGAGAGCTGCTGGATCAGCGCAAGAAACAACAGGAGGAATACGATGCCATCATTGCCAAATTCTTCACAGATGCGCTGCCTTGCTCCATATGCAATCTGCTGGTGCATAACTTTACGGAAATGCAGCGACATCATCGGCTCACACATCAAGTAGATCCGGGATACATGATCTGTTGTGGTAGAAAGTTTACACAGCGAAAGGTGCTTGCCGAACATGTGCTGGTTCACTGGAATCCGGAGCACTTTAAGTGTATCACCTGCAACAAATCATTCCAGAACTCACGCCACTTGGAGTCGCATCAACAAGTGCATGTGGCCAAAGTGTCGTTCCGGTGTGACCTCTGCTCCAAGGTCTTCCTCAGCAAAACGGCCATTGACTATCACAAGCTGAACAAGCATGTGCCCAAGTCCGAGTTCAAATTCACGTGCACGGAGTGCAACAAAAAGTGAGTAAAAAAAGGTTTAAAGAAGGCATCTTTATAACTTGTTATCATTCTCTTCGTTAACAGATTCATGACTGAGCGCAAACTGAAAAATCACATGAACTCCATGCATGATCCAGAGAGCATTATCATTTGCGACAAGTGTGGCAAACAGATGCGCACAAAAATCATATTGAAGAAGCATCAGGAACTTATGCATTCGAATACACCGCGTCCGGAGCCTGAGCTGAAGCAATGCCAGGTGTGTGGGGCGTGGCTAAAGGGCATGACGGGTCTGAAGCAGCACATGAAGAGCATACATGAGGAAAGTGCTGGAGAGCATCGTTGTCATGTGTGCAGCAAGATATCGCCAAATGCTCGTGCACTTCGGCGACATATATATCACAAGTAAGGCTTGAAAAATACTCCTATTCAAAATATATATCAATATATATATATCTTTTTCTCCCATTCACAGTCACGAATGCGAGCGGAAGTTCAAGTGCACGATGTGCGACAAGGCTTTCAAGCGGCCACAAGAACTGAAGGTAAGCCCAAGAAGGTCCATAAAATTTATCTAATTCATTGACTAATGCAACCTCCTTTTCCCCTTCAGGAGCACACATCCACACACACTGGCGAGGTGTTGTACACTTGTCCCAACTGCCCGATGACGTTCTTCTGCAGCGCCAACATGTACAAGCATCGCCAGCGATTGCATCGTGCTCAATACGAGGCAGACAAGAATCAGCCCAAACCTCCCAATATACTGCAACAGGCTGTGGGCGCAACGGCGGCCATGAAAATCAAACTGTTGCAGAACTCGAATGTAGCTAGCATAGAATCGGACTTGAAGCATTTCTAGATCTTAAGTAATTAGTTTTTAAACAAGTTTAACTATTAGTTTCAGCTTTCACTATAGTTTTGTAAAGTAAAACAGTAAAGAAAAGTCGATGTCGACAAGCTTTGGTATAAGTTGAGACTATTTGAGGGAAGAACGAATTTCAAGTGAAATACGTAGGCATGCAAGAGTTCTTGAGGTCTACGATGCTGATATGATTCAATAACAGTCTGATAATATTTGTAGTTCGCCTTTCTTAGCGTATTTTCGGAACATTCACTATCTTTGTATCTATACGAAGCCGTATCGCCCTGTCTCTCTTTTGAAAATAGATAATACTTCGTGGCGTTTTAGCGATTAGTGTGCAAACAATGTCAAGAAGAGGTAGAAGGCATTTCGTTACGTTGATTTTGCTGGCGCTGTTTGTGTTCGCAGTGTTGCTGCTGCTCCAACGCGATTGGGAGCTGCAGGCGCAACGAAAACAACTAAGGGAATCACTTGCAACTACTTTGCAAATCGAAATCGATGATGACTATGTGCGGCAGCTACCCGAGGTGGACTTTGAATTCTGGTTTCGCTTTGCTGAGCCCAACAATCTACAGTTGAATCACAGCTGTGCCAGGTATCCCAATCCCAGGAACTTGCAATTACACAACGAGGTCTGGCAAACATTCACCAATCGCAACGTCACGTTCCGTCTGTATGCCGCGTATCTGGACAGGCGTGCAGCTGTCTACTGGTCTCCGGGCATTGTGCGTATACTGGCTACGGCTAATCAAATGGGTTATCGCTTTCCCCCCACCCACTGCCAGCTATGGTACGAGGGCCATAGGCAACCCATAGTGGTGCTTATCAGTGAGTATTTAAACATATGGCCAATTCACTGGGGTAATTTTCCCCGGCTCAGCTATCCGCATTTGCTGAGTTGCCCGCTGCCAGAGAATTTGAATTTGCCGCTGCACTTGAGAGGCGCCACACCACGCACTCTCTCGTTGACAAGTCGGAAATGTGAGAACGCCAGTAACTCGCTAAGGATTAACTATGGAGTACGTCAAGGTGCCAATAGGTCCTCCAACTCCCAGCTTAGTTTCGGTGTTTGCCTAAAGGCTTTTCACTTCCCTGACGAGGACATATCACAGCGCCTTGTTGAGTGGTTCGAGCTGCAGCGACTGCTGGGCGCCTCCCGCTTTTATGCACACATGTATGTCGTGACTCCCCCCGTGCAACAAGTGCTGGATTACTATCAGGACATTGGCATCCTGGAGCTGCGTCCACTTACACTAGCCAACGGTGTCTCGCTGAAGGAACAAAAGAGTTACCAAGAATACTTCACCAAGTATGCGTTGGACAAGCGACTCAACGAGCTGATACCCTATAATGATTGCTTCTATAGGAACATGCATAGACATGATTATTTCCTCAATGTGGATATCGATGAGGTTATAATGCCACGCGGTGAGCTGCGCAGCTGGCATCAACTAGTGGTTGAGCATGAGAAGGCAGCCGCATCCGAGTGTTCCAATGACACCTCCTCCATGTGCCTGATACATTCCTACTTTACCACAGGCCCTCAGCTGCTGTCCGATCCTGAGGAACTTCACTTTCTACAGCGCACCTGGCGCAGTCCAAGCTTCTCGAAGCGAAGCATTTCCACCAAATGTTTCCACAACGCACGTTACTCCGCGACGCTGCACAATCACATAACTGTGTTGCGCCTGCCAGGCTCTTGTCCACGTCAACACGTCAACCCAGAGTTGGCATATTTACAGCACTATCGGGAGCCCAGTCTGTACAATAAGTCAGAGGAACTGATTGAGGATCGCACTCTGTGGAAATTTGCAAAGGAGCTGCGGGAAGTGGTAAATCTCGTGTGGGCGGAAATCAAACAGCAGAGCGAAGATGCTGAATATGACTCGGGCGAGGAGAAGGAACAAGCGGAAAAGAGTGAATCTTTTGTTGATTAAAAATAAACATAGTTGAAAGGTATCGATGAAGTACAAGAGGGAGGAATTGAAGCAGGACCAGATTGATGAAAGTAAATTCTTGCAAACAATCCCCCGAGGGAGGAGCAGAAACGGCCCGATGAAAGTGAATCCTTAGTAGATTTAAAACAAACAAAGTTGGAATGTCTTTCTTTCTTTATAATTATTTACAAGGATGGCTTAACTGCACCTTATATAACGCATTTGACATTTACATAAATTTAAAATATATATTTATAAGATATACTGCATTTGTCTCTCACTTTTATAGTTCTTTTTTCAGCTTCCTTCTCCTGCCTTTCACATTTAGATTGTTTGTTGTTGTTGTAGCAGTAGTACCAAACATTGAAAATACATTAATCTTTACTTTACATACAAATATTATTGTTCATCTCCTCATCAGTTTTATAGTGCATTAAGTTCTCCTTTTAAATCCAACAATAAAAAAAGTCGAACAATTTTGGTAAAATTTATAGATAGTATGTATAGATAGTATATAAACTCAGTTTCTCGTTCTGGATCTGGTATCATTTCTCATCTATTCAGTTATGCCAAGTGTGGAAAGTTTTTGTTTGTTTGTTGTTGTTTTTTAAACATGCGCGTAACTTTGTTATTGTTAATAAACTCTGTCTTCATATCTAGGCAACAATTATAAAATAGAATACTTTTTCGTTTTTTAGTTTAGTTTTTCGCATGGAAATTTCATTGCAATGTTATCAAACTATTTGCGACACGGGTTACACTTAGTTAGTTATATACTTCTAGTTCTAGCGGGGGGTTAAGTCAATCGGGTTAGTCACAAGAGTCAGAGACACCTTTTAGCACGGGCACACAAAATCAAGACCAAAACGATGAACAATTGTAAATCAATTATTTATTGTATTAATAATAATATTGTAGTAGGTGCTACGAAAACAATCCAAAAATGTTTTAGCTACGTGTTAAACTTGTTTGTTTTCGATTTAGCTCTCTCTCTCTCTCTTTTATCTATCATTCATTCCCATACATCCATCGACTAAGTTTGTGTATTTGTTTTATCATCTTTTGTATTTAAGAACAAAGCACAAATTAAGTTTCTAAACAAAAAACAAAATGGGGGAGAGTAAAATATACAAATAATAAAAAGTAAACACAAAATACTGTTTAAAAAACTGAAGCAGAACAAAAATAGAAAAAAATTAAAATGATATAATCATTTGTTTTGTTTGAACTATGTGCAAATGTTTGTGTATTTTATAATTTGATTTAGCGGGTGTGCGGTTTGAATCTTTTGTTTTGCTTCTCTTTAACGCGCTGCAATTTGCAATTTGATATTTGGTTAAGTTTAGTTTAGTTAACTTAACAGTTTTTATCATCTTTCATTTCTTATTTTGGAAGTAAGTTGAACTTGAAACGGAATTCTGTGAACGCGTAACATAAATAACAACAATAATTATATAACAATGACTAAAATTATTTATATAGTAAACTATTAATTTTTCTTCCTTCTTTGCGATTTTTGCGTATTATTTTGCGTGGTTGTTTGTTTGTTTTTTTTTTTTTTGTGTTGTTTCTTTTTTTTAGTTTTCTTTGATTCTAACTATATATGCAATTTATAGGTATGAGCAGGATAGACTTGTGTGGTTTTATCAATTCAAATTGATTTCGCTTTTTGTATAGATTGTTTTTAAATTTATTGATTTTTTTTTTTTTGTATTTTTTTGTTTTTTTGTGGGTGTGTGCGATGCGGAGGCATTTGAGAGAGCCCCTTTATAGCTTTGTCTGCTCAACCATATCGATGTTCACCTTGTAGAACACATAGGGATAGTATTCGGACTGGCCGAAGCCCAAGCCGGGAATATCGACATTCTGCGGGGAAGAGGAAAGAGATGGTATAAATTAACTATATCAGTTTAACGTTCATATCGGGTATAAGCTTACATCAGCACTGCTGACATGTCCGCCAGCGGATGCACCATCCAAATGTCCGTACAGCTGGTTAAGCACATCGCGCAGACGCTTCACGCTCTTCTTGTTGGGCTCAATCAATATGGCCTGGAAGTTGACCGGCAGGCCGTACCTAAAGAGATGATAATGATCAAGATAAGACTCTATTAACAGAATTGATTGTAGGCAACTTACCTAAGCACGGATTCGACAAACACACGCAACGCCTTCACGTGTATCAAGGCGCAGAAAGCCTCACTGAAGTTCACCTTCAGCCAGCGCACCAAGGGACCCTAAACATGTGCAAATAAGGAGAGACTTATATAGTAATTGTTATAGTTAGTGTGTGCGAGCTTGGCACATACAAACTGCTTCTTCTTGTCGGTCATCAGCTTGGTCATCTCGTTCTTGCCCGCCGCCAGCTCCTCCTCGTTGTAGACAAAGTCACGCACGATGAACTTGCGCTCACGGGCGTGCAGCTTGAACTCCTCGGTGACCTTCTTGAAGAGCGTCACATTGAAGAGGCAATAGTCGGGGTCCTCCTTGATGAGCTGCGACGAGCGAGGCACAATCATGTCCGTTATTTTCTCATAATTGGCCAGCCAGTCGTTGGACAAAGCTCTGCAGAGAGAGAGGGGGGAGGGATGAGTATGACATAATAACAGTTATAGACGGACACGTATGTGTCACTAAGGGAGTCACTTACTTTGGCACAATCACCAGCAGCGTGGTCAAGTACTCCGAGTCCAGTATGAAGTGCTCCTTTTTGACCAAATCCGCCAGGTTGCGTGTCAGCAGACTGCCACTGTTTACAGAGAGGAGGAGAGAATGCGTGAGTCGAGGCCTTTAATTAACTAACTAACTCACTAACTAACTAACCAACAGATTAGTTAGCTAATCACTATAACTAGCCCCATTTGGCTTTGCTTACTCACGTTTTCTTCTTCTCCAGATTCTGCAGATTGCCCTTCAAATTGTTATAGGCCTGCGACTTTGTCTTCAAATCGCCGTCGATCTGACCGATCTGTTTGGAAATGATATCAGCGATGTTGCGCAGCGACTGCTTGATCGGGTATTTGGCCATGTCCCATTGGAAACGCGTTAAATACTGCGGTAGTTCGGCTATTGGAAGTGAAAACGAGAAGATTAGTTATTGCTGGAATTGGTGGATCATTCGATTGGATCTCTGGCACAAAACTAGTTGACAAAATTAATGTTTAAGTACAGAAATAAAATAGGAAAAATTGCAGTAAATCTAGTTTTCATTTTCAACTTTTCTTTAGTATAGAAACAAACTGAGTTAAGATTCGAAAATAAATAAATAACAACAAAGTAAGGTTAATAAATATTGCTTCTTTATAAGAGATATACAAACACTTATACAGAACACACGCACACATACGTATGTTCACACAGTTACACACACACACACCCAGACAGACAGACACACATACACTCCCAACGCAAAGCAAAAACAAATGCAGCAAAATACAAAATTTACATTTACATAAAGCATGACATGACTACGACTATATAGCGGATATAGTAGACATATTGAATATAGAGAAAAGTAAAAGAGAACAAGGCAAATGTTAGTGATAGGTACAACAAATAACAATATTAGAGTTTTACTTAGTCAGTAGCAACATAAGCAGCCTTTTTTATAAGTATTACTTTATGATCTTTAAAAATTCCATTCAAGTTAAGTTTATATTCTTAAACATCGTTTACTTATACAAACAATTTGCTCAATCAATGATTTTATTTCTTTCTGTAAGTCGAAACTTATTTTTCCATTTCTATATGACACATTTATTCTTATAAATACAATAAAATATTATGCAGTCATTTTATATTTACTTTTCATTGTTTTAACAATGTTATTCAAAGTTTAAATTCGTTTTTAATTTGAAATTGACTTAATATCACTCAATTTATACAAGACTGATTACAGTGTTGGAAAATACGTACAGTAAGCACATGATCTCAAACAAAAATCAATAAGATGCACTACCAAACGATAAATAAAGGACAAAACGGGTGCTAAGTGGGTACTTAGATACATATAGTAATTAAATGGATATTACGAATGTGTCAAGAACAGAACTCGTGTGTGTGTGTGTGTTAGGAACAACAATCGTATTGTAGTATATCATTTATCGTATCGTATATAGTATTGTTTAATTAGAAGGAATATAACGAGTACCTTTCGTAATGTATTTCTATTATTTTAACGGCACAAAAGGTTAGCTAACGGTAATTGTAATTGTTGTATATGGCTTAGTGTAGTGATAATTCATAAATAAATAGTTAGGCTTAAGCTTAGACACACTTAACGGCAACTAAAGAATAAATATAAACAAAAATAAATAAATCCGTATATTTTTTTATATAAATAAATAAAGATAATATCTGTGTGTGTCTTTGTGTGTGTCTGTGTTGTTTATTTAGCTTAATGGAAATCGGCGTTAATCGTGGCTATGAGATATTGCGCAGCAGAACAACATTTGGTGAGCAGTACACTGAAAAAACAACATAATCGCTTTTACACTGTTACAAAAAATCTGGTGGTGTATTTATATATATAGAAGGAGTGGGGGAACTCCCTGACAAACTCAAAACTGCAAAATATCATATAAACAGTATAACAGTAGAATAGTTGAGAGTGTAGAACAGAGAGAGAGAGAGAGAGATAAAAAGACGGAGAGAATCAAATAATAAGTTAGACAAAGAGAGTTGGATTTCTATATTTTTTCTTGGGGTTCGTGTGTGTGTGTGTTTGTGTATAACACTTATGCCAGTATAACAGTTAACCAATCCAAGAACACGTTTCAATCAAAAGGAAAAACACTTTTGCTGAAATTGTGGAAACAGGAATCGGGTGAGAGTATATTGTGAAATATATCATATATTTATATATAGTACATCGAGTGGAAACGGAAGTGGAAGTAGTAGAAGTTGAAGTAGAATTGGAAAACAAACGCAAAATCTGAATAAGAAAAGAAAAATAATCATAAGAAATCATAAAAACGTTCAAGAAAACAGGGCCAATATATATATATATAGTAGAGTTATATATATAGATAAATATTTGTTGGTATTATGTATATTTATAGAGTGGAGTGGGGTTGGTGGTACATAGGTGGATGGTGGGTTATCGCGCCCAGGCATGCTAACCTGGACTCAGCGGAAACTCTGGCGGCTCTGGATTATCCGTGTCTGGACTGGAACGCCCCTGGCTACTACTGCCACAACAACTACTCACTGGAGACGATCTATGAGTTGGTGTTAAATTAAATCCATTGTTTATATTTAATTGACTCGTGACTGTAGAACGTTTGCTATAAATTTGATCGGCAAGAGAATTGAAGAAAGAGCGATAACTAGAGCGCGGTGTGGGCGATGTCTGATGCCAAAATGTCATTTGTTTGGTTCTTGTTGGTTGTTGTTGTTGTTGTGTGGGTGCATCGAGTGCACTGTGTGTGTGTGAAGGTGTGGGAGTGTGCAATTGTGGTGTTTGGTGTGTGTGTGTGCGTGTGAGTGTATGTGTTGTGCCGATGAGTGGAACGATGAGTGAATGATTTAAAAAAAGAAATATATTATTATTGCATTTTATTGTTCATCTCGATTAAATGAAATCAAACATTTAAATGGATGAGCTCTGAGAGAGAGATAGAGACAGACGGAGATGCGGAAAAGGGGGGAAGGGTGGGCAGGCAAAGCAGGTGCACTTGTGTTTTTTACAGTGTACGCTGTGTGGGTATGTGTGAGTGAGTGCGTGTGGGTGTGTGAATTGACTGCATCGTCCCTAGACACGAAAATGTTGTTGATGACTGCGAGTGGAGCGAGTGAATGGAAGGCAGAGGGGGCGGGGTCAATTGGTAATTGATTCTGATTTCGATTTGGTCTTGATTCGATATTGTTTTTTTTTTGGTATTCTTTTTTTCTGATGGTGCTTGCGATAGTTTTTTGTTTGGCAACTGTTCTACAAATTAGTTTTGGGTTGATAATGCGATGATAACAAACAGATACCTGCTCTTCTTTGAGTTACGCTTCGGCTTATTGAACCACCAGTCGAATGTTTCTGACAGAGAGGATGCACTATGCGGACTCTTGGGATCATCAAGCTCTTCCTCCGCATCCAGATCAGTATCGCACGACGACATCGCATGCCCCGTTGGCGATTGCAATGGCGGCGATATGGCGCCCCCCAATCCCACTCCCGCTGCTGCTGCCTGTGCTGCTCCCAATCCTAATCCTAATCCTGTTGCACCTGGCGATTGTGGAGGCTGCTGATGCTGATGCTGCTGCTGCTGACTCACATGGCTGCTGCTGCTGCGAAAGCTCAGCTTGTTGTTATTGTTTATGCTGCAAGTGTTGTTATTCAGCTTTTTACTGTTAGAGCGCGACATGCTGTGCACCGAGCTGCTTGCCGTGGGTGCCGACGTGGAGAAATACGCCGACGAGCAGAGCGTAGAGGCGGAGCTGGTCTTGGCAGGCGGCGCTGCAGAGGCACATGCGGCATCTGTTGCGGCAACTGTAGCTGCGGCGCCAGT
This sequence comes from Zaprionus indianus, assembly GCA_018904595.1. Taxonomy (NCBI): domain Eukaryota; kingdom Metazoa; phylum Arthropoda; class Insecta; order Diptera; family Drosophilidae; genus Zaprionus; species Zaprionus indianus. Next base: position 2,592,995 of record JAEIHA010000152.1, read on the forward strand.
TGCACTGGCTGCTGCAACATTAGTGTTGCTCATGCTGCCCGTGGCAATTGCAGTCACCGTGGAGATGGCACAACGTGTGGCATTCAGCATTGAGGAAGCTGTCTGGGAGTAACATTCATCCGCTACAAGCGTACTAGCCGTGGCACTAGCGCTGGGCGGCGGAAAGACGCAGCTGCTGCTGCTCAACTGCGCGGCAAAGCATTCATCGCAGGCACAACCGGGCGGTATCACAAAATCAAAATCTCGCTCCGATTCGGCATCGTGTGTTGTGGATGAGGACAAATTGTTTAAGCTGCCACCAGCGCCACCGCTGCTGCCGCCGAGGATCAACTGACAGCCAGGGCAGCTTGGCATAGCCGAGGCACTGGCACAAGCTGAAGTGGAGGCTGAAGCTGTTGCGGATGCTGAGGCTGCTGCATGCGTAGTAGTTGCACTTGTTGTTGTTGTGGCTTTCATAGTTGTTCCACTCGTTGTTGCTGTTGTTGTTGTTGCATATAGATTGTTGAATTTACCCTTTAGATCCGTGGGCAGCTGATGGTGATGATGGTGCGTAGGATGGTAGTGTTGAGGATGGTTCTGGTGGTGCGTGTGCTGATGTTTGCGCTGGTGTCGCAGGCTGAGATGCTTCAGGCGTTGATGGTGTCGACACGGCGGCATGCTCTCATCGGGTGGACCAGGACCTGGATATCACGCATGGTACGATGGATTGTTGTTGTTGTTGTTGTGGTTGACGAGGTGGATCGTATATTATGGACAGTTGTTTGGCAATTGATTTCGGATTCAATTCAGTTTCGGTTTCGGTTTGATTTTTATACAGATAATAACACAAGATTTTGGTTTAGATTTCAGATAGTTAAGGAGGATAGAGAGATTGGTGTTAAGGGGGAAAAAGGGCGGGGCATTGTCGATCGATGAACTTAAAAACTATATAGCATACATTTTGGAGGTGTGGATAGAGAAGTAGGCCAGAGATCTGCATGCGGTGGCACCGCAAACACCGCATGCACAATTCAATGAATAAGGTAGTCTGCATGCGGTGTTTGTGGTTCGAAATACCACCGCATGCAGGTTTCGGATAAAGGCCTAGTTTAAATCGAAAATAAATATATTATGTATGTCAAATTTATTGTTATTGTTGTTTTAGCCTCGATTCCATTCTCGATTCTCGAACCAAAGCCAAAGGAAACAAAATTAAAAATATTGAAAATATTTAAACGAAATAAGAAACAAAATGAAGAGAAAAACATAACAAATATTCAAACTCATGTGTGGTTGTTGTTGTTGTTGCTTTTTTGTTGTAGTTGTTGTTGTGTTGTTGTTGTTGTTGTAATAAATTATAAATATAGATTTATATATATTCATGAACAACAGTGGAAAGAATGTTGACAAAACCAGAAGGTTTTGTTCCGTTTTTCATTTTTTTCTTTTCTTTACTTTGCTTTGTGTCAACAATAGAACTATATAATATCATACAAATTGGGTAATTTTGTACAGTGTAAAAGCGTTACATTATTTTCATCTTCTTGTTCTCTTTCTCAACTCTCTACTGGCAAATGGATGCTAAAGAAGCGAGGTAAACATGTGAATGGCAAATTACGCACACACAAACAGAAAGCGCGCACACACACACACAAACCAGTACACAATACACGTACACAGAGACACAGTGTGATACATTACAGAGATAATGATGATTAGTAAATAAATGTACATTAATGTATTATTTATTGTTATACTAATATTACTGGAAACTGAAAAATGGATGCGAAATAAAGACTCAGACAAATACAAACACACACACAAAAAACACACACGCACACATAGACACACACAGTTACAGTTACATTATATAATAGAGAAAGTAAATTTTGATAAACCAATAAAAAGAAATCAAAAATTTTTGGAAAAACAAAACTTAAAATGTAAAAATTTGAACACACGCGCATTGTCTTAAGTTTTCCGATATGGACGACAAACAAATTATCTTAGTAAATATATATAGTATTTTATGATGTAAGTCTGTTAAATATTCTTCTTCATGTTGTGTTCGGTTCTTTATGGGATCATCAGAAGTTGAAGGAATTTGGTCAGCTTTTCTTTCGTATTTTTTGTTTTATTTTTTTGGTGAATGATTTAAAAACTAATGGAAATTTCAATATTGAATTTTTTGTTCAACGGAACGGAACGTATAATAGAGGAAAATCATAAGAAATGTACAACAATATTTAAGTAAATTCATGTAAAATATACAAAGTGTTTTTAACGGGGGAAGGGGGAGATTTTCCGCCCAGAGAGTTTTCGTTTTTGTAGCACTTAGTTTAGGTATCTGTTTGTGTTTTCTGGTTTGTTACTTGGCTTCCTTCCATGTCAGAGTTTGTAGGTGTATGTGTGTATAGTTGTGCGTGTGTGTAGGTGTGCGTGTATAGTTGTGGTGTGTGTGTCTGTTTGTTAACTATATAGCATGTAGGTTGGTAGGTATGTGTGTGTGCATATAGAATAGATTTAATAGATATCGGAAATGTACAACAAATGCAACACAAAATAAACAACGCAAGTTCTCTTCTTCTTCTTCTACTTCTTCACATTTCTTCACTTCATTATAAACTTTAATTCCATTGTTGTTGTTGTTGTTGTTGTTTTTGGTAACATTTATCAACTTGATTATTATGTTTTCTTTCTTTTTCTCAATTGTGATTTGATGATTTGTGCGCATGAGTTTCAACATAAAAGTAAAACCGAAAACATAAATAAAACGTAAAAGAAATAAAAGAGTAAAACCAAAGAGAAATTGAATCAACCAAAAAATTCAAAGAGTACATCAAGGAGTAACCGAAAAAGTAAAGGGAAAACCTCAAGGTTTCAGCTGAAAATCGATTAGTTTTTAAATCTATTTCGATACTGAAAAAACGAATCCAAAAATTGTTTGTTTGTTTGTTGTGTTAGTCAAGGAGGTTGTCAGGAGACGACGAATACGAATACATTCCATAGACTATATGTTTCTTTATATTGTATTAATTAATGCTCTTGTATCTTTTGAATTTAGCAAAGTTTGCCGATACTCAAGTTTCGAGAAGGGGGCGTGGTGGTGAAAAAGGGCGTAAGAGGGTACGAGGATACGAGGGTTGTATGTAGTATATAGTCATGTGTAGTATACAAATTCTTATGATTATTTCATTCGTTGTTGTTGTATTTGTTTTTGTTAGTTTACTTTGGTGGAAAACAATATAGAGAGAAATAGTATCTTCAGAGCATTCCGTATCAAAAATATATAGTATATATAATAAGTAGAATATTGATAAATATATATCAGCTAAGAAAGTATCTTAAGGAAACTATATAGAATATAAATCACGACTAACACGTGATCTAGAATCAATCACGCCTAACTAAACTAAACTCTAGACTAAACTAAGCTATACTAAGGATCTATAGATCAGATCTGTTCGGATCGGAATATATATATAGAGAGAAAAAGAGATAAAGCACTTACTGTTGTTGGCCAGCAGATTTTCGTGCAGCTTATCACGCTGATCCTCCAGCACTTCGCCAAGGTACATGGCAACCTTGCGAGTGATTTGCTCGACATACGTATCCAGTTTGCCAAGATCATCGGACAGACCGACCAGTTGATCCAAGGTGCCAACCTAGCAGGAGAAAAAACCATGAAACCAGTTAGATGAACTGATGAATTATAAAAAACATCTTTACGCACCTTCAGATCGGGTATATGGAACTTGTAGTTGCTGCATAGATTATTTTGCTTGCTGGTGAGGTTGTTCATCGTGTCGAAGGTTTGTTGGCATGTCTTGTCGCCAGGCGCCGAAATAATCCAATATTCGGACATCATTTTGATAGCTGTGCAAAGAGAGGAAACACGTTTATATAATATACTCGTACAATGTGTTTGCACGAAATTTCCATTATGTAATTTGATCCAATATATCGATTCGACCACAACATTTTGCTCGCTTTCGTTTCCTTTTTTTTTATATAATTCATTTAGCCCCACTTTGCATATTTGCATTAAAATTTAATTATTGACCTCCGCCTTGGGTCATTGCTGATGCGATCGACCCTCGAAGTGCAATTCACGTTGAGTGTGCGAGTGTGTGTGTGTTTTCCTATGTGTGCCTGTGTCCGTAGTGAGTGAGTCGTAGTTTTTCCACAGACAACAAAGCCACAGACACTTGGCGCCAGACAGCCTGCCTGGCTGTCTGCATTGAGCCCACGCTGCGTATACGCAATATGCGCAATATATTAGACGTAGTACTTACAAAATCACTAACAATGCTTGCGTTTCAACAATATAGTGAGTAGAACCTGTTCTAGAATCGAATGCAGCTTTTGTAGCATCTCTAGTAGAAGTTCAAACGTTGCTCGCGAATATATTTTTGTGCGGTGCCGTGCTGTGCGTGCGTACTCGACCGAGGCTCGACGCGAAGTGAGCATAGAGCGGCGCACAGTCGTCGCTCGTGGCTGCCATATGGCGGAGCACTGCCGCTGCTCCCTGCTCCCTCACCCGCACTGGTGCCGAAAAGGCGCAGCCACGAAGGAATCGATGACGAAGCAGCAGCAGCAGCAGCAGCGACACGCAGCCCGACAACGACGACGGCCTGTTCTGTTCTGTTCTGTTCAATTTCGGTAAGTGTCGCCCTCGTCCTGCTTTGTTATTGTTATTGTTGTTGTTGTTGTTACGCGGCGAGTATGAGTAATCATCAGAGGAGATACAAATCTAACGTTGGTCAAAAAATTCATTTTAGTAGTTTGTCTACTATTATTACATAACTCCATGTTGGCCTTCAGTGAACACACAAGCACAGCCCTTCCAGCGCTGACCATCCCCAATAATTTCCCCTGTACTGTCCTATCCTATCCAGACCCTCGGGCATAGATAAATGTGTGTTCCAAGGCAGCAGTGCATTGTCCTCAACCAGGAAACAGAAAGCGAACAACAAAATGTGTTAGCCTGGCAACCGAAGCAGTAACAAAAGCAACAACAAACACAGACCCGGTTCTATTTTTAGCCTCGAAATCTAAATTGCTTTTGTACAAATCAGTAGGGAACGGGAGGAGGGCGCACCAGAGGGGGAGTGGCAGTTATGCTTTCATGTACGCGTGGAGCCGTTTTGTGTGCGTTTGTGTGCGTTTGTTTGCGTATGTGTGTTTGTACTATGTTTTTTGGGGCGTGGGGGAGGTCGCCTGTGACGCATTCTGCATATCATTCGCACTCTGCTCTGGGTGGGTGGGAGAGCAAAGAGCGAAAGCTCGTTATGAGTTAAGGCGAATGACAAACAGAGTTGACATCACACATTAGAAAGGAACTTCAGCATAACGAACTTTCGCGCTCTAAACTTCTCTACAATAAATCTTAATTTGAACTGTTATTAAATCATCAAGTTTAAGTTCTCTACAGCAAATCTCTAATATAATTTGCTCATTTCCTGACATTATCCTTCGCTCTAAACTGCTTTATATAACCCATTCGCAAGACTGTAAACTGGAAAAAGCGACAACAAACAGACGTAAATGATGTTGACACAAGCAAAAGGAAGAGCAGGAGGAGAAGACAGAGAGCGTGTTGAAAGGGCGCCAGTCAGACTGGCCAACGGCTGGCGCTAATGGGTGTGGGTGGTCGTCGGTGGAGGGCGGAGGGCGGGGTATAAAGAAGCCTTGCCTTATACAGGAAATTGCAATGTTCGTTCGTTCCTCAGGGCTATGATGACGAAAACAACAAAATAGCTAGAATAACTACGATGATGTAGCACATCCATCCACGCACACACACACACACACACAAACACACACGTGTAGCAAGAGATCCCGGTGGGTGGGCAGCCCAAATTAATTAATAATAATGTTCCTGAGCCCGGAGAGAACCTGCCTGTCGCCTGCCTAAGCCGGAGTCGGAGGAACCTTTAAAGTGTGTAAACCCAGCAGCTGTTCGCTGACATTTGTGTTTTATTGGCCAGGCAAATATGTAAATATACTATATGTCTTTCTGTGTGTGTGTGTGCGTATTTGACTTTTCGTTTCAAGTTTATATCTGGTCAACGCAGTCAAGGCCTTTGCGGCACGCAATATTACTATTTAATGCCGAGTCCTTGTGGCGGCGTCGGCGGTCAAACAAGCAGACGTACGCACGCACGCACACATATGTAGTGTATACGTGTGTGTGCGGGGTGGGAGAAACCACCAACAACAAGTTGAAGAAAACTTGCGAAAATTCCAAAATATTCACTAATTATTAACATCAGAAATGATTTTCAAATTTAACAGCTTGGCATTTTGTTTACCCAGTGAGAGAGGGAGAGAGAGTAGTAGGAGAAAGAGGTGAAGAGATAGTAATAGTGAGCGTGTGTGAGCGCAATTGGAGTGAGGGAGCACGATAACACACACTTCGAGACTGTCTCTCGTTTTAATTATTCACCACATCGCCAGCACACAGACACACACAGTGGTGAACTCACTACACAGTCAGCTGTTCATGACAGCAGTCACATGACAGCTTTTCGATCGATATTTTTTTTGCTCACGGGTTTTACAACTCAAAAACAAATGCAACTATCAAATTTGCCAACATATTTAACAATATGTGCCGCACACAATAGGCCGCCTTATCAATAAGAATGCATCCATATGTTTTTCACTACGGCACCCATGCATCGCGCCCAATCAGAGTCTGGGCAACAGTTTTTTTCAGGGTCATTTCATTTGCACATATACACATTCATTAAGCCATTTTTATGGCCCTTAATTATATTTTAAAGCACTCGCAAAGTTAATTAACTGCCGCAGAACACACGTTGAAGTGAAGCGTTTGATAACAGGTCAGCAGACCTGCTTGCGCCGAAGAGCAAATTGTTTTTTTTTTCGCGCAATTGCTGCGTTGTCTCGTTCTCGTTTTGCACAATAAAAAAGTTGATTTTGCTGCAACATGCACTTACTTTTAAAACGGCACTACTTTAGGTCAACTCGTAGATGGAAAGTTACTGCTTAAGAGCTTGTGCGTTGAAAATTTAAATAATAAACTCAAGCAACACGGACCGCACCACCCACAATGCACGTACGAACGAACGGAGCACAAGTATCTGGTGGAAACTCAACACGAAAATGACAATTCACAATTGCTCATAAGATTCACGTGATAAACAAAGCGATTACGATAAGTTATCGACTCAAGCTCTTATTTCAAATGTGTGTGCACACTGGATTGAACAGCTGTTTTGCCACCAGTCATGTGTACACATTGCTCGGTCTCTATGTAGGCGCCTCTGCTACGTGCCTATAAAATTATTAAAGTTTAGTTTAGTTAATCCTATTATTTGGCACAATTCAGGTGGCACTAGCATACAAAATTCTGTAAGTGAATGTGATTCTTTGTCGTGTAATAAGTGATGAACTTCGCAACAAGCTGTTCCTCTGTCATAACCTAAGCCATAAAATAATGTGATATATATATAAGAATTTTAATGAGCCCGGTGTGGGTGTTTGTTATTAAACAGCGAGCCTCGTATTGTAAGTTCATCTTACGAAACCATACATTGCATATAGCAGAACAATTCAAATCAGTTTTCGACAACGGGCAATACGGTGCCACATTTTTGTAGCTTGGTAGAACTTTCGACAATAAAAAGTCAACCTTTTCTGTTTCATAATACAATACAATTGCACGACAGAATTCAAGTGCACGATACAAAAAGGTTCTGCCGTCGTCGTCGTCATACACGTGCACTGCGATTCGGTTACAGATACAGATGTATGCATGTGCGTAGTACAGCTGGTGGCGTGTTTAGACAGCCACTAAATTTTGAAAGAAATACTCTTACTGTGAACTGTGAAGTTTGCGAAATTACTCGGATGAGTCAAGCAGCCTTCAGCGAAACAAATCAAATAGTAAACGAAATGAATTGTTTATACAGTGTAGAGGTGAGCGCGTGACGTGTCACGAACACGAGTTGAATACGTTGGCTAATTGGGACACAATGCTGCCAACTAATTTATTTGCTTATGTGTCGATAAGTTTAATCGAGCAATCACGACTTGGATTACATTGTTAAATCGTCAAAATACCAAGAAATCGCCAATTACGAATACGATTTTAACATGTGCCGTGTCACGTACACAAGTTTCATATGTAAATGATTGAGATACATATTGCCAACCTATTTGTAAGGTATCGATTACAACTTGGCTGAACTTACAACTTGCGAAATTACGATCAAAATCGACTATTAATGTTTGTCGAAATAATCAAAGTCACGCTCATCCCTAATACAAATGTGCATTAAGATAGAGAGAGGGAGAGAGCGAGCTTTAAATACGCCGCAATTAGGCTGTTTACATAGATCTCCAAGGGCTATAAATAAGCGAACACAATTGAAGCACAGACTGAGATACAGATGCAGATACGGATACAGATGAAGACTCTCGCGTATGTGGGTCTTCCTCATTGCATAAACAACACATGAATTTCCATAACATTGACCCCCACTAGCACCTCGCACATTCGCATTCGCCACGGCTGAGGATACACAATAAATAAATAAAACACCTATGAATATAAAATAGCCGATAAAAGCAGGCGCTTTGTCAATTTTCCGCCTTCTATTGTGGGATCTTATCAAGTAACCAACGTGCCAATCGTACGATCACCCAACAATGCCTCGGATCTTATCTACGCACATGGCAGCAACGCGGTCCGTAGTCCATGTTAATACTTTCTCCTCCGAGAACTTTGGAAACACATATTATAAATATATCCAATACACTCCTAAGTGTATTAAGTGCCCCTTTTTTTTTTGGGCAAAGATCAGTTGGGTGCTTGGCTTACAATGCGTTGCAGCCGCGCTGTCGTCAACTGCTCAGCTGACGTCGACGTTGACTTCGCTGTCAACGTGAACAGCGCAGCCGTCTTTATGGTCATATGCCTCCTCTGGCGATTCGCTGCTGCTCAGTCTGGCAAGAGAATCGCTCGAGTGTGCTACGCCTACCGCGGGCTAAAAAAAAAAATACTGAAGAAGTTAATCCAAGATCCGAAACCAAATTGAAAAGTGAAAACGTCGTAAATTATAAAAAAAACTATTGCGGTATTTTGTCGATTTCTTGCGTGTGTGTTGTCAGGTGCTAAACGAAACGGTAAACATAAAACTGATTGCCTGCCAGACAAGCAGACTTGCCTGTCTGCCTTGTTATCAGTTATACAATACAATAATACCCGTTAGACCCGCGACGACCTATATAAACTAACTGAATCACCCCATTAAGTAATGTGATACATACTCGTAAATCTATCGATCTAAAGTTTCTCCACAAACTTTGTTCTATGTATCGATTTCTTTCGTTGAATTTCATATAATTTATATTTCTCTCTTTGATAAAATTTTTACCAAATTTAATACTAATTGAGTTAAGATATAAATCAGGTTTTGTACAGTCTATAACACATTTGAAGTGCTTTAATTGAGGTATATATTATAATATCAATTTGTTTTATCAAGACGAACATTTATAGAAAGTGTGTTAGTAGATTAAAAACGATTATAATATGATATAAGGGTGCTAAGGGTACTACATAGGTAGTTAATATTACAAGTAATATATGTATGTAGTATTGGCAGTATTTAGTATAGGCTACATATATGGTTTAGGTAGTATATAGTATAGGTAAATTATAGTATAGTATGGTTTCAGTTGACCTTGCGTCGGTAGTCGTTAGATATTTGTACCTTATAAAGATATTAACTCTTCTAACTTATCAATGAATTTCGTGCTATCTCATTCTTTCATTCAGTCCAAAAAGAAAACATTTGGGGAATGTTTGAACTCAAGAGTGGGTTGGTCCGCTGCGACTACGACTTGGCTCAGATTGTTGTTGTTTTTGTTGTTACTGCTTCTGCCTGTTGCTGCTACCAGTTGTTGTTGTTGCTGCTTCTGCCTCGGCGGCTTCTGCGTGCTGTTCTCTTTAGTAAAGTTCGAGACTGCGTGGAGAAAGTTTCTCCAACTGATTTTTAGTGCTTCTGATTGTTGTTGTAGTAGCAGTTGTTGTTGTTGTAGTAGTTGCTGTTGTTGTTGTTGTTGTTGTTGTTGTTGTTGTTGCTATAATGGACCGTCTCTCTGCCCGTCCGCATTCAGTGCTGGCGTGTCTGAAAAGCTTACAGCGAAATCGAAATCGCTGGGCCTCATGGTCGTCGCTGCTACTGCGACGTCGGCGTCGCTGCTTCTGCCACTCTTCGCTTCTGTTGACAGCGCGTGCGTGAGGCCTCCAAAGTCGCGCTCTTTCGGCACACGGCCAGAGCAGCTCGAGCGTGCAACAGCAACAGCAGCAGCAGCAGCAGAGGCACCTGTTGAGATATTGTTGATTTTGATAGTTATTTGTTGTTGGTGTATTTCCCAACCCCAGGTGGGTCGCCTCGCATAACTTACAAGACGAAGATGCGACGACAGAATATGGAGAGGTGAAAGTTGGCCCTGAAACCAAAACCACAACCACTTGTTGCCCTTCCCTTGTCCACAATTATCACTAATTCCCTCTCTCTCTCTCTGTCTTTCTCTCCCTTTGCAGAACTCAGGAAAAGAATCCTTACCCAACCGACCAATTAGATACATAATCAAGAAATCATGGCAAGCAACAGTTGGCCCGAAAATGTTGGCATACGCGCCATTGAGGTGATCTTCCCCTCGCAATATGTGGACCAAACGGAACTGGAACAGTTTGATGGAGCCTCGGCGGGCAAATACACAATTGGACTGGGACAGGCGAAGATGGGTTTCTGTACGGATCGAGAGGATGTGAATTCCCTGTGCCTCACTGTGGTCTCTCGCCTCTTAGAACGTCATCATATCAAGCACACTGAAATTGGTCGACTGGAGGTGGGCACAGAGACCATTGTGGATAAGTCCAAGTCCGTGAAGTCTGTGTTGATGCAATTGTTCGCCGATAGTGGCAATACTGATATCGAAGGCATTGATACGACCAATGCTTGCTATGGCGGCACTGCATCACTGTTCAACGCACTCAATTGGGTTGAATCGTCCAGCTGGGATGGACGTTATGCGTTGGCGGTGTGTGCTGACATTGCTGTCTATGCTAAGGGTCCTGCACGTCCGACGGGCGGAGCTGGAGCCATAGCCATGTTGGTGGGACCAAATGCGCCGTTGGTGATAGAGCGTGGATTGCGTGCAACGCATATGGAACATGCCTATGATTTTTATAAGCCCGATCTGAGCTCCGAGTACCCGACTGTGGATGGCAAACTCTCCATACAGTGTTACCTCTCCGCACTGGACACTTGCTACCGGCTGTATCGCAAGAAGTTTGAGAAGCAGCATCCTCAAAAGTCTGCAGCGGGTCTGGATAACTTTGATGCCATCATATTCCATACGCCTTTCTGCAAACTTGTCCAGAAGTCTGTGGGACGTTTGAGCTTCAATGATTTCCTATTGAGCGATGAGCAGGAGCGTGCCAAGAAGTTTGCTGGCCTGGAGCGCTTCAATAGCGCCACACTGGAGAACACTTACTTCGATCGTGATGTGGAGAAGGCCTTCCTCACGCAGTCCGGCCCAGTGTTTGAGGCCAAGACAAAGAAATCTCTATTGCTGGCCAATCTGGTGGGCAACATGTACACTCCCTCGGTCTATTCGGGCCTGGTTTCGCTGCTGATCAGTGTGCCAGCGACGGAGCTGGTGGGCAAACGTATCGGTGTCTTTTCCTATGGCTCTGGCCTTGCTGCGTCGATGTATTCCATTAAAGTGACTGAGAATGCGGCCGCATTCGATGCCTTTGTCAGCAAACTGGACTATGTGCTGCCGCTGCTCAACTCACGGGAGAAGGTTGTGCCCGAGAAGTTCTCGGAACTAATGGAGGTGCGGGTGAAGAACAATCATACAGCGCCATACACGCCCACGGCCAACGTGAGCTCACTCTTCCCGGGCACATACTACCTGAAGGATGTGGATGCGCTGCACAGGCGCAGCTACGAGCGCACGCCCACCATCAGCAATGGCGTCCATTAAGGGTTTCTTCTTATCCTCATTCTTTACCTCACATCAATCTTGGGCTTTTGTTTTTAAATTAAATGTGGCTACTTAACTTGACAATAACCTACGACTAAAACTAACTGTTAACTTACTATATATACACGCATACTACTACTATATATAGTCGGGTGCTAAAGCTAAAGCTTATTCAGTATATAGATTGGGGACATTATTAATTATTAAATATATAACGCATTAGCATCGTGGCCTGGCAAATCAAATCAACTCAATCACAATCAATTTCATACAGTCCGCTTAATATACATATATAACATATTTTATTATTATTTATATAATTTTTATGCATGTCGCCAGAACGGAACAAATCTGACACTGCGCTCTCTATACTTCTTTTGATTAGTGTCGGAATTTGAATCTATGCCTATAAATGTACAATATATTAAATATACAATATCTAATTGTATTTATACAAAGCGTGTGAGCATAGTGTATTTGTAAAGTGGTAAATAAACGACAACAAATTCAAATACGATATCTTATTATTCATCTTTTATTCTTAAAGAGATATGATTATAGATGAACTAGGGCTGCCTGTCTGATGAGCATATATGATACGCTAATTTAAAGAGCTGTAAACTTGTAGAAAGTGACACCTGAAAAGAAAGAGAAGAACACATAAAAATGAATTTGAAATCATGTAAAATGAAGAACCACACATACCGTTAGGTATAACACGTGTGTAGAAACGGGCCTCAGTCTTGAACACGCCCAAATTAGCCAAGGCAGCCGACGCGAATAGGTCCTATAAGTATAATAATAATGTATTTTAATACAAGTGGAAGTTAGTAGCATTGTAAGACAAGTTCAACTTACCTCTACGCCGTAGCCATTTTCATTGGTCAGTTTCAGCTAAGGGAGGAAATGACAATATAATAAATTAGATGCTAATATGGTTTATATATGTATAAGTATGTTGTCTCTATTAACTTACTTCTTTAAGTGTAAAGCTAATGGGATATGGCCGACCATCTACACGGCGACTGACAAAGGCCACAGCATAAGAATACTCTCCATTGCTCTTCCTAGGCGTTATGGGACGTCTCCAAACCTGTTAGGATAGTAAATAAGTTAGGGATTGGAGATATATGCTAGCAAGGTACCTACTTCAATGTTTTCTTTGACCAATAGGCGACGGCCCTGTATGCCCAATGGATCCTGATTTACAGCAATGACAGCTCTGAGGAAAAGAAGAAAATTATCTTTAGTTATACACACATTTCTAAAGATGTAAACTAGCTTACCTGTTCTGCAAGATCTCCTTGATCTCTGGTCGCACCTGTGCCAAATCGTTGGACATTATTAGTGGCGCAGCGAGCACAGCCCACACGGCCATTTGTAATTTACTTTGATCGTAGCTCAATCCGTAGTTGCCCAAGATTAACATATCCGGATCATTCCAGTGTCCTGGTCCACTGTGTGGCTGTATACGATCCTGATTCTTGCTGAAGTAATCAATAATCTGCATAACCGACTCGAAGGAGTCTTCAATGTCATCCCAGTTGCGCCACAAATTACAGTGCTTCTTCAGGGACTCATAGTCAGGCATCTCGCCGGCGGGCTCCTGATATGCAGGCCTGAAAAGGAACTTTTAATGATAAACGCTACATTTTATCTAATCATCTATTACCAACTGCATGAATAGACCATGGGGCGGCCTGTAGCATTCAACAAGCGTCCGAATTCTGGATAACCTTTTGCCATGTCGGTAAGGTTGGCATAGCAGCCATCCAGCTTGACATAGTCCACATCCCAGTTGGCAAAGGTTCGCGCATCCAGGTCCATGTTATTGATCACACCTGGATAGCCAGCACAGGTGTTGGTGCCAAAGTCCTGATACAAGCCGAACTTGAGACCTCTATTGTGGATCTATGCGAAAAGGGGCGTTAAAAGAACACTAAAAGGAATATACAATGCTCTTACATGGTCTGCCAGCGCATTTAGACCGCTGGGAAAACGTTTGCGATCTGCCACCAACTTGTTTGTTCTATTATCGCGATTCCGCTCCAGCCAACAATCATCAATGATCACATACTCATAGCCAACGTCGGCATACCCCTCGGAGGCAATAAGATCTGCATGACGACGGAACAATTCTTCACTATAGGGAGGAGTGAGAGATTATAATTGTTATGGGTATAAAAAAGAGTGTTTAAGCTGACCTTATGCACTCATCTGGATAGTTTTTGCAGTCGGTTATGCAGCGGAAACTATAAAAGAGTGGAAGTTGTAAAGAATTTTCACGGGTTTGAGATTCTAGATACCTACCGCTGCCAGGACATCCAGCCCATGGGAGGCCTGTAAGTAAGAATGATATTAAACTAAAGTAAACTCAAAAAAATGGCATTCTTTTAATTACTTAAGTGCAAGTCCATTCTCCAACGCCTTTCCAGTGCCGAGCAACTGCAACAGAAACTGAGCCACAATGAAGCAGAAAAGTCCGGACATGTTTCTTCTAAGCTTCTCCTGCAGAGAATGCGTGTTCTCCTATGCGACGTTACGGTTTTATAGCCGATGGTTATGTTACGTTACGGTTACACTGTCAATCTGCAGATAACCGTGTTTACCAAACACCTTGCCCAATCCCCGTTAAAAGACGACGTCAAGCAGCAATTGCTAATTGCAATTGTGAAGTGAATGACTGACTAAAGCAGTCAGCTCACGAATTGTTCTCGCCTCACAGTGGGGAGCGACTATGGAGCTCCAGTCTTTGTTCGAAGGCTCCTTATCAGTGTGCACTACTAGGCATAGGTTCACAACGAGCGTTGCAGGTTATCACGCACTGTTAAAACTTTGGCATGTTCAGCAATCAAGCCAACGGGACTTGTACACTATGCTACAAGAGTGTGTCATACTACCTAATAGTTGCAGTTTTACACAAGCTGAAAAAGTAAACAATAAAGTATGGAATGCAATTAGCCGTCAGCCGTCAGAGACAGCAAAGGAAATAATAATAATAATTAATTTATTCTATATAATAGCTTCACTTTCAGCAAACTTTATTTTGTTAAACAATACACAAAAGTGCATCGAGCACAACAACACACATTGCAATGAGTTCGAGTATATGTAATTGAAATACTGTAATTAACTTCTTGACCTAAATTGTAGTTTATCATCCACTTCAGAGAGCAACATAAACAAATCAAAGCAATTGAAAGTTATGCTTCTTGATTTGTTTTTTATTAATTCATTGCTTGTTTACATACCCATCGATAAGTTAATTAGTTGAAACATTCCCTTTCATTTGTTGTCGTTTTAATCAACAAGTGAATTACGTCAGATATTATGCTATGCTTATTTATTAATATTAAATAGAGTCGGGGATTTGCGCGGGTGTTTTAATTGAACTATTGGATTTGTTATTGGTAATTCCGATAAGTTTGATACTAAAAAATACCAAAAACATTAGTTGGCCTTGCGCAACACTATTCAGCCCTGCTCAAATATCGATATCAGTGTCATCGAAATATGTAAGTTTCATTTCATTTGTACGGCGTGCGTTGTGTTATTAATATTTTTTAACGTTAGCTCTAAATAAACTGTTCAAACAATGGCATTCCAACTGCCTACAACAACAACGGCTGCTAGTGCAGCTCCTTTCTCATTTGGCTTGAACACTGCACCGGGAACAGCTAGTACAGGCGCTTCAGTTCCCGCCAAGCCAGCATTTTCATTTGCTGCGGCGGCACCGGCGCCTGCTGCCACGGGACTTGGTACTGGAATTTCTGGAGGTGGAGATGCAGACACCGCAAAAACTGCAGCAGCAGCTCCACCAGCATTCGGTGGATTTGGGTTAGCATCAACGACCCCGTCGCTTCCTGCATTGGCTCCCTTACCCACACTTGGCGGACTCGGAGGAACATCTGCACCAGCTGCAGCTCCGGCGGCTTCAGCTGCACCCACATTTGGTGGATTTTTATCTAATCCGGCACCAGTGGCCGCTGCTGCTGCAACAACTACAACAGCTGCTGCAGCAACAACAGGAACAACACTTGGCGGAGGCCTCTCCCTGGGATTTGGAGCTGCTCAGCCCAAAACCACTGCTTCTTCAGCTATAGCACCCGTATCTGCTCCAGCCTTGGCTCCACTGACCAGCGTAGCTCCCACTGCTACCGGTGTTGCTGGCAGCGCCTTTGCCAACTTGTCTACAGCAACAAAGACTACAGATTCCTCAGCAGTTGCAAATGCATCACAGCTGTCGTATAATCAGCTTGAGGAACATATCAACAAGTGGACGCTGGAGTTTGAAGAGCAGGAGAAGGTGTTCACCGAGCAGGCAACACAGATTAATGCGTGGGACAAACTGCTCATAGGCAACAATCAAAAGATCATCGAACTCAATGACGCTGTGCAGAAGGTAAAGAACGATCAACAGGTGTTGGATCAGGAGCTGGAATTCATAGCCACACAGCACAAAGAACTGGAAGAGAGTCTTGCACCTCTGGAGAAGGAATTCACTAACTTACCCCGCGTGGATCAGGAGCGCAGTCAGACATATTTGATGGTAGAGAATTTGGATACGCAACTCAAACAAATGTCCGAGGATCTCAAGGAAATCATCGATAATCTGAACGAAGCGAACAAGGGGCAGGACAATACTGATCCAATCATACAGATTGGCAAGATCCTCAACGCACATATGAATTCACTGCAATGGATCGAGTCGCAGTCCACGCACATTTGCAAGAAGCTCGATGACATTGGCAAGATACATGAAACCCAAAAACGCGACATCTTTCGTGCACCTTATTAAAAATAATTAAATGAATAATAAATGTTTTTGTATTGGTATATTATTAAACATGTATAGATCGCATATATCAATCAATTCTAATAGTTCTTGAAGTACTTAAGTCTAAACAGGGGCACCTTTCTGTTCTTGGTACCAAAAGCCACAAATTTACTGTTTGGCGAGAACTCCATGGAGGTCACAGAGCCCACAAAGTCTGTTGGAGCTGGGAAACGCGGATACACCGTTGCACTAGGGAAATGAGCCATCTTTACACCATTCTTATAATAGCGCGTGCTCATCGCGAGTAGTTCTGATGTGTGATTAAATTTAATATTCGTGACTGACGAACGCAGATGCATGAATCTCTTCACCGGCTGTGGCATTTTTGACTTGTAGATACTCTCGTAGTCATAGATGTTTACTACACCCTCCTCGCTGCCCGTGGCCAGCATACGCTCGTTCGGGGACAACTCAATCGACCGGCCCAAGATGCAACCATCGTCCATAAAGATGTGCTCAATGCATTTTTGCCGTATTGACATCACGTTAACATTGCAACTGGCGCCGGCGCAGAGGATTCGCTGGGAATCGGCCGTGAAGCGGAGGTCTCGCAGAGATCCTTCCTGCTTGAATGTGTGCAGTAGTTCATTCGTATTGGTGGTCACTAAATGAAGTGCTCCATGCTTTCCCTGCATTGCAATATACTTTCCACATGGCGATACCTCAAACAAACTCATGAACCTTTGACGGTTGGGAGTATACAGCTTAGTTTGCTTCGCCTCGAGTAGATCGTAAGCGTAGTAATAGTTTCGAATGCCACCAAAGTAGGCTTTCGTTCCACAGGGCGTGATGCGAGCACACTTGATTGGATGATTAGGGAATTGAATGGTGTGCAATTTTTCGTTCCGCACTCCATCAATAGCGTAAAGGTTTGCACAATTGTCGCCAGCCACCATGGCTACTGTGCTTGTCGGGTGAAACTTGACAGTACATCCGTATCCCTCGGAATAGCCGGAATCACGGTTCACATCCCTAAGTTTCTTATAATGCAGCGATTTTGGTAGCAGGCCGCGTAACTTGGCCTTGTGATCAATGAAGCCCACGGTTTTGAGAAGAGGTTCCTCCTCATCGGAATCATCGGAACCATTTTCCTTAGTCTTTCGATCTTCTAGAGATGCCCATTTCGGCTGTGCAATGGTGCGTTGAAAACGTGCTTCTAAATGTTCCTTATATGATTTATCCTTGCGTATATGTTTCAACGATCCTGTGTGTCGTGTCTCCTTCCTCACATCACCCACTTGAATATCCTCATCATCGGAATCTGACCAGGCTGCCTTAAGTCTCTTGGTAGACCCCTCCTCATCTTCTTCTTGATCCTTTTCATCGTCACTTTCTGAAACTTTCTTCGTTCTTTTGTGTCCAACTGATTTAGACAGGTTTGATAGAAATGTTGCCTTGTCACCGAACAACACCTTTTCCATTGGCACCTCCACATATGCTGGTTTCTCCTTCTTAATAGACTCAGATTTCTGTTCTGTTTTTTGTCCACTATCTGCCTGTGCGCCATACTCAGCCATTAGCTCCCTCAGCTCCTCCATCCCATCGCTAGATTCGTCGTCACTCATTTTGCTGATCTATATTTTATAAATAATCTTTTATATTCGACGTAGAACCACAAAATATATATTTAAAATGCTTACAGAAATTGCACCGCACGTGTATAATGAACTAGGGCTGCAAGGTGATGGATTTCTGAGGAAAATCGAAACATCGATATCAATAGTCAACACTATTTTAAAACATCGCCTATTTATCGAAACTCGATAATATATATCAATATATCTATTTTATTTATTTTTTTTTTTTTTTGAATGCATTTTGAGAAACAAATGATTTTTTTAAATAAAGCGTCTTTAATTGACAATTTCTATCAATACATTCGATTATTAGTTGACATATTCAAACACTGGCAACTCAGCTGTTTCAGCCCTCGAAGCATGGCTTGGACTGATAGTTGGACTCGAGGGCGGCAAACGTTGAAATTTTTCGCGCAAAGAGATATGTACAAAGCGTAGAAATTTGTAGAGATCTGATAAGACACTATAAATGATGACATAGGCAATTTGCACCAGACCCATAACACTGACGCCCACAAACAAAGCCAATGTGCCACCAAACGAGACTGCGGTATAAGAAGTCTAAAGACTGTCATGATTAATATACATATGATAAATACTCACCTATGAGATCCTCAAAACTGAAAACCACGTCGCGTCGAAAACGCACCTTAGGTGGTATTAAATCCCAGCGAAAACTAGAAGTTGCCGTCTCCACACTAGCCGATTCCTCCACATTCTTCATACCCCACGAGCTCTTCTTGACCGTTTGCATGGTATACTCGATTTCGGTGCAGGTTGAGGGACATTTGCAGATGTGCAATGCCCAAATGGGCCACTTGAAATCCAGCAGACACTCAAACCCAGCAGGATTGCAACTTGGGCCGTCCACAAATGGATAAAAGAACGGCACGCAGTTGCACATCTCCAGCGCCATTATGGCACGACAGCGCGCCAGGCACAGGGATTTACTATAAATCTGTGTAGAGATGGGAAGCACTCAACATAAATATATGTAAAAAGTCAGTACTTTATGTCTACCTTTAAATTGGAGGTTTCTTCATCATTAAAGACGCACTTCCGCTGTTCCACGCTCAGTTCACGAAGGTTCTTGGAGGCTCTATAAAAATAAGGAATCAAACTTTTTAAAGAGTACAAATACCTTGATATATCTTTAGTCATCTACTTACACGGTTTCAAGAACCTTAAAAGAGGCCGTAATTTCATCAGATTTGTGTAGGGCGACCATGTTGGCTTCCGTTGCGGACACTTCGTAAGGCGAGTGCACGTCTAGCTGCAGTAGGAGAAGAAGTAGAATAAGAAATATGGAGAGACTAGTAAGATTAAGTAAGTAAGTTTCGTTACTGGCATACCACGCCCGTGCTCTCATAGAGATCCATTCTAATATAACACTGCTGTTTGCCATATTGACAGGTCAGTGGCTCCTCCAGTTCTTCATATTTAACGGGCCTGAATGAGAAAATCACATAAAGAGCATACAACTCATGATCTCCTCCATCTTTACTCACTCTTTTCCCAACACTGCTGACATGGGAGAATTGATAGCATAGCAAGCACCACGCTCCGTCATTACCATCTGCACATGAACCTTAAAGTTGGGATCAAAGGTGCTGATAACCTGTTCAAAGGGCCTATTGATACTTTGTATAATCTCGTAAAGATCAATGGTTTCAAAGCGTTCATCGCTGGCGAACTTGGTCAGTTCGCCATAGTTACTAGCAGTCGCATTAACGACGGCATAGAGAAAGTCCATGATGTAGAAGTAGTCCTCATCAATAATGGAAACGTTCCACATATCCTGTATAAGCTCGTTGGCCTTGAACGAATCGATGTGATCGTAATAGCATAGGGTAACTGCCGGCAAAGATCCATTCCAGCCGCGATAATCGCGATCCACAGAGATGACTGTGGGTGAGCTGAAGTACCTGGCAATCTGCACCTCGCTGAGCATATAGACTGCGCAAATGCTGGACAAGAGCACAGCTAACCAGAGCAGCCTTTAAAGATAAGCTTCAGAAATGGAACTGAAAAGGGACTCTCCTTCTCTGCTTACCTTTCGGATATATGCAGCCGCCTACTAACTATGAGGCGTAGAACTAGTATACTGGTCTCCTCTCCAGCCTGTGCTGTAATCTGCCTCATCCTAGAGGATACTGCTTTGACTATATGAAAGCTAACAGCCGCCAGAACCCGCATCTTGTGCTGTATCCAGCTTAAGCTGTGCTTGAGCCAACTTTTTAGATCCAAACGTATCCGTGCCATAATGTAAACTAAAGTTAAAAGCCAAAAACTGAAGCCTTTTATTCGTATCGTTTTCAAAAGGAATAACCCATTAGGGACTTATTGCCCAGATCGATTTGTATCAGAAATATAACAATGGCCATCAAAGCGCTAACAAACTAGCAGAGAGAACAAAGGAAAGCTAGATTAGTGTATATTCGTCAATGAACGTTCCTCCCTACTTACACCGCCCAGCGAAAGGGTGTCCAAATCGATTACTCCTAGCACTGTTGAAGGGCAACCCTCGTTGGCCTGTAACTGCAGCAGGAAACGATTGACAGCGCGCTCCAAGCGAGAGTCGTTTACCTCCAGCTGATTGAGCAACAGGCACAGTTGACTTTTCTACAAAGCAAAGCATTAACTAGGTTACTTGTAGTTCTTCATGCAGGATTAACTTGGTTAGTTCTCCTTCTCACACTTACCTGCTCCAGCACGCGCTCATTGGCACTGAGCACCGACCAGATGCGCAAGCCATGCATGAGTAGCCAAAGTAGACGATACAGAAACAGCACCCACTCCGAGGACCAATCTGGCTGTTCCAGTATCCGGAATACATTGAACAGTTCGTAACTGAAGCTTAGCAGAGAATTAAGGAAATTCAGAATGAGCACAGGCCCAAATTTGTTGGAGAACTTTGTGTGTAGTTGATTTAATGAGACCCAGACTAGACGCAGTTGGTCCACGTTGTCTTCCACGTCACAAATGATGGAAATACTCGCTGCGATTGGCTGTCGTAGACGCTTGTTGAGTTGTGCATACATCAGGCTGATAAGATGCACTGCCAGCACATATTGCAACAGGCTCAGACTGATCATAAGCCCCACCAGATTGTGCGCGACATTGCTGTGCAACGAGTAAGTCCAATTGCTGTGAGAATGAATCACCCAGAGCACATCTATGATGGTGCAGATGCCGTGAAAGGAGAATATGAAAGGGAGAAGCCACTTTAAATGACGTTCCAACTGGGATTGCAGGTATCTGGGCTTATCGAAGAGCAGCGCCTCCAGTCTAAGTTGTTGCAGCAGCAGGCGCCTATAGAAGTCTCCATTTCTATATACACTGAGCGAAAATATAGCTGTCATCAGCATATTCGATGGATATTCCGTTAGGTAGAGCATCTTCTCTATAGCCAACACGGGCATGTCCAGTTTGATGATGACAAGCCTGATGCAAACAGTCCAAATGCAGCACAAGAGGAGCAGAGACCACAGAAGGTGCAGATGTCGTTGCCTTCGCTGGACGGGAGGTGACACGCCCAGACAACGGCTTATGGTCAGCAGAAGGCGTAGCCAACGATTGCTGCCCCAACTGAGCATGATAAACGACTAATCAGAAAAGGGTTAATAGGCAAGCATTAAGTGCTATGATTAATGAAACTTGTCGGCACAGAAATGTTTAATTGATTGTGAATTAATTATATGAACACATACGCCATGTGGACGCACAAGTGGAAGCAGCTGCCGCGACAGCGACGGACTGCTAAGGATGCCTGGCTGGCAATGCCAGAAAAGAGGTGACAATTTACATAAATATCTAACTTCCCAAGCTTATGTCAATTCCACCTCCTCTAGAAACTGGAACCTTACACAGCAACTTCATGTCTCCAACTCGGAGCAGCTGCGCGATGAGCTTCAGTTGCTCCTTTTGTGTTGCGTCATCACGGGTGGCGCTCCGATTGCAGTGTTTCCACGCCTCCGTGGCAGATGCTTTGATGTATTGCAGCAGTGCTGGTTGATTCTACTCTACGCTTGGCTCTGCTACGCAGCCTACATAGAGTTGGTGCGGAGTTCCCTAAGGATCAGCGAGCTCGAGCATAAGTTCTACTGCTTTGAGTCCTTGACTTACTTGATACATGTGCCCTGCATTATGTTGCTTAGTGTGCGCTGGAGGCAAAAGATTGGAGGAGTATTCCATAGGATTGCTCGCTACGATTTGGCTAGTGGATACGTTGAAAAACGTCTTGGGATTAGGCGTTTTCTGTACTACCACTTGATGGTCGTATTGTTCTTTACTGGCTGCTGCATTCCCATTGGCCTCTGCTTTTGCAACTTTGATATATGGAAGACTCTGATCAATCTGAGCACGTATGTGCTGCCCAACATACTAAGTGGCATCTCGCTTATACCGTACTATACGCTCCTACGAGGTGTTGCCCAGCGTCTGCACAGTCTTAGGGAGGCGCTGAATGGGGAACTTCGTTCTGGACTCTTGACACATCGTGTAGGACTTCAGCAACTGCGTTGGCAACACGCGCAGCTGCTGCACTTCACCAAAGTTATCAATCAAACCTTTGGCGTCTCCATACTCTGTGTCTATGTGAGTTCTTTCATAAATTTCAATACAAATCTGTTTTTGGCCTACAAAAATGTCGAAGATCCTGATGTGGAGCAATGGGCATGGTGGTCATATGTCATTCTATGGATTAGCTTGCACTTTGGCAAGATGTTCATCATACTTTACTTCAATAACGCCGTGCAGCAAGAGGTAAACATTTCAATAGAATTGAATTCTATGTAAGTAATTAATTAATCTGCAATTTAGCAAACAAATTGCCTCTACTTGTTGAGTAAGGCACGGACAACTTCGGAGGATGTCATGGAATCAGTAGACCATTTTATGATGCAGCTACAAATCAATGTACGAGCTTATGTTGCTTGCGGCCTTATTGTGTTGGAATATAAGTATCTAACTGCGGTAAACTGCTTTGATTTACCTTAAAAAAAATATATAAATTTCAATCAAGTTTATTTTTAGCTAATGATGGCGACAACGAACGTATTTATATTCTTTTTGCAATATGATATTACCTACCAAGCACTGGCACATTCAGCTAATGAAACAATTTTGATAATTGCGCGCTAAAAATATCAATATAGAGTTGTAGATGAGTTTTCGATTTCACTGCCCCAACGTCCGTAATCAATATTCTCTTTTAGGACCTAGAATTACTAATTATTAAATAAAAAACATGTATTCAGATGTTATAAAAGAAATTGTTTTGTTCAAAACGTTTTTCTTTTTTTTTCAAACTACCGCCTAATTATATTATCGCAACTGTTCGATATGTTCGATACGTAAACGCAAAATGAGTTACTCTAACTCAAAATGCGCAGAATGACACTTGAAGTTGGCCGCACGCAGTTTGTGCTCCCGTTAAGTTGGCTGCGGCCGTTCCTTGTAGTTGGAATTTTTCCCGTTTCAGCTCGCGGTCGCACTAAAGTTAAATTCGGCGTAAACAACAATTGGTGTAATTTCCCAAAATCTTTAAAATATGTTCCAATATACATTTCCTTGTGGCGGCTTTAAGACCCATACGAAAATGAATGAAACAGGCATTATTTTCGATCCACCTGTTTATGAGCAAAGGTATTGTGCCATCATTCAAATACTGGAGGATCAGCGCTGGTTACATGAAATAAAAAAGGTCACGGAATTTGGGTGCGTATTACCGTTATGCTTGTGCAATTACCTATAAAAAAGAAATTCCCATCGATAGTTGTAACGATATGCGTTTGTTCCAATTAATACGACGAATCGAGACAATTGAGCATATTATACAGGTTCGTATAAGAAATTTCTTCAGTGTTTGTTTTTCACATTACACCATCCATCAGTTCCTTTAACTGATAAGAAAAGACACGTTGATTTTTGAATAGTTGTTAAAGACAGTTTCTATGTATTTTATTTATGTATCCGCAGTTATATCCTAGCTTAGACTTTATCATTATGTTTTATGCAATAATAACCTTCATCTAGTTTTATTAAATACTTTTTTTTGTTGATGGGGTTTTGCTTTATGTATGTATATAAAGAGATGTAATTTTAATCGAATGGGTGTAACCTAAAACGAGTAACCTAAAAATAACGTGAACCAAAATATAAAATCAGAAATAAACAATCATTTGCTATCAAGGCCAATGTGTGTAACCTAACACTCTACATCACTTGGGATGCCTACACACAACTTCTTAATCATATCTCATCTCTGCACATCACCCATCTGATAGTAGTTCTCTTATCCTTAACCGTAACAATTTCTACTGTAGCTTCAAACTCGATTTGAGAGTATATATGTATATAAAAAATAATAAGATTGCTTAAAAACGTTAACTAATAGAGCTTATTAAAATAAAACAGAACTTACAAAACATCATGCGTGGCTTTCTCTACCAATGTGTATACACATATTGTTCTGAACCAATTGTTTTTGATCCTCACTTATAGAGTTATTTAATTTCTAAAAAATACTTTTTATTTTACTCGAAAAAGGCAGCACAAAACTCTTCAAATCGAATAAGTATATGTGTGGTCTGCGTCTGCCACTTGTTCTGTTTGTTTTTTGTAGTAGTTGTTGTTGGGGGTATATAGTAGGTGTGGATTGGGTATATAGGGTGTATCTAACTATTGTATCACTTGCGACAATGTCTGGACGTGTTGACACTTCGCCCCTTGCCGTAGCTGTTTTCATCATCATAGTGCCACGCGCGGTACACAGTTTGTTGCATGCTCGCGGCATAGTTTGAATTGTTCTCCACATCCACATGGGGCTCGCCTCGCATCTGGTGTTCAGTCTTATAAAGACAACGACGCGGCCGCCGCTGTATCGGTTTATCCATATCGACAACATCAGCGACACGTCCTGCTTTCAGTTTGGTGTGCTCAACTTCTCCTGTGGCCGATGCCAGTGTGTGAGTGTTATCCTTGCGAGTGGCGCAGCCACGTTTGTTGCTCCCCACCGTTGTTAATGGTATAGCGGTTAACCTTTGATTTTGATTCTGACCGTGTTGGCTGCTATGCTGTTGCTGGGCATACTTTGACGCTTTGCTTGACGTTTGCTGCTTCACACTTCTTGTACGTGAACTCTTGCTCTTGGCTTGCTGCTGTTTTTTTGTTGAGCCACGTGGTCGTCCACGATTCCTGGGCACAACCTCCAAAATTGCGGTGCCATCGCATTGTTCCTCAACCATCTGAAAAAAGTCAATGATGAAATCAATCCTGAAACATTGAAGGGGAAGCAATCATACTCACCTCACTGTCTACCGCATCGTTCTGTGAAATGATATTATTGCTATTATCATCATCATCTGTTTCCTCGTTTTCATTCTCCTCCTCTTCGGCATCCTCCTCTTCGTCCTCCCCCTCATCATCGTCGTCCTCCACATCATTCTTCACTTCTGCTCTATTAATTAGTCCTTTGACCTGTTCTACCGCAGCCTCTTCAGTATTGTTGTGTTCCTGCACTGTTAATCCCTTGTCCCTTCTGCTTTGCTCCACAGCCAATATCGCATACGTGGGTTTACCCTCATATCGTCTGGGCAAGCGAGATTGCAGCGGGCATATGACCTCCTCACGCTCGAACTCCTTGACAGCACGCTCGCGCGCAATTTGGTCGGGATCCTGGGACAGCACCTCCGCCCAAGAGAATTTCTTTTTCTTTATACTCTTCTTGTCGGACTTGGAACGCAGATTTTTGGGTGATACACGATTCGTTAGTGAGTGTTCCTGGAATGGTGTGCTGAACGTCGATCGCATGATATTGCATGCAATTTTGTTGTTCTGCTCGAATATGTCGTACTTGGCTCCGCCATCGATCTCATCTTTGTTGATGGGAATACGTGTGCGCACAATTTCCTCACTGCTCAAGGTTATCTGGCTACAATCGTAACCCAGACGACGATATTCTCGCTTAAATATGTTGCGATAGCGCTCATAATTCGGTCTCTCCTGGTATGCAAGTTGGCCGATCTGTTGCAGGAATTCACCCAAATATTTAGGAACCAGTTTGCCATAGAACTGTCGCAGCATTTCACACACATCTGTCATGAACAACTCTTTGGCGCGATGCACCTTCTCCGGCTGCTGTTGCTGAGCCACTTCCTTCCACGGCAAATAACCCTCAGACCAGTAAAGTAGATTATAGCCTAAGCATTCCAAATCACTGCGACGTGAATGTGCACCCAAATGAGCATCACGCGAAGTGAACTCCAGCGTACCGTCGTGAGCGCGTCTCTGATCCATTATAAATGGACGATGCACTCCACGATCCTGATATTTGGAGGCCAAACCGAAATCAATAAGGAAAATGTGCTCCTCTTCAACCGGCATCATCTGATACGATGATCGCTTACTTCGCACGCTTCCATTGCTTTCACATTTTATCTGTCGCTGCTGCAGCTGTTCTTGTTGTTGCTTTTGTCTCAGGTGAAGGCGAGTGGACCGTGTGGAACATGCTGCCTTACTTCGGGTCATACGCTTGTTAGCCGTGCCAGAGCGTCGTGAGGGATGCGCCTCCCAGTCGTTGTCCGAGCTAGCTGGGGATTTCTCCCTGTTTGTTTCTTGTTTCATCGGTTGATCGTCTTCATTGAAGAACTCCGAGTAGCTAACCCGCTTGGAGGGGCGCAAATAATGTGACTTGACCATTTCCTCGTACATGGAGCTCGAGTTGCGACTATCGTTGCGTCGACATGATCTCATTGGATTTGAGCCGCTGAATTCCACTGCATTTGAGCGTGGTCGTTGCGGGTGTTTTTTGTTCACTGGCGTCTGGTATATATCCAAACTGTTGCTATTGTTGCTGTTCGTAGTGGCACCATCATCAAAGTCCTCGTCCTCATCCTCGGCATAATTATCGTCTTTTATCATCGGAATCCGCTTAACCGCATACTTGTTCTCGTTTTTGATGAAATAGTCATCGTCATTTGTCTCCTGTTCGGAACTGTTGCCACTGTCCGTGGTCTGCTGCTTCTCCTCGTAGTGATCCATATCATAGTTCTTGGCCTGTCGCTTAAGGTACTTGCACTTGGATATCATAAGATTCTGCGCCTTAATATCATTGTGGCAATAGCCCTTATCGTGCAAATGCTCCAGCACATTAATCACATGTATGGCCAGCACCAACAGGGATTTTTGCGCCACTCGCGCATTTTTGATCAGCGAGTGAAGATCACGATCATATCGTGGCAGCACCAGAAACCTATAACGTGCATCGCCAAAGAAGTGTGTGCCCGAGGCTATATAGCTAGGTATACCCGATGGCGGACCATTGCTTAATCTTGATGGCAGTGCCGGCTCAACGTTTCTGTTTTCATCGCTTTCGTTTGAGATTTCTGCAGGAGAAAAAGTGACTTAGTATGTCTTGATATATTGAAGATTCTGTGAAAAACACAACATACCCTGTGTCTGATTCGTGTTGATGAGACAGTGTATCTCCACAAAGAGAGGCCCATTGGAATGTGGTTCTATTTTAACCACATACTTAGCACTCTCTGAGGAAACGGGGCAAACAGTGTCATCCGAGGCGAGAAATATCTCACCAAAGTTGCCCTTGCCTAGAAAAACATAATTAATTTATAAACAATTGAAATTACATTTAATACTCACCAATGGGTCGTCCCAGTCGCCAGGCTTTTGAAAGCACATCTCGTAGTATGGTTCCGTTGACTACCGAGGGGCGTAATGTGTAGACTGGGCGTGGTGACTCTGTTGCATTGGAATTATTGTAATCGCTGTGTCCACCACTGGCAAATGTTGCCAAGGACAAAAGGGAGGCCCGAGAATTGACCGGATATTGACCACGCTGATGTTGGGTCTGTGGTGTTTGCAGCAAGGCATCATGGGCTGAACCGGATGAGGATGAATCCTCATCATCATTTTCATGCCAATCATAATTGTGAGTGGAGGCAGCGGTGCTGTCGCCGCTATCTGGACGCTGACATTTCTCCCCCTTGGGGGAGGATTTTGCTGCTGCACGCTTGCGTTTCCGTGCACTGCGATCCGACGACGGAGGCGCTAATTCGCTGGAATCCGTTTGTTGTGGTTGCGTCACATGATGGCGTTCCGATGCGATGCGTTTGCCCATGTTTAGTAGGCGACTGCAATCGTCGGTTGGAATTGCCTCGTCAATTCCTGTAGGTCCACTCCTCCAGATGAATCAAAGTTGGATTTTATTCTCCGATTTTGTCAGTCTCAAGTTAACGCCAGGCGTTTTAAGGAACGTTGGAGTTTGAATTGATTTGTTTTTTATTGATTCTCTTTTGTGTGTTTACGGCGATTTGCTTTTTGTTGACATTCGTGCTGCTGCTTGCTGTATCAAGAAGAAGAGTTACTCAGTTTATTTTAAGTTATGATTACTATAATTCAGTATTTACACACACACGCACACATTCGGCCATTTGTGTCTGGGGCTGTTGTCACTGATTAATTTGGCATGTGTTTTGTTTTTGTTCTTTTATTATTATTATTTTGCCACCACTAATTCAAGTTTCACGCTCTATTGTTTTGAGTTTTGTTTCGTTGCCCCGGAACAATATGGAATGGGACACTGCTGTCGGCTAAAGCGGAATGGCAACGTATGGGCACGGGCACACAAACATACACACATAGACGAACATGCATTCACATGGGCACGCACGCACACAGCGTACATATGCATCAGTATGGGTGGAAATTATGCACACACAACAAAACAAATATTTTACAGATTCTCCGAAATTCCCCGCAATTAATCACTACATTATCTTTAGCTAAAATATATAATAGACAAGTTAAGTTTTGCATCAACACGAAACACAAAGGCGCTACACTAATCAAAACGCCATGTCTGTCTGCACAGACAAACGGACGATAGGGCAGAGGCTGAGGCAGGCAGGCAGAGCCATGGCTCGTTGTGTAGAAGAATATTGATTTAGTTGGGCCGCCGGCGGCACAAGGCATACAGTTGCTTTTCACAATATATTTAAATAATTTCGAACCACGCACAGTGTTAATGTATTTTACATTACGCTCTCATTGCATTCCTTTATTCGGTAATTAAAATTTGATTTGCCACTTTTCAGTATGTATTTCTTTCACGTATTACAAGTTTTCTTCTTCTTGTTTTCACGTTGTCTTTCCCCATGCAATACAGGAAAATTTTTCACGATGCCCATTATAGGTAATTAACTTTAATGCTTACACTTGATTGATTGTGGATGTTTAAATACACATTTTCACTATATTTTGCAAT
This sequence comes from Zaprionus indianus, assembly GCA_018904595.1. NCBI lineage: Eukaryota > Metazoa > Arthropoda > Insecta > Diptera > Drosophilidae > Zaprionus > Zaprionus indianus. The sequence goes on from JAEIHA010000152.1 coordinate 2,622,705, forward strand.
TTAATTGTATTTATTTAGACTTTCAATTGATTTTCACAACAAATTACATATTCTTCGTGCACTGCTACCCGTGCCTCGGAACACTCACACACACACGCACACAAAGTGACAAGCCAATGTTTCGTTACCGTATCGTTTCGCCATTTTGTATCGTTTCATTCTTAATGTTTCAAGCGTTGCCAGATAGTTGCAATTCCACTTGTGTGCTGTGAAACGGGTTGGCAAAAAACCATCCGTTATATTTGAATTTCTTTAATTTATTTCACAGGTTGATATTGACGAAGTCACCTTAAAAGCAAATTTAACTCGCACAAATCCTTTAGTCTCCGACTTTATGAGACATAGACTTCGTCCGTTACATGTTGATGTGCTACATGGCAGTGTTGGAGATCCGGCCGAAGTCTTAAGGAATACAGACGCGGTCATAGGAATAGAACTGTGAGTAAATGGAATGAAATTTAATAACATAAATATATTATTCATATATCTCTTACAGAATCGAGCATGTCTACGACGATGTGCTGGCGAAAATCCCTTCAAACGTGTTTGGCTTCATGCAACCTAAACTTGTTGTCTTCAGCACACCAAACTCGGATTACAACACCATCTTCACACGCTTTAACCCCCTGTTGCCCAATGGTTTTCGTCATCTTGATCATAAATTTGAATGGTCACGCGAAGAATTCAAATCCTGGTGCCTAAGTATTGTTGAAAAGTATCCGAATTATATGTTCTCGCTGTTAGGTGTGGGAGAACCTCCCGCGGGGTACGAATCCGTTGGTTATGTTTCTCAAATAGCGATATTTGTGCGAAAGGATATGCTGGGAATACCGCTGGCGGAACCGCTGACCGCCGAGTCTATTCCGGCAACTGCAGAGACCTACAAGACACTGCATACTGTGGACTTTCCCTACTATGTGGACACTCGCACAAAGGAGGAGAAAATTTGGAGTGAAATCCAATACGAACTAAACCGTTGTACACGCAACGATGATTACTATGATCCTGATAATTACATGTACAAAATATCTATTTCTGAGTTACTTCCTCGATTGGAGCATTTAGGTGCTACTAGGGAAATTCTGGCCGAACTGCTGCGCAAGCATAAAAAGGAAGTGAAAAACGATTTCATTCTGATCGAGGAGACGGATGATTCCGGTGGCAGCATCAACAATGACCCTTACGATGAAGAGCCACTGAGTTCCAGTGTGCCACAGTCCGAGCCAGAGTGCTGGGATACATAAAACTAATTCACACATCTGTACCTAATTGTGCCTTGCGACAGTTTGACAATAAATCAACCAGTGTGTGCCTTGTGAAAATGAATAACGGGGGAGTTTCATGGGTTTTCCCCTCCAAAACTATTCAATTTAGCCAAGCGAAAACATCCCGCATCCACAATCTCTCTGTGTGTGTGTGTTTGTGTTTAATGTTGTGTTGAATGATTTTTGCGAAAAATATTATTGGGGTGGACGCCAAGATGACGAGACGCCGGCATCTAGCTAGACACGCCACCCGCGCCCTCAATCCTCTTCCGGAAATTGCAATTGTTTGCTGCCAAAGGGGGTAGCTTGGCGCAAACGCAGCACAACAAAGTCGCTGTCCATTAATACCCCCTGTCGGTGTGTGTTTCTGTGTGTGTGTGTCTGAGTGCGCTCTGCTTTTGCGGTTGCCTGGCTAAGCCAAGTTAATGGAGTCGGCGTCAGTTGCCAGTGAATCGTGCTCCTTGACAGGCAGACAAATTGCCATAGCTGCTGTGCCCCTTTGACGGTGCCTGGCGTGACAACAAACTCAAACAGTTCTCATATTCATAACAGTTCTCATCATATTCATATTCACATTCTCTGTCGTATAAAAATCCTATATATTGTATACTATATACGACGTATATTCGGTTACCCGATGTGCATACAACCTCGAATTGTATGTCACATGTAAATAGGAATTTAACTCGATTTTTATTACATTACTTTCGCATCGCTGTGTGTGTGTGTGTTTGTGTTCGTTGTGTGTGTCTGTCTGTATCTTTGTCGCGTGTCACCTTTACTTTAGTTGCGCGCTTGATTCACCTTAGTCGACATGGCTGATGAGGAAGACGCAAAGAAGGGAGACAAGAAAGTGGTGCACATTTATCCGCTTATCAGGGTTTGTAGTAGAATCTAATCGGATTCTCTTGCCGAAGACTGAGTGATCCTTTCCTTTATCACGTAGCACACGGACATGCGCGAGGAAATGCGTAACGAGGTCGTCGAGCTGACCGTCTCTGCCTGTGAGAAATTCGCTTCAAATTACGAGGTATTCCCCGAGAGGGAGTTCTTGAGAGCTCAGAATATCATGATATTTTTGATCTTTAATCTTTGCAGACAGCTGCTCGTGTTATCAAGGATAATATGGACAAGAAGTTTGGCATCTATTGGCATGTTGTGGTCGGCGAAGGCTTTGGTTTTGAGGTCTCCTACGAAACCGAAAACATACTCTATTTATTCTTTGGCGGCAATATGGCCATTGTACTCTGGAAGTGCTCTTGAAAGGCTACGAACCCTCCAACCAACTCAATAAACAAACAGACGTACCTAGAAACCAAAAGCAAAAACAACAAAAAAGAAATGAAATTTTTGTATTACTTAAACAGCATTTAACATATTGTTAATGTTATGTATAAGTTGCGTGTGACAGAGGGGAGAAGAAACTAGAAGTAAATTGCTGTGCCACAACTTGCTGCACGTGTTTGTCCTTTGCCATGGCAACATTGCCCCCAAAAACCTTAACAGGCAAAACGATAGTTAATTGAAGGTTTCAATTTATTGTTGTTGTTGTTTAGATATTGTTCCTAGCGACACGCGTTCTCATTCTTATAAAAATTCCTTAAATTTCACAAAATTGTACAAAAAAGTTTATGCATAAACATCCTCACGATCCGCGCCAGCACCATCGCCGCCATCCTCGAGGTTGGAGAAGAGCAGGAAATGCGATGTACGATGCAGTTCGTGATAGAACTCCTTCGGATTGGCCAATTGCAGTTCGTATTTCATATTCGGATCGTGACGGACGCCCATAAAGTTGTAATTCCAACTACTTTGGGCCGGCACCATGAAGAAGCCGAGGAATTTGTTTGATAACAACATTTGAACACGTTCATAATGCGAGGGCAGATAACCCTTCGGATTGTTTCCCTTGTCGGTGTTCTTGGAGCCCCATTCGAAGCCGGAGGGAGTCAACTTGTATGCCGTCAGCGAACAGGAGCCGGGTGTGAAGGAACATGTGATGACAATTGTCTTCTCACCATCCCAATTGGAATTCTCCTGCATGATCTTGGCATGCGTTGTGATATCCTGCGGCGACAATTGTGGCAATTCATTTGGCTGCGTATGTATCCAGCCCAGTGGTTCCATATCCTTGAGATACTGATGCGTCGGCAGAGTATTGGGTAAATTGATTGTCTGATGCGTGCCCCATTGTGGCGGCATCACAATGCAACGAATCTCCTTCACCTGTGGATTATCCGGAGGACTAACACCATATAAATAACCTGCGATTTGTGCACGCAGATCGGAGATGGTAACAAACTTCTTCAATATGTTCTTGGGCAGAATGTAAGTGTATCCAGTCTCCTTGATGTCATCCGAGCTCACGTAGATGTGGTTTGTGCGCAGATGCAAGTTTGTCGCAGAGATGGCACGCACACGCCACTCAGTCTTGGAGCTGAACGTTTGCGTCTCATAGTTCGAAGTCGTCGAGGTGATAATCTCATCACCGTGTTTGTTTGTCGTGCGTGTTGTGGTGGCAGTCAGTTGATTCTGTTCCTTGGTCTGCTTCTCAATTTCGGCAATCTGTTGACGCTGTGCCGACGGTGCACTGATTTCCATACCAAGAATGATGTCACGAATCTCAGACTGTGTCAGCGAAGCAACGTTCACATTGTTTTTCTTGCCATAATCCGCTAGAATAAGATCCTTCAGCTGCACCTCAACCTTGATCCATTCCTCGTCTGTCAACGTAGGCCAAATGTGATGTGCCTCCGTTATGGTTGTCTTATCTGGCTTGAGGATGATCTTTGTACGCTCCGTGTTGACGTGAAGAGCACGCAGAATCAGAATGAGACGACTGAATGCCGTGTAGGAGGATATGGTCTTGAGCCAATCGTCATACAGATTAAATAGCACCATCTGTGGCTCAGTGGCCTTTAGAATAAGATCACCGAACTTCTCCACCTTCAGACAAGCCTGGAAGGGTAACTGCAACTCGGATCCCTTGATGACAATATTAGGGAAATCGAGCAAATGCACCTCAAGGGGATCCAACATGCCCTTGCGAGTAACAATGATCTGCTTGGGCTGCTCTTCAACGGGCAGCGAACGAATGAGCGCAGCAACTTCTTCAGCAGTCTTCCACTTGGCTAACTGACCCAGACGTTTCTGGCCTGCCCACACCGAAGTGTGAATGATCTTGAGGAACAATTGTCCAGTGCGAGGATTGAAGATAAAGATGGCTCCGTTGATTGGCTTCGTTGTCAAGTTACCCTCGAAGGTCTTGTGGATGGTGACACGATACACATTCGTATCATCCACAAACCAAATGATCTGATTCGAGAAGAGTTCACCATAGTTCTGGGAGCTCAGGTACGGTTCCGTTGGCTCCGAAGAGTATAGCTGCAGCGCTTTGCGTATACGCTCACGTAGCACATACAACGCCGGATTGGCTTTCATGATCTTGGCCATTGCCTGTTGGATGAGCGTCTTGCAGCCAGGGAACCAATTGCCGTATGCCGAATGCAGATTGTAGGCCAAGTCGATGGCGATGAGCACACCCGTTGGCGATGGGTAAATGGACATGTTATCTGTGGTGTAGTCCAAGAACTTGGCCCTAGCATAACGTTCCACATCGTGCGAATCGTAATCGCCCCAACGCAACTGTATATCCAGCCAATACTTTTGTGTTGTCGTATTATCCATGGTGTCCTTGGTGTCAGCCAACAGCGAAGGACGCGACACGTTCCATTTGTAGGCGGGGAAGAGCAATATGTCAGCACACGAGGAGTTCATCTTATATGATTTACGCGGATGGATTGTCTCCTTTTGTACTGTCTCAATCTCTAGGGCATCCAGTTCCTGATCGAACACCTGACACAAATCCATCACAATGGACTCGTGTATCTTTTGCCACAAGTGAGCACGGAAGATTTGAATCAATGAGATTTTCAGCGTTGGAATTTTGCCATGCATGAATATACCCGTCAGATCCAACTGGACCTGGAAACCAACGTACACATTGGCACGGTTGATTGTCGGCGACCACCAGAGTGTGAAACGACGATTGGGAATCTGATTGAGACCGGAACGCTGAGCATTAGTCAGTTTCTTGTACTTCATAGACTCCTCAAAACCGGATGCCTTCTCCCAGAACAGACCCTCCCATGTGGGGAAGTATGTGCCCTTGAAGAGCGTGTGTTCCAGTATACCCTCGACGCCACCAAGAGCTTGTATCATATCCGTACGATAGTTATTCAAATTCCATAGCTTGCCATCGTGACGCTGATGTGTCCACCAGAAGGGATTCTGTTTGAGCACCTGATACTGCTTGAACTCGGTTCGTATACGCCAGCCCTTGTCATAGGCCAGTGTGTGACGATCCTTCTGGAAGAGGGTGTTGATACGCGGAATACCACGATCCCAGCTGTCCTCCAAATCTTCCAGTGTGAGACGACGATTCTGCGCATTTGCCTCTTGTCGCTTCAGCGCATACTCTGCCCACACACGCTGCGAATCAATGAACTCACTCTCCCACGGTTGTATATAACGATACAGATTTGGTATAAGCTGATCCTCGTCATGCGACATGCCTGCATCAAGGGAAATACACCATGAAATTCAATATAACCATTGAGATCATTTTCCACTTACCGGAGCGGAAATGTGTGATGCCCACATCGGTCTGCTTGGACCAACGCAGATCAGATTGTGGTATAAGCACATGACCCATACTCAACATGCCCAAGCCGCCCAGCTCTTTGGGTGTGTAGAACACAACGGGCGGGAAACGCGAAGGCATTTTAGAGTTCAGACCAATCTTGATACGTGTCTGTATTTTGTTTTCACACTTCACGAGCAGATCCAGCAATTCTTGGGTATTGACCACAGCCTCACGGAAATAGGTCATCAGCCCAATGAGTGCTGTGTTCCATTTGTTAACAATCTATGTGGAAAGAAGAAAAGTTATTATTGATATCTTTTATGTTTTCAGACAACTGAACGCACCTTAGTGAAAGTAGTAGAGCCGGAGGCCATTAGAATTTGACGAACACGATTGTGGAAACGCCCCAGAGACTCATCATCCACACGCAGGAAACACTGTGCTGTGCGCTCCTTGGTAATTTCGTTTTGCAAATTCCAAACACCATCACGATGCGTGAATTCTTCATTTTGTGTGCGGCACTAAAGGAATAAATAAAATATTCAAATTATTAACTGAACTTAATTAAAGATTTAATTAAAGGAACCTTTGGCAATATGCGGCACTCGAAGCCACTCATGTTAAACAACAAATTGGGATTATCCTTTGAGTAAACCGACACGAAGGTGCTCTCCCAACCGATGGTTGTAACTGAACGGGGCAGACGATTCTTAATATCCCAGAATACAGCGCGACCACTAAAATATGTGAAAAACACACATTAGTCATGTTATAAATATCTCCACCTCTGAAGTTACTTACAGATTGACATCGTGCTTCATCAGACGCATGCGAGCATCGCGTGGCCAGCACTTTTTGTTGTTGTAGCCAACAATATTCTCATTGTTCGGATCAGGATGTTCGGTTAGATAGCGTTGAATAAGATCACGTGCCTCCTCAGCCGAAAACCTAAAGAACAAGTGAATACGATCCACATAGCGACAATAAAGTCTGATCGGATGTGCTGTTTCTGTTACTGCGTCCTGGAATGTTAGGAAATCGTTGGGCATTTGTGGTGGCCCAGCCATTTCACTGGAACGATGCAGGCCGAGTACCAATAGATCAAGCACAAGTCCATAGTACTGCGTTATGAACGAGGAGAACTGTAAGCCGCGTATAATGCCGTAACTGTTGGTATGATTCATGTCTTTGTAGTTGATCACTACGTTGTTCTTGGCTGTCATGTAATCGGCAATGTTGTGATCCACAATCAAACGTAGTAGACGATTGAGCAATGTCAAATCAATCTTCTCGTAGAGCTTTTCAAAACGCGACTCGAGCAGCACATTGCATTCACCCTCACCGACATCCCAGACATCTTGCAGATTGTTAATGCCTGCAAAAAGAAACAAATTCTTTAAACACAAGAAAAACAAATTGTATCTGCAACTCTTAAATACAAAAGTATCTTCATTTGCTGTTGTTCACTTGTGAAACCTTCGGCGTGAGGTTTGCAACAAGGGGATGCAATCCAAACTCATCACTTTGCCACAAATCACACACCCAAAGTGCACATCACCTAAGTTTCACTTCACTGTAACTTGAACAGACGATAAGGTACCTTGACACCACTTGTAGGCAAGCAATGGCGGTGGTTCCGTGTCGCTGGGCTTAATCCATGGCGGGAAGAGACGTCGCTTGTCTGCCTCATACCACAGATATTGATCCAAATAGGCATCGGTGATCTTCTCCAGTGGCTCTACCTCGTAAACGGGTATGAGATGACTATACAAGTCCATGAACTCAATGCCAACCTGAATTAAAATGGAAAAGAAGTTAAAGCATAAGGAATATACGATATATCTTAAGTAACTCACCTCCTTAAATGCACGTTGTGTCAGCAAATGACGCTTGATACGTGACAAGGCTTCGTGAGGATTGTCGTAGGCCTGTTCAATGAGACCCAGTTCCTCGCGCTGACTCTGATTCAAACGTGACTTCACGCTATATGCCTCCTTGAGACGCTCCAATGCCAAAATCAGCAACTTAGTATCGTGTTTATAAGACAGTGGAGGGAAGGGAATGGGCGCAAACCGACGCGATTCCAGCCAATGCACTGTGGTAGTGTAGATGGCTACAGCCTCTTCGGGCGATATGTAGGGACCATCCTTGAGGTAGTTATGCTGTCGTTCCTGCTCGGCCTTCAGATAGAGACGGGTCAAGCGACCCAAATTTTTTTTACACACAGTCTTGTCCACAGTGGCACCACGACGTATACGCTCTCGATTGTAATGTGCCGTATTTGTCCACCAATCTGCCTTCATTTTCACATATCGTAGAATCATGTTCTCAATGGGAATGGGCAGGCCTGGCACCTTCCACGGGATGTTTGCCTTCCAGCAACGCCAAGCCTCCGATAGATGCTGCAGAATCGTACGTGCCTTATTTTGCTTAATGCCCTCAGGCATCATATCCACAATATCGTGCATAACCGAGGCACGCAACTCCAAATCGAAGTGCGATTCCACACGCTGTTTGGTTACCGTTTTGGCAACACCCTTTGAGTGACGACCTTCGAATTGACGTGACAGCAAATTACCCAACCAGCGTTCCAGTAGCGGTGTTATGCCACGCATGAAGAACAACCAAACACGCCAGCCCGGAGCCCAGAAGCCACAGCCAGGACCTTTTCCAACGGGACCCGTGTTAAAACGATAGTAGATCAAATGCTTCAAATCCTTGCACATGCGAATCTGTCTCATCAGTTTGTACTTGTAACGATACATGCCCGTCAGCTGACCAACGTGGGCAAAGATATACTGTAACCCATCGGCCAATTGGAAAGCATCCACATTGTTAAGACGATACTGCACATGGGAATCGATAATCAGCTTGGTCAAGCGCAGAATTTCACGACACAAATGAAAAGCTGTAAAAGAAAGTAAAGCAGATAAATAAAGGAAATCATTAAAAAAGGCTTTTCTTGTTTACCATTTCCGAAACGGGACTTTTTACGCTCCTTGGTTGTCAGCGTTTTCACAGGCTTCAAGTTGAAATTGTAATCCAAATGCAAATAGTTCAAATTCTTACGATGAATCAACAAATTGAGCATATTATAACCCTGACGACACACTTGTAGACCTGCCTCAACCCAATCCAACGTAGTTGTTTGGAAGAATTTCGTGGCCTTGAACGAGCGGAAGAGGTATCTATGAAGAGAATAGAATATTATTTCCGAATTACGAAACTTACACCGTCAAAACTCACCGTTTCTTTTGTGGCTTCGGCTTGCGATGCTTCAGCGCATTGAGGACGTAGTATTTAAGCAGCTTCTGATAGCTGACGCGCACCTTAACTGGATGGCCAGGCGGACAGTGTTCCTTGTACCAGCATTTCACTAGCGGAACATCAATAGCACGACGAGAGCGACCCGAGCGCATATTAAACGGACGTGGTGCCCACAACAGTGCAATGCCATTGGCGGTATTGTCAGTATACAGTGGTGTATCCTGTAGGAAAGGCTGCACATCATCGGGCAGCGTAAAATCCTCATCATCATCAGGCAGAGGTTCTTGCACTTTAGAGTTGGCATTACGATGCGATATGGGATTGATAAGCGGGTCAAAGTAGAAGGCTGGTAAATCGGGATCTTCGGTCTTGATGTAGACTACGTTGGGTGTGTGGTACCTAAGAGAAAAGGGAAAGAATATTAGCAAGACTTTTCATATATAAGTTATTTTACGTAGGTTAGAAATATGTCTATATGTTTTAAATCATTGTATGCAATTATCAGCAGCTGTGATTTAATCTTCAAAATCACAACGGACATTCTCGTTGCACGACCCAAGTGAAACAATCGCTAAATTGGTAGTAAACTATGAGTAGTTGATTAATCTTACAGGGCATGAAGTGTGGTCAGTCACGTTTACGACTGACAACTCTACGGCCCTGTCAAAGTGTTTATAACTATTATATAAAAAGAAATATTACCAGCTTAGATGAACAAAATGTGGCATATTATTGTAGAGATACGGAAACGCAATGCGATACTCCGTGCGTATGGGTTGTCTTATTATAACTTTGTTGATGTCATTAAATTCGTTCCAATCTTCGTCACTGCAGATAGAAAAGAATTATAAAAAAAATAGTCACTTATTTAACTGTTGATGAACTCACCCAACATTGTGGTCTTTAATAAGAGGTTCGAACTTTGGCCCACCAGGTATGGCCATGTTAAGAGCTTTTGCAGTGAAGAAACTCTTCGGATCAAATAGATAGAAGAAATTATTGTCCACCAAGTCAGTAAGCAGCTGGTTGGCGAGACGGTAGAGCGTTGCCAGTTGTGGAAGCGACAAATTCCACTTGCGGTACGTTGAACCATTGACGAAACTGTATTCAAATAATGCATAACCAATTAAAAAAGTTGAAGTGTTAATCGGAATAGAACTTACGGCGTATCGACTAGAGGGCGATGATCGTAGAACCATTTGTAGACTGCATTATCCTCATCGTTGTCTAGTTCGATTTGAATGGCTTCCAACGGCTCCACATCCAGCACGTTATCTGCATAGTCTAACGGCGGCTCCTCGTCATCGAATGGCGGGAAACGCATACGCTTAAAGTGACGACGATCACGTTTCTCACGTCTCATCATAATCCACATGGTACTGTTGAATTAACACTGATAATTAGTTCAAGTTAACCAGAACCTACTAGTGCTGCAACTTACCCCCACTGCGCAATATAGACAGGTTCAATGACCCATGGTATCTCATTGACAAAGGTAATGGCGCCCGTTATGTGATAGAGTACCTGGACGTCACGTATTTGCTCCCATGGCATGGGCATGTTCTCGAGCAGCTTGAGCACAGCATGCGGCATATACTTAAGTGCACCAAGATAGACACGCTTGTCGTGACGATATTTACGCGATGTCATGTCTCCATGATCACGAATAATCTTACGAATATGCTCCGGCGGCATATCCTCTTTTTGTGTGTCGATAAAACCGAATTTACGCTTCTCGGCAAAGCGTTTTGATTGCAAATGCTGCCATTTGAGCGCCTTTTCTTGCAGTTTCTCCTCGGTTAGAATATCCGGCTTAGGTGTTGGTATCTGTCCCAGCTGCGGCTGTGGCACGCCACCACCGGCCGGCACTGGTATTCCATTAGCGTGTCCGGCTTGCGGCAACGGTGCACCCGGTGGCGGTATCTGCTGTATCTGGTTAGCCATCTGCTGTTGTGCATGTAGCTGGGCCTGCTGTGCATGTGCCGCCGCGTACGCCTGCTGCTGCGCCATCAGTTGGGCAGCCCAGGCGTTCGGCGGTATCATATACGGCGGTATAGACATCGCACTGTGAAATCAATAATTGGAAAAAATTTACAATACAAACAAACCACACATGTTTCGTTTACGATTTTAAGGTGAAAAGGAGGAAAGAAGAAGACGCAGACGTCAATGCTGCCGCCGCGTTTCGCAATTTTCACCACAGCAGTTTTAGCGTTTATAATAAGTTCCGGTCAAAATTATTTCCATCTAAGTTGTTCGTTTAATGTATTACTTTTGTGTTCTTACCAATTCCTCTAATTTTAAGCACTTTTTCTAGTTTTTTAACAATTTTCCGGCACTTTTGCAAAACGTTTAAGACGCGGCAGACATGTTTTAGCGATGGCCCATAGCCTCGCGATAACCTATCGATTACTGGCGGACCAACGCGGTGCCCTTTAAAATCGATATGAATCCGTTAGATAAAAGTACTTGGAATTGTTTTTTTCAAAAGTCACAACAAAACGAAGAAAGAAATCCCCCAAGCACGTTCTAATTGTTATAATCAAATCAATAATTCGGTCAACAATTGATGTTTGTTTGCAGATTTAATTATTACATTTTTTGCAAATGAGTGCGTCAGCATATTTGCTCATCAAGGGAATTCGGAGATCTCGAACGGAAAACATTTTTACATTTGAACTAATCTTCCAGTTATTGATAATTATCGTCAATAAAGAGTTCATAATGAAACATTTAGCTTTGTTTGTAAAATTTGACCCTGATACATGAATAAAGCAGGAATTTTTTATGATTAACAGTTTCCATACGGTTAACGACATATCCAGCCTAATGTTTATCCAATCAATGATCATGTGTGAAATCAATCTCCGGCTGAATTTGCGCTCTATAAAAGATCTTGAGTAGGTTGAATAGAATCACAGTTCAACAACAACAGTACATCTGGACAGATCCCCAGCCGGCGAAAGGTGATAATTTGCTGAGAAGAGAGGAAAATACTCCAAGTACTGTGAGATTTCACAAACAACATTTACAATGGCAAAGGTACAATAACAAAAATACCAACAAGATTTAGATATAGATATAATTCGCTAAATATGTGCAATTATTTAACTCTGGCCTTATTTTAGTTATTGATAGTCTACATCTCTGTGGTTGCTCTAATTTTGATGCTATCAACAGTCTACGCGGCTCCTTTGGAGGTAATTAGGCAAAATTTAAAATTTATTACTTATTTTATACTAAATTTAACTCCCAAACAGAGCACGGCGCCTGAAGCTGAGTCCGATGACCTCTCGACTGCGGACAGCATTGGTGTTGGATACTACGTTCCTACATATTCCTCGTACTACAGTCCATCATACTACGGGGGATATGGTTATGGCGGCTACGGTGGGTACGGCTATGGTGGATACAGAAGTTATGGACGCGTCTATCGTCGCCCCATATATCCAGTCTGGGGTTAAGCAAGACGAACCAAAATAACTGTCCATAATCAGCGATGTAGATATTAATTTAGCAGATATTACTTAGCCTAACCATATACTAACAACCAAATAAACTTTATAAATTTAGCAAGAACTTTTTGAGACCTTACTGGGGTATTTAACAAGCAGGTATTGTCTAATCGGCAGTATTATAAATCGTACTTGTTTCTCCTTTCTCTCACTGTGTCATCGCAAACGAGTTCACTCTGCCTAGTGACGTCACAAATGCTTTTGACCTCAGCGCAATTAAAAGCAGGTTAACCACACAACAACAAAGAGGGACATCAAAAATAAAACTAAAAAATGTTTTCTCCGCTTGCTTTGTACTATAGTTGAAACTGGATTGCAAGATGATTTTTTTAAATGCTTCCGAAGAAGTTGAAAAATATATAATTACCCTGGTCGTTGTACATAAGTTTTGTGGCCCGACGCGGGCTGGCATCGTAACAAAAGGCATAAGCTGAACCTGGACCCCCTTATTTTTACGACACACAGACAAATAAGCTGAGGCCATTACGACGGGTCAAAAGTTAAGAGATTGTTGCAAAAACAAAAAACACAAACTAGTTGAATTTCACTAAAATTTAAAATGTATTTTTAGTGGAGTTTACAAAAGTTAAACTATGGATATTAAGTTAGGAAATGCAGTTGAAGAAGAAGAAGCTCCTCTAGCATCTAGTGATGCTTGCGACCGTGCGATTTGTTGTGCTTATGCGACTTCTTGTGGCTCTGCGTTCTCGCTTGGTGCGTATGCGATTTCTTTGCAATCTTCTCACTCTTCTCAGTGCGCTCGTTCTTGTGCGCCTTGTGGCGTCTACCATGGCGTTGGCTCTTGGAATGATGCGGTGCATGGGCGGCAGGAAGTGGTCCATGGTTTTTGTCCTGCTTGTCATTATCCTTTGTCACTTGACCAACATGATGGGCCAATGCCGCTGTTGCGGGGTGTGATTTCTTGTGATGGTGCACCTGGTGCTGGGGATTCTCCTGCTCCTTAACTGGCTCGGTTGCCAGCACAACGGCAATCAGAATGGTTGCAATGATAAGTAGTACCTGGAGAGAATCAAAACAACGTATAGGCATTCAATTGCGTTTTTCCAATCGAAACGGATAGGAAAGTATCACGAGCCTTATCTAACCGGATAAGATAACGATATCGGGGCCCTTAAAATTACTCACTGTCTTCAACATATTGTCTCCTTTTAATAATTATATATCTATGAAAAATATAAATAATTTATATTTTTTTCTATCCAATTCGCTCGGTGTGTAAACTCCAGCGATTCAACGTCGACTGCTTTCGGAAACTCTTCCGCCGCTGGTTATAACGTTATCTTTTATATGAACTGCCCCTACAGTACTCTTATATATAAACATACACTCGCATGTGTTACGCATAACCACATAAGTGTATTTTTATATGTGTGCATGTATGGAGTCACTTTATCGCCCATAAACTCCGATATAGAGAGCAGACGCTTTATGTTTTTTTCTAATACTCTGTGCCATTGTATGTAATAGATCGTATGCGATTGTAAAATCTCGTTTGACCATAGATCGTTATATTCGGAATGGTTCTCGGTAGGAATAACCATTCCAGAATTGAGCTGGCAGCTAATTTTGCATCCTCTTAAGGTTCGAAGTCTAAGAGAAGTTGAGGATTATTGATCGTCAAAAATTTCACAATCAATGGATTGGATTTCCCAACGGAGCAAGAGCTTGCCTATTGATAACTTTGACTCTACGCCCATAATAATAGTTCCAGGTGCACAGTTATCTACACATACATATAGTTTCTATTTCTATATATTCCACACCAGTAATCAGTAGTTGCATTAGTATCGGACCGACATACATATTTCTGTGGAATAGATAGTGCTCTTTTGCGCAGTCCGTAACCGGCTTATGCCCTTCCGCCGTTCTTAAGTATACAAGCAGAGAGATTATAATTGGATTGTAAATCTTTTATTGCGTATACTTGAAAATTATATGAAATCAAAAATAAAAATAAGACTTACTATCGATTGATATTTTTGTTGTCTTCTGAATTAAATCTATTGTTTTGAAACTTTCTTTATTGGATTGAATATAGTATAGTGTGGTAATATAATATGTATATGTTTGTGTTTGCTGGCTAAGAAATAGGGTTTTTATATAAATATATGTGTTGCTTTGAATGCTTCTTTCCTTCGCACATAACGTGCGCAAGTTTACAAAAAATTAGTTTCATATAAAATATGTTCTAAAGTGAAATACCATTTACGAAAATATTGAATGACAAAAAATATTAAATAATCCATGTAACATATAAATTGTTGGTGTTATCTTGATTAAATACAAAGACATGAAAATAAAAGAAAATATGAAAAAAACATAAATAATGGTTACTGAAATATTTCACAAATAAACTTAAATCTAAGATATATATGGTTGGTTGTTTGTTTTTTTTTTTGCTCTCACTTTTCATAGTTTTATAATTTTTTTTCGCATTTTCATAATTTTTCGTATATAATTTGTGTAATAATTTACGACAAATATTTTTTTTTAGCTTGCTCCTAACGTGGCTTTTGCAATGATGTTATTATGCTTTGAAAAACTACTAAAAGAAAAACGAACAAATTAGCGTTGACAAAATTGGAAACGATTTAGAAATTGAACATTGATTTTTGTTTTTTGACTGAACACATTGGGGTCAATATGTCATATGCACTACAATATTCTCATTGATATTCTTTAATGGTTGCAAACACTACGGATATTAATTAATTGTGTGTGGATAACTTTGAATAACTTTTGGAATTCCATTATTTTGACGTTTACTTTATATTCTTTAACTGTTTGCTGTTTTCTGTTTTTAAATCGTTTGCCGCAACTATTTTGCCAACGTTTTCGTTATTTTCCTACTCCTCGATGTTATAGAGGAAATAGTAGTTCTCGTTATCGTTGATGGCAGCCGGGGGTGCCTTCGGTGATTTTCTCGACAGCGGTTCGAAGCCCATGAAAAGGAATGCCTCAATCAAACGTGCGCATTCCGGTTGATCCTTGCGCATCATCATTACGATGCCATCCACCTCCAACTTATCCTCGGCGAATTCCAAAAGTGAGATGAACGTCTCCTTGGAACCAGCTGGGGGCAAATCAGTTGGGAAAGCAACATAAAGAATGTTGTTGGCCGGGTTTAATATCGTCATCCAATTCGTAGACTGATCTTCGGTGACGTGCAATTTGATGGAAATCTGCACAGGTTGGTCATGCTGCAAGATCTGACGCAGCACCTCCTGACAATCGTCCTCCGAGCACAACGAATGAATGTCGTGCGACTCCGTGTCGGAGCATTCCGACGACGAAGAGGAGGACGAAGCCCGGGAGCTGGCCTCATACAAGCTGCCGCCAGCCGAGTCGACCGAAGACTTACGGCTGTAGCCTATAATAAATAAGCGTTCATAATTTATAAGTATAATAAAGAATTAAGCTCGATAACGTTGTTGAATTAACTTACCCGTTAAGAGCGATGCCCTATCGTGATCTGTTCTGTGGTGGACAGGGACATCAGGACCACCACAGAGGCCCTACGCCGAGAGAGATGCGGTAGGAATCCGATGACATGGTCGTGGCGCAAGACGAGGTCGAGATCGTGCGGAGCTTGCCATCAGCAGCACATCCAGCTACTCCGCTATCATTAAAGTCTCTTCTAACGAAGCTACTACTAAACATTGGGTCGCTGTGAATAAAACAAAGAATACATATGCACAAAATACAACGATATTAAATATCAATTCCCTAGGAGAATAGCTTTGTCGATTTTGTAGTAAATTTACCAAATCATTGTTAAATTAAGGGCAATTGGTGGCTCGGAGTAAAAACAGCTTAGCAGCACAATGGCTTATGGAAAACTGCCAGATTCGTTGAATAAACGTGAAAAAGCTTATCGCTAGCCCCGTATCAAATTAAACACACTTTTATGACGCAGACATTTTAAAGAATGTTTATCAAGATAACACACCCGCGCTATCTGCAGTAAGTGCGATGGTGCGCCGATAATCCGATAACGATAACAATAGTCACGCAACCATGCCAGAGAAATACAACCCTGCGTGCATGTAGACTTTTTCACCACAGCATGGCGGCTAAGGCAGCTGTCGCACTCACACACTCTCACAGTCACTCGTAAACGTTTGTGCAAAGAAAAAACAGCAAAGATTTTGCGGCGTCGGAAAAATTAAAGAAATTCAATTAATTATTTACAAATAACGCAAATAAACAACATCAAACATGTCGATCGGGGTGCCCATTAAAGTTTTGCATGAAGCAGAGGGACACATAATCACGTGTGAAACAATAACCGGCGAAGTCTACCGCGGCAAACTCATCGAGGCTGAGGACAACATGAATTGTCAAATGACGCAAATAACGGTTACCTACAGGGACGGACGCACCGCCAACTTGGAGAATGTCTACATTCGCGGCTCGAAGATTCGTTTTCTCATATTGCCCGACATGTTAAAGAATGCACCGATGTTTAAAAAGCAAACCGGCAAAGGCCTAGGTGGGACAGCCGGTCGCGGCAAAGCAGCTATACTCAGAGCACAGGGTGAGTCGTGCATTATATATGTGTTTTTTTAGTAGTGAGCTAACCCTGTGTCTGTATTATTAACAGCGCGTGGTCGAGGCAGAGGAACTGGGCCACCGGGTGGAGGACGAGGCGGAGGTGGACCACCAGGCGCACCTGGCGGCGGCGGCCGTGGCGCTTGGCAAGGAGGTCCCACAGGCGGACGTGGACGCGGCGGCTTATAAGACGACAAAGCAGCGGCACATTCTACTACTAAATAAGTTAAGGGAAATTATTAATAGCGGGCGGGACGCAAACACGTTGAAGAAGTCTACACAATATTGTCAGCAAGAACAATACAGATATGAAACTGGAATTTAAACATTTCAAAATGTTACTTGTATTTTTTGCCTGGAAAGAAGAAGATTCCAGCACCAAGTTAATGGGGACATTTGTACAAATCATATGAAGATCGACAGAAACAGAAAAATATAAAAAAAAATTGAACGTCGCTTTTCGAATATTATACAAAGAGAGCAATTCCATGACAGTATTACAATCTGTTTAACTTGACTGTCGACGGATAGCTCTCTTCATTTCGCTATTCGCAATTTGGAATAGGACAACAGACAGCAAAGCAATATAGACAGTGGACAAATATAAACTAATAATAATAATGGTTAGTTTGGGCAACGTCGAATATCGTTCAAAGAGAGCAATTCCATGACAGTATTACAATTGTTACTGGACTGTCGACGGACAGCTCTCTTTATTCATTTATTCGCTTGGTCGGTTTCATTTAATGTTAATCAACATTCAGTGTGGGCGCGCTCATGGCGGGATGGAATAGACAGACACACAACTTATAAGCCTACAAAGATATATACTTTCTATACGTATGCCAGGCCGGCACAGACAGTATATACTAATATACGTATATATATATATATTTTTGTTGTTTTCTTTATTGTTGCCAATTAAACAACAAACTGCGCACTTGGCAAAACATTCCGAATTGAGAGTGAGAGAAAAGCGGCACCACACACATACCGTATGGGGTGGCATGGGGAATTGGGTGCATTTTATTAAAGGAGGCCTCCTCCTTTTCACCTCTCCCTCTTGTCTTCGTTATGGCATTAAATCGATTGCACGTGCACTAAATGGCTTTCGAGTCGAATCGAACACAAAATGGAATGAAACATGCAATGTGTTGTTTAACCACCTACCCATGTTGATCCCCTGAGCTGGCAGAGGCGGGTTCTTGTTGCAATTGCGGCGTTTGTTGCACGTTAGCCACTGCCATCACTGGTCTCAACAAACTTGTATGTTACGTATATATGTATTAATGTAAATAGATATGTATGTTTATTTGCGCGTATGTATATAAATCACAGTTATGTTTCTTTTATGCCTAGTTGCCTGTCTCTTTGTGTTAATTACGTTATCACAGTTTGTTTACTCTTCAGACAAGAGGTCTAGAAGTTTACATCGAAAAGGCTTTCGAGAGTTTCTAGGTTTGTTTGTTTTTTACAACAATAAAGATTTCGTTTGCTTTGATATAGTATTTGTATTTAGTTTTGTTGTTTCCCGTGCCGTAGCGCTGCGTTGAGCGTTTGTCTACCGACTGACGGCATCCAAATGGAGGTGGCATCATTTATTTCAGACAAGATTTAGTTGCTCCCCCTTTCATACACATACGTGTACGCACATACACATTAATACATATCTACACATGCATGCACAATAGATATACTACTGTTAGTTGTTTGGGATTATAGACTATTCTATGCCATAGAGGGGTCTGGCCAAACAAGTACAGTTGGGGCTGCCTTTTGAGCATGTTTCAGAGACCTGGTCTCGTAGGCCCCAGAAGAGTATAGTCTTAACGGATGCTTGTAAACTGTGGCGAACGAACCGAGGCAAACAAGTAGCAAAATAGGAAAAAAAAAAACAACCTAATTACATTTGCATTGCTTGCGTCGGTACTTTGTCCCCCCTTTTTGTGACTGTGTGCAAACAGACAAATACACATACATACATACATATATTGTATATAGTACAACGGTTTTGATAGTATTGCGAAACACGGCGCTAAAAATATATTGGTCGATTTTCTTTTTGTTTTCCTTTTGCGTTTCTGTTGTTTACCAAGCAAATTGAATTATGCCAAGAATATTGCAATCTAATGTCTGTCTGTCTAGCTGAAAAATGTCTCATTGGCGTGCAAGAAATTCATTAAAAATAATAATTTCGTACAGCACGTGCCGTATTTGCCGAAAAGAAAACAAAGTAAACAAACGCAATGAACAATAAAATCTTCAGCTAAAATTAGACTCAAATACCGATTACGATAAACTATGTTATCGCCAATCGATCGTGCAGTCCGGTTCGTCTGGATGGCCCTCGAAAACGTAAATAACAATGCATGTGTGTGTGTGTGTGTGTGAAAAGCTCTCCAGCCACTTGTATTGTTAAACGAGTGTGCATACGTGTATGTATGTGTGCCTGTCTGCGTACATTATAAACGCGCGTCAGACGATTTCTATTGAATACAGTTATAAATACATATATGCGTACACACATATATACATAAACAGCAATGTATTCTTGCTCACGTTTTGCACAATGCTACGAAATTCGAACAAATTTTATGCAAATCCAAATATTTCGCATAGTTAAAATGTATTTTTAACACTTTTTCAGGCATGTGGCTTCGTCACGTGACGCATGTATTCCTGTAGAAATCGTTATGAAGCACATTTTTGAGTAATATTTTGTTTCATAAGACTGCTCTACTATTATTTAGATAACATAGGTTGATAAAACGTAACCATATATTAAGTACGTAAATGGGACGCTTACGTAAACACGTCAATTGGATTGCTGCATAAGGCTCGAGAAGGTAAACATTGGGTAAACTTAAGATAGACAGAATTCCAGCTTAAAGTAAACATGCACCGCAATAGGAGGCTCTTAAGCACACATGCATGCAAATACAGCGAAAGAGATTTAAAGCAACAAAGCGTCATAAGAATAAACAACAGTGGGTGAGCTTGTCTTATTAGAGCAATAATACAAAAGCCAGAAGCGATAAGATGCGTGACAGGTTTATGGGTTTTAATTATGATAAGATATGGCCGCTAGTTAAACATGTACCGAGACGACGACGACGATGGCAGTTGATGCATCCGCTTTTGGTACGACCTTCTCTGAGAGTCAGCAGTTCTCGAGTGTGCTTGCCATGCAGCAAGCTCATCCCCCTCTCTTTTGTCAGTCTCCACCATTAGCCGATTGACCCAATAAAGTGAGTCGTGTTCTGGCAACTTCACCACACATACACACACACACACATGCACGTATTTATGCATGAGTGTTCATGTATGCATTGCTTTGA
The DNA here is from genome assembly GCA_018904595.1 of Zaprionus indianus. Taxonomy (NCBI): domain Eukaryota; kingdom Metazoa; phylum Arthropoda; class Insecta; order Diptera; family Drosophilidae; genus Zaprionus; species Zaprionus indianus. The sequence goes on from JAEIHA010000152.1 coordinate 2,643,307, forward strand.
GTGTGTGTTTTCTCTACTCGTTGCTTGCCACTCACATCTGCGTTGCACGGCGAGTGGAATTTTCCGTTGTTTGTAAATACACGAAGTGCCTGTTTGTTGGCGGTGTACGTATGTATGAATGTACGTGACGTTTATGACGTAACAAATGGCCGCTGCTGCCACAACATCAAAATCTGCAACATCAACAAAAAGCTAAGTTTCCCCACTGTGCCTGCCTGGAACATTCAACTGGATGACAAACAACAACAAAGTATGGAAAGACAATAAAAACCTATTCAGCAAACAAACCGGTTGCAGTTTCAGTTTGCTTTATTTCTTATTAGACAAAATTTTTAATTTCAACTGCAGTTGGTAATTTAGCCAGCCCTCTCAAAGTCATACGGGTCGAAGTGTTTTTCATTTCATGTACATATGTATGTATATGTGTTTATTTTTGGTGCTAGATAACAGGACAATGGGCAAACAATGCGACGGTTCTGCTCATTGGATACGAGAACAATCAGAGGAGATAAGGGGAAGAGCAATAAAGCCAGATTGTTTACCGCGCAGTAACTGTAATTACATACAGACATACTAACGGATGCTCCGTTTGTTTGTTCGCTGCCGCCTAGAAAGTTCCAAACGTCGCAAGCAACAACAACAAACAGTTGCACTTGCATGACGATTGAATAAATTACGGTATAACTGCATGCCAAATGTTAAGTTCCAGTAGAATTCAAAAGAACGACTTTTTAAATAAATAAAGAACAAAATTACAGTTCGATAACACCTTCTCCCGCATACATTAACAACATAATTCACACACACATGTGAAGTTTAGAATAAAAATTTAATGGAATTGTGAGGAATGAGAGCTTGAATGTATGTATGTATTTGTGTAAGTGTTATGAACTAGTGCAAAGTTGCCAGATCGCTCTGACAGTGCGTGTCAACAAAACAATGTGTTGTCAACGAGATGAACATATGAGTACGTTTATATGAATGTATGTGTATGCAGTTGATTTGCACAATAAAGTAATCAAAAGCTATATAAATCTTGTATAAACGCTAATAAGCATTTATCAGCATTTCGTTTTCTTATATTTTTCGTCTCCACTTCACACGGCTGCTTCGGGGTGACAGCCATAACGTACAAATAGGCGAACAAGATGGCTGCTACGAAGAGAAAAAACAAAATAAAACACGCAAAATAAAGTAAAAAATTTCATTTCAAAAAAATGACATGAAAAGTATATTTTTGAAATCAATTATTTACTTTACCTAATGTTCGCACATTATCTCATTTCTTTGTTTGGTTATGTACGACATTCGCTCAGTCATACACATTTATTCGCAATACATACGCACAAGTACAATACATATGTTTTTATGTATTTTTGTACGCACGTTTGCCTTAATGCATATACAACCTCGTACGTACTACATGTTACGGTTATACCACACCATCACCGATCCGAAATTTGTTAAAAAATTACACTTAAACTATTCGCACCACTATAACTTGCCATCTTATATGCCACCAATTGGAATGGGACCTATTTGCAACGGTACCCATGCACTATTTTTCTTTCTATTTTGCTTTTATTTTTACTCACTACAAAATCGATTTTTTTTGCACTATTTTTTCTGTATGGCACCTTGGAACCATTACTTACAGTTTATTATTCATGTTTGATGGCATTTTTACACTTAATGATTGCAACTTAACGCACAAAGAAACAAAAATTGGTTTTTGTTTGACAAAAATTTACTCTGGTTTTGAGAGAAAGGTTTGTGAGAACTCTTCACTAGTGATCCGATAAGTTCGACTGTTGAATTGTATATGAATCGAACGAAATCTGAATACAATGACGAAACTGTCGTTCGCTGTTATGTTGTTCACCTTTCTCGCACACACGCATATTCGCGCTGTGATAACATTGTGCTGAAATGTTGTTAACAGAGGCCACCAACATTTCGTCACAAAGAATCGAAAACTTAAAGTACTCAAACAGCGGATTTTACTTATTTGATGCTAGAAAAAGATAGCGACCCCTGAACAGGGCTGCCAATTCCGTTTTTTTTTAATCTGGTGGTTTTTGAATGCCAACTGCGGAAAAAATTTAAAAATTGATACCATCAAATGAGTAAAATTGGCTTTTTGAGTACTCTATGTGTTCGATGCTTAGTAATAACAGTGTTAGAACAGCTGTTTGCCATTTGAAAACGAATCGATTGGTGTTTATATTAAAAATGTGACTTATGTTTTATCAAAGGAATAGCTTGAATAAGTGTTATTATTTGTTTTTACACACTTGTATTTATTTGGCTAAAATCATCAGATTTTACTTTTTAAAGCAATTGATGTGTTATAACTATCGGACCTTCTGGTGGAATAATATTACTTTTATCGATACCACTCCGATATTAAAGTCGATAGCGATTGTACGAGTAGTGTCATCTGCAGCATTGCCCGTCAATTTTGTGCGTTTCGATTCGGGAAAAAGGAATTTTAATCTGTGAAATACAATTTAATCCGCGTTCCAATTAACTAAAATACAATGAGCGCCTTTCCTGGAACGTTCGCGTTCGACGAATATGGTCGGCCTTTCATCATTCTCCGCGACCAGGAGCAGCAAAAGCGCATCACCGGAACAGATGCTATCAAGGTAAATGAAAAATTGGATATTTTATGCGAGTTCCAAAGGATATGCAATTGTTAATGTTGAAAATTGGTGGCTTAAGAGCAGTTAATACAATTCTGGACAAAAACGATTCAGTTGGTTTGGAAAACAATGACGCATCGGATGCCGAAAGTTCCAGATGTTCTTTTGACGCCGGCATTTCCCATAAGTAAAATGGAAATGAAAAAAGTTTATTTTTAATTAGATACTATGATTTTTCTTAAGTTTGCAATAGTTGTAAAACAATTCAGAAAAGTACAGAAATAATGTAACTAAAACGACTAACTCGCCAACCGTGACGTCAGTTTTACATGTTGAGGTTAGAACAGATGTTTACTCCGCTGCCTTCGCCGCGCCGGCTGAGTCACGCGCCTGTCTTGAAACAAATATTTTAACATTCACGTTTTTAACGTTCTTCTTTTACTTGCAGACGCACATTATGGCGGCGCGCCAGATCGCCTCGACGCTGAAGACATCCCTGGGACCAAAGGGTCTTGATAAGATTATGGTCTCGCCAGACGGTGATGTGACAGTGACCAACGATGGTGCCACCATCATGAAGTTGATGGAGGTCGACCATGAGATTGCCAAACTGATGGTGCAGCTGTCGCAGTCGCAGGACGATGAAATCGGCGATGGCACCACTGGTGTGGTTGTCCTGGCTGGCGCTCTCCTGGAGCAGGCTGAGGGTCTGATTGATCGTGGTATTCATCCAATTCGTATTGCCGATGGTTTTGAATTGGCTGCCCAGTGCGCTATCAAGCAGTTGGACGCAATTGCCCAACCCTTCCCTGTGGATCCTAACAACAAGGAACCGCTCATTCAGATCGCTATGACTACCCTGGGAAGCAAGATTGTCAACAAATGCCATCGTCAGATGGCCGAGATGGCTGTGGATGCTGTGCTCAATGTCGCCGATATTGAGAAGAAGGATGTCAACTTTGAGCTGATCAAGATTGAGACTAAGGTCGGTGGACGCATGGAAGACTCTATGTTGGTTAAGGGTGTCATTGTCGACAAAACACTGAGCCACTCGCAGATGCCCAAGGAGTTGAAGAACGTCAAGCTGGCCATTCTTACCTGCCCATTTGAGCCACCGAAGCCAAAGACCAAGCATAAGTTGGATGTCACCTCCGCCGAGGATTACAGAGCACTGCGCGAATACGAGCAGGAGAAGTTCACGCAAATGGTCAAGCAGGTGAAGGATGCCGGTGCCACCTTGGCCATCTGCCAGTGGGGCTTCGATGACGAGGCGAACCATCTGTTGTTGCAGCAGGAACTGCCTGCCGTTCGCTGGGTTGGCGGACCCGAGATTGAGTTGATTGCCATTGCCACCGGTGGTCGCATTGTGCCTCGCTTCGAGGAGCTCACACCCGAGAAACTGGGCACAGCTGGTCTAGTGCGTGAAATGGGTAAGTTGCGTGATGGATAAGCCATTAAGACAATAGTTAATCTGGTGCAATTTGCTTTATAGCTTTCGGCACGTCCAAGGACAAGATGCTGGTCATTGAGGAATGCAAGAACTCCAAGGCTGTGACTATTTTCTTGCGCGGCGGCAATGCCATGATCATTGCTGAGGCCAAGCGTTCCATCCACGATGCCATCTGTGTTGTGCGTTCCCTGGTCAGGGATTCGCGTATTGTTTATGGTGGTGGTGCTGCTGAGATCAGTTGCTCCCTGGCCGTTGCCAAGGAGGCCGATCAGCTGTCCACCCTGGAACAGTATGCATTCCGTGCCTTCTCCGTTGCCCTGGAGAGCATTCCTCTGGCTCTGGCCGAGAATAGCGGCCTGCATCCCATTGAGACTCTGTCTGAGCTCAAGGCCAGCCAGGTGACAGAGAAGAAGGCCAGCTTGGGTGTGGATTGCATGCTGACTGGCGATTCGGACATGAAGAATCACAATGTTGTCGAGTCTCTGCACTCGAAGAAGCAACAGATTCTCCTGTCCACACAGCTGGTCAAGATGATACTCAAGATCGATGATGTGCGCTCCAAGAACAACATGTAAACCAACAAGTCACAAACACACACACACCCACAACACCCACATACACCCACATCTTAGTTCGCTTTGCTACGCACTCATGCTTCTCCTCCCCCTCCCTCTTCATACATAATATATATATATTTGTATAACTCTCTGTATTAATTGTTTAATCGAACACAAAATTCTTTGGAAAAGAAACAAAATCAACAACAATAACTAAGAAAATAAAATTAACTAAAAACTCGAATTGGTTCTATCGCGATCTTTTTTCGTGATCCTAATCCTAAATCTTTTTACCGTTGACGGTGGCCAACAGTCTGCGATCCATCTGATCAAAGAAGAGCAGTCCAGCTGACCTCTCTACAGTCTCTGGTGGCACCTGGAACGCCTGCAGGGGCGTGTCGTTGCTAATCACCTTGTTGGGCATTACGTAGGCCTCCATGTGCAGCTTCTGGTCAGGTGCCTCGCTGACAATGACCTTGTAGAAGTGTGTGGGCACTGCGACAGTGTTGGATCCAATTACCTCATATTTAACGTACATCTTGCCATCGTCCTCCTTGTGCGGCAGGTACAGTGGGCCTGTGCAGACGTAAACATTGCTGTAGCTCTTCGTCAGCTTGCGCACATAGTTTTCTAGATTGTTCCATGCATCACGATTGAAACCTTGACCCACTTGTGGCGCCATGTTGGACAGCAGGAAGGTATCATCGCAGTGCTTCTGATGCAGTCGATGGTTTCCCGCCGCCGCCATGTGTCCACGATCGTAGCCCGAGCGACGGTAGTCGGTGTTTTGCGCTCGGAAGTAAGGGTGTATGCTCTCGTCGGGTCTAAAGTCGCATTTGGCACGATCGACTTCGTCGTTTCGTGCCACCGACTCGGCTGTGAGATGCTCGAACACCCAGTGGGGCACACGATTGCGTCTGTCGTAGGAGAGCACATAGTCCGATTGAGAGCGCACATGATCGAGACCGGGGAAACCGTATTTCATGATTTGTCCAACGCGTGATGGTGTCGCCGTCAGGTTCTTTTCGCCCGCCGGTATCAGTGCAGCGGCAGAGACGGTTGCAAAGACGGGCATGCCAGGCAGGCGAGTTAGTTTATCCTCACTGGAGCTGGCCAGACGGCGTTCTGTGTACGTGCCCAGATAGAATGCACCCCAAGCTGTGGCACCAAAAGCCAACACCTTTTTAAATCCACTCATTTTACTTATGATTATTAATATTTAATATTTACGAAATACAAAAACACGCCGCTAACCTATTGCACAATTATCAAATTGCCAGCTGTTTGAATGTCGGTGTGACCGTAGCCGGCAAACTTGAACTGCCATTCGAAAATACTTAATTCGATAGCACCTGTTGATAGGCATAATTAATCGATTGGCTGTGACCACAGACAAAAGCTGCTTGCAATGTGGCGCGCAACAGCAGTGGGGAGTTGCACATTTAAATGATGCATTGTAAAATATAAAGTAAGTTTTATTAGAATACGAACTCGCAAACCGCTCGGCAGTTAACTAGTTTTCTTTATTAATATTCGTACATTCAACTTAAATAGAGATAAGTACAAGATTTATCGTCAGCACGCAGCTGTGATTAACGTTAAAAAGCTTGAATCATAAAATTAATAAGTTAATTGGGCTTATGACGGAAAATGTTCAATTCAATCTCATTCAGAAATCACAACGACGACACATTTGCAAGCGCTGAGAATGTCTGGGTTTTTTTCTTTTCATATCATATAATTTCGTGTCATGGTTAGCGCTAAAGTTGTGAAGGCAGGGGGAGTGGCAAGTGGGGGGCGCTTAGAACTATTGGAAAATCTGATAAGGGCGGGGGAAAAAACTACTTAATAAGCTTATTGCGTGCCGCTAGCACGTCTCCTTGTTGCAATCAACGAAATTACTAAACTCGGTGGCATTTGGCGGACCCTCGCTATAGAGATAGGTGACGGGCCAGAGACGCGCGGCAGCAAAGTCGCTGAGACTCTGCAGGCCGCCAGGTCGCGGTGGGTGTTGGGTGTACTCGCTGCTAGCCGCGGTCGCAGGCTGCTGTGGCTTCGAGTGCTTATGTTTCTGCTTGGTGCTGGGCAGGCCTAAACTGGAGTGTGTCACAGTGGTGCCATTCTTGCCGGGATAATAACGATCGCTGCACTTGCGCCACTGATCAGGCTCGTCGCCCACAAAGCACCTGAGGAAGGAGGCGGGAAATCTTTAGTGGAGATGCCTTAAAGAGAAGGTCAATTGCTTACCAGGGATAGTCGAAGCCGCGACTGTAGCCACAAGGATGATCTGTCTTGCAGCAGTAATCCCAGGAGCCAACTTCAGAGCCATCCGTTTCGCAGGAATAGAAACCTGTGATGAGATTCTTCTCGCAAGGACTGCTGCGCCGGCAAGGCTTCCCCGAGACGGTGTAGTGTCGCCAGGCGACGTCTCCTTCGCGGATGCGATGCGAATTACAAAAGTTAGTTTCGAGCGACAATTTCTCTGGTTAGGCATGCGCTGGGGTTAGTATTGAACACAGGGGTGTGGAGGGGGGTTGGTAAAAGGGGTTTGCACTTGGATTCGTCTACTGTACACATTATTTACATTCTCCGCCGTTACAAACTAATTACAGACACACATATCTATTTATATATATACTATATAGCTAGGGATCTAGGTTAACTTGGGGTTGGCCCATTCGATTATTTACACAATGATGGACGTGCAACAGGTTAAGATTGTTAGTTTACCCGGTTCCCGGAAGATATCCATGCGTCGATCGTTGTTCACACGTGAACCACCGATGGTGTTGACCTTGTCGCGGCACGTCCAATCGAAGGGATTCCAGGCAAAGAGCCAGTAATCGCGATCCTTGGTGTGCGTATAGTGCACGTCCAGCTTGAGCTCCGTCTGATCCAGATCGGACATTTCACAGTTGCCATGTGCACTTAAAGAATAGGGATCATTCTAATTAGTTATAGATTGCTTAAGCCATCTGTCAATCAGCTCACCCATAACTGAAGGCGTAGCACTTGAAGGGCGTGGTCTCGCGGAAGTGTATGCACTCCTTCTTGCAGGCCATTTCCGAGGGCACCTTGATGACCTTCTTGATGGCAGGTGGCAGCAGTCGAGCCGGCGAACCGTAGCCGAGATAACAAACTGAAAATCAATTGGAATCAGTCGAGGATTACTTAGTCACACTCTCTCGTTGACCTACGCTTCTTGTGCTTCTCATCCACAATGGGCTGTATTTCGCAGCCATGTCCATAGCTGGCGCGCTCAAAGATATCGAAAGCGGCGTCCAGTATGAGATGTCGCTCCTTGTCCATGTCCCGCACCGGCCAATCGCTCAGCTGACAGTTGTCAATGACGCCCGCATGACGCTGTTGTCCATAGCGGAAGGCGAAGGCGCGACACGTGAACTTACTGGACCGGATGCACTCCATCTCGCACTCGCCAACTGTGCGCACTGTGAGAGAATCTCTCACAATGGATTTGAAGAAGCGCGTGGCATCGATGGCGCGGAAGAAACATTCTGCAAAGAGAAGGGAATCAATTGAGGGCACTCCTCTCCACTTCACTGGCAACCTACGCGCATTCCTGAGATCGGAGAGCGCTGTGGTCGGGCCATCGCTGCGTCGCGGTGGCTGTCGGCACACGTCCATGTCATCGGCCATGGAGTAGATGTCGTAATCGCGATCTGGCTCAATGTCCACATAGTAGTCCAACATGTTCACGGGCCGATCACAGAGCATGCAATTGTCGCGTCCAGCCTGGTTGTAGCGATAGCTGTACGTGTGGCATATGAAGCTGGGACGCTGATCCGAGCACAGGCGCTCGCACTCGGTCAGAGTGGGCACGTTGAAGGCGTGCTTCACGGCGGTCTTGTGCAGTCGGAAACCTTCGCTGGTCTTGGCAGAGCACTCTAAGAAAAGGAAGAAAGGAGGATGAGTACTGAGAGTACTCTCTCTCTCTCTCTCTCTCCTCAACTCACCGTCTGGTCCTGGTCTTCTCGTCCACTGCTGCTTGTAGTCATTGCGCCGACGTGGATATTCATTGTCGTAACTGGAGCCGGGATAGCGCAGCACTGCATTTGATTCACGCGGCGGTTCGCGATGTGGTGAGCCCAGTTCGAAGTAGTTGAAGTCATGCTGATCCTTGCGACGCTGCGATTCGCTCAGGCTCCAATAGGAGCTGGAACTGGAACTGTGTTTGCTGCTGCCACCGTAGCTGCCGCCATAGCTGCCCCAGCTTGGCTCCTCGGCGCCAATCAGATACGGCACAAACTTGGCGGGTTTCTTGTAGCCTCCACCGGCTCCTGGTCCGGGTCTATCACGATCCAAATAGTTATGTGATGGTCCAGAGGCTGACGGACCTGGCGGTGGTGGTGGTAGAGCTGGTCTGTTCGGTTCGTGTGGACGATAGGAGGATGGGAAGTCGCCGCCGGGTCGATAGGATGGTCGATACTTATCGATGCGATCGGTTTCTGGACGCGGTGGCCTGTAGGCGGAGCTGTCGTAGCCAGAGCTGCTTGGCAACGTTTCCCAGCGATCTGGTCTGTAACGTGGCGGGGGCTCTGGACGTCCATAATCATGGCGGTCTATGTAGTCCGGTCGAGAGCCGGAGTGATCGCCGAAGCTGCTGGGCGGCGAGTGACCAAAGTAACCGGAGCCAGAGCCATGCGAGGAGATCTCATATGAAGAAGACGATGAGGACGAAGAGTGCGAGGAGCTGTGATAATCGGTGGAGAACGGACGATGATCATAGGAACCGGATGGACCACGATAATGATCCACAGCTGTGCTACTGTGTGGCCCCGGCGGCGGTGGTGGAGGACGATAATGATCTCTGTCCCTATCGCGATCCCGATCTCCGCCATAGCCACTGCCACCGCCGCTGCTGCCACTGCTGCTGGGCTTGAAGTAGATGGGATTACTCGAGATCGGACCCTTGGAGCAGTCCTGGCAGACATTGCGGCGACAGCTGCTGGGTGCATTGCGATCCCGCTCATAATAATCATAGTCGGGATGCCTCAACAAATTCGAGTCACGGCGATTGGCACTGGAATAGAGATCCATTTGGGATAGGGGAATCTCGATGAGCTCGCAGTCGCCCTGACCATGGCCCGAGGGATCCAGGCGATAGTTGAAGCCTTCGCACATGAAGCGTTTCTCATGGCCACACTCCCGCATGCATTCCTCCACACGTTCGCAGGAGATGGAGCGTCGCACCCAGTGTGGCGCGATGCGCTTCCCCGCCAGCACACGCCGGAAACAGGCTGCAATGAGATGTGAGATGTGTGTAGATGAAGTTGCAGATGCAGGGATGCAGAAATCAAGTGGAATATTTTGGCTTGGCAGCACCAAAAAACAACAACAACAACGCTAAGTTGCTGCCACTGTATTTGTTGTTGTTGCTGCTGCTGCTGCTGATGTTGCTGTTGCGGGCCAAACAAAGAAGTCAGTGAAGCGTTTGAAACGCGCGGCCAGAACCCCAAGATCGGTCGCTTCATGTTGCTTCACGTTGTTGTAGTTTTCATTTCTTGTTGTTGCTGTTGTTGCTTTTTTGCCGTCACATCCGTTGCTGCTGTAAATTATGTTCGAGTCATGTTTTGCGACGCCAGCGGACACTTGATGAGATGAGCGACCCCGGCACGACACGAGCACGTACGCAAACTTGGCCAACATAATTTACGCGACACATTAAAAGCACGTAAAAATACTAACACAGAGCAATCGATATGTCATAATTAAAATTAAATTAAAATTTCCTTTACATGCTAATTTTAGTACTTTATTGTCTTTTTACTGTAAGCACGCAAGCTCGTGTCACGCGCCGAAACTCAACACCCGTTCATGTCACGCAAAATACTAACAAATTAGAAATCGATATTGCTTATCGATACGTGTTAATTAAATACCCTTCAGGTCTGCATTTCAAAATTTCCCTTGCATGCAAATTTAAGTACTTTTATTTGTCATTTTCTTGCATGCTCGTGTCACGCACCGAAACTCACCACACACTCAAAGCCCAACCGCTAGTTAACCGTTTAGCCTTCGCTGAGATAATCTCTTAAAAATTGCTGCTGTTTTTTGTAGTTGTGGGCAAGGGGAAGTATTGGGGGGAAGGTATGTACATTTATCTTTTTTGTATTCTTGCTCCGCAAACTATGCAAATTACGTATAATACGCACGAAAAGCGTCTTTTTGGCAAGTACATTGACCGAGTTACACCGCCCTCCCACACTCTCATTCTCCCCTCTTCTCTTTCTTTCGCTGCTCATCTTACCTTTCGCATCCTCCACAATGATAATTGTGCTGCTTACGTCGCTTACCACGCCGTGTCGCGTAGGACTTACGAATTTGGCGCCTACACCGACGCTGTGCGCTAGCGACAGCAGCAGCAGCGGAGCGAGAACGACGACACTATGCAACCGCATTGGAACGCACGCAACCAAACACTGAGGCCCCGAAAATGTTCAGATTATATATAATAGATCGCGCTTTAAATTCTATTTAGATACGTGAGTATTTTTTTTGTATCACTTTTCTATTTGTTCGCTCTTATTCAGTGGTTACGTAAGCGCAGAACAATCAGCGAGTTTGAATGTCAAATGAATACCCGAACGCAGGCGCAGCAGCCATTACACACACGCACAAACAGACACACACTCGCATACAGTTTTTACATATGCTGATCACAGGATACGGCGCTATTTCCGGCGGCTAGCGACGCGCAGCGATGGCGTTTCTAATGGCGAATGAGCGGCTGCTGTGGTCAAGCTTGCGGTTTTATACGATATTTGAAAAAAAACGCGCGCGCGCGTTTTTCCATCGCCGCCAGCAGCAGCAGCAGCAGCAGCTCATGAAAACCGAAAAAGCTTTGCGGCAAGGGCGAGAGCTTTTTACGTTTCTATCTCGTCTTCTTCTGTTTCCCCTCCCCCTCCCAGTTTGTTCTCTCGCATTGTTCAGTTATTTTGCCGACGGGGCGTCGTAGAGCCTTGAGTCAAGTTTTTAATGAGTATTTTTGGGTAGCAGCAGCAGCAGCAGCTAAAGATGCTTATCTTGAGATTCAGATGAAAATACGGGGGCATCTATGGTAACTAAGTAAGTGCTATTAGCTGCAGCAGAGCGTTACGTGACGTCACTCAAGGATGCCACAAGCTCAGCTGAGAATTCAATTTATTTGCAGCGACATTGGAAAATGATAATGGTTAGGCTGCTTTAAAATTAGGGAATATTTTTGATATAGAATATTTTATGAGTAGTTGAGGTTGTGCGATCTTTTTAGAATCTTTTTTGACCTAATCTACAGTGGAGTTCGTTGCCTAAGTCTTTTCTTTACGTAGTTTAAGAGATCAAAAACCTTTATACTTTACATTTAGTAAAATTGAATATGATAGAAGAAACAAATGTATCAAACTATTACTTTGCTTATCTCAGCAAATCTACAAAGACTTTCTGGACTCTCTTCTAATGCAGTTTGTTGCCTAAGTCCTTTCTTATCATGACTAAAAACTCTGTAAACCAATACATTGTCCACTTTCTCCTCATATCTCACTTTCCTTAGCACACCAATAAGCTGCAGTTATTTGCCAAATTCTTCTTCTTTTTTCAACATTCTTGCAGTGCAGTTTGTTGCCTAAGTCTTTCTGAAGAGCCCTCGCAACATACTCGATTCTTATAACATGCATAATTCATATTTAATATCAAGTTCGTTGCCCAAGCGCCGGCAATCGCATCGATCAGCTTTATAACGAGCTAGTCTCGGGGTTTCCCTCTCTATAGTTCTTCGTGTTCTTCTTCAAGTAGTTCTTATGCGCCATGTTTCGAGGCACAAAAAGTCAGACGAAGCTGAGCGCATTTCCGTTTCTTAATCAATGTCACAGCTGTCATTTCAATGGCCAACCGCCTGGGCGGCTAACTGTTTTTCAGTACATCGGTTCGGTTTGGTTCTAAAAACAGATTTGCATACAATGCAACTTCTATAGAGGGAGTAGGAGAGAAGTAGAGAAGGAGGAGGGATCGGCGCTTCTTCAAGTGCAGTTTGCTCTTGCACAATTTCAGTAGAACAAGAAAAACAGTCGAAAAAGAACTCAGCAAAGTCGAGCTACACTTCCGCTTCTAAGACCTTCCCTCCCCCGTCACGTATTACTACTCCTATCGTCTGCACAGAAATCTGTCTCACGCCTAATAAAGTCAACTAACTACGAGGGTCGTTTGATAAGTCCGTGACTTTTTGTATTTGCCGCGCACCTGCTCTAAATACAACACTGCTCCTGTCAGCAGTTATCGATTAACAGCTGACTGTAAAATTTTGAGAAAGCTGCGTTTTTTGGTTTGCGTTTTATAGGCATTGAAAGCAGACGATCTCGTGAATTTTAACGAAAATGGAAAAAAGTGAATTTCGTGTGCTAATGGCAAAATTTCATAAATTGGGCTACGAACTGCTACCCCATCCAGCATATTCTCCAGATTTAGCCCCCTGTGACTATTTTTTGTTTCCAAACATGAAGAAATGGCTCGGCGGTAAGAGATTCGGGTCAAATGAAGAGAAACACAGAAACAAACGACTATTTTGAGGGCCTTGAGAAAACCTATTATTTGGAAGGAATAAAAAAATTGGAAAAACGCTGGACTAAATGTATAGAGCTAAAAGGAGATTATGTTGAGAAATAAAACGCTTCTTTGACGAAAAAAATATATTTTATTCAAAAAGTCACGGACTTATCAAACGACCCTCGTAACTAACTCGCACGCCGACTTGTCGGTTTAATTACGCTGTCGAGTTGAACTTGGCTTATGTCACCCACCTCACATGCGATTCGTACTCGTATGCCACGAAAAGTTCATGTACCACTTCGTCACAGTCGAGAGAAGGCCCAAAGGAAGTTGAGTTCAGATCACAGAAATGACTCTTTGATGAGTCGACAAACGTAATTTTAGAATTTCTGTCATTAATCACTTGTGCACTTGACAACCCTAAAGCAGCTACTAATCCAGCTAACCATCGTGCTCGTGCTGACATCATGTTCACGCACTTAACGCGATTCTTGCTGGGATTTTCAACAGGTACATTATTAAAATATTATATTTCACTATATCATCGATGACAGTTTGTGCTCAAATCGGTGGCGATCCCATCGATAGTCCACTTTGCTTTAGGCATTTTTGCCATTTTTCTATGTCTATGTCTGACATTTTAGCAAGCTTTAATCATTTGTTTTGTTCTGCACACCGAGTGAGCTTTAGTTTATATTATATATTTTTTTATTTTGGTATGTAAATGGTTTTTTTTTGTTTGGGGGGCGCATGCAACGATCGCTGTCCACCTACTCAACGCAGAGATTGCGCTTTATGCTAAGGCTAATGGGTTTTTAGTTTTGTTACGCAAATAAAAGCCAAAGCGTCTGAAAATGTGGGTCAACTGCACCGCCTGCCCTCCGCCCCCGTCGGCTGCCCCGTCACCTGTTCGTAATGAGTTTTAATTGTGCGCAATGTTAATTTTAATTCTAGTTCAGTTAGTTAGTTGTGTTTACGATCTATGCCGCCGCCGCCGCCGAACCCTTTACTAAGTATCTCTCACTCGCTGTTAGGTCTGGGCGCGAATCCAATATTAGTGTGGGTCACAGTTAGCGTGGGTCTATGAAGCTGTAAGCTGGTGTTATGAGGAGCTTTTCGAGCGTACTTACCATTCAGCTCATCCATGGGAAAACGATCACGATCGTGATCACGGTCGCCAGGCATGGGACGATCTATAAGAAGGAGATATGCATAAGGTTTAGTATTGATTAAGATATGAAGGTTAAAAGACCTAAGCAACCCTTACAGGCTCTCTCATTCTCCCATCCCCTTACTTACTTTTATTGCCCTGAATATAATCCTCGGGATTGAAATAGGTCGATATTGTCTTATCATCATCGTAACCGCTGTACCCGCTGCCGTTGCGACGCACGTACTCATCCCTCGGCGGTGGTGGTCTGTCGTAGGCAGGTGGACGTGCCGATGAGCCTGGACCTGATCCGTAGCCTCCTCCATCATGCTGCGGTGGATCAGGTCGATTCGTGTAGTCTGGACGTGGCTCACGATGTCCATCATAGTTGTCCGTAGGTCTTGGTCCATAGGAGGGCGGTGTTGAGCTGGGATCAAAGGGTCTCGCAGGCGAAGGACGCGGATATTCAGGTCGTTCACTACCATATTCCGGTCTGGGTGCATAACTAGGTCGCTCTGCTGACGCAGGACGCAGTGTGGTGGGAGAATAACGTTCTGGGGTGCCATAGCTATAACCATTGCCATAGCCTAGACCAAAGATTGGGCGTGGCGGACCATGTGGCGTCGGCCGAACAGCGTCATCGTCCATGCCGCCATACGAAGGCCTGTAACGCTCATCCACTTCGGGCACATTGGCTGCATAGCCACCAGGTATATAGGCATCATCGTTGGGCGCCGGATAATTGTGCTCGTAGAGCGTGGGATATTTGTACAGTGGATAAATGTCGTGTGAGAAATACAAACGATCTCCCACACCGGGCACACCACCAGCGGGACCCGTTGGAGGTGGCAGTGGTGGCCCGTCCGATGGATGCACCGTATGTGGCGTGGGATTAACAACCAGCACTGGCGTATTGCCCACATCCAGTGGTCGATTGGGCAAATTCACTGGGGTTACGCCCGTGCTGATCGGACTGGGTGCTCCGTCGAGCGAATTGTCGCTCAAATCGAAGCAATTCGTTTTGCGCGCATACAAATCAAAGTCGGGATCGAAAATGATGCCACCTGGTCGTCCGCTGCCGCCGTTCGATCCACCGCTGGCATTGCCATACTGCTCCGACGACAACTGACATGTGCCGTTTCCGCGTCGATGCACACTGCAATCAAAGCAGAGCGAGAGAGAGAGAGAGCGGGATGAAGCAGACAGAAAACAAACGTGAAACTCAATTGTTGTTGGGTAATCGCGAATCGGAATTGCAATTGCCCCCTTAGCTCACCCGAATGAGATGGCCTGACACTTCTCGCCCGCCTGCAGGCACCGCTCCTTGCACATCTTCAGCGAGTTGGTGTCTTCGGTGCGGAAGGTCTTCTCAAATGGCAGCATTGCCTCCAGTGCGATGCGCTCGAAGCAGTCTGCAACAGAAAGAAAATACAATACTTCGATTGAAAATTGTTCAAAGTTCACTACACTCTTGGGTAATGATCGCAATACCCCTCCCCCCCTCTCTTCTGCCCCACGGTCCCCTCTACTCTACGAAGCGTGGACAGAACTCTGGTGTTGGCGTGGGCGATGGCGTCACTTGCACTTTCAAGGCCATTCATTCTCCTGTTCCACACTGTACGGTAGGTTAGTTTTATGTCGACTCCTCTCGCACAATTGTCTGTCTGTCCCTCCAATTGTTTAGTCAACTTTGGTGTTTTGTTCTTTTTCCGTGAATTTACATTTTTTATTTGAATTTTATTAGACTTGCGTGCCGCGTGGACGCAGTTGACTGCGATTAACCCATGTGTGGCCCATAGAACTCCGTGTTCTGTACTCCAGCTCTGCGGCTCATGAATAATTCAATAAGGTCAACTACGGCTAACACCAACAAGTGAAACAGTGGACAAGGTAGCTCCCTTTACCCCTTCTCCCGCTCTTGTAACAAGTACAGCCACAAATAAGCTAATTATATGCAGATATCTATAAAGTAGGTCTGGGTTTTTGGGAACAGCAGAGCAACAGAAATATTGTGCGATATGTTTTCCTCTGATTATTGAATCAGCAGAATATCAATTCAATAAAGTTTAAATATGTTTTTCACATTTTGGAAAATTATGCCTAATATTTACAGAGTATTATAGTTTATAGACCGATTTTCAATATATTAAATAGTCATATTCATTGAAATCGTAGTCGTCAAGGTAACCCAATAATATTTTAATAGATTTCAAGTTATTGAGATGAAGTTTCACAACAAACAATTGCAATTATTGCCTTTTTATTTGCAATTTCAATCCATCTCAACTAAAGTCTGTGTTTTGGAAAATAATGTCAAGAATACACATTAATTTTAAACTCAATAAATTCATTTTTGTTGAGTCTCGTATTGAATAAAAGTTTATAGACCGATTTTATTAAAATTTAATAGTTATATTCATTGAAAACGTCATCGTTAAAGTTACCCAATTACATTTCAATAGGTTTGTTGTTAAGCGGATGTTTATTTCACAACAAACAATTGCAATTATTGCATTTTTATTTGCATTTTCACGCAATCTCAACTAATGTGTGGGTTTTTACCTTCCCAGTCTAGAGCTATTAAATCGGTTGATAACTCAAGTCATTGCAGTACAACAGACTCCATAAAATTACAGTAAACACCTAGTGGAACCTTTCCAAATCGTAAATATTTGATCAATTTACTTCAACATACCATTTCGCGCCGAAACAAGCTGATTATCCACAGTGAGAGACGAGGCGAGGGGCGCCAGCAGCATCCACAGCAGCGGCAGCAGCAGCAGAGCGCGCTGCCTGAATTCAACTTTGTGCATCTGATATGATCTTTTATTATATGCGGTATTCTTTCACTTGTTTGCGCACAGAGAAAAGATCTTTTTCGAAGCTGAATTTCTTTTAATTTTTCGCTATTGTTTGCACTTCACGGGGTCACGCTTCCTTTGGCATTATTTATTTTTGTGAGGGAGTACAACTTGAGATCGGAACTTAAAATCTGTTGCATGTACTGCTTGGATCGACGGGAGTTTGGGAACTGAGACCAAGCGAAGCGACCGCGGCACGTAGAAAACTTCTTCTTCTTGTGTCTTTCTTTCAATCTCTCACTTTGCGCGCCTTTCTTTTTGGCCCGACGTTCGCGTGTCTCTTTGTCTCTCTCTCTCCCTTGCTCTGTTTTATTGCGGCTTTCGCGTTACGTTTCGCTACTTTTCACATTCTTTTCACCGTTAATTATGTTGCCAAAATATGCAGATCGTTAAAGATGAGATGTGGGATCGTCTCGTGGGGCTAGATTTGATATGATATGAAGAGTGAGTTCTCTGAGGGACACTGTGTGTGTGTGTGAGAGTGTCATTAACCCTTGGGTGCTTGCTTTGCTTCCTTGATGACGTCACTTAGTACCAATCGTACTAGCCTCTGACCTTTCGGGCAAAGTTTATCGGGGAAGCTAATTAACATAGACGAATGACAAAGTGTTCAGCAGGCCGTAAATACAATTGCCCTCGTCGCACTTGGCCAAAGCCGAAAAGCGCAAATAGTAAAAACAATAAAAACCAAAAATCAAAAATATAAAAACCGCAAAATTTTTAATTATTGCCAGCAGCTTGAAGAGCCGCAATTAATTTATTATGACAGCTTGAGAAAAAACGCTAAAAGATTAATTGCTGGTGAACCAAAAGAAAGAGATGGCAAAAGACATAAAGATTCTTAAGCGACGCTTTCAGCAAAATTCTTTAATAATCTAAAAGTTTCTGATTTAGTTTTGCATAATTCTTGTAGAATTATGTAGTTTCTTAAAGAATCTCTTGTTTTAGCATAATTCTTGAAGAACATAGCATAGTTTTATTGCAGAAGACTCTTCTTTGCTTTTGTTCTTCTACGGAAATTTCACTTTGGCGCCGCCTTTCCGCTTCGTGACGGTTGCAAATTAAGCGAAAAGCGGAGAAAGGGTAGCAGATCTAACGGTACATTTGTTAGTCAAGCTTCCGTTGCGCCTTGACACTTTGACGCATATTTCGGCTAATGGGAAGAAAGCTCACGTACACATCTAGTATGCTTACTAACACACACTCTTACACAGCAAACACCCACGCAAATTTCTAAATGCAACAGCGCAAATTTCAATTTTACTTTAAACTCAAATTGTTTCTTTTCTTTTGTTATTTTTTCGCAATTTATTTACATTCTTTTTTCAGCTTTTTCTTCTCTTTTTATCTCTTTTATTTTCTCTCCTTTTATTTTTTGTTACACGTTGCCCGCTTCGTTTCGTTGCGCTGCGACGCGAACCGCACTCGCTAAACAATTGAAACTGAATAAAAATTCTGATTTAGTTGTATTCGAAACTCATCGGATGAGCAGAAAGCAGCGCCGCCGACAGCGACGCCAGCAGAGACAGCCAGGCATCAGCAGCAGCAGCAGCAGCAGCAACATCCAAATAAAAAAGCATCGCGCACTCTTTTGTTGCCGCTGACGCTTAGCTGGAGCTGTTGCTGGAGCCGCCACTGCTGTTGTTGTTATTGTTGTTGTTGTTGCTGGTGTTTACGGCGTTTAGATTTGAACTTAGGTGAGGCAGCAACAGCAGCACCAGCAGCAGCGACGCCAGCTAAGGCAGAGTCGTCATCGTCGTCTTCGGCTTGGGGGCACTTCGCTTTGGCGCTTAAAGATCTTCATCGCGTTGATTATCATTATTATGTTATCATTCATCATTATTTGCCGCGCTGCGCCCACCTGGAACTGAATTGGGCTGCCTGGCGCTTGCCGTGTTGTCTCTCTCTCTTCTTTCCTCTATCTTCCTGCTGTCTTTGTCTCCATCTTCAGCGCCATTTCCTCTAATTGCCGGCAATGACTCACGAAAATTGTTTTTTTAACCTAAAATATAACAAGAAAATTTGCACGATCTGAGCAAGTCGACTAGTTGATACACTTTTTTTTGCAGGAGAGACTCTTTCTCTTTCTTGAAAGAATGTAACTGTTCCCGTTATGAAGACTCTAGGTTAATAATAGCTTACAAAGTGAAGGATCAGTATGTGTTTTTATTCTTACTTATCGTTTTTAAATGGAGCTTCGTAAAGTTCTAAAAACAAAAAGCAGATATTAAAAATTATATTTATAATTTAATTGCGGTCTTTATATAGACCTTCATTAGACCTCAACAATCTAAATTCTTGTTTATATATGCTCTTTCTTGTATAGATATCTATATTGACCTCTATTACTTATATATTTCTTATTGTCTTTCATTTTCAAGCATATTAAAAGCTCTTAATATCAGAATAGATCTACCGCACTTTGCCTACATATACAAAGGTTGATTTATTTCTTTCTTTTTTTTTTCTTTCTGACTACCCGTTCAACTGCCCCCACTTAGCTAATATACCCTACATTGTTCCGCGCTCCAGACTGCAATTAGAGGCAAGTGTTTTGGTCTGCAAGAGTCTGGGAGAGAATTTGTGGAGCAGTTGAATTAGAACCGACTTTACGAGCGACTAGAACACACACAGGGCGGCCGGGTCTGGCCTAAGAATACTAGTTATAATTATTATAATAAGAATAATAATAATAATAGTGAGAAGCAGACGGGGAGCAAGAACAGCTACAATGTTTACGCTTTGTTAGCTCGCAATTCAAATTGAATCTTGGCCCGCTCGCCGGGCAATACCAACGAGTTAACTGAGGGGCAGCAGCTGCCGCTGAAGCGTTAATTGGTGCAAGTTTTCACTGCAATAGCCGAAAAAAAGCTAGATATAGCTGTGTATACGTATGTGTGTGTGTGTGAGTGTGTAGTGTGTGCACTTTGGGAGGCCTTTTGGGTAATTGGCGACACCTTTAAGTGCCGACCTTGTCATGCTCGCTGACGTCGTCTAATTCAGGCCGGGGCTGTTCTTCATCAGCGCGCCGACAGCGACGCCAGCAGCGAGCAGCGACGTTGGCATCAAGCGAGCGTGTCCAGGCAGCGCAGCCAGCCGAAGATCAGTGATTCAAGCGAAGCCAACCCAACCCAAGCAGGCCCAACCCAAGCTGAGCTCATTCTAAGCCAATTAGCTGGGCGAAACAGGAATTCACGAGAATCCTTCGCCCAGCTGTCGAAGGTGAAGCTGGCGTGGGAGCAGCCCCCAAAATAGAATAAAACAGAATAACAAATAAGCAAAACAAATAAATGTGGCAGCAAAACAAAAGCAAAACACACAAAGATTGCACAATTTGCGGCTTAGTTTGATTTTGTTTTTTGATTTGTTTTTTATTTGATTTATTTTTGGGGGGCGCGCGCTGCTCTACATTTTGTGGCTCCTACTTGGCCCCCGTTTGGCCATTTGAACGTTTTGCGTGTCAGTGTGGCCAAACTGTCGTCACGTCTGTCTGTCCTGGGTCCAGTTGTCCAGCTGGAGCTATCAAAAATCGCATCAGAAATCGCTCAACATGCAACAGGCGATCGACGGAATGGCGCACGCGCAGCGACTGACAAGTGCGGCGAGACAGCAGCAACAACAACAAGTTTGGTGTTGGGTGAGGTGTGGTATGAGGCAGTGATAGGCTAGTAGATACTCTGCAGAGTGAGAGGCAGAAGCAGAGAGATGGACAGCGGTGACGTTTTTGTGAATGAGGATATAATGAACCATACAAACTGGCTTGGCTTAGTCAATACACTGTTCCAGAAAATACCTTGTAATGTTTATTCTGTTTATAGTTGTTCTGCTTTATTGGTGGTTTCCTTTTTTACTTTAAGAGTTCAAAGTATTAGTCTATCACTAATGATTGGCTTTAGAGTAAAATTTTGTTTAGATGCCTTGGCATACCCTGCCATTTTGTAAAAGGAATATACTCAAAATCTTGGCAATCTGATTATTTTTAGTCTCTTTTTTTAAAGGCTTAAGCCAAAAGAATTTTGGAGTTTTTCCTGCCAGAAAATACCCGGAAGTCCATACATTAAGGGTATTTCCCATTTAGTGCCTGACTGTGCTATTGTTCTCCTCTTATGCTCTTCTCTTTCTACACTCCTGTATCAAACTCACTCTACAACTTAACTACCCCCTTTACTGCACTCATCCGCCTACAGGGTATCACAAGCTCAGCTTGGAAGTCACTTGGCATCACGTTCGGCAGCGTGAAAAATTTGAATATGCAGCGCGTGTCTAAACTGATATTGGATGCAGATATCACTCGCGTATCGGGCCCAAGGAGCTCGTAATACCGCAACAGCAGTAGTGGCAAGCAGCAACAACAGTAGCATTAGCTGCAAAAACGTTGCAAAGCGTATTGAAAAGCGAGTTGAAAGCGAATGAATCCCATCGATTGGGTAAACGCATAAATTGATCACACTGGATTGACAGTTGTGGGCGAGCAGGAAACCATCGAGTGTGACTGCATTAATTATGTAAGCACTTTATCGCCGGACACTTCAAAGTGACACAAATGCTGGGGATAGTTCTGGGAACCTGCAGTTAAATTCTTTATGAAATATGTGACCAGCTTAATGGCAAATTGCCTTTTTGCTGTTCAGATAATCAGATGTGGAAATGCATGGAATGCTATATCATTATCTCTATAAGTTTTTTCCAGCAACTTACTTCAACTTAACCTCGCTATATGTATGTATCTTATCTGTATATGCATTAAATTCCAACTAAATAACCATAAAATTGTCGGCTGGCAATAATCTAGATAAAAGCGAGTTGTATTTTGAAAGAAACATGAAATTATTATGGATCGGTTCGATAGGAAAATCAATTTCAATTATTGAATTATAATGCTTAATTACCGCAACGGATTCGTAATGATTGAGAGAATTCGCTGCTGTAGAACTGGTTATTGAGTGCAACTTCTTATCATAAACGATTTGAGTGTGTGTCGTTATTCAATGCATGTTCAATCATGCCACACTTGAGAGGGGGTGCACCCCCCGCCTCCCCTACTGCCTCCCTCTTCTTGAAGTTGAAATCGAAACAAGGCACTTGAACGTTTAACTGTCCCCCACACACGACAAACTGATTTGTAGTAGATTGGGCAATAACTATAACGGCAACGACAAGCGAAACCGACAAGCGAAATATGACATTAGTTGTTAGCAAACAGCTGAGCTCAGCTCGAGGCCCCAAAGCGCGTGGCATGCCCCATTGTATGAGTGTGTTCCACATTCGAGTGAAATCCAAACCCGCCTAGCAGGAAGTATTTGCATTCGCGCAATTTGGGATTCGCTCACTGAAAATGAAAGTAATCATCTGTGCGGTAGCCACAACCACACAACCCCCTCCCGGCCAGACTTATTATTAGTGTTGCAGCAGCAGCAGCAACGGCTGCAACAGCAGCTCTATCGGTTTGGGGGGCACGCACAACATAGCGCACCCAAAGCTCTCCCGGCATATTTATCACACACAAGTAAATCCATTGCGCAATTTGTTAGACGTCAAACGGTCGCAATTTGTGGCGCAATTGCCGGGGCACTTGCAACGGGCGCGGCTGCTCTCGCCCTCCAAAGACTCCAAGACACAGTGGCCTACATCGGTGTGCAGACACTGCGTGTCAAGTGGATAGGATAGCCGCATAAAAGGAATAAATACTTTAAATGTTTATTTATTTTTCGCATTTTGATTGGGAAATAAATCTTTTATAATCGATTTTCATAAGGATTTTAAATTGATTTCAAAAAAATAAAATTTTAATAATAATTTCACTAGTATGTTCTTCTACTTTGTTGTCCGCCATTGTTATCCACCACATGCAGCACAAACAGGATAGCGGAGTTGTTTAACAGACGCTGAACAGTGCTCGCTGTTAGGCGACTGTTAGCAGAAAGTCCCATGGTGGCGGTTATGTCAATCGAACGCGACCCACAAATATAATCGATAATCAAATGCTTGTAAATGGCGTCGTGTGGTGCATTACTTGATGAGCTGCTTCGCTGCTTTGCAAAAGGTCTTAAGCCGTTTTCGTGGGCTCGCTGGAGCTGTTAAGTAATTGCCCGTAATGCGTTTTATTGCAAATTTCTGTTTGGTTTTACGTGGTACGTGATCGAGATACACGCACACACACACAAACGCACACGAATTCACACATGCTCTGCCTGCTGTGCTCCTCTTCTCACGCCGCAACGCAATTGTGACCCATTTTCAGGGGCAATTGACACGACTTAACTGCAGCAACAGCAACTGTTGCTGCTGCTGCTACAGCGACAACAGCAACAGCTGCTGTTATGGCCACACATCAGTCAAGGTCGTTTGGCCAAAAGATGTCGGGATAAGTTTGACAACAATTCGGTTACAACAAATTTTGATTATTGCGGCCGTTCACTTTTTATTCCCCAACAGAAGGCCGATGCGTTCGATGGTATTTCGTATATGTCGTATATATAGTTTATGTGCTAGTTGATCAGTCACTCGGAATAATTTCCGTGGAAGACACAAGACAGCTAAGGCAACAACAAAATGCTGCGATTATGACATATATAAAATAATTCGTTTTGTATTACACAAATGACAAAAACAACATGCACAGCGAACTGACTCTAAAACTAGCCCCAGTCAAAGTTCGATTGTCTGTGTCAGCTGGAGAAGACTACAGCGACCGCAACAACAATAACAATAACAGCAACACGGACAACAATAACTGGTACAACAACAAGAACAATGAGTGAAGTAGGCTGCAGCAGAGGATAGTCGATTGTAAGATACCGATTATTCGAAAAGGGAAATGTCGAAAGGGAAATTTAACGATAACTTCAAAAATTAAGGGCTACAAGGACAAGAACAACTAGTGCTGCAAACGCAGTAAGTCGATTGTAAGATTACGATTAATCGGCTCGATTTCGATGCGTCAATAATAAAACTGTGTAAAAAAAATACATTGCATTATTTGTCCCTTTTACGACTCTAACATACCCAGCTTCTATTTATGCTACAGGGTATCCTAGCAGCAACAAGTACGACTTAATTTTGCGGCAACTGATGCGTGGTCGTGCGAGCTGCTGCTACTGTTGCCCCTGTGTGTGTGCTACGTGCAGCTACCCCTCGGGTTAAGAAAATCAACCGTCAGACCCCTGGCCAAAACTTAGTAAGCTCATAAAACAGTTAACAGTGCGCTGCTGTCTTTGCTGTTACCGCTGATGTTGCCGTTGTTGTTGTCGTTGTCGTTGTTGTTGCTGTTGCGCATGCGTCACGTTTGTCTGTTACATTTGTCGTCGCTGTCGTCGTCGCAGCCGCTGTTAACGCGCTCTGTCGACGACGGTTTGCGCTGTTGTTTGTCGGCCTGGCGCCTCCAATTGGCTATAAAACGGATGAGCCGCTGGCCAATGGTTATCAGTCATCGACAGGCATTGGCAGTGCAGCGGGCATTATCAGCAGCAGCAGCAAGTCGCGAAATAAACCAAAACAATCCAAATATGATCGCACTCAAAGTTTTCGTAAGTTTTCGTTAAATCTTGACAGGATTCGCGTGTGTTCAATCGGTGAAATCTGAATAAATAAAGCCATTAAATTTTACAAATAAAAAACGTCTTATGTAACAAAAGATAAAAGAGTCCCAGTGCTGACTACATGAGATTAACTGGTCTTATGTAATCATAGCGTTTCCGATAATAACCAAGTGCGGAGTAGTTTTCATTTCGAAATTGAAGTCGATGAGTTACGATTGAAAACATGTCTATAAAATTCGTTATACTTCGGGATTTGGAAGTTTCGAGATTTTAATTACTTTGCTTTTCATGTGAAATATTGGTTAACTAGGAAGGTCCTTTTGTCTGAACTGAATGAAACTATTAAATATTATTAGAGTGTTGTTGATAATCCTTTCAAAAAAGTTTTGAAATTTTGCTGAAATTGTAGTACATTAAAAATTGCTTATTCAGAAAACTTCTATGAATTCAGAAAACTATTTCCAAAAATTATATTTTTAATAATTAAGGAAAAGAACCAACGACTTGAATATAACAAAGTATTTCCATCGATTTTACTTAATTGAACCATAGACTTGTGCGGGAAATCAACCCAGAATCAATGATACTTCAACATCATAGAGATACTTAAATTTTATAGCTACAAAACAAATGTTTAAATTAGAATTAAGTTCTCTCGCGTTAAACCATAAATGCAAATCAATAGCAATTACAAGTCATGTTATAGCAAAGCGATACTATAAATTATAGCAGTCTTTTAGGAATGCATGAGAAACTTCTCACTTGAAACTAATTGTATTGTCCATTCTCGCTTCCCTTCCCTTTCCTTTGCACAGGTCTTTGTCGCACTCTTCGCTGTGGCCTACTGCGCGCCCAGTCCCGGTTTCTTTGGCAAACAGTAAGTACGATATAAACCCATTATAACCCCAGTTACTCTACGACATATGCTATATGGCTATATATGAGTCGCTGCTTAAACACTTCCCGTGTTGAGCAAGTCTTGTCGCGATTTTATTAGCCCCTCGATGGGGTTTTAAGCATTCGCTCGACATTTAGTCCCAATGAATTATGCATGCGACTTTGCAATTGGCCGCGAAATGAAGCAATCAATTGGTAAATAGAGCTGGCTAACACCTCTAGATAGACCAGAGCAGAGCCGATGTGAGCAGGGACACCCCTAGAGTGGATAGTGGTGGCCAGTGAACTGACGCGGAGGCAACGCTCAGGAATTTCTGGCATTTGTTGCATTATAATGACGCGACGACGCACATAATTGACGCGACTTTAATTACGAATTCCGAGCATTAGTCCGACGACAACGCCGATGGCGAGTTCAAGCAACTGCCAAGTGAGAGCGAGATGGAGAGAGTGGCCGAGTGAGACGGCTACAAGTTGAGCTCGTTGCCAGCTATTTAGCTTATTAGCTAATGTAACATTGACTGCCAATAATAGCCCACTCCTCCTTGCCTGGAGGGGATTGGGGGTATCTCTGCCTGCTACCCCCACAAATTTCACTTTCATGCAACTTTCCATTCTCTTCTTCTCTTCACTACCCGCAGCGAGCACCACACAATCCATGTGCCCTACAAGGTGCACACTGTGCATCACCATCATGTGCAGAAGGTAGCGGTGCCTGTGGTCAAGCACGTGCCCGTCATCAAGGAGGTGCATGTGCCCATCTACAAGGAGGTGCCCGTGCATCATGTGCACCACGAGGAGATTGTGCCCCTTCATGTGCATGAGGATCATCATGATTACCACCACGATTTCCACAAGGGCTGGTGGTAAATCCCCCCTCCCCCTCCCATTCCCACCACCTTACCCCGCCCCTTTGCTCTGTAAATACAATCTTTATAAGTTAAGCAACAACGGATGAAAAATGCTTGTAAATAAAGTGAGATTTTCGATTGTTAACAAACTTTTCCCTTTCGTTTTTTTATCTTTCGTTTTTTTCGGGCAAGTGCCGGGCATAATAATTATTATTTTAGTTTTAATTTGCAGTTGCACTTGACCTTGGTAGCGCGCGCAGTGGCCGACGCAGCCAGCGCCACTGCCGCCGGGTTTTGCAAGAACCACTTTCACAAACGCGGCTCGGGGTCAACCGGCAGCGGCAGCAGCAGCAGCAACCACTGAGTACTTGCTACTCCCCTTGTAGCCCCCACCCGCCCCAATCTGCTGATCAGCAGCAGCCAACTGCGCTCCTTGTCGCAGCGCGGAACTGGAAAAGCAAGCAGCCCGTGGTAGGGCGTGGCACATTCTTGTCGCCTAGCAAGGTTTTGGTCAAAGAATCGCACAATGCATTAAGTTTTTACAGCTGAAACGTTTAGGCACGCGGTCATAAATCCAGTTAGAACAAGGCTACAGTGGCACTAGGCTATGAAGATCTAGACAGATTGGGGACATAATAAATAAATATAATAATATAATAGACCTATTTTTTATCCTTTTGCCAAAGTTGTTCCTTGTAGAACAGACTCTGAAGAACTGAGAAGATTGCGTAAGGGTATGAAGAACTCGACTGATCAGGAAAATATAGGTTTATAATCTTATTTACATTATAAATCTACTACTCATTCTCATATTTAAGTTATTCCCTGCAGATCAGAACTAAGAAGATAACCTGATAAGGTCTAAACTTAAGTAAGTCCCAAAGTCGTTCACTGCACAGTAAACTTTCCATATGATACAACTGAAATGCAAATCAATAAACTCTTACTGGTTCATTCAAGTCAACTTTCACTGTAGTCAGTTAAACGTAGTGTGCATGAAATTGCCGCTTGATCGAGTTTACAACATGAAAATGATCTTTAACTCAATTTATGATGAAATTAAATGGCCATAAAACTTGACATACAGTGAAGCTGCGCTAAGGTAGAGCAGTTAAAAGAAAATATAATTCATATGAGGTAAATCAACTGCAGGCTAATTTGATCGATACAAAGATTGTACACGGCAATAAACTCGGTAATTTTATGACCAACATGCTTTGCTTTTTATTTGACGCCAACAACCGAATTTCATAATTGAGAACTTGTCGCGTTGAAGGAAGCTAAACGGAAATGCGTGTAATGAGTGTAGATTCAGTATAGTGTAGTGTAGAGTGACCGAGAGAGTGAGACAGATAAAGAGAGAGAGAGTGAGACGGATAGAGAGTGAGACAGTGCACGGTGAGACAGTTCTTTAGTGACAGTATGGAAAGTTGGGGCACTGATGAGGTGAGACTCCAGCGGGATAGAGACGCTCCGTCCAGCCGGGTAGAGGTGGCGCTGCCACTGGTGCACCACCATGTCCGGCATTCACATCGCAGTAGGGATAATTGGGGCAGGTCTGGGGATTGACGCCAGCTGGGTATTTGTCACCACCAGCCGAGGCAGCAGGTGCCGCATTCCAGGCGGGCTGTGGCTGCCACTGCGGCTGAGGCTGGGGCTGCCATTGGGGCTGGGGCTGTTGCCAGTGCTGCTGGGGCTGCTGCCACTGGGGCTGAGGTTGCCACTGAGGCTGTGGCTGCTGCCACTGCGAGCGCGGATTGTGCAGACGCTCATTATCACAGATCGGGAAGCCGGGACAGTCCTGAGGATTAACACCAGCCGGATACTGAGCAGCTGGTTGATGTTGTGGCTTGGCCAGCGCCAGAGCCAGGCAGGAGGCGATCAGCTAGAGGAGAATGGAAGTGCCCAGATGAGACTTGCTGAACTTAGGCACACGCGCACACGAGCGGAACTTACTAGCTTGAAGAACATGTTGGGTGATTGATTGTTGTGGGTAATCCTTGTGGCCAATTGGACTATAAAGTCGTTTGTCTAAACTTAAACTTCCAATTGGATTCCTCGTCAGCGCTGCACTGTGGGACAAACAGCACAGTCACTTAGCTTTTATAGCCAAGCACAGTCTCTCTCGTTGACCGGGGCTAGAACCGAGCAGCAGCAGCAGCAGCCGCAGTCGCAGTCGCAGTCGAGTCGGTTTCACTTTCATTGG
The DNA here is from genome assembly GCA_018904595.1 of Zaprionus indianus. Classification (NCBI taxonomy): domain Eukaryota; kingdom Metazoa; phylum Arthropoda; class Insecta; order Diptera; family Drosophilidae; genus Zaprionus; species Zaprionus indianus. Next base: position 2,672,003 of record JAEIHA010000152.1, read on the forward strand.
CTGGCGCAGATTTGGTGCGGCAATGGCAACTGCAACTGTTGCTGTTGTTGTTGTTGTAACTGTACTGGTCGTTGTTGTTGTTGTTGCTGACTGATCTCGCGCATATTTTGCTTGATTGGCCCAACAGATTATTATTAGAGTCTTTGTTGTGCTTGCGAGCGCGAACAAATAAATCGAACGGCCACAACACACACACACATGCAGAGTTACACATATGCATATAGTACTTATAGCTGGCATATACAGACATTTATATCGAGTTACAGGCATGCCGTCATTAGCAATAGCAATGAACTAAGCCCCCAACTTGTGTGCGGGACCCGCTCGCATTCTGGCCAAAAAAAAAAAATCACAAAACATTGTTTGTCTTTTAGCTCGAGCGCGTTGGCGGTGGCGTTGGAGCCAACGTTTTTGGCCAAGTGCCTCGGCTTCCAACCCTGTCGCCCATTTGCCTGTCATGGGATCTGTTCGTGAATCACTTTATTTGTATCGCAGGTTTCCCTCTCGTGCCACACACACACACACACACACACACGTGCAGAACACCTTTGCCACCATCGTCGCCATCGCCATTGCCATCACCATCGCCATCGCCACCACCGCCTCTGTCGCCCGGAAGGCGCTGCGCCGGCGAGCAAATCCCACATGTAAACTGGTTTCAGTGCAGCGAACTTGCACTAGATTCAATGCACCACACTCGACGACGACGCGAGCAATAGTTCTAGGCTAGGGATGGGCAATTGAGCAATTAAGTTCACTTTCAAAAATACATATTATTTAATAATTATTATGCAATTCTTATCGTTATTACATACGCCCAAATTTGCAATTACGGGAGTAAATGCAACAGTAGAAATGTGTGTGTGTTTATTGAGCCAAGTGTTGCTGAATAAATTATTTAAATAACTTGTAGAAAAGTATTTCAACTAACTTGCATAGTTTAGCTTATTCAAATAATTTCCTTGGGAAATTCCCCCAGTGAGTATTTATTTGCGCACTCATTAACAGTATCGATTATCGATTTCCATTGATATCCTTGCCCACATACAGTATTTTCTAATTAGAGTATTTTAAACTTTTGCCCATTCTTCAGCCCTGGTTCTAGCAGGTTTCGCCCAGCTTATGCAAATTATCTTGTTGCATATTGTCGCCTCGACAGCTCCAACATGTTTGTTATTGTTGTTGCTGTTGTTTGACTTTTGCCGCATACGCACGCATACGCCGCAGCTTATCCAATGCCGCCGCCGCTCAACTGACAGCAACAACAATTAAAGATAGGGGCGTACGCACTGACTTCCTGGCCAGAGGTCTGGTGCGACAGTGTCCACTACGTCACTGATAGATCAAATACGGCGGCAAATTGGTAAATTCAATTACCACCAGGCGAAAAATGTGCTGTCACACAAATTATGAGCTAATCAGGCAGCGGATAGTGGCCTCGGGTGGAGCACCTCACACACGGCCGGACGGACACACATGGGGAGAGGGGGAGAGAGAACTGATTGTGACGGTGGCCAATTGTTGGCAGTGCTGTAACAGATTTAGTTTAATTCTTATAATTTGTGCTTGCAACTGCCGACGCCGCCGCCAGCCATTGGCCAGGAATGTGCGCGGGCGCGGCTGCTCCACTTGTAGGTGGTTTGGCGATATGCTGGTGTTGGTGTCGTTGCTAACGGTGCTAGTAAGACGACGGCAACAGTTGCTGCTGCCGCTGCTGCTCTAGCTAATGCGAATGCGTTACGTGGCGCGGGCGCGCTGCAAGCCGATCTTGTTAGCCTTGATCAATGGCCCGGAAAAATAAAAGCCAGGCGAAATTGAAATTGTTGACCGTTCGCATAATGCAGTCAGTCACACTGGACACACACACACACACTCGTGCGGTGCCTCTCTAGAGTGTGTGTCCCCCTCGAGCCTGATTGTGTGTGGATTCGTGTCTGCGTCGTTTGTTCTCGCGCATATAAGTCGAGTCTGCTATCTCAAGCGACTGTCCGTCCAGCCCGGTCACCCCGTTCCCGTCTATCTTAACTGTCGGAGCTTGCCTTTTTTGTCACATTGCCGCTTTTTAAGTTATTATGCCATTAGCTGTCCACTGTCCCCCGTCTGTGTCGCCTTCTTTTTTTTCGTCTAGTTTCAGTTGCTGTTTCACTTTTAATTATCAATTTCCTTCTGTCAACGGGGCGTGCGCCAAGGTGTGCCGCGAAAGAAAGCCACCACCAGCAGCGGCAATCACTTTGCATATGTCTGTATGATCTGTATAATCTGCATATTTGTCCAAGCGAGCTGGTCAGGTCAGGTTTGTGTAAATAAAAACTCAATAATTATTCAGAAATTCGTTCATTCTTTTTCGTATCTTTGTTGTACATTTAAACTAGTGAGTGGGATTCGTTGGGGGGATTTGGGGGGGTTTAGTGACTAAACAAAGATTCTACACAGAATTTGCTTACCAACAAAGTGTTATTTTATAATAGATTAGGCAAAGCTTATGCTTATGCTTATAATTCATTTCATTTCATTGAACCTAAACCTGTTCAGGGCGCACTTGGGGAGCGGAATTTGAATCTACTGCAACACAAACAATCATCTTCATTCATTCCTTCGCTTCAGTCTCGCTGGCAACAGCAGCAGAAGCTGTGTGCTTAGTTTCCGTTTCAGTCTCTTCCACAGCCTTAGCATCTGTTTGGGCGTCAGCCTCAGTCTTTGATAGTTCCGAATGCAGAGCACGACGCGTTAAGAGTATATCATCTACAAAAGAGAGATAGAGAGAGAACAATTAACTTTAGATAAAGTGTCGCATAGGAAGTATAATCGACTCTAACCCGATTCGTCATCCTCATCGTCGGATGAGTCAGTGTCGGAGCTGTCGTTGCGCTGGTGCTGCAAACTCGACTGAGGCGTTTCGGGCTGCGGCGCTGCCTGCAGCGATAGACGGGGCGCGACGGGCCTCTCTTTGCGTGCTGGGTTCAATGTATCACAAAAGGCACATCTAAATGTGGCGTACTCATATTCCTCCATGGGCAGCATGCCTGTAATCAGTTAAATGATTAGTCAATCTTGCACCACGTATGGTTCTTTGTATAGTTACCGTTATGCTTGTGACAGTGCTTGCATATCATGCCAACGCGGTTCTGTGGTCCATCGCCCACAATGAAGTCCACAATGCGATCCAATGCGCTGCGTGAGCTCCCATCGATAATAGGGAACGGTGTACGCCTGCGCAACTCCTGTCCAGCTTGCACAGTCGGCGTTGCTGATGTCACTTGCAAGTTGGGGGCGACGAGGCTGCGGTTCATATTGTTGTTGTTCATGTTGCGATAGACCCCCGAGTAGGGCGTTAGCATGCGCTGTTGTTGCTGCAGTTGCGGTTTTGTCGCTGCCGTTTGTGGTGTGCGCGCTAGCACCGACGATGTTGTAGATTGGTTGAGGGGTGTGCGTGATGTTAGTGAAGGCAGCACGCCCCTCTGTTGCTTATCCCCAAAGCGTTCAAGCAGATTTAAAGCCACCTATAAAATATAGAAACACATTAGTCAAATTTAAATTAGTTCAATTATGGACAGTCGTTCGCCATTTACTTGCCTTGTAGGTCTCTCTGTCCATGACCTGCTCCAATATCTTGTTCTTCTTCTCCTTCAGCTGCGTTAGTTTGTCGCCATTTTTGTTGAGCTTGCGCTGAAAGTACCACGCAAACATTTGACGCAACAAGATAATGCTGGAGGAGAGAACACAATAACAATGACAATAACAATACACATATACACTTTCAGAATGTTGTTGTTCCGTCTGCACTTGTCGAATGTCAATGAGATCATCGAACGATTGATCGAATTGAGTCTCGAGTCTCGAGCACGGGTACTCACAGCACTGGGAACAGCAATAGGGGCACCAGATACATGATGCGCTCTTGCATTGTTGGCGGGAAATAGAAGAAATACCACAGAGCAAAGCCGACAACATAGATTCCAATTGTGATGCCAACAAAATTGGTTACAAATCGCCGTTTGCGCTCCTGCGTATTGATCACATATTTTTCTAGATCTTGTATCTGCACTTGCAGACCCTCCAGTATGACTGTTGTAGATTTTTCCTTCTATAATTAGAAATGCGTACGTATGTAAATTTTTGTTTTTTGCATACATACATATTCGTATGCGCTTTGAGGCACCTAGATAGGCGCCCTCGAATGCGTCGAGGTCTATATATTATTTTGCACTCACCCGAAATTTCGATAATACAAATCCCATTTTGGTCACCGTATAAATAAACTCAATACCCAGCTACTTAAATTTAAAATGTTAATAAAATTGAACTATTTTCGAGCCGTGACAGTGCCGCTAGTTGGTATTGTTGATGCTATATCGATATATCGATAAGTGTTGCATGCTCATCGCATAATACTTATCGCATAACGATAATAAATTGAACCCAAATAATTAAAATATGTAGCCAATTTGAATGATTTTTAAACAGTAAGTAAGCAAGTGTAGTACACTTCTTACAAATTAAAATATATCAAAATTCAAAAATTACTTATAATTTCAAATAAAATTTCTATCTTTTGTCAATAAGTCTTGCAACCCTAGTGGCAACAGCAACAGCTGTCTGTAGTTGCGCATTTTACAAAACACGAAATGTAAATTTGATTTATCATAAACATTTAATAAAAAAAGACGCGAGAAAATTCGACTGCATTTAAGTTTTCAATGTCAAGTTGCGACGCACATTACCAACTCTCGGAGCAGCCCGTTGTTAACTGAGACTGAAACAAAGAAAACTCGTCGTTACTGTGTGGGAGTTGAAAGCGCAACACAGTTAAAGAAAGCAATTGAAAAAGGCAGCTGCAGCTGTTGTAAACTTTTTATAAATTAAACTCAATAAAACTTGCAAATATGGCTAAAGTAATTTCCCAAACGACCTTTGACGACGTCGTCCAGGAAAATGTCGTGGAGTTTGCAATGAGCCCCAACGAGGCAAAGGAGGAGACAATAAAACAATTTGAAGCTCAGGTGCGTAATAATATTGCATGCGTCATCGCTTCACTTCAAGAGATTGGTTAATCATATTGTTGTTCTTTGTAGGGCATTAACCTGGCCAATATTATCAAAGATTTGTCAATCAATGCTGATACTGGCAAACCCATACTCAATGAAACTGTCGATAAATTGAAAACGCACATTAGCCAAAAGTCCGGGGATGCACAAGAGTTGCTGGAGCTGTTAACCATCCTGGAAACGGAGTGCCAGAAGTCGCTGGCACACCGTGTGTTGGCCGGCAAGAATGGTGCACACGATGCCCTCGTAACACTGCTGGAGCAGACGCTAGCCGATGAGACACTTAACACGGCGCTGCTTACTAAATCCCTGCAGGCTGCCAATAGCTTAACCCACAAACAACCGGATCTCTTTGATGCGGAGGCTTTATCCGTTGTGCATAAACTATTGGCACTTAAGGATCAGCTGGACATCACTTGCCTCACCCTACAGTGGCTGCAAAAGGCTTGCATCATGCATGAAATGAATCGGCAGAATATAATGAACTCAAGTATTGTTAAACTACTGAAGCCATTGCTGGGCAAAGATAATCCACGAGTGGTTCGCGAACTGACGGCAGTGTTCCGTTTCCTCGTGCTCGACGATGACATTCGTGTGGAATTCGGCTGCGCACACGAGCATGCACGTCAGATAGCCAACGAAGTGTTGCTGGAACTAGTGGAGCTGCTGCCCGCCTACGAGGATCCCAATGTGCTGGCCGATCTGTTGCTCACCATCGGCACGCTAGCCGTGCGACAGGAGTTGTGCACACTAATCGACGAAGCGGGCGGTCTTAAGATGATCTTCGACATAATGAGTGCGAATCTTAAGCAGGAGCGTCTGAATCGCGAGGCTCTAAAGCTACTGCGTGCCATGGCTGGCCATGACACTGTTAAGGCTCACATAGTGCAACAGGGCGTAGCGCCCATACTGAAAGAACTGCTGGATATGCATCAGGACAATGAGAACGTTATAGCTGCTGCGTTAGCCTGTATATCGACGCTAACATTGCGCGTCAAGGAGCACAGTGCAACGTTGTTTGAGACCGGCATTGCCGAGGTAATGGTCGAGGCATTGCGTCGTCACCCGAAGCACAAGATTGTGCAACGCAACGGGGCATGGGCCATCCGTAACATGGTATCACGTTCACGCAATCAGTGCGAAACGTGGCTCTCATTTGGGGTGGAAGATCTCCTGAACGAGGCCATGAAGGAGCATCCATCGGTGGCACAGGACATTAAAGCCGCACTGCGTGATCTTGGATGCGAAGTGCATCTACGTGAAGAGTGGACCGGCAAGGCCGAAAAGAAAATCTCCAACTCCTAATCATGTTAACCAATATACGCACTCACCCACACACACACACTTATTGCATGTATTTCTATTTTTATATTCATTGCTAACTTATTTCCATACAAAACTAATGCGACAGCACAATGATCAGAGCTTTCATAAATCGCTTAACAATTTGAGGCAGTCTTGGCTTATTCACTCTCGGCTTATATTGTATAATCGGCTAAATGACTATTTTTTGAGCTTAATGTTGCGTAGTGTTCCTGCTTTGAGGCGCAGATTGACATTCTTTGACAACGGCTGGCTCGTTGTTTCGCTCGCACCGGCACTGGCTTCCTCCTCTGCGCGCTGCGCAAATGGATCAACCTTCTCGGAACCACCGGTGCCATTAAACACAAAGTTTGAGCCCATGGTGGCGGTCAGGCCACTCGAGCTGGAGGCGCCAAGACCCAAGCGTGGCTTCTTGAAAATTGAGTACTGCAAGGAAGTGACTAGATCAGCTAAAGATCTTCAATCAGTTTGATCTTCATTCGCGTTACCTTTTCACTGAGATCGCTGGTGGTTTTGCGTATGACACCGCTGGTCATAGTTATGCCCGCACTGCGTTTAATGGGTGATATTTTGGGAGCCATATATCCCATGGTAGGTGCCTTCAGCAGATGAGCCATGCCTACGCTACTGGACTTAATGTTCAGATAAGGTGACGTTGACTCTTCAATGCGTTTGATACTCTGTTTCTGTAAATGTTATTAGAGTCTTATTAGCTTGGATTCCTGCGCTTTCTTGGCGTACCTACAATGGTGGGGGAGATTGTGCTGCGTCGGTCCTCAAGCTTCAGGGCGACCAGGTTGCTATTCAGGCCCAAGGAGCTATTTGAGTTTTCCAAGTCAATCGTTGGCGGATTGTTGGATTGCTTCAGCTGCAATCAATGGAGTTTATTAATGAACAACATAAGGTGTTTGATTTGCCAGCAAACCTTTTCCTGTTTCAGATGATAGAGATCGCTTTCCAGGCGCGACGCATAATCCTCTTTTTGGCTGCAAGATAGATTGAATAATAAGTGAAGAGAATCGTCAGTTGGAGGGGGACGGCTCACCGTCTCAACTCGATTTCCTTGCGAAGATCGTTCTGTACCAGTTTGAGAACATTGCGATATTCCGTTCGTTTGGACTCCGATTGCCGCAGCTCCCGTTTTAACGTCGTAACCCAATTGGCAAGCACAACGGGATTAGACTCATTCTTGAGGAGACGCTCCGTTTCAACGGCATTGGCTGTCAGTACTGCCGAGACGCTTTCCATTGTCTGGATTTCTTGCTTTAGCGACTTGTTCTCTTTGCGCAGCTGGTCGACCACCTGTGCATCACTTTTCAGCAGGCTAATTTGTTCCACATAGCTACTTACGAGGAAGTCTTTCTTCTGCACCTTCTGCTCCAGGCCGGCAATTGTTTTTCTGCAAAATAGAATACATATATTGCTATTGACTGAACAATATTTAGTGAATCGACACATACAGGCACTTCTTTTGTGTATCCTTTAGATCCTTTAGCTGTTGCTCCACCTTGCTAACCTCCTTTTCCTTCATCTTCATGGCCAGCATCGCATTGTCCAGCTGCTCCTGCAATGACCCCACGTCGACGCGACTCACATCCAAATTGGCCAAATTGAAGTAGACACGAAATATGTTACGAGCTGTGCATTTATTGCGGCACTGTGGGCAGGTTTTGGAACTGTAATGGGGATTGCAATTTAGCAATTTGATTTTATTGTTTCCTGCGCCTGTGACGCCTATTTACCGTTCTAGCCATTGTTGCAGGCAGGTGTGGTGAAACATGTGGCCACATACTGTGACGAAGACTTCATCGGACTGCGTGAACAGTTCAGCACATATAACACAATTTAAGTTTAGCATGCTTAATAAATAAAAAACATTAATAAATAAATAAATTTGAGACGAAACCACCAAAACGATACGCGGCTTGCAGCAAATAGATTTTTGCGCGGCTTTATCAAAAAAACAGCTGCTCTGGCGTGTGCAGCCAACTTCACGCGAGTCAAAAAATGCGTACATCCAACTTCACGTTGCCCACTTTTGGGCATGCTTGGTTTGTGTCTCCACTTAACAGAGCTCTGTTAGCGAAAACTATAACGTTTTTTTCAAGTTTAAATTGTGCCTTGACTCTGTTAACTTTAACTTAACGCCGGCGGCGAAATAGTGGCGTTTTTGGCGAATATGGCGAACTTAAGCGTCATAAGATCGCGCGAACTTATGGCGGCGGATTTATGTCGTTACCCCACTATCAGACACCAAGGTCACAAAGGAGTTTTCAGGCTATCCCGTGTGTTCCTCATAAAAAAAACTATTTCTTTGCATGAAAGTTCAATGTTTATTATTTATTTTAATTTGCAGCCAATGAAATGTACAGTAAGTTTTTTAGCATAGCATCTTTTGCAAACTGCTGCAGTTGGAATATTTAAAAAATATTTGTTGTACACATCAAGCGACAATTCACTTCAAATGCGCGCCAATTTGTTTTGAAATAAAAATTAGAAATAAGAACCGAAACGAATTGAAATGAAGAGTTCCAACAAATGCAATTTGTCTTTAATAAGTGTGTTGTGTATTGCGAATTATCACTCAATGTAGAACAAACAAATTGGAGGTTCAACTGCAGCCTCTATTGATAGACTTTTCTTTGGTTTGATTTTTAATTTAGACATAGATCTGTAAGTTCTTAAAAAGCTAGTTTAGTTGTAGGTTCGATTTATTTTTTGTTTTTTTTTTTTGTTTTGATCTTTAAATACGTTTTTTCGTTTAAGTAGGGTAGTAAAACACATTTGATTTGCATTGTGATATTGTTTTCCACTTATCTAACTCCAGATTTAACTAACATACATATGTATTATTATGTGTGTGAGTGTGTTTCCACTTGATGTTTTTCTTTATGTCGCTAATTACGTTTTACCCATTTTTCCCGAAAGTAGTTTGCTTTTCAATAATACATTTGGTTGTTCTTCTTGTTGCTTAGTTCAAACTTCCTTAAATTATCGTGTTTTGTATTCAAAGAAATCCATGACATAGTTTTACCAACATTACTTAGTTTCTAGGTATTATTAAGTACAACAATTTTAAATGTTATTTAACTAGAAATCGCTTTAACAATACGTTTAAATTGCATTTAAACACGTTCCGATTATTCCAATAGTTTTAGTTATAGAAATTATTCTAAATAGCCATTAAATAGTCAACAAATGTTTCGGGTTTCCCACTTAGGAGCTAGTTAATTTTATACACACTTAATTGTAGATATCTTAGATATAGGACTATATAAACGGGGGGCGTTGCTATATAGTGTTCAGTAAGTGCTCGCGTTTCAGTTATAACGATTCCAAATGTCAATTTTCCCAATTATCCCCCAAATTTCCCAACTCCTTCGCAAGTATTTAGTTTTTTCTGCATATTTTTAACACATTTTTAATCGAGAAACACATGCAAAGTTCTGGAAGTAGATTTAGCTATAGCTGTAGTTAGGTATATTTTGTGCTTATCATAAGTATTTTGATTACATAGTTAGAGGAAGGGAGGGAAGAGGGTCTTTAGTTTAGTACACATACCTAAGATTTGTTCCAAAAAAACAACAGTTCCCACATGGAAATAATTACAATTACTGTGTACAACTGTCTAATTATTTACGCAATTACCGATAATTATATAATTATCATTAACCACATTTAGTATCGAAACTATTTACACCTAACATTATTATCGTACCATATAACTGTTGTAACTATATAATGATCAAGTTGGCGGCTCGCCGAGCTCTTAAAGTGCTTAGTGAAGTATACATGCTGCAAGTAGAGTCCTCTATTTATGGTATATATAACATATGGTATATGGTGTTGTTGTTCTTCTAGTTGTGGTTGTTGCCGAAGAGACAAGATCGTCCGCCTTCTAGCAGAAGCGTCTGCAAAGAGAGAGAGGGGGTGGAAAAGAACCTCATTAGCAAGAAAATTCTTTGGAAAAGTCAAGTGGAATTCATTCAAATGCAAAACAGAAATCTCAAATTAATGTTACTTAATTTAACTTTCTTTGGAAAATGAATGAATGGGCGCAGATTTAACTGCTGCCACACGCAGATGGGAACAGTTGCTGGCACTGGGTGGCGCTGCTGCTGCTGCTGCTGCTGGAATCCGACGCAGGAGTCCGGCTCCAAAGTGAAATGCAAATGGGCAACTATTCACGACTGTGTGGAAAGTTGTGCGGCCGCTTTGTAGATAAGCCTGCGGGCTGTGCTGGCTGGAGGGGGGTGGCGGGGCGAAGTTAGCGGAGTGGCAGGAAGCTGGAGGTGGGGGGAACGAAGGCTAAATTCATTTCGCATTGTGGCATAATTCGAATGGCTGTGGAGGCCTCCTTCCCATTTCTCCAGCCTTCTGTTTGGGCCATTAGAGACGTTATCCGTTAGCTGTTAGCCGGTTGCATTGACCAAGTGATTTTAAACGGTTTTCGCATGCAGATGACAGCGCCGATAAAGGGCTGATAAAACTTTCCTTTCGTTTCGGCTACAGTTGAGTGGGGCGCCCAATGTACGAACGAACGAAACTTTGCCCTGGCTCGCAAATTGTTTCAAGGCATTGAAAACTGGCAACAAAGCTAACAGAGTGCGAGTGCGAGTGCAAGGGTCTTCTGTGTGTGCGTGTATGGGTGTACGTATGAGTGTGTATGTGTGTGTGCTTCATCCATGGCCATCGCATAGTGTGCTTTGCGAAATTGGGCGCCCAAAGCGTCGACATAGACGTCGACAACGTCGTTGACAACGAAATTCAAAACACTTTGAACGCAGCGGCAACTGCAGCACCAGCAGCAGCAGCAGCAACTCGAGCAACACCAACAACTCCAGCATTGCTTGCGTTGCCTCAAACAAATGCTTAGCAATATCAATTTCGAAACCTGCATTGCAAATTGAAACTTGTGAGCGCGAAATTGGAATGAAAAAACCCACAATACAACAGCAAATTGTAAATACAGAGTGAGGAAAATAACTGGCATTTCTTTGGTTTTCAATTTTGTAGCATGAAACGCTCATAACGGGCTGCAATAATGGTCATTTGCCAATATGCGCAGCAAGAGATAATATTAGTTCTCTTGTATACACAAAGTAATCATTTTATTTCATTTGTTTACCTTCGTCTCTTCGCATGCACTATCTAAAGCTTCCCACTGCGATAGTGCACGGGCCGGTGACCGCCAAACAGGATGCGCTTGAAGGCCTGGCGAAACTCCGGGCTGAATATCGTATAAATGACCTGTAATTAAAACAAAATATGCAATTAAAACACCGAATTAAGTCTGTGCATTTAAATTGTGCAACGGCAAAACAAAATGGTTGCCAAACGGGCAAGCAGTGACTGTTTAATCGTGCTTCGATCTCGCTGGTAATCGATACCTCTACTGCTAGTATTTAATTAATACAGACAGACTGCAGACGCATATCGATAACTGTCAGCTACTTTCCATTTGATTTGCTTTGAACCTCTGACAGCTGACAACGAATATCGAAAGATTATTTGCTTCTTTTTGCGTTTCGCAACTGCTGCAAGTAAGTCTCTTCCTCCCCTTCCTCTCAGAGCTAATAAATCATCTTGTAAATTGATAAATCTAATTTGCGGATACGCAGCAGCAATGGATGGCAATGACAATGATGAGTCAATGGAGTTGGCGCCCGTTAGCAATGGCAAACGTTTTGAGGTGAAGAAATGGAGTGGAGTCGCTCTCTGGTCGTGGGACATTGTCGTTGACAACTGCGCCATTTGTCGCAATCATATTATGGATCCCTGCATTGAGTGCCAGGCCAATCAGTCGGCAAATAACGATACCGAGTGCACCGTGGCCTGGGGCACTTGTAATCATGCCTTTCATTTCCACTGCATTTCGCATTGGCTGAAGACGCGTCCCGTCTGTCCCCTGGACAATATCGAATGGAACTTTGCAAAGTACGGACGATAGTTCTTGACTATGAATAATATATAATATATATATATATATTTTACATGCATTTATATATACTGCTTTTATATATTGTGTGCAAAATGAGAATTACCGGATTCAGTGTGGAATTGAAGTAACCCAGCCAAAGGAAGAGCGAGGCGACACTGTCGCTGATGCTGCAGGCTTCGCATAGTGGCATGGTCAGTGCCATGACAAAGAAGGGCAGCCAGCAGACGACAAAGGCTCCAGTGATAATGGCCAATGTTTTGGCTGCCTTGCGCTCACGTTTCGCCTCCAGTGTCTCCTTGCGCTTGTTCACCTTTTGCATGGGATTCGCAATGCTCGACAGCTGCTGTTGTGGCGGTTGGCTCAGCTGACTGTGAGCGGAGGTGGAGGATGCTGGCTGCTGTTGCTGCTGGTGTTGGTGTTGCTTGGTGCGGGGCTCTGGTGTTACCGAACCGGAGGCATTGGTTGAACTGCACAACGGATGTGCCTGGTTGCAGCTTGTCAGCGTGCTGGTCTTGGCTGTCATCGGGCCAGCGGCTGCGCCGGCTACGGCCTGTGGTGCAATGGCAGGCGATGTTGGTGTTTGCGGCGACAGCGCTGATATCGATGTAATTGTTGTGGCATTGGATGTGCTGGCACCACCACCGCCACCGCCACCGCCGCCGCCGCCTCCTGCTCCACCATTTTTGACAGTTTTCTGTAGCTGCTGCATTTGTTCGAGCTGCTGCTGCAGCTGCGGATCCTCGAGCACTTCCACAGCGGCACCGCCACTGCCGTTGGCCTTGCTCGCTGCACTTGTAGCAGCCGCTGTCGCCGCCGCCGTTGCTGCTGCTGTCGTTGCTGATGTTGTGGTTGCGGTTGCCAATGCCTCATCCTGCTGCTCTTCCTGCACGCGCTCTTCCAGTTCGCTGGTCGCCTCCCCGCCAGCAGCATTTGATGATTGCTGAGCTGCAGCAGCTCCACCTGCTGTTTGCTGTTTGGTGCTGCTGGCGTGCTGCTGGTTGGCCAGTGCCACCAGGTGCGAGACGGTGGCTATCTGGTTTCCCGATGTGCTGGGTGCCTGCAAGAAAAATACCAAAGACACAGAATGTCAGAGAGAGATTGGGATATGGAATGGAGGTGGCAGCTGGCGAAGCACATCACATTCAAAAAGTCAAATTAGCATTTCAAATCTGCGCCAAATCAGATCGGCCAATTGCATTCATAAATTTATTTTGTGATTCCTCCCACTATCTATCAAGTGTCTTGCTGTCTAACCTACCAACACCCCCACCTCTTCACCTGCCCGGCCGAGCCGCTGGGTCGTCAATTTTCATGGGCTTTTTATGCCACGCAGTTTTGTGGTTATAAATTTTCCAAATAAATAAAATTGCTGGGCAAATATTTATTTTCGTTAAGCTCGTTGCGCATTTGTGCGTCGCTCGGAACCGCCCACATCTTTTTTGGCCACGCCCTTGCTATTTATATAGCACCGCCCACTATCAGACGACGTGCAGGCGTTCCACTACGGAAAGAGGGGTGGAGGTGCAGGAGGAGGGAGTGGACTGTTAGCGGCACTTGGTCAAAAAGGGCTACAATTTGTCGAGTCGAGGCTGGCTGCTAACGGCATGTCCTAGGCACTAAAATTCATATAATCACCTGTAATTTGAGCCAGCCGTGTTCATGTCCTGGCCACATTATGTGCAGAAGCGTAAAGTGCTAAAATCAACTTTTATGTGTTATAAATTTTGTCTACGGCACCGGGCACACTGCGCCGTGCAGGTGGCGCCGTTTCCGACAAGCAGGATGTGCTGGAATCAGTGCTGACAATTTGGCCGTATTTCTTTTTTCTATACGTGTCATTTGCGGTTGTGAAGTTGGCAAACAAGTATTATCATAACAGCTTGGCTATTTCCAGTTGAAAATGTGAAAATAAGCTTTATTTTATATGTTTAGGGTTTGGTATTATATAACGCTTAAAGGCTTAATTTTGCCCTAATAAAATACCATCTAATAGTCACATTTATTCGATCAGTAGGTTGGCAACGGTTTTCGCAAATTGTTGGCAATATTTAAAGTAATCGTTGTTCGATAACTATCACACGTTACTAATGCATAGTAATCGAGGCACGCCACCATTCCTAATTGCAGAAAATAAATAAATAAGTGAATAAAAAAAAAAACTTACAATTGCTTACTAGATATTGCCGGACATTAAAAAAATACCGTCACGTTCGTTAACTTTGCTCACGTGTAAACGAAAACTGGCTTTTTTCCTCCGTGCTGTTATCTTTTCTTGAATGCCATTGCGCGTCTCTAATTTCCAGTTTCGGAAGTTTTCCCCACACAATTAATGGGCCACACAAATACACGAAGAAGGGGGAGACGGACGCGGCGACCGTTGGCCATTGCCAAATGAATTTTATGACTTTGATTCCATAATATATTGCCGGGCTGTCGTTATAAGCGTGTAATTGATGCGGTTCCTTTAGCGAACACAAAGCCCTCGACGCTAACAAACAGGAAGACATTCAAATTTGGCGCAAAATAAAAAATGCATTTTCAATTTAGGCAACAATGGCTGCGGGACAAAACACTGGAGGGCAGTAAGGCGGGAACAGTAGCAAGGTTAGGGACATGCTGTACGTAGTACGTACTATAAAATACAATAGCCAATGGCAAATTGTCCGAGAAGCATATGTAACCAGAGTTGCCACTGTCATTCACGTTGTCATTGTGTGTGTCATTTGTGTCGTTGCACAGTACAAACAAATGTTGTGCCAGGGTTCAATTTCGATTCGTTTGGTTTCGTTCGTTCCATTCGCTTCGTTCTGTTACGATTGAGTTTTCGTTACGTTTTCGATTCCGATTCGATTTCTTTTGAGTGCGGAACATTTTTAATGTGGCCACAGAGCACGTAAAGCAAATCAAGGCAACACGAGCTGCAATTGCAGATGCGCAGCGTGGCCGTAAGAGCGGGGAAGAGGGGAAGGAGGAATGAGTGCTTCCCCTAACAATGGAAATAATGATTACGAACTGTGTTGGCTTCCGTTCATAGGGCATGGAGCGTGGCAGCATCAGCACACACATACATACATATGTACATGCGACAAGAGTGGAAAGTTGGTTCGAGCGAGGAGAAGGGGACAGTCACTACAGCAGAAAGTTGGCTCGAAGATTACGCATACGCCACATGGACCAGTCGCCAGCAAGTGCGAGCAACTTTTAATTTGAAATGTTTTGCGAGGCCAGGGAGGGGGAAAAGCAACTGCAAACACGAAACCGAAACCGAAAACGAAACCAAAGCCAAAAACCTAAACCAAAAAACAACACAACCAACAAGCAAAGTCTAACAAATATTCAACACACTTCCACACACACACACACACTACTACACTCTCTTCTCCTCTCTCTCACACTCGCATCGACAGACACTGAGCTAATATTTTATTTATGTGCATGTGCACGCACTTTTCTCTCCCCACTCCAATCGCACTTGACTTACTTGCCCTGCCCTTACCGTTTGCACCTCCCTCCCCTTCCCCCTTGCTTATCCCCCTCTCTCCATTCGCCTGCATTCGAGTGAGATGTTATTATTTGTTTCAATTTATATAGCAGCGCCTTGCATTGACTTATTGTTTTTGCTTCCAATTTGTTTTCCTCGAGCATTGAGTAAGTGTATTTTTAATAGCCTCACAACGAGCTTATCGCCAATGTCGAGGGGTTTGTGCAGTTTTCGATTAAGTTTTGGCCTTCACCATTGATTTATATTCTTTGGGGAGTGAACAAAGCACTTGTCTGGCCCAAGACAGGAGATAATAAACACAAAACAGTTGTTACGATTACGTTCGAAACTGTTTGGACATGGTTTAAATTTCATTGGAATTGGGTCGAATTAAGTGCTCAAGTGGAGGTGGAAGTAGAAGAAACAGGAGATGAAGTGGGGCGCTTATTGTAAAGGTAATTTGAAACACATGAAAGAACCTTCAAGTACAAGTTTAAAGAAAGCTAAGCAATAAACTGTTAAAAGTCTAACTTGAGTATAACAAGTGAGCAATTTTAGCTTACAAAGCACATTAAAGCTCTACCTTAGTAGAACAATTAACCAGTTGCATATGTGCTAAGCTTGAGTTGATGGAAAGCTCAACAAACCTAAAGCAAAAGCTTTCTAAAGCACATTTAAGCTTCACCTCAATAAAAATCCAATTTTCCCTCAATATTGACCAAGGCAATTTATATCTAAAACGATAATTTGCTTTGCTTTAAATAAAATGCAAACTTGCATTAAAAGCTTGATTTATCGGACGATTCGTTCAGCATATATAGGCTTCGGTGCAGAGCAGATTGTTTTTATATTGTTTCTTGACTGTTTTTTGTGCTTTTTTGCTGTTGCTTTGTTTGCTTTAGCTCAGGCGTCGGCGTCCCATTCTCATATTAAACAAAACTACGATGATAAATTTATATATTTGCTTTTGGCTATGTGTGCGATGGCGTGTGAGAGAGAGAGAGGGAATGAGAGTGAGAGGAAGCGTGTGTGAGTGTGTTTATTTATTTGGCTGTCCACTTATTTGGCTCATACAGAAACCTGGCCCAAGTAAATATTTAATCTAAGTGTGTGTGTGTGGTTGGGGGAGTGTGTAGTGGTGTGCGTGTGTGTGAGTGGCGAGCAAAGGCAAATACGATACGCAGTTGGCGATCTGCCTCTCTCTCTCTTGCTCTCAGTTATTATGGGCAAGCGAATGGAAACGAAACGAAAGCTGTTAGCCATAAGCCATCAACATATTTTCTTCAATTACTCAAGCGTATTGAGTGCCTTGTTAGGCCACGTTTTCAGCTCCTGTTGCTGCCCCCATCTCCCTCCCCCTCCCTCCTCTGCTGGCTCTTAACAGTTGTTGCTGCTGTTGTTGTAGCTTTGTTTTCATTTGTACCGGATCCGAGTCGCTTTGCATGGCGGCGTTTTGCGAGAAAAAAAGAAAATAAAGAGTCGAGGGAGATGACCGAAGCCGATGGCCGAGCAGCAGCAGCGTATCCGGGCGAGGCCGAGTATCCTTGTCACAGAGCTTATATTTGACTTTGCTATTACTTAACCTGCACGAATCGTAGCGACCTTTGGCCACTCGACTCGACTCAGCTCGACTCGGCTCGACTTTTGCCCAGCACCTTGTGAAACGTTGGGGCAATTTATTTTTCCCTTGCTCTTTTTATGGCTCTCGCCTTAGCCCGATTTTCGTGCCTTTGCTTTAATGTGTTATTATTGAATGTCTGCAGAGGTGTGCGTGTGTGTTTGTGTGTGTGTGTGCGTTGTTTGGTTATAAACAGCCGAAATTGAAGTACATAAAATGCGGCTAAATACAAAACATTTTGGTCGCACAATAAACAATAAGCTTTGCCTGCATTTTATGGCAAAGCAATTGCTAGCTTAGACTTATAGCAGGTGCATGGTAGAGGGGGGGAGAGGAGGGGAGGGGAGGGGAGGCATATATTTATTTTATTTATTTAATTAATTTAAAGTCAACTAAATGCAGTCGACTGAATTGACAAAAGAACAATTAATAAGTGAAAAATTTATAAAAATGTAAGCATAAAGTATATATAAAGCATATAAAAGATCTAAGATTATTTTAATTTTATTAAATTTAATTTTAATTTAATTTAATTTAATCTGGGATAGACAATGATATAACCGATCCAACATTTGTTGCGAAGAATTGGGGAAAACCCAGAAAAACCCAATCAGATCAGATATCTGGCTGGTATATTAATAAATGTTTAAGCTTTGATTGCAATAAAATCGCTGCTGACTTTTAATTTTGCACGCCAATGACAAACGCGCGTCGTATACGTAATCCGTGCGTATACGTAATGCGGGTGGTTGAAATCGATTTATGCACGCATAAATCAAACGTCACGAGTAGTCGATGCTCAGCTAACGACATGTGCAAGTTTCTATTAGGATTTATCAGGGATTAGGCGAACATGTTCGCCAGGCAGACTCCAGGAAGGGGCAGGGGGAAGGGGAACAGGATATTCACCACCGGACAAGGACTTTATTTTCGGCAGGCCACTGGCAACACTGTGCGTGTGCCTTTGCCTCTGCTCAGCTGTGCTGCGTGCATTCAGCAAGCAAACTCAGATCGTTGGGCACATGTCAGGCGTTATGAAATTTACTTTGAATGTGCACACAGCATCCGCAACATGCCCCAAGCAGTCCGGGCTAGCTGCCGCCAGGTCCCAAACCCAATTTCTGATGTAAAAATCCTCCATTATGTTTGTTGTTATCCTGGCACTTACCTCAATGCCAGCACGACTTTTGCTGTCCACGTTCGAGCTACTGAACTCGGTGTCCTCCACCGTGTTCACTGTGTTGGTGGAGTTACCCTCGACCAGGCCCAGCGCAGTGCTACCTCCTGTACTAGCACCGCCTCCGCCTGCCGCAGCACCCGCCGTGCCTGCCTTGTTCTTGCCCGCCGAGAATCTGCCAAGACGCAGACGCAGTCGATTGAGCTTTGTATCAGTTGATGCATTCCCGTCGGGCTGCAACGAGAGAGAGAGAGGAAGAAGTGTGTTGAATATTGTGTTTCACTTGCATCGATTTTGAGTACTCGAAATTAAATTCATAGTTTTTGGCACAGCATTAAAATGAATAACAAAAGGCGAAACAATTTGCATTTTGCTCCCTCTCTCCTTCTTCTCCTTTTTTCCTGTTGCCTTACGCTTCAATAAACCGCAATTTGTACGCATTTCAGAAAGAGCGAGAGAGGTTTTAGCTCTCAGCCCGCCCTGATCCCGTGTGCCACATTGCCTGCCCCTCTACTCCCCCCTTGCGCCTGCCTTTACCATATGCATATGTAAGTGGATCCGTTCGTAAATAAATTGTGTGTATTTGTTACAGTCACGCCACAGTTACACTTTTTGCACCCTCCAACCTCCACCCGGCAGCCCGCACCCGCTTGCCCTGCGCCGTAAAAGCCATCCCCTTGGGCCTAACTACAGTGCCTGCTCAAAATAAATTTCACGCTTGACTGCTTCAAGCGCTTGACCTCTTTGATTTTTTCCCCAGCTGTGCTGCATCCTTTTTTTCCTCGCATTTTGTAGCTGTTGTCATCGCCTCGGAATCCCACCAAATTAAAGTAATTGAGTAGTCAAACCTTTTGCCTTGGCTGCTGCCGTTGGCGTCGCCGTCGCCGTCGCAGTCGGCAGCAGCGTCGCCATGTTGACCCTTTGGCAAGTCGATATTGCTTTAAATAAATAAAATTATGCTGATTTTGCGTTCGTGTGCGGAAATTTGCCAAGAAACGAAAGGAAGCAAAATCGAAGTGAAAAAAAGGCGCAGCGCTTTCAAGTGTGCCCCCTTTCCCCCCTGTAGCCTGAGCTGAAGCACTCCCAAATGGCGTGAATATTTGCGCAAATAGTATTAAATGGATTTGCAGCTACGAATGTGACCTTCATTTTGTGGGTGAAATTACTTTGTCGCATGCATGTCAAGGGTCAAGCTGTACTCGCATTGAGTGGCAGCTGCCGCAAAGCACTCACTCAACCGAAAAAGAGAGGGGGGGCGGGCCTCGTCTCCTTGGTGAGGAAAATATATTTCTGGTTTTATTAATTTTTGTTTTCCGTATTAATTTCTATGATTTCCGTGGTAAATTGCCGTGCTTTCTTCTGCTTTTCATTTGCAATCTGAAAACTAGCTAGGGAAACTATGCGCAAGGTAGCGGCGAGGGGGGCGGGAAACACACATAATGCGCCGTAACTTTTCGGTTTTCCTGTGTCGAATTTCCCTTTCACCAGCAATTGTATGTGTGCGTGTGCGTCACACGCTAATTAAATTTGTGCCCTAGCGCAGTTTCACATACTACGCATTGCGTATACGCCGCGTTGATTCCATGCGGGCAATCAATGCGTAATTGAATCTCTGATAACTTCAAAAGGCACATGTAGCTGTATTTGTGTGTGTGTGCCGCACACACATTCACACTTGCCGAGTACATTGTTTGCCAGTTGGTGTGCCATGAAATTGGCGTGCAAAACAATTGGCAAAAGTTGCTCGTGCGGCGCTTGAAACATAAATTCTTTGGATTCCCCTTTGGTATGCGCTGCCTAGATCGAAAACTAAACTACATGGCACATTAACGTTATTTAAATACTAAAGTAAACACACACACACTCCCAAAGATAAGCAGGAGATAAGCAAGTCCCGAGCGCCAAAAGCGTAGCATACTTTTCAGCACCAGCTTCGTCGTCGTCGTCGTCTCCTTCTTTGGCGATAAGAAAACCCAGCTCAATGTGTATTTTATGTAGATGTGCCTGTCAGCTGTCGCTGTATACACTCCAAGTGAGTGTGTGTGTGTCTGCGTGTGTGTGTGCACATTTATTTAAGCGTTTGCATAAACGATACTTGGTCGAAGCCATTTCGCCACTTTCGGCTAATTTATGTAAATTGTTTTCTTATTTAATTGTTTTTCTTGCGAGACATGTGTTGAGCTTCGTATCACTGTAAGTATGTGTCTATAGCTGCCTCTCTTTCATCCTCTCTCGCTCTCCTTCTCTCACTCTCTTTTCTTCGTATGTGTGCGCGTACGTGTATCCAATAATTTTCTTTGCCTGCGATTTATGTTGCTCGAGCTGTGGCCTAAATGTCGTACGAGAAATGCTTGTGCTGGCTTACACTGCACTACAGCGTCTTTGTTTTGCTGTGCTAGTGTTGGCTTTTATTTGCTGCTAAATATTGGCATTTTTATAGCTAGTTTTTAGTGATATTTCGCAGAATTTGAACAGGATTTCCTTTTAGCCAGTTTGCTAATATTTTTCAGCTTTTTCCAGCATTATTTGTCTATTCTTTCCAACTTGTCTTGCTTTCTTTTCACATCACTTCATTCTCTTCTTCACTCTTGTTGCACAGTGTTAATGCTGATGTTGCTCGATAAAAAAGCAACCAAACACAGCTTGACGACGTGTGTCGCATATGGACAAGGACTTTGGGCCGCAAAAATCTGCACGCTCTCAGCCGTCAGTCCCCCCTGCCAGTTCCACTACAACAGTTTCGTGTGAGTCTCACTGACCTGCTTTTCCCCCTCTTTTTCTCTCTGTGTCTCTCTCATTCTGCGACTCAACCTGCTAATGTTGGTCTTAGCTGTTTGTCATATGGCCCTGGTCATAATGTCAATATCTCGAGCAATCAATTTGAGCTGCTGTCGCTGCTGTCACTTTTGCTGCTGCTGCTTCTGCTTCTCTTGCTGCTGTTGCTCTGCTTGTTGTTGTTGTTTGCAAATGTAATTGTGATTATGTTCGAGTGGTCAAGGCGGGCGCAAACAGCACTCACAACACATTCACACACACACACACAGTCGCGCACAACAAGACAAAAGTTGTTGGGCGTTGTCAACACACTTGGCCAAGAGACACTCCAAAGAGCGATTGCTTTTTGTGTTTAATGTTACATTATTATTAATGTTTGTGCTGTCGTTGATTGTTGTAGCTGCTGTTGTTGTTGCTGGTGATGATGGGGTTGCTGTGGCCTGACGTATCGCATTAGTTGCATAGCTAAGTTACAGCTAATACCTGTGCGCTCAATTTGCTTAATTGCCTTTTACTATCGTCTGTTATGTTAATTGCAAAATCAATGCCCCACCTGGATACATCAAGTGTGTGTGAGTGCGTGTGTGTGTGCCATATGTGCGTGGCTGTGGTGTGTGCGGTGCATGTGTGTGCTGCATGTGTGTTGTCTGCTGTGGGAACTATGCAAACTGCATTTCAATTAGAATTACGCACATTAATATTAAATTATGTGCTAAGCCTGCTTTGGCTCTTCTGCTCGCCTCTTGCAACTTTTCCTATTCGATTATGCAATTGAAATCATTTGCAGGCTGAAAATTATTTAGCTATTTGCCCGCTAGAAATGGCCATAAACATGCTAAATGCAAAATGCAATTAACTTAAATTTATGTGCGCCAAAAGTAACAACATTTTTATGTGTCTGTGTGTGTGCGTATCTCTCTTTCCATTCTCATGCTACTACTTCTTTGTTTCCTCCTCTTGCTCCGCCTGCCTGTTGTCCAAAACTTTGGCAACAACAAATCTTTATTAAATACAACAAAAAGAGAGAACAGCAGCAAGAAGAAATATTGTAACGAAACGCGCAGCAGGCGAGCTGCGGAATGTGTTTTGCAATTGTTGTTGTTCTTGTTGTTGGCATTGCTGTTGCTTTTTTTTTGTGTTGTACGTATAAACCCTCGTCAAGTTGCAGGAAAGCAATTTTCAATTTGAAAGCATTTAGTTCAGTTGCAAAAAAGCAAAAAAAAGGGGGGGAAAAAGGGAGAAAAAGAGAAGAAAGGAATAACAAGGGAGTAATTCGATAAGATTGGCAAGTCAATGCCTTAATACTCTGCCTAATGCTGAGTTATTATCATAAATTGGGCTAAGTCCAGCAGCAGCAGCAGCAGTAGCAGCAGCACATAAATTTCAACATGAAAATTTTGTACCACGAAATTTATTGCACTTTCTAAACAAACACAATTTGTTGCTTGAGTTAAGTTTTTGTTTAGCGTAGCGAAAGTGGAATTTGGTTGGCTTGGTAAAGAGTATTTGAAGTTGCGATTTTTAAGAAAAGTTATGCAAAGTTATGAAAGTAGTTGCAAGTTATTTATTGGGCAAGCTTTTTCAGTGTTGCTTGGATTTTATATGAAAGCGCATTAAGAATGTTTGTTGGTATATCACAATGTCAATTTAAAAGTGCTGCAAGCTTAAAGCATTCTTTAGGTCATAGTGAAAGCTCATGAAAGCTTGAAGTATAAAGAGTACCCGATAAATTAAATGGAATGTTGTTCTTAAAGCTCCTTAAAGCTTACTCTAAACGCTTTTGTGAGCGCAAAGCGTTGTATAGCTTATCATTCGAACATAGAACTTGAGCAACAGCTTAAAAGCTTCTTAAAGCTCCTTCAAAACTTACTTATGCACTAAGTGTGATTATATTTAAGTTTATCTGCTCAAATTCGCTGCTACAAATCACTTCCTGTAGCCAGCAGAACCCCAGTGAGGGCATTAAAATGCCTGTGCTGAGTGGGGTAAATATATTTTAAAATCAACAAGCAGCCCCGGCCAGAGCAGGCCAGTGAGTGGCACTAAATGGATGCGTGTTGCTGCCGCTTGTGTGTATTGGTGTTGCTATTGCTATTCGTATTGGCATGCGCTTGCTGACATGTAACAAACACACACACACACACCCACACATACATACACAAACTGGCGCACAAGAAGCTACATGGGCCGGACATGGCTGGGACATGTGTACGATGGCAAATAGTGGACAACTTGTCTTGTTTGCGCATTGAATTTGTGATTCCAATGACTTTTTGCCAGCTTCCTGTGTAGGTGCACGAGTAACTGTATTTGTGTATGCTGTGTATCTCTGTGTGTGTGTGTGTGTAGGTAAGTGGTTGCAAACATTTCTACGTCAAATGGTCATTTTCAATTTAGTCAAAGCACTAAGTTTAAGTTAAGTAGCTGCTTCTAAGCATGTGCCGGTGCTGGTCACAGAAAAAACCTAAGCCAAACCCGAAATAAAAACATAGGAAGAGTTTAGTCTAAGGCTTGCCGAATGGGAAATGCTCTAAACTAACGTTCATTAATGGAAAATCTTGGCTGGAAGTTTCTGTATAGTGAGATAAATCTGTTAACAGTTGAGAATGGGCGACTTTAAATATTAACATATGTTAAGTTAATTTTAACATTAATTTGAAATAACACTGAAGAACTATGTGAAGTTTGGGCTCTGTTAGACTGACATAACAGAATTCTGCTCCATCTATGTTAATGCTATGTTAATTTAACATAAAGAAGCTACAATAATTTTATGTTGAGCTAAAATTGATTGTGTCTGTCTTCATCCAACATGAGAGATGTTTCATAGAAGAAAAATGATTGATGAACGCACATGACTGACTCAATCGTTATACTTTTATCTGCTAGAGTAATCTCAAAAGGTAAAGGCGTACGAGAAACTCGAAAAATCCGCAACTCAGCAAACCCCTTAGGCAGCTGCCCTTGGGTTTCCTTTCTATTTTTTAGCTAACTTCTTGATGCGGTCCGAGAGTAAGTTGTCTCTTGAAGCCCCAAGAAATTTGCGAAATGCATTTTTAAACAGGCCCCAATGAAGCTGTAGTCAATGGCCAAGATGAAGCTGAAGCCAAAGCTGAAGCCGGGCTAATTACATTTGGCCCAAAGGCTGAAGTGCTTGGCTTCACTCGCTGCTGCTGCTGCTGTTGCTCCTGCGGTGCTGGCTAAGTTCTGGCTCGTCTTGCATATGTTATGAGTGAATACAGCCCACAGGGGCGCACCACCCACCCACTCACTCCCACAGCAGTGTGTGGGCTGACCTTTAGCTCGGCACGGGGGTTGTGTTCGGTTTGGTTCAGTTGGGTTGGTTTTGCGGCTGCCTTCGCGGTTAACTTCATTAAAGTGCATAATTGCATGGGTTTGGTTGCATTGGAAATTGTGCTGCGGTTTCTCTGAGCTCAACTTGAGCTGTACAGGGTGCCTCACCATGTGGCATATACATTTAATAGAGCGTGGGGGCACACCCTGTTTTACCCGTCCCCAAAGAGCTGACACCACAAGATGTCTGTTACTTGGCGATTTTCCGCTTTAGTGCATTCTGCCCCGAGGTCCTTAATCGATTGAGAAGGAGGAGGAGGGGGAGGAGAAACCTCTTACCTGATTATTATTGGCCGCCACATCGACAGGTCGCGGACGACGGCGATGTATGCGCTTTCTGGCCGTCTGATAGATCTTCCAGTAGAGTGCCAGGATGACCAGCAGCGGCACATAGAACGTACAGCATGTGGCAAAGACCTGGGAGGCAAGAAGTGCTGATTTAGTATTGCATTAAGAAGGGAGTATAGACAACCACTACCTGATAGGCCACATCCTGCGAGACCATGCACTTCTGCTGCTCGATGCGCTGCAGATAGTCCGGATCCTTCCAGCCAAATTGCGGCGCCAGCGAGACAATCACCGAGGCACTCCAAACGCAGAAGATCATCATGAAGACGCGATTGCTGGTGCGCGAGTGAATGTAATCGATGTTGGTCACCGCCCAATAACTGTAACGAACAAACAACAACAACGCGGTTACAAAAGCTACAAACAGTCAAATTTATTAACCATTTTAGCTGCGGAAAGGCGGTGAGTTTTGGGTTTGCTCT
The DNA here is from genome assembly GCA_018904595.1 of Zaprionus indianus. Classification (NCBI taxonomy): domain Eukaryota; kingdom Metazoa; phylum Arthropoda; class Insecta; order Diptera; family Drosophilidae; genus Zaprionus; species Zaprionus indianus. The sequence continues at coordinate 2,697,487 of JAEIHA010000152.1, forward strand.
CGTGTTTTGTTTGTCTCATTCCAAGCGCGCACGAAATGTAAATGAAATGCTGCATAAATCTAGGCGCACACTTCAATTCACACACACACACAGACACAGCTATAGCTCTATACACTTCTGCACACCTAGTCTCACACGTACTTGCCATACATTGGCGTCAAAGTAAAGAAACGTGTTCGATATTCGAATTCCGTTCAACAGTTTTTCATAGCATTTTGTTACCGTTTTTATTTTCTTCCTTTTCGGGATTTCGGTTTGCTCTGCCGCTCTCCGCTCGCTCTCTCTCTCTGTTCATGCTTTTCTCTGTGGTTTTTGTGTGCCAAAACATGTTTTATGTATGTATGTAAACTATGCTGTCTATCTGTGTACGTGTCCACGTTGGTGTGCGCCAGCCAAGCGAGGCATTTTTCAAATTTCCATTTTGGCATAGGCTGCCCGCGCAAGGCAACTTGAATTGGCTGCACGTTTTGACATGATTGGAAATGTTTGTTGTACTTTATTGAACAGTATTTATAAATTCATATAATAATTAGGTGAGTAAGGAACGTTTGAAAAAGGTCTTAATTTATTGGAATTTGTTTTAGCATTTTATATTGATAAATACAAGTCAGCGTCTTTTGAATTAACTTGAAGTGGAGTTCTCAGTCTTCAAATATTGTTTTAATTAGTTTTAAAAAGTAGAAACTTAAACAATATTAGCTTAAACATCATTGTTTTTGATTCTTCAAGGCTTTTCATACTTTTTAAACATTTTTTTATAATTTCCCTCACATGAAAGTGCATTGAAAATTCGTTTTGTGCTGTCAGTTGACTGTGTTTTTTAGTTGCCCATTTGGTTTGAGCAGCGCAGAGTAGCAACATGTCTAAACGAGTTTTTAAACGTTACGTGTACAGTAACTGGCACACACACACACATACACACACACAGACACACTGACACATTCACAAAGTGACATATACAGCATAGTTTTGTGGCCAGTCTTTAATTGTATTGGTGCATTGAAAGCTTGTTGCTGCTGTTATTGCTGTTGTTGTTCCTGTTGCTGGCCGGAAAAGCTGGAAAAGCTTTAAGAATGCCAACTATTCAGCTGTGTGCGGCATAGATAATCACGTCCAGAGGCGGCAACCAGACCAGACCAGCCCAGACCAAGCCAAACCAGGCCAGACCTGACCATGTTGAGCTGTGTCTATTGTTCTTGTTGCTGTTGTATTTGTTTCTGCTGCTGACGCTGCCATTAAGCAGCTTTTGGTTGGGAAGTTGTCAGTGTTGCCAGTGTTTGCTGTACTGTCAGTTCAAAGGTTGCCAACCACAGCAACAACAACCTTGTGGTGTTGTACGTGTGCTGTGTGTGTGTGTGTGAGCCTGTGTCTGTTTTTGTGGCTGTCTGCCCAAATTAATGCCGGCAACCGCACATTTCAAAATTTGACGGCAAGCAGCACGAAAATTCTTCTCTCACTCACTCTATCTTAATCTGTATCTGTATGTGTGTGTATGCGTGTGTGTGTGCACGCTGACCGCAGCGCTTAAAGTGCCAGCAACGAGTGGCCCAACAACTGGTGAAGAAGAAGAAGAAGCAACAACTGTGTTTTGTGTATTAATTAAACACAATTTGCATAAACAAATATTTTGGCGTGCAGAGGGTCGCAGGCAGCGCAAACAAATGTGTGTTCAAAATATAAATCAACAATTAATTGAGTTGACAAAGCACTCGAGAAGGCACCAGAGAGTACTGACGAGAGAGAAAGAGAGAGAGAGAGTGAGAAAGGGAGGAGGGAGTGCAGTAAAGGATCTATTTCTACATTATCATCGAGCGCCATGTGCAAACTTTGCTAAGTGCCTCGGGCTGAACTTAATTTGTTTGCGACACATTAACGATGACACTCACGCACACAAACACACACACACACACGCAGTCTGTCTATAAAGTGTAAACGGAAATAAAAACATATTTGTGCAATTGTGCAAATGCAATTAAGGCGCACTTAATCAAGGCCCAACAACTACAACAATTACCATGCATTGAGGCGCCACTTAATCAGTGGTGGTTGTCAATTGTTGCATTATTGAATAGGGGAGAAAGTGGTTGGTATAGATGAAGTGGTGCAGAGAGGGATCAGAAATAGTCTTTGTCTTAGTAATAGAGATTTAAAAATTTACTTCTTCATTCATTATTAACATTTATTTCTTTGAATATCTAGTTATTCATGGTACTCCCTCTAGACTTTTTCTCTATTTCTTATTCATTTAATTATTTCTATATTTCTTATATAGATAGAACACTCTTTCATCTATAAGAAACTTTAAGAAATAACGTAAATATATAATTTATTATATGTACATTGCACTCTCTAATGAACTCATCACATGTGCTTCACATACAACATAAACTAAGGAAAGTGTTTTGAAATGAAAGAAGACTTCTGCTGCTGGCAATCCCAGCAGATTGTCGATCTCCCGCATGACCCTAATCAGGCTGCCCTGAGACAAACGCTTAACACGTCCCGCTTCGCATCGCATCGGAGCTCGTTGTGTGTTGTCTGTTGTCAGCTTGTTGTACATGAGAAATGATTGTGCATGACGCATACGCCATGTCGGCTGCATCGATAATAAATAATAATGAATTATGTTAGCGATAGTTGATGACTTTTGTCTGCTCGCCTGGCAGCAGCTGCCATCATGTCTCCTAGTTGAAGCCTCTTGTCAGTTTCAGTGCCAGTTCTAGCATGCGAGGGGCAGAGCGGGAAGGAGGGGGAGAGGGTGTTGTCTGCCACTTGTGTCCCTCGTAGCGGCCTATTCATTAGCATAATATAATCGACTTGAAGTTGGCAATTTTGATTGACTGCTTAAAATTAATGGAATTCTCTGATATTGCTGTCAATTCACGCTGCCTTTTTGTCGAGGTTTTCCCTGGTTTTCTCTGGTTTTCCCGTGATTTTCTTCCCGTTTTCTTTCCCTTTGCAATTTTTGGAAAAGGTTTTTTCCTTTGACATTTTTTTGCGTTCTACACTTTCTGTCGCGCATGCAAATTAACAGCGAAACCTAATAAAGTGCCTGTCATGCAATGTGCTAGCAATTGATATCACTCATACGACGCGTTGTCGCCCTGAACCAAATGGAAAAAGAAAGTATCATAATTTGTTATAGGCTTGCTGCAATTCAATTCGATGCTGAATTGAAGTCAATCAATTTATCAACGAGAGCGCGAGTCGAGCGAGTCGATTGATGAATTATAACAATTTATTGTGCGCCAAACAATTTAAATGCGATTTTTCCATTTAACATCGTGTTTCCCATGTGTGTGTGTGCGAATGTGTGTGATAAATGTGCGGCACTGGAGTGTAACAGTTTTTAATGCATTTAAAAATTGCGCGCCTAGCACACAAAAAAGCCATTACTCTTGATCCCGCCTGATTACATACGCGCCGTGCCGGGAGGCTTCCGTTTCTATTCCCTCTTCCCTCTCCCCGTCCCTCGTTCGCCCTTGTCCTTGCACATGTACAGTTATTTTTAGCCATATGACTCGTCGGAATTGCTTTGAAATTGATGTTGAAAAGTGTCAGCAATTAGTTTGCAGCAGCCCGAGAAAAAATTATAATTAATTTAGAAGGAAGCAAGAGAGAGTGAGAGGGGAGAGGGGAGTGAGCAGCCGCAGGGACGCAGGCCCGCCTGCAATTTGACCTTTTAAGCTGCACATAATTAATTGAAATTTTATATTGTCGAGTGTCTGTCAATATTTACTTAACGCTTTTTATTCCCCCAGCGCGACGATGATTTCGTTTTTTTCTGGTTTTTTTTTTTCTGGTTTCCTCACTGCATGAATATTTGATGACTGTCAGCGGGTTGGCAATTGTTTTCATTACTCTAAGGGGCAGTGTTGAGTAAATTAGCCGGGAAGTGGGGGTACTTAAAGGGCGTATATATTATGCAGACACCACTGTAATTGAGGCATTTCAGATGTGCAGAAAAATATAAAAAAATAAAAATTAATTTAAATTGATTCTAAACATTATCTAACCCAACTTTGCTGGACAGTTGCCTTAGCTAATCAATCAGTTATTTATATGTTATGCCCAATCAATGTTAGTGCATCCCTTAGTCGTGGTAATAAATGGTAAATTGGCTTGACTTTTGTGTGGCCTGCCAGGCTAATCGATTGCATTACACGTTCATTGAAAGCCGCTCAACGGGTTAGTTCGCCTTCTCATTGTTTGCCATTTTTCGATTTAAGGTCACATGAGAGAAAAGCGAGAAATGGGCAAACAAATAAAAATAAACGTGGCTTGTTACCTGCGGCTGCTGCATGCCGTTTTTCAGTTAACAATTATATTCAGTATATAGCGGGAAAAAAGCTAAACAAAAGATAAAAATGCTAAACAAAACGAGGCAAACAAAAATGCACTCCCAAAAACAATAGAGAATGCAGCAGCAGCAGCAGCAGCTGCGGGACAACAAAACAAGCGCCCACATGTAGTTCAAGGTGGGCGTGGCCAAGGCGCCGAATGCAGCCTTGCTGTGGCTGTGGCTGAGCATGTTTCAACATGTTTTGTTCTCACTGCCTGTGGCATGATTAAATTTTTGCAAATTACTTGCACTCAGACAGCAAGAGAAGCAACAAAAAAAAAAACAAAGCGCAGCCTGTGCAACAATTAGCCTACTTGGCACAGGGTATGTGGTAGTCGTGCTTACTACGATATGCAGGATCACTTTAATTGCAGCGGCATTAATAGCCATTGATTTTATTCGCATTCGTATTCATATTCACATTCACACACACACTCACACACACATTTTAATTATAATAATGTCAAATGGTTCAACACGTCGTATGATTGATACTTAATTTCATTTTATATGCGGCTCGCTCGCCGGCGCTCATTATGCGGCCAATATTATTATTATTTATTATTATTCAATATTCAATATTATTTACGGGCATTCGCATTATGATAATGCAAAGAGGCAAATCAATTAGCATATTAAATGCGTTAAATAGCCCAGCTATATATATAGCTATATATATATATAATATATATATATGTCTGATCTGCCCGGTATGCTGGGTCGGTTATGCTGGAACATGCGCGCGGCCCTTCGCCTTACAGCGAAATTCAATTTAAAACGTGCTTACGTGGCGCCTGCCAGGACTCGCCTCGCAGGACTCTCTCTCACACACACACACACACACACTCCCGCACACTCGCACACACGCACAACATAGCCAGGCGAGCTGTCCAACGCAACAACCCGAGGGCAGACAGAGTCGGACAAAGAGACAGACAGCGAGAGACAGCGCTTAGCACTCAGCTTGCACCGTACACCGTTGTACGCTTCTCTGCCTTGCCACGCCCCCGTACGTCATACCTGCCCTCCCTGCACTGCTGCCATTGTTTGGCAACAATTTAAGCACGACGCGTGTTTTTGAGTTTTTCACACAGCGCAACAATCCATACAACAATGAAAATAAAAGAAAATACCAAAGAAAATATGAAATTTTCTTTAAATATTTTCTCATCTCTTTCCCTTCCCTTCTTTCATTCGCTGCTGCTGTCGCTTTAGTTGCTCGCCGTTCAATTTATACTTCGGCCGCTTGCAATTTTAATCAAGTTGCTTTTCAGGCTACTTTTTGCATGGCGAATGTGGAATGTGACGGTGACAAGGGTATATTAGCTTGTCGGTGGAGTATGTGACAGCGTCACGTAGACAGAAAGGAGTCGAGGGAAAAGTTACAGGACAAACTAAGGGGAGGATCTCTGGGGATAAGCAGACATTGTTTGTGCAGTGAGGCAGGTTTCATTTAAGCTAATCTTCAGCTTAATTAGTACACTTTGTTGAGGACATACTGTATTTAGCCACAAGGGAGGGAAGAAGGAATTAATCAAAGTAATGATATGACCTGATTAGAATTGAAAGAACTAAGAGAACTTTCACTTAAGGAAGTCTCTGCTATTGAAGTTGATGTTAAAGGAGAAAGCATTCTATTAGAAGCTCATTTTGCTATTGAACATATAAATAATGTTGGCTTAAAACTTCGTGAAATGCAATGCCAATTAGTTTATTTAAACATATTTATATTTTTTAGAAAAGTTTTCCTCAGTTTAACTTGACGAGTATCAACTTTAATGTCTCCTTTTAACTATCAAACTTCTCATGACTCTAACTTAATTTGCTATTAAAATTCCATTTTTAATTCCTTTTTCTCTCCTTCCACTTAGGGTATCCTCAAGTCGCACAGCTCTAGTTACCCCAACTCTATCAAGCACCTTCTGTTGCCGCTTGTGCTGCTGTTGTTGTCGATGTTTGTTTCTCATATGGCGGCAGTTTTTCTACTTGGCGCACAGCTGGCACAGGATGCGTTGTCTCTTGATTACAGAAGGCCCTCTTTGGCACACATGTTGTGCGTGTGCCCTTTGCTCTATGACTAGCCTTGCACCCCGTACCCCTTCCCCTGCCCCCGCTCATTTGTGGTCTGTGCATGCTGCGTCCTGTGCGTGCAGAGCCTCTTTAGCTGAAGCAATTGTAATTTATGGCACAAAAACAAGAAAACTTATGTAAATTGCTAGTGGAGCAGTGAAGACAGAGGGGGGAGAGGTACCAGAGGGAGGCCAGGAAAAAACAAAAGCCAAGTTAGTGTGTAAGCGACCACACCCAGTTGCCCAGAGACGCAGCGCTCATTGAATGCAGTCGAGTGCGTTGATTGCTGTCTGGCCGCCCTGCTGCGATGACAGAGAGGAGAGAGGAGGGGAGGCAAAGGAAGGAGCCGAGGTAACCAGGGGCTCACATCCTGCGTGCTATATGCGTGCCTGCGCTTTGCGGTCGTCTCCGCCGGTTATAAAGCTGCCCCTATTCCTTTCCCCTAACCTTTCAGTCTCTCTGCTTCTCTCTTGTGGCACACACACAATTTTTGCTTAAAAACAATTTGCATAATTGCAATAATGCTGCATCCCCGCACTGCCCCAGCTGCCCACTGGGCCAACTTAATTACAGTTAATAAGCCACGTTTCACAAGTCTGCTGCCAATTGGCAATGGCTAGTGAAAATGCCTGTGCGACGTCTCGAGTGTTCAATGGAAATCGAAAAGGAGAATGCGCAAAAATATTTAGCTAGCATTTTGGCCAGTTAGCCTGTTGGCCTGTTAGCCTGTTGGCTTGTTTGCCTATCCCCCCTCATTCACTGCTTTCTCTGTCTCTCCTTCCCTTCGCTGTGCTGTCCCCGCCCTATTCGCTGTCCCTTTTTCGTGCTCTTGTTGTGGTTTTCGGGCCAAGTTTTCTTTCCGGTAGCAAAAACTTTTGGCTAGCAAACCGAAAACCAACCATTAATCACACGGCGCGCTGGCAAAACTAAATACAAACAAACCTCAAACGAACAAATACACACACAGACACACACACACACAGATGGACACACGCATGCAAAGGGAACTGTAACTGTAGCTGTTTGGCTTAATATAACCGCAAACTTTTCAATGTTTGCGGCAAATTGCAAGTGGATAAATTACGAGAGTATTCATTTGGGAATTGGTTTCGGATTCGCGTAGCCTTTGAATGCGCTTTAAATGCACTTTTTGTTTACTTCATTTTCAGCTCCCCCTCTCTCCCTCTGTCCCTCTCCTTCTCTCTGGTTTTGCCCACTCTGCACCTCATTCGCATTTGATTTATACGAAATTCAATTTACTTCTCGCACTGATTAATCATTCAGCAGGCAGTCGTTGCGCCATTATTTTGATTTATGCGACTTTTACAAATTCGAAATTTAAATTACACACAATACAGTGAGTAAGAGAGAGAGAGAGAGAGATGGAGAGGGGGAGCAAGGGAGAGAGGGGTAGAGACTGTGCGTGTCTGACAGACAGTTCGGGTTAGCCGCTGTGACAGTTATAGAATTGTAATTCATCTTGGCTGTGGTTCCTCAGTGCTCAGTGAGCTCAGTTCGAGAACTTTTTGCCCATTTAAATGAAATGTTTGAAATGTTTTGCCCTACTCCGCACAGCACTTGCGGTTCTTTTGGGAAATTTCGGTCTTATAATTGCTTTTTTCCAGCAAGCGCAGCTTGACATTTGATTTGGAAAAAGTTTTCGGTTAGCCCCGCAATGTAGGCAACACTTATTCAATTGAGTTGTCTCTGCGTGGGCTTGTGTATGTGTGTGTGTGTGTGTTTATCTTAAGCTCAGCAAGTGCATAATTAAATGGCTTAACAAACACACGCGCTGCTCTCTCTGTGTGTGTGTGTGGTGCAAATATTGATTGAGGCATTTTGTAATGTTGTCGGGCAAATACATAAATCATTTGAATCATGTCAAGCCGCTCTAATCGAGATTGAATACACTTCAAGCGCACACATGCAATGCACACAGAGTACACAGAGTACGCTTGCTATGTCCCTGTCTCTGTCTGTCACTGTCTCTCTCACACTCCCGCTCTTCATTTGTTTCATGAACTTGACTCGAGTTCATCGAGGCGCCCTTTAAATGTAACAAACACCTCATTGCAAATGTCGTAACAACTAGTGCGCATTATAAGCTCGTGTATGTGTGTGTATGGGAGTGTGTGTGTGTGTGCCTGGGAAGGCATTAGCAGATAACATAAATGTCTTAGTAACATATCCGGTTTTATTGCCTCAGCTTCTCTCTGTCTCTGTTTGCCTGTTCGCTTTGGCTCGCCTGACTTGCGATTTTCTCTCATTAACCATTTGCAAGCAAGCGAGTGTGTGTGTGTCTGTTTGCACACTCCCTCACGTGTGTGTGTGTGTGTGCGACACAACTTGGCATTTTGGTTTGTGAAATCAAATGTGCAAAGCAAATGAAGCGTTATTCGAATAAGAACTGCCTTCCCCCACTGCGACTGCCACTTAGTGCGTTCCTCCCTCTCTCTCTCTCTTTCCCTTACTGTCTGTCTGTCTGTTTGTCTGGCTGTCCGTCTGTCAGTCTTTCTGTCAGTCAGTCAGTTGGATTTTGTGTGTGTGTGTGTGTGTATGCGAGGCACGAAAACTAATTATACTGTTAAATGCGTTTGTTTAACTAGCAATTTAATTAAGGTTATGCTTTTGTTTAGACCCAGCACAGTGCGCTCCATACATAATCTCCCACAAACACACACACTGGCGCACACATTATGACATAAACTGTGTGTGTTAAGTGCGTGTGTGTGTGTGTGTGTGTGTGTGCTCTGCATGTGCCCCCAAAACATGTGCAATTAAAAATACTCCACACACAACTTTGCGCAGGCCATGCAGCTAAATTGCACATGAACGTTGCGGTAATGGGCTGCCCACATGGGGGCGTGGCATTGTGGCAGGCTCTGCAGCAGGCAGAGAGAGAGGAGGGGTGTGCCGTGCTGGAGTCCTAAGCACCGTAAGCTAAAATGACCAGCGACAGCGTGAAAATTATGTAAAATACGAGCACAATGTTCATTTGCACTTACAATGCGGGCGCACAGTGACCCACGTCAGTGGCTGTACCAACTCATTAGGCTCAAAAAAAAAGACAAATATTAATTAAATTGAAAACTTAAATGGCGGCTTATTTAAGTGCATCAATGTGCACAAACATAGTTGACAGGCACTGTAAGTGACAAAAATTGCAACAAATTGCAATTAAAAATTTGTGAAATATTTTCAAAAATTATTTTATAAATATTTTTTAACTATTTTAAGCTACATTGTCGCACCTGTAAAGGGTTTGCAAACTTTTCGCACGCACTGTAATGCTGTAAAGCTCTGCACATTTTTGTTAATAACAATGGAAATGTTGTAAAAATGAATTAACAACTCTTGTGACATGCTCGCATTCGTTTACAGCCTTCCTGCATACTTTTTGCACGCACTGTCAACTGTCTAGCTGCCTTTAAAATGCCGTAAAATAACAATAGAATTGCATTAAATAAGGCACAAAACACTCGCATACAGTTTATAAAAATAGTGTGTACACGGTGTGTGCATACCTTTTGCACTCACTGTGCCCCAAGCCACACTAAGTACAGAAAACGCTTGTGTGACAACAGCAATTACAATTACACTGTGCGGCATATGGGGACAGTCTGTGGTCGCACTACTACTACCAGTTGTTGTTGTTCTTGTTGTTGCTGCTGCTGCTGGTGATGCTGTTGGTGCAGTTGTTGTTGTTGCCGCAGTCACTATGAAGCTGGCAGGACGACGACAATCGACAACGACGCAGACGACGACGAGCGACAACGAATATTAACATGTAATTACGTTTTAAGTGCTAAATGGTGAAATATTTATGAAAAAATGAGCAGAAAAAACTGCAAAACTTAATTGAAATTTAATTGAATATGTCAGTGGCAACAACAGCAACAATAACAAGAGCAATAACAGCAGCAACAACAGCAGCAACAACAGTTGCAATTGCAGTAATAACAATACGACAACATGACAGAGTGCGCTGGAGGGGGGCATGGCACCTCATCTCGGGGTTAAATAGCGCCAAAAAGTCACGCGAAAGAGATGCAAAAAGAGAGAGAGAGAGAGAGAGAGAGGGACAGGGAGAGGGGGAGACAAACTTTGCATTTAAATGCTTGTTTGACCGGGCAGAAGGTCGGCTTCGTGTGGCATTTGTCATTGCTGCGCGTTGCGCACTAATAATGACGTCAGCAACATGCTGCCGGAGCGTGAAATTTATGCACAACTCGACTGACTGTGTGGGTGTGCGAGTGAGTGTGCGGGTGTGCTGTAAGTGTTGTGTATGTGCATGTATTTTGGCATTGACAACGCCATCGATAGCAGCAAGAACAGCCGCAGCAGCCGCAGCACAACAGCAGTGTCAGCAGCAACAACATCAGTAACAGCAGCAGCAACAACAACAGCAACAGCACCAGCAACAGCAACAACAGCAGCGCTGGCAGCGAAAGGCATAAAGATTAATGACCATGCGCCATTTTTTTTTCGCCGCTCTTGTAGTGGTTGCCCCCCAACTGCTGCCCCAACTGCTACCTCTACTGCTGCTGCTGCTGTTGCTGTTGTTGTCCAGCCTGGTCGCGCTTGTTTGTCGTATCATAGGCTTTTATTGTGCTCGGCTTTTTTGGGTTTGTCTGCGCTGGACACGGTTGTTGCTGTTGCTGCTGTTTCTTGTCTCGCAATTTCGTAAATATTGTTGGCACTTTGTCTTAATTGCTTAAAAATTACTGACATGGAAAATGAACTTGGCAACGTTGTACACACACTCACACACACACACACAAAGGGGAGAAAGAGTAAGTGAATGAGGAAGAGAGAGAGAAGGGGGAATAGAGTAGAGGAGTCTGCAACAAATGCTGTCGTCGCCTGTTTGCTGCCGCCTTGTCAACTACAACGACAACGACTCGAGTCGACTCGACTTGGGCCTCGACTCGACTCGCCTCGACTCGACTTGAGTCGACTTGAGTCGACGTAACGACAAATACTTGCAAATAATATTATTGTAGTCGAATTTCGGCAACTATTTATCATGCGGGTGGTGCGAGGGCAATGGAGTGGGGGTTGAGTGGGGCAGCTTGACAAACTTAATTTATTAATGTACTGAAACTGGCACTGGCAGCGCATCCGGCTCTGAGTGGAGTCACAGTCAGAGTCAGAGTCAGAGTCAGAGGCAGCAAATGGGCCGCTTGCTTAAAAGCACATTAATTTTCATTCCGTTTGGTGATAAGTAAAAGCTGGCTCAGAATTCTATTTTAAATATCAAGTGACAACTAGCAAATACTCGTAAAGTGAGCAGCGCGAGAGGTTAGGCCAGAGTGAGGCAATTGTTTGGGCCTTAAAACAAAGAGAGGGAGAGAGAATAGGAGGGGAGGGGAGATTGGGCTGCCAGTCAGGCTTATCGTGGCTGTCATCGCGCGTGCTCGTCTCATTTGCATACTTTTGATGGGGCTGCTCATAATGATATGAAATAAGGCCCAAATACCGAAACTAAGTCGAGTGCGGGGCCATTTCAACTGAATGCTGATTGATATGCCTGGCGAAATCTAAGCATCACTTGGCTTTGTTTATTGACAGGCAATTTGGACCAAGCCAGCCCAGCCAGTCCACGGCACGACCAGCCCCGCAGTCAGCCAGTCAGTCAGTCAGTCAGTCAGTCAGCCAGTCAGGCATTTCAATTTGCCAATTGACAGCCAAATCAGCATCAGGCCAAGTCGCAAACAGGTAATGCTGGGCAGGCCTACAGCCCGCATGTGAGCCGTGTCTATGTGTGGGTTCTCAGTTGATCGCGGTTTTTGACTAATTTGTTTAAATTTCAAGCGCACATAATTTCACAGGCAGCTGCATCAATTAGCGATAAAGCTAATAACATTTTTATGCTCACTCTAGTTTTTTTAACTTTTTTAGAGGGCATATTGACTTGAAGTTTAATTTAAAAGCAGACATGGTAAGGTTTATTTAGAGGACATTGATATGTAGGAAAATCTGTCTTTTTATATTTTAGATGGACGTAGAAAAGTCTATTTCATGGTCATCTTAATGTAATTTTCTTCTTTGAAGAGTCAAAAAACTTTGCAATTTTAAAAAACATCTTTAATATATAACACATTTCACTTTCACGATAAACCTTGGTAACAGTTTGTAGCCATATATCCTATACAAATTATCAGCTCAACTTTGATATTCCTCAGAATATTGAAAGTAAACTAGGTAAATTTTGCTCTGCGTAAATGTTTTATGCTCTCTTTAAATTCTACCACAAACAAATCACCTTTACAGGGTATAAAACCTTCGATTTGTCGCTGCTCACCACACTTTCTTGTTTTAATGAGCTGCGTCGTGTTTGCCTATTTGTGCGTCATGAGCATAATTGAAATTTGGCGTGTGTTTTGTAAAAAAGCAAATAGAATTTTGTGCATTTTGTGTTTAGTATTTTGCATTTTGCATTTGGCAATTATTTATGAGGCTGCTTTATTTTTGCAGCTCACTGCGCTAATTGCAAACCGCCGAAAATGTTGTTAGATTTTGTAATTGCGCCCACATTGACCTGCAGCTTAGGCAATTAATGAGTGCTCGTTCAATAAAACCAAATTGGCCAGTCAAGTGCAGCCGTTACTGGGTAAGTTTTTTCGATTACATTGCGCATACGACACGTTGCACGGGAACTGAACCTGAGCTGCGTCGCTGGGTCGCGTTAAGTGTTCATTAAATGCACACAAAATGTGCCCAGTTTACACTGGGGGCCCATTGCGAAGCGTTCAAACAGCTGCACATTACGTATACGCGAGGTGAACCCAATGGAAATATTTGCTGCAACAAATTGCCGTCGTCGTCGTGAAGTGCAGGTTGCAAGGTTGCAAGGCCTGGCACTTCTTCGTTCCCTCACTAAATATAGATGAAGAAAATTTGTTGCCCAATTCGAATTCGAAATGAAAATTTCATTTCGTTTACCGTTTGTCATTTATTTTGTACACTGCAGCGATTGATTGATTGAAATGTTTGCTGCCAATTGATTGATGATATGCAGCGAGGCGTGCTACATGTGCCATACGCTTCGCATAAGTGAGGATTTTATTTTAAATTGATATAGCCATAATGCCTTGGCATCAGACGATGGAGCGCGAGGCCTTGTGAGTTGCAGGATTTGTCAATCCTAAATGGCTAAGCACATTAACGGGACACGTTCGCTTATGAAGCGTGCGACAGTTGGCCGCGAACTTCGGCAGACAGGGGGCCAGACAGGGCCAACGGAGGGCACAGCGTGTTTGCAGATAGGAAGTTGAGTGCAGGCAGGCAGACAGGGATATCGATCCATCAAAAGGGTTGTCAATTTTCGTAGTTTTCCAAAAGTTTGCAAACAGACTTCGCTTTATAATATATGTATTATTATCATGTTATCTGCCTATACTATTCCCCTCCCCCTCCTCCTTCTGCCTTGCACACCCTTCGCAACTTTGTCTCTAGGGTATCTCAGTTTCGGATTATACTTTTTGCTATGTGCGCTGCGTTTTGTTGCCAAGTGGATTTGTAAAGAGATTTGACATGCTAAAAACTTGATTGATTGATTCGTTTAACAAACACCCTCACACGCCAAGACGCTCACACACACACACGCAGTTGTCTATATATATTGACAGTCGTTCGGCTTGTTTTACACATCGCTTACAAGTGGATTTTGCAGCTCGTTTATCAAATGTTTCAGTTTTTTTCCGGCCCCATCCACATTAGGAACTAGCACGTAATTACTTACCGATCGACAGCAATGGCCACTAGATGCAGTATGGACGCAGTGCAGCAGAGCACATCACATGAAGTCCAAATGTCGCACAGCTCCGGTCCAAGTATCCAGCCTTGGCTGATCTGATAAGGCAAATACAAAGAAAGAGAGAGAGAGAGAGAGAGAGAGGAACGTCATTAAACTGTGAGCAATTAAAGTTGATGGCATATTAGAATTGACGCCACGTTGGGGAGACATCCCAGCTCAGCTGTAATGGCATCTAATGACTGAGCAAACAAGGATTGAAGCCGCTAGTCCAACTGCTGGCGACCTGCAGCTACTTGTCAGTTGAGCAAGTGCAGCCATGTGGTCAAGCAGAGTTTTCTACTGCCTCGTGCTGTGCCACTTGGTGGCCAGTCAACTACAGCCAGTGGTGCAAAGTGGTGACAAGAAGATCCAGTATATACTACAAGCAATATCATTTGTGGAGCGTCTGGAAGTCACAAGGAACTTCATCTTCTTTTTGAGTGACTGCCAGAGCAGCACTTGCGAATCGTTGCCCCGGAGAGCTACAGATCGGTTTGCTATGCCCATGACAATTATTGGCAATGAGCTGGTTTCCCTAGAAGGATTAATAACCTGGTCTACGGTGCTGGTGATCATTTTCAGTGACTTTACTGATCAAATCAAGCAAGCCATCGAAAAGGATTCCTACGCACAACACTTTGCCTCCTTGATATTTGTTCACGACTCAGAGAAAGATTTACCGCTAAATGAGACTAAGAGAGTTGAACTCTTCGATTGGTGCCGGGGAGAAGGCATGATAAAGGTGGCGCTTGTTGAAAGCTATCAGAAAGAGCAATACCGGACCTGGGCATCGCATGAATCCACAAAGGCTCTTAAGATGAAATTGTTAACCGATTGGCAACTGAGGAATATAGATGAGAAGTTATTTTTGCGGATTCACAAGCAGCTGAAATTTCACATGTCAGTGAGCGTCTACGAGAGTCTTCCCGTCGTTTTTGTGGTGAGTATGAAGTGAGATAATTTAATTGATTAGTAAGAAAGAATGTGTTTTCTTTCTTTCCAGTACAACATAACGAGACGAGGAACGGTAACGCGTGTTTTGGGTGGTGAGAATGGGATTATGATAAACGAATTTGTTCGGTATATTGGAGGAACTATGGAGCTTTTTTGCTTCGATAATCGCAGTGATTTGCATAGGAACATCAAGCGAATCGCAGGTGATCAATTGATCGATATTGGCGTAAATGTTGTTGCGAATAACAGTTTGCTAAATCTCACACCCACCGTTCTGCAGTCGCGACTCTGCCTTCTCGTTCCGTTCAACAGACCGATGGCCCTGCACAAGTATTTGCTTCATTGCACGAAGGGATCCTTGTATTTATTCTGGTTATTCGTGGCTGTGGTGAATGCTCTAATTAAGCGTCTATCGAATCCGAATTTGAGCTGGTCGGAGCTTTGCTACAGAAGTTTCAATCTCTTCACCGCTTTTCGCCCCATTGGGCGAGGATATCGTAATCTGAGACCTGCTGGCAAAATCATTGAATCCTTCACGCAGCTTTACCTAGTGATCATCGTGAGTCTTATCTGTAGCGCACTGACGGCATCCATTACACTTGGTTATTACGAGCCGGAGATTAAAGATGTGCAGAGCATGCTTGCAAGTGGACTCCGCATCATGGTGAGCGACCAAGAGCACCTACGTGCCTTCGAACAGAATGACCTGCCTCGTGAACTGTTGCCACGTGTGCTCGTGGTGGATTATGGTGTGCATCAGCAACATTTACTCAGCTTAAATGTCAGTTATGCCTACGTGGTGGAGACCAGCAGGTGGGAGCACAACGCTCTCATGCAGCGGCGCCTGCGTAAGCCAAAGCTGGTACTGGCTCCCGATCAACTGTGCACTGCCTATCGAACTCTCGTATTCGATGTGCGGATTGGTATGCCCAATGGGTATATGTTCTATTTTTTTGTAACGGCAGCCCTCGAGTCGGGACTAAACATGAAGTGGATGCAAATGGGATTGCAGCAGGCTCAGCAGTTGGGCCTTGTCATTCCTGCGCCATATGAGCCCATACAGGAGTTTCGCTTACCCCTGGAATTCTTTAGAGTGGCCTTTTCTTTTTATGCTGTTTCGATCTTAGCGAGCCTCTTTGTCTTTGCGCTGGAACGGATGCACATGCTCTGGCTGATACGTAGAGAGCAACAACAAGCCACTGAGCTTGTCTAGTTTGAGTAATTTTGAAATTGCATTACTTCATTGTCTTTGTCACATCGTAGCACGCTAAATAAATCAAGCACTGCTTGGAGCACCTGCATGAGAAGGAGGTTTTTCGGGGCAAGAGTTTAGCAAACTTTTCTTTGGCTTTTGGTCAAGTTTGCCAACAGTTAACGATTGCTGCTGCTGCCGTTGCTTAGTTAGTTGACTTTCTTTGACTTTTCTAGCTAACTTTGTTCGCTCATTTAATCCGTAGTTTCTTCGAGTTCTTCTTCTTTTTCTTGTTCTTGTTTACTCACCTCATAGACGGCGCCCAGCGGCATTACCAGACAGGCCACAAATAGATCGGCAACGGCCAGCGAGGCAACCAGATAGTTGGCCACATTCTGCAGATTACGTTCTAGTATAATGGCCGCTATCACAAAGACGTTGCCTGCAACAAAAGAGGGAGAGAGAGAGGAGTTAGAGAATAGTGAGAAGAAAATGCGAAAAATGGCAATGACAGCTGGGCTGGAACTGTTGCCTCAACTTGGCTGCGGCCTAATTGCGAAAATTGACTTGAGCGCAAAGTTTGCAATTCAATTAAGTGCGCGCAGCTGCAAAGTAAAAGCGATGCCAATGCGAATGTTAAATGGAAAATGGAATGGGAGAAAATGCGAGTGAAAACGAAACGAAATGAAACGCAACCGCTGCGAACAGATAAAGTTTGAAAATTGCCAAAGTTGTGCGTGTGTGTGTGTGTGCGGCCAAATGAAATGGGAATCTTATTAAACTTGACTGCTGTTGCATTACCCACTGTAACAGTTGTGGCAACTGTACCCCCTCCCTCCACCTAACACCTCTCTGCTGCGGCATTGTGCTGCACTTGAGCGGCGGCGTTGGCAGACAAAGTTCACAAAAGCCAAAATAAACGACATGAGCTAATCGCGGCGTCGTAAACTTTTACCAAGCCTCGACACGCCCCCAAATTGACTGCGAACTGAGGAGGGAGGGAGGTATGCCGTTGGAGGCAGGCACTCACCTTTGATGTCTGCTAGTTGCCTGCCACCGCCTCTTGCAACTACTTGTGGCACACTTGAAGGTGCAAAAAAGAAATGTGCGCTGCAGTAGTTGGTCGCCAGTGCAAGACATGCAATTTGCCATGGCTCACAGCCACAGCCACAGCCACACTTACTGCCTGCAGCCTCACACACACGTACACACACCTATACTGGCACACACAGCTTACCGGCACAAAGGAATACACATGCAATTAGACACTTCAGTGTCAAAGTGAAGGCAAAGTGACGTGCCGCCTGTCCCTGTCCCTGTCCCTGTTTGCGTTGCAGCTCAGCAGAGCCTCAGCGCCGGCCCAGAGTTGGCCCCACTCTCTGCTCTCACAGCTCTCTGTCTTTCTCTCTGTCTGTCCTTCTCTCTGTCTGTCTGTCCGTCTCGCAACGAAAGTTGTCACGAAAATCCCAAGTAATGCGGAACGAAGCAAAATCCTCATACAGCACACAAAAGCTCAGCTCGTTGGAATGTGAAATAAAACAAACAAATATTTTCCCTCTGTGTTTTCCTTTTTATTTTTCTCTTTCTCTCTCTCTCTCTCTCTGTCTCTCTAGCTGAGCAAATAAATTAAATTTCAAGCATAATTGAATCATTTTCAGCTGATTGCATAATAAATTAAATTATAGCAGTGCAAACAATGCGTATTGTTATTATTATATTCATTTAAATGAATCGTTTGCTAAACTTGATTATGGAATGCAAATTTATTATTTGATTTCAATCGACACGGGTGAGCAGGATAAACGAAAACTATTATAAAATAATTGGAGAAAGTGAATTCCTATTCCTTGCTTGCATTTCAAGAAAATAAAATTGAATTGAAATGCAATTTCACAGTGTGAAAACTATGTTAGACAGTGTAGAAAAGAGCATTGAATTTGTTTGTGCATAATAAAAACCAAATTGTTTAATTTTGTAAACAATTTGGAAACAGATAATACTTATGCAAATAATTAACAAAGTGAAGGAGAGAGAGTGGGGAATGAATCGTGGCTTCTTTCATTTGTTGTAAATCGCTTTGCAGCAATTTGTTGAGTTACCCTCTCTCCTTGCTCTTAACGAGCATGTTTTCAATTTAAACAGCTGTAGTTGTTGTGCTTCTCCATCTTGCCCTCTTCCTTAGTTGGGAACAAATAGAGCAGCCACTGGGCAGCCTCATTGCCTTTGCCTTTGCCTAGTTTCTTGCTCTGCTCTGCTCTGCTCGGCATTAAAACTCATTAGCATTTCCTTTTATATGCTAAATGCTAAATGTTGGCACTCAAAACAGCATTCAGAGCAAATGCAACCACTGCGAAGTTCAAAAGTGACGAAAAAAAAAAGCCAAATGAAAATGGCAACAGAACAAGGCACAACGAGAGAGAGAGACAGAGATAGAGCTAGGGACAGAGCAATGGAAAGGCAAACTAAACTGTAGGAAAAAAAATAAACTCAAATTAGATGAAAATCAAAATGAATACTAAATGAGTGCAAAAACAGGGCACGCATGTGAATGGCAAAAGGCATTCGCAAGGGCGAATGGCGGCAGCTGTCATTAAACTCAGCCCTCGCCCAAAAAGCGTAGCATACTTTTTCGGGCACTGCTTTTGCTTTTGCGTTTGCGTTTGATTTGCTTTTTTCTGCTTTTCGGTTACTTTTCATTTGTGTTTTTTTTTTGTTTTTTGTTTTTTTATGTATTCTGTTTAGCTCTTGACTTTTGGCTCGTGGTCTTTAAACGAAATGGAATAAAATGAAATGAAATCTACTTAAATTAATGAAATCAATTTCGGCTGCCGAATTGAGTCTGAGACTCTGAGTACGGGCCTGAGTTGAGCTGAGCTGCCACTGTCTTGGCCTGGCTGCGTCTGTTTTTATGCCAAATAAATGTTTTTGCGTTTTACAATCCGCCCGTAAAAATCTCATGGTAATTTTTCGTTTTTCCTGTTTCGTTTCGGATGAAAATTTGTTGCTGCTCGTTTTGGCGATGCCATTGCGCGTTGTCGGCTCGTGGCTTGAAACTGTGATTGATTGATTGATTGTCTGTCAATTTTAATGCGGCGTGTCTTTGGCCTAGATGGAATGCTGCGTCTTCTGTTTGCCTTTGGATTTATGGCTAAATGCGTGTAATGAATGTACCCAACAACAGCAACAGCAACAACAATGGCCACGCTGCCATTGAGCTGCCTTATTAATAACGAGCCGTCGAGCCGCTGTCGAGCGACTGTCGACTGTCGAGCGAGAATGCTACGAGCTGAGCTAAGTAGAATAACAACAATAATAAATAATATAAAATGGCCCCAGCATCATAAATATCAGTTACGCGTATTTTATTATCTGCAACTCAACCGAAATGCTGAGGCAGGCAGCCCCATTCCCCACCCGATACAGTTCCACTTCAAGCTGAGCCCGCCTTCCTGCCCTGCCCTGCTATGGCCTGGCCTGGCCTGCCTGTCTGTCTTCTGGCCGCTGTCATTCGGTTTGCCTTATTGAATTGTTTGCGATATTCCCCAGCGAAATGGCGCGTCGGATTTGCTGGCACGCGCGCGTGCCTGAGACCAACTTCCCAGGAATTTATTGGCAGCGGGGTAAAAAGCCGTACAAATAATTATGTCTATGTTTAGGCTTTGGCTTTGCCGGAGACTGAGACGGAGACTGAGGCACGACTGTCCCGTCTAGTGTCTGGCCGCTGCCTAATGAGCTTTCCATGTCGGACTTACCAATTATGGTGACGAGTATCATGAGGCCCAGCAGCACAGTTGTGACCGCCATGCGCAGCAGCTGCGTGAAGTCATCCTCGGCCACTTTGCTGGCCGTCACATTGACCGCAGCGCTCGCATTGCCGCTGCCATTGACCATTTCGCCGAAAATACTCAGCGCGGTGTCGTTTGCATCCAGCAGCAGTGTGTCGTTGAGCAGCATAGCCCCAAGACCGACAGCCACATTGGTGTAGTTATTGTCTGTGATGCCGCCGGAGCTGGAGCTGGAGCTGGTCGCATGCGAGGTGACACTGCCAGTGCTGCCATCGATCAGTTCGATGGCCCGATGGCTGCTCGCCGCACCTGTTGCCAGTGCACGGTGTGCGGCTTTGGCGGTTATTCGTGCCGCTGCAGCGGCAACTGAGGCGCTTGCCGCGGCTGCGGCTAGTGCTGCTGTGGCTAGTGGTGAGCTTGGTGAACTGTTGTTGGGGCTGGTGGGAGTGCTGGATTGGGCCAAGGACAAGCTGCCAGCTAAGCTGGCGAAGTCTGTGTCAACGCCATCGTTATAGTAATGATTGTTGTTGTTGCTGTTGTTGTTTTCATCATCATCCTCCTCCTCAGCCTCAGTCGCAGCCGTCTGCTGTTCCGTCTCCTCCTCCTCCTCTTCTTCCTGCTGCTGCTCGTTTTCATCTTCTTCCTGCTCCTCGTCCTCGGGTCGCGCTTCAGCTATCAGATAGGCCTTGTCATTCATACTGTTGGCTATGTAGATGTAGTCCAGCGCATCTGCAAAAGGAATTAGATGGCAAATCCTTAAGCTCTTCAAGCTATTTTTATGTCAGTTGATATATTTTTAAAGTAGCTTAATCTATTTCAGCAACAATGAAGGTAGCAACTCTACTTGACTTTCTTATTTAAAGAAATCATTTGCATAGTCTACATCCGCATTTAAAAAAGTATTGATTAAATTAATTAAATGCGGAAATTGAAGATTATAAAATATATTAAAAAAATATACAAAAATACACGAAACAAAATATTTCAGAGTTGTAACTTTTGCACTAATTAAATCGATTTATATTCCCTATGCAAATGATATTTCTCTTTATATATATTTAAAGTGAATTTCTAAAATATATAAATTAAAATTTCACTTTCAAATTAATTCCAATTTCAGTTGGAAGTTCTTCAGCGAACGTTGTCACCTTTTGCGCTAAAGCGTGAACAATTTTTAATTAAAATTTGCAAAAACTTATTACGAGTTTTGTAATGTATTTAATTAATTTTTTTAATTAAAAATTTCATAGATGGTGATTCCAATATGAATCTGAATTTGTATAGATTAGAAGGTTGCTCGCCTGCGTGAGATGAGTGAAATTGTAGGCTGAACTTTTTGTTGAGGCGCGAGTTCATTTTATTTTTTTTTTTTTCATCTGCTTACCATTAAAGTTAGTCTCGCGCGCCATTTTTCGGGAACTTTTCACTTTAAGCTCGTGCGAGGGCATTTCGGGGGGCGGGTAGGCGGAGGTAACTGGTGTGTAGCTCGCTTAATTGCAGCCGCAGCGGAAATGAGGCGAGTGAGCGAGAGACGGAAACGGAAGCGCGACTATGCGACGACTGTGCAATGGATGTGGCAATGGCAATGGCAATGGCACGGCAGTGGCAGAGGCAGAGGCAGAAACAGAGGCGAGATGGAGCTACTCAGACGGCGTCGCTGGCGTCGGTACATGGTGACAAACACACACACACACACACTCAGAGAGACGCACACACATATGCTGGCTTGCACACATGCGACCTGGCTGGCAGGATGTATTCTCTTAACGAGCTTTTGAGTGTTTACACGGAGCCTCGTTTACAGTTTTCGGCTTTCGGCTTTCACTTTCTTCTCGCTTTGCTTCTTTCTTTTTGTCTTTTTTGGGCTTGGCTTAGCTCAGATGTTTCGTGATGTTGTTGTTGGCAGTGTTGCTTTTGTGTTGATTGTTGTAGCTGCCAACCAGCTGCCAGCTGTCTCGTGTTTGCTGTTGCTGCTATTGTAGTTGTTGTTGCTTTTGTACTCCTTTTTAAGCTCTTCCGTTTGTTCTCATGTGTTATGGCTCGTTTATGCGCTATTTTCATATCCTCAAAGTGAATTTCGCATCCGTTGCCGGCACAGTGGTCCTCCTGCTCTCAGTTGTTGTTCGTCCTGCTGTTTTAGTATCTTCATGCTGCTCCCTTGTCTGCCATGTACATGTAGGTGGGGTCCGGGGTAGTGGCGTGTGCGGAGGGGGGCCAAATGCCCCGCATTAGACCGCACTCATTTGCGCAGCTGCAATGAAAATTCAATTAGAACATAAATTTGTTAGCTTGAACTCTATTATGAGGCAGTCGTGCTGTCTCTCTCTCTCCCCACACACACACACACGCAGCATCACCTGCTCTCTTTCAGTCGATTTTCTAATTTTATTTTCAATATTTTCGATTCGGAAAATAATTTCCTGCAGCCAAGCAGCGGCAGCAATTTATTGCATATATCAATTTCCTGCACATTGTGCGTAAAGTGTAAATGAATTTGAATTTATCTCCCCACTGCCTCACACACTCTCGCTCTCTTTCTCGCTCTTCTTGCTTGTATGCCTGCTGCTGGTGTGCCTGAAGTCGCTTGCTTGTTAAATAATTTAACGCAATTTTTGCAATTACACACAATCACTTTGCACGATAAATAAAAATGAAGACTGGCACGCAAGTTGTTTTCATTTCTTTGTTAAGGCTGCCTTGCTGCCTGCTCTCACTTCCCCTCCCCCCCTCCTCACTCCCTCTCTCTTTCTCTCTTTACCACATGTGTGGCATATATTGTACGCTCTGTCTGTGTGCGTGGCCGGAAGCTTGCGTGCGTGCGACAGGCGCCATCGCCAGCGGCAGCTCTGCAGCGAAATAAATTTAAAACGCATAAAAAAATAAAAATACATGTAAGCTGAATTTAGTAAGCAGTGATTGCCTCAAAGATACCCCGCAGCTATTGCTTGCATACCCCACGAAACAAGTCACATTTGCTGAGCATAGCCCTTAGTGCGCTCTACACTTGTAGAGGGTATGCAGAAATAGGAGCCAACGCGTTGCTGCTCCTGCTCCTCTCAGCGTAGTAAAATGTCAACGCATGCCTTATGCGCATTGTAGCTGTAACTGTAACTATCGCATATAGCATGCTCACACTCACACAGCCAACGCACACACACACACCGCACACACAGCGTATACATTGCGGCGCCATAAACGCGGTGCGAGAATGTTGCATGCGTAATGCGTGGCCTAGGCAGGGCGGGGCAGGCCAGGGCAGGGCAGGGCAAGCATAGACGAGCGCGCAATGAGAACTTGTGTGCTCCATAAAAACTCTTAGATTATATAGTATGTGAAGTGTGCATATCCTCCATAGATTTATTAACATTAATGCTGAGTTTACCCTAGACATAAATAAGATAATTATCGAGTGTGAATGGCAGAGAAATGTAAGAAACTTTATCGTGCTAACTAAACTAAATGGAACTAGACAATTTTCTATATGCCTTAAGTTATATAAATATATAATATTAAAAGTTATTTTATTTATGGTTTACTTATTCTGATTATATCTGCAAATGCACAGCTAAGGTCTTAACTGCAGGTGAATTTCGCATGTTTTTTCATCTGCGCTGCTTACATGCAACTTTTTTGCGTTCTGTTTGGTTTTTGAAATTGGATCTTGTGTCTCGTGCAATCTGTATGCATTGCTAATTACACAGCTCAAGCGCTAAGTACGCTAAGAACTGCGCAGAGACAGCGACAGTTTCGCAGGGAGCTCATTAAAAGTTCGCAATGCACACAACAAGTGAGACGGTTAACCTATCCCCGTCCTGCTCACTCTCTAGCTCTCTCTCTCTTACTGCTTCTCTCATTTAGCTCTTTCGTGTCGCTCTGCTGATTACCCAGTGTATTCATATGCAAGTGAGCTCGAGCTGATTGGCAATCGCGTAGAAGCAGCCAAAGTGTACACTTTTCAGCGCTAATCTGGCTTGCGCTATGCAGAATATGTAGCATGCATTTCAGCGCTTTTGCATTTTGATTCGTTCGGACACACGTGCGGGCAGGCAGAGATTGCGAATTTCAAATCCCAGTGCTGATATTCGATTTGAAGAGCGATGGAGACACGTGCAGTCACGCTCCTGCAGCACCAGCAGCAGCTGAAGATGATGCAATAATATTGTATCTTTAAATATTTACAGCAAATTGCAAAAGGGCGTTTCAAGCTGCGTGCAGCAGGCTGCAACCTTCAGCTGACAACAACGACAGCTTAACTAACAAACAATAACAACAACAACAACAAACTAAGCACCTAGTAGTGAGTGTGTGTGTGTGCGGCCATGTAACTAACATTTTCAAGTTCAAAGTCGATTTAATGCGGAAGTTTATGTCAGCCATGAGTGTTCAAGGCAGGCAGGCAGGCAGGCAGCCGAGTGGCAAGGGCTGTGGCAAGTATTAGGGCTGTGTGCTCGCTGTGTGGCAAGCGAAGGGACCGAGCAGGAAGGGTGCGGGGTCGACCTGGACAGTTGCAACGTGTGCAGCGCGCGCGTTTGAAGTGCATTTGAGTGTGAAGACGACACATGTCGTTTAAATGCACACCTGTCTACGTGTCAGTCTAAGTGAATGTGTGTGCGTCTGTGCTGGCGTATATTAATGTGTCCGCCTCAGTGTGTGTCTGTGTGTGTGTGCGTGTCTCTGTGGCTATGCAGCAGTTTGTCAGCCATGCTGCCGAGTGCACTTGTTGCGGTTGGCTACTAGTTCAGCCGCAGTCAGAGCCAGTGAGTAGGGCAGGCAGTAGTGCCAGTGTGGGGTGAAGTAGAGGGGGCAAAGGCCACTGTATACATATCTAATGCCCGTGCAAAGCTATGTTAGCGCCTGTGTGTGTGTGTGTGTGTGTGTGTGTGTGTGTGGTGTGCCTGCTTCTTTTTATAGCCAAGCTTATCGCATATTTATGCAGCTTGGCCTTTAATGTACCCGCTCAGTCCGAGCTGGCTTTGCTAGACTTTACAACGCTTGTTTTGGTATTAAAAAAAATATACAGAAATAACACCGTAAAAAGCCTTACTACAATTTCAACTCTCTCCCTCCACTCACGCTGCACATTAATTTCTAGAGCAACCCTCGCCACAAGGCTTGCCTGCAATGCTTTTGTTTTGCCTATCAAAGTGCAGTTGGAAATGCTTTGCAAAAGCGAACGCTTTTTGTTGGCAATTTCAATGCCAGCTGTTTGCTCAATGTACTTATGCATTGATGTGAGTGTGTGGTGCATACATAAATATGTATGCAGTGTATGTGTGTGACTGTGTGTGCGGTGGCTCGAGGAGCGTAGCAAACGAAACTAAACTGAAATAAAATAAAATAAATTGCATGCATTTTTCATTCAACGCTCGATTTCATTCACAGGCGCTTAGGCAGGCACACTCACACATATGCACACACCACACACACACACACATGTACACCACACACACACATGGCAAACATGACCAGACATTTATCAGTTGTTCACATGCATTCAAAGATACTAATGTACATATTAGTTCAGCTCTATAAGTGGCTCCCCTTTCCCTTTGACCCGCCATGCCTAACCGCTGTTTGTGCATCGACAATGAACGTGTGTGTGTATGTGTATGTGTGTGTGTGTGCGTCTGTGATAGCTGGGTTCCTTTTTGTGCCATTTCCGCTTCATTTCATGCGCCATTTTTCTCTATCTTTGCACTCGAGTGTTTGCGCCTTGTTGCCATGTCCTGGCAAGGCCTTTCCTTGCCCTGACTGACTGCCTGCCTGCCTGCCGTTGTTGTACTTTCTTTCTTTCTCTCCCCCTCTCTCTCTATCTCTCACTCTCCCTCTCTCTCTGTTGCGGTTGCACTTGTAGTTGGCATTGTTTTTTGCCAGCTTGCAATTGCTTTGCCAATCAGTCTACTGCAAATAATTTATAACTTTTGCGCCTGTGCCGACATTGGGCCAACTTGGGGCAGCCCATCTGCGCAGTGCCTCATAAATATTACGCATACGCAGTGTGTGCACCACACACACATGCTGCCCAAACAGTGCATTGCATTCGTAATTAGTTTAGTTTAGTTCGATTTGAGCAGTATGTTTAGTTTTTATTTGCTGTCAGTGCTGGCACGACGGGACGTTGGGGGCGTGGCCCTGCCTAATTGCGCATTAATATTCGATTGGCTGCGGCTTTTGTTCAATTATTCAATAATAATGCAATCGAAAACTGTGACCGCAGCAACAAATTACACACACAGTAAATAACAACCACGACTCACACTCTCTGTTAAAGCCCCGTCCGGAGTGCGGCTGTCCGAACAGCTGTCCGGCATGTAAAACAAGTCAAATAAAGTGAAATAAAATGAAAGGCGAAACTGCTGCAAATATTTAAATGCTCAGCTTATTTCGCAATTCAAACGGGCAACAAATAAATAAAAATCCATTGCATTTTTTCGCACGGCATTGGAAAAATGTTATTCCAGTTGCACCCGATGACGGTCCGGCGTTTGTTGTTGTTTGTTGTTGTCTGTGGCATGTGTAAAAATTGAATAGCCGAAATGTTATATGTGCTGCGGGTGCTGGCGGCGCGAGGGATGGCGGCAGGAATTAGCCGAAATTGTAATTCGATTAAAGGCAGCGAGCGAGAGATGTAAATCAAAAGCAACAAAATCGATTTGTGTTTTCATTTGATCTGTAAATAAATTCTTTTTGAGCGGCAGAAAAAGAAAAAAAAATAAACCAAAATTACATTGCCGGATGAGCTTCAAAAAAGGCAAACAGTTTTTAGAAGATTTTTATGCTGAAATTGTTGGAAAATAGTTATTCAAAATGTAGAAAAAATATGGAAACCTTTTTAAAGTAAGTAAAGTGCAACTAGAAAGTGTTTGCTTGAGTTGTTTATGGCAAAGCGATGAAATATTAATGCTAAAGCACTTAAAAAATATAAACATGTAATTCAATATAAGAAAATATAAAAATGAAGAAAAGCAAAAATTGGTTTTACTATTTAAAAATCTTTTCGAATTTTCTCTGCTGTAAATTATGTCATTTATTCGCTCTCAACGTTTTCAATTTAATTTCATTGCAATGCTTTATAATAAATGTTTTTTTATGCATGTGTGTGCATTGTGTGTGTGTGTGCGTGTGTGTTTGTAAAGAAAATTGTTGCCTTTTAATTACATTTCAGGAATCCGCACACAGAGAACGGAAGCACTAGGGCTCAGCCGAGTTGAGTAAAGCCTTTTCAGCGAGCTTATATGTTCGTGAGCCACAAGTCTCTCCGCTGCTCTCCCCCCTCTCTCTCTCTCTCTCCCGCCCTAGCGCTGTGTGTGTGTGTTTCTTGAATGTCATGCCACATGATAATAAATTTCCGCATGCAATATCCTGCATTTAAATAACACTTCCTGTGCCGTCTAGGCCAAGGCATCCGTCGTCCATACGTCAGCGAGACACTGAAATGAATTTATTTTCCAGCAGCACTCGCCCTCGCGTTGCACAGGAGAGGGAGGGAGGGAGGTAGGAAGAAAGGCAGACAGCCGTCACGTTGCTGATGCTGTTGCTGCTGCTGCTGCTCGACGTCTCCTCGCACTGGGTCAGTTCATTTCGCGAACGCACTTTGCTTCATTACTTGGCGACGGCAGCGCTCTTCAGCCATTTGGCACTTCATAGCAGAGTGCGCCCAAAAGGCAGCTACGCATGCTTTGTAGCAAAGTGGGATGGAGCAGGGGGTGTGCGGGGGAGTTGCGGCCATCTTTACCACACAATAAAAATTTATGAGCCGTGTGCGTGTGCAGTCCTTTTTCGCCTGAAAGTCGCACAACATTTGCAAGGCGCGCATAAATTTTATATGCCACAACTTGACATGCTTTCTGCACACACACACGCACACAGTCCTTGCCCCTGCCCCCCTTACGTCTGCCACACACTTCTTGCTTACTTCCTCTTGCGCACTCCTCGCTGTTTGTTGTCATTCGCCGACGTGTCGCAGTCAGCGAGTAGATAGCTGCAGGTAATGCAACGCCGTAAATTTTTAGTAGTTGCCTCCGTGTCGGCCTCATGAATTATGCATGAGCAGCAAGCCAGAACAAGTACAAGGGAGAGAGAGAGGTAGAGAAGGGAGGGGAGCGAGGCGCGTGGCAAGTGCAGCCACTTTTGCAGCGCTCAATCAATTAGTCACAGGCCAAATGTGAGTGCAAATCCATTCGCCATTCGCAATTAAAGCGCCGCCTTTAAAGCGAGCGCACCTCGCAGCTCAGACAGTGCCTGCTGCGCGTATGTGCTCAGGTATAAAAATATGATTTCATGCCTTTGCGCACAATTTGGTTACAAAGCGAGAGATGTGTGTGACGGCACGAGGGGGAAGGGGAAGCAGAGGGCGTCTGCCTGTTCTGGCCATGTGTGCGGCGTGATTTCTTTCTCATGCAAATAAACGTGAGTTACAAACACGTGGAGACATGTGGAGCCTACGCTGACAGCAGAGCGGAGTGAGTGAGGGGCAGGAGGGCGTGGCAAAGCCAAAAGCCGCCACAGCCGCCGCCGCCGCCGCCGACAGTCAGTCAGTCAGTCGATCGATGTGAATGAATTTGGGGCTGACGCGTTTCATTTTATTTTTTTTTTTTTTGCTTTTTTGGCAGTTGTGTAAAGGTGATGAGAGGTGGGGAGGGGTGGGTGAAGGAGGGGAAGGGAAAATTACCAAGGCAACCTGCATTTGGCGTTTAGCTGCGCTAAGTGCGGCGAGACGAGAAAATTGTTGGCTAAATCTGATGTAATGACGTGACTGAAATTAATTCCACAAGTACGCGAGGAAAGTAAGTAGGTGTGATTTAAATTATATTAGATTAAATGTGCAGAAAGAAGCGTGAAATTGTTTAAGCGAAACGCTTAAAAGAGGAGACAAAAATAAAGAATCAAAGATACAAATGAGGAGGGAAAAGAAATAAAGGTAACAGATAATGATGAAGTAAGAAAAGAAAGGCAAAGAAATAATTTTTTATATGCAAAGTAAATTTTAAAAATATTTTTAATATATTAATTAAATAAATATTCAATATATAAACAGCAACTAGGTTCTATTAGTTAATAAGTAAACTCCTCCTCAATATACAAGCCATAATAATATATAATTAAATGCTAATCATTTTCAAAAAAAACGCTCATCAAATATTCAACATACCCCAACGATAATTTGTAGTTGATTTATTCAAATAAAAACAAAGCACAGCAAAATCAAAGCAACTCCTTCTAAGAAATACTAAAATAATTATTTAAAAAATTTAAAACAAATTCTCTGCACATAAAAAACTGTGCTCTGCTGCCTGGCATAAGTAACGAGTTAGCCCCCGAACAGCTTTTCAAGTTAACGGGGCAAAGAAAACTTTGCATCCGGTTGACATTTTTTCCCTATCTTCGTGATGGACGCACATCTTGCTCGAGGCGTTTCCTGTGGTCGGCGCTTTGATTAAAAATTTATTAATATTTAACTTTGTGCACGCATCGACAGCAGCAGCAGCAGCAGCAACAACAACAGCAGTACAGTGACAACTACAAGGGAGGAGGGGAAGGAGTGAATGTCCGTCTAGCTACTTTGCATAATTGCAAAAATAATCGGGCTTAAAAGCGTCGTCGGGGGGGCAGGGCGAGCTCAAATGAAGTTGTTAATATTAATGAGGAAATTCTTGGCCGGGCACAAGTTGCAATGTTTGGTTTTAATATTGTTATTAATCAGCTTTTAATGTATTTAATTAAGTTTCCCCAGCGTGGCAAATATGTTGAAAATTTCATCAACCTGGACGTGGCCCGCAGGCAAAGCAAATCGTGCCCGCTACTAATAATTATAACAAATACTCAAAGGGGGTGGTACTGGAGTGCTGTAGGGGGGGTGGGGGAGGGAACTGTTCTAGGGACCGCTTGGCAAGTGAATATTATGACCACTCCATAGAACTTTTATCGATATTTAAAGCTGAGTCGAACAAAAAGTTTCGCAGCAAACCAAAAAAGTTTTTCGAGGGTGCGCAGAAAAAAAACTGTTTGGAATCTTTGAATATTTGTTTCAATTTTGGCAGCCTGGGCCAAGTTTCAGCGCTGACACTAACATATTGTGCCCCGACAGCTGTGCCCCATCGCTTTCCCTTTCCCTGCCTCTCTTCGCTCCCCTCTCACTGCCTTCACAGTTCGATCATGTCCGCCACTTGTCATGCCAAGTGTCCGCTCATTTGTCTGTGGCGCTCTCTGCGAAATTTGCACTTTATTTGCACAACATGCGACCCAGATGAGCTGTCTCCCTTGCCCCTCCCCCTTGCCACCCTCTCGCTGTGCCTGCCTGACTGTTCCCAGCTCCCGTTACGCATTCAATTTTTCATCTTTATGCGGCGCTTGGATTGCCCGCCGGCCAGCGGCATAAATGCTTGCCCCTCTATCACTCTGCCTCCCTCCCCACCTCCTGCTCTTCATATCCGGCTGGCGTTTATCTTTTGATTTGTGTTTGGCTTCACTGCTCTCACTCTCTCTATCGCTGTCGCGCTCTTCGGCTTCAAGTGTTTACAAGTGATTTGCCGTGTTGCCTTGTGTTGTGAGTTTTCTTTCTGTTGTTCCTCGTTTTTCGGGGCATTTTTCTTTCTCTTTCTCAGCGTTGCGAAAGTTTCGGGCGACAGGAAAACCCAAATGACTCGAGTGAGCTGTGCTTCCGGCTGTTTTGCAGCTTGTTAGCTTTGAACATGCCAATTGAAATGCGGTCCGAGCAGAGGTGCCAATGCTGCCGCAAGGCTCGAAGGCTCGCAGTCGAAGTAACTGTGCCACATGCCACATTAACATGCGATTTGGCAAATTGAAAACTTGCGAGCGGAAAACTGTTAACAACGCGCGCGTGTATCAATTGTGCAGTTTATGGGGTGGTGAAGAGGAGGAAGGAGGAGAGGAGGGGCAGTCAGGCAAGCCGGCAATCGAAGCGACGAAAATTAAAGACAGTTTAGAGGTGGATGGATATATAGAGAGGGATGTAGACAGAGGGTGATAGTGAGGTGGATGTTGGAGAAGGGGGCGGGGGAAGTGAGACACTGTGCCCACAATCTCAAGGTGAGCACAATCTGTGCCGCATCCGACGCTTGTCTGCGCTTTTCTATTTTATTTTCGCTTTATTTACTTAATGCGCGGCACTCGAGTTGACGACACTCGCAGCCAGGCGCCTGGCGCCGTCTGCTCGTAAAACCAAACTTGCAGCTGGGCGAAATTAGTTGTTGCAATTCCCAAACCACCTCCCTGTCCCCAAACCCCCTCCCTCACTCCCTTTCACTTTCTCTCTCTCTTGTGGTTCTGCCAGCACATTGGCGTTTTGGGCCAATTTTTGGCCTAGCTCCATCGTTGACAGCAGCGTCGAGCAGCGTTTTGCGGTCGTTCGCTATTAAATGAAATTGACTTGTGCCTTGGCTGGCCTTGCAATTGAAACCCGACGAGCCGCAAGCATGGCAAGTAGGGTATATAAACTGAAACGACTCTATACTATACATGTTCGTATATGCAGTGTATGGAGAAGAGGTTTCTCTTATTTCTTACAGTCATTGAGTAAGTTCGAGTTCACCTGCCAACTGTGACTGACTCTTGGCTATTTTCTATTACTCTAGTTCAAGCAAGTAGTGTAGGGTATTTAGCTAGTCGTCTATGGCTCATTGACTTCAACTTACTGTCAGTTCTTACTGCCATTTTGATCTGCAGTAAAAGTTTATGAACAACAACGACGCTGCAATTTTCATTTTACAGCCATTGCCAGGGCCTTGAAGTTGTTTCTCCAGAGTGGCCATTGTGAGTGTGCAAAATGTGTGTGAGTGAGTGTGTGGGTGCGGCAGGGAGGGAGGGGGTACAGGAGAAGTGGCTGTTGGAAATGTGAAATGCAGTCAGCATATGCAAATCAATCGGCACTCGAGTTCGCTGTATCTGTGCAACTGTTTGGCAAATGAAGAAGAGAGGAGGGCAGCAGAGTGGCCTCAAGTTCAAGGAAATCATACACGTTCTCACGTACACACACACACACACCTCCCGCACACACACTCAACACTCTGGCAGTAAGTGCGCCTTGAGTGTGGCTAAAAGACGAGGCGAATACGTGAGCTTGGGTCGCCTCAAATAAACGCAAAGTGTGCGCCATTAAATTGAATTCATTTTCGTGAAAACAACCCTCACTATGTGAGTGTGTGTGAGAGAGAGTGTATGTGTGTGTGTGTGTGTGTGTGCATAAAATATACAAACAGCCAGCGAAGCCATAACAAATGAAAAGCAAACTTGTGGCTTGACATTGATGAATGCACGATGAGATTTATGCTGCGCGCCAAGCTGAATCTACTCTCGTTTCCTCTCTCTCTTTCCCTCCCTCTCTCCCTCTCTCTCTATCATTCGCTCTATATATAATATGTAGTATATACACTCTTTATAGTACGCTAGGTGTACGCACTGCTCGACGTTGTCTATGAGCTGTCACTCACTCCAAAGGGCTCACTGTCTGCCTGAAATAAATGTTAAGTATACGCATAATAGACGCCGCACTACGCCGTTGTCTGTGCACCCCCCCCCCCCGCTCCATCTCTCTTCTACCCCCTCTGTCTGCCTTGTTGTGTGTGTGTTTTGCTCATTTACGCACTTTAAGTCGCCGGCTTAGCAGCGTGTTTACCTGCAGACACACACACACAGCACTCATACGCCCTGTGCGCCCTACAGTGTCGTCGTTTTATATGAGTCCCGCCAGGCAGCGCATCAGTGTGATGCTTTAGCATGATTGTGCGGCAATAAGCCGAGCTATTGAGTAGATTGTGGGGAATATAGCTTCACTATTGTATATAGCAAAGATATTTAGCGGCAACTTGGCGCCCTAAATTGATTGTTTAGCTCCGCTTGGCGTGGCGTGCACTGCACTTTCAATTTGACTAGCTGCCTGTGCTGTTAGATGCTTTCTCTCTCTTTAGTTTATCTGTTTCTACTCTCTATTTTGCCTGCTCTACTGCTCCCTTCCTGCTCTCTCTCTGTCTCTTCTATTCATTCTTAATTGTTTGTTTATTTACCCGTTGAGGAGTTCGCCTTGTCTTCTTGCGCCACTTGCCAAACATTTGCATAGTTTGCAGAGCGAAGAGGGAGGGAGACAGAGGAGGGAGAGGGGGCAACTGTTGCACTCAAGCGGCCACTCGACTCGCCTTGTTTTAATCATATTATTCTGTGCTGTGCAGAATGCCAAATGTCAACTGCCACTCGCGCTCTCCCTCTCTCCTTGCTCTTCTCTGCTGTGTTTTGGTCGCATGACCCTGATCTTGTGCAGAGCACGTTGCCATTGTCTGTTGTCCAGCTCGAAAAGTTTTCACTCACTGCAGTTGGGGGCAAGTTGCTGTTGCAACAAGCAGTGCGAGGCGAGGCAGCTTCTACCTGGCAATGCAATTAACGCTGTCAGAGTAATTATATGCATTACCGGGGGAGTAGCGCGCGAAAAAAATTAATTAAAATGCAATTAAAGTGGCAGCTGCTTCTGCTGCTGCTTCTGTTGCTGTGCAACCCCATCACACACACACACACACACACGCACACACAAGCGCACACACACAGGCGAGTGAGCAGCCAAACGACCACATGCACTTCAGCTTGTTTCTTTTAATGGTTTATTTTATGAAATGGCAGCCTTAAGTGGCAGAAGCTATGAAAAGTATAAAAAGAAGAGAGCGAACAGCAAAACGAGCAGAATTACGCGGCAAGTGCCACTTGACGTTGCGTATACGCAGCGTGTGCAAGTGAGTAAAGAGAGAGCAACAGAGAGAGAGAGGGGGAAGTGTAACCAAAATTGCAACATTTATTTGCATTGCCAGCGCGACGTTGAGGTTTGCTGCCACTCTCTCGCGCTCACTCTGCACTTTTCCCTCGTCTTTTCCCCTTCTCTTCTCTCTCCTCTTTCCTTTCTCTCCCTTTTTCCTGCCTCTGCACTCGCACTTGGCTTGAGTGCAATTTCTTTAATTGATTATGCTTGATGAGTGCTGCACGCTGTAATTGCAGCTGCTAAATCCGATAGCGCAAACTCATAAAGCAGCCACACACGCACACCCATATACACACTCACACACACACACACCAGTCTGTCAAAGGGTTGTGCTCACAAATATCCCGTTACATTTGCGCCAAAGACACTCGAACTTTGCCTAACCCGAAACCGAGAGAAAGAGACACAGAGAGACAGAGACATTCTCGCGGGCTTTGTGTACACACATGTACGAGTGTGTGGGTGGGTGTGTGTGTGTGTGTGTAGGTGTATGTGTGTATACCCTTGTGCTGTTTGCGCTCTGTTTGTATGTCATCTGCGCCTTTGGCATTGTGTGTTGCCTTTGTGCTATTATTAAAATGCTGCTTTATTTTCTTGTGCCGCTTTTTATTTTTATATGCAAACATGCCTTATGTCTTCATCACACACACACACACACACCCGCACACACATACATACATAATATGTACTGTGCGAATTTGTCTTTTTTTTGCCTTCACTCTTGGGAAATTTTCGGGGTGCTGTGTTTGATTATGAGCCGCGTTGTTGTTGTTATGGATTATGCGACCGTTGGGAGCGACTTATTTTGCCTACTTTACGTTTTTTCTTGTGCACTTTCTGCCGCGCGTTATGCAATCATCTGGCCGCAAACTTTAAAAGCGGAAGTGGGGCGCCACGAGAGTGGGAAGAAAAAGTATTAAAAATAATAAAAAACATTTTCGGGATTCTTGGAATTCCGCAAATATTTAAAACACACTTGAAACTCGACGACATTTCTTAAGCATTTCGACAGTTTGGAATTTGTTTTGCACCTTATGACAGGCAGGTAAGGGGAGGGGTGAGGATGGGGGTGTGTGTGGTGTGTGTGTGTGTGTGTGTGCAGCCCCATGGGCCATAAAACGCAATAATAAGGCACATGAAGCATATTTTACACATGTCTTTGTCGCATTTATCACAATCAGCAGCAAGCCGGGGCGCGTCGACTGCTGGCATGCCACGCCCTCTCCGCCACTCCCCTTGCTCTCCTTCTCCTCCTGCCTGCCACATTGCCAGCATCTTTTGCCTACCTACGAAATACTTAAGCAAACACGTCGCATTCGGGGCAACTTTTATTGCATTTTTTCAGAACATTTTTTGCCAATTGTTTGCAAAAGTGCTTGCCACGCAGACGTTCCCATTTTTCCCCCTCACCCCCTCCTCTCATTCCCCTCTTTCGCTGCTCCCTAATGTGGCAAAGTTTTTAATAACTTGGCCTTTTTCATGCACAGGTGAATAATAAACATGTTGACAGTCATAATGTGCTTAGAGGCGGCAGCAGACGGCGACGCGCAACACATGTTGACACGTGGAGTGTCTTAAGGCAATGAGGGGTAGGTGGAGAAAAGGAGGGGGGCAGGGGGCTGGCAGTCAAAGGTGAAGTAGAGTGTATGTTTTGCTGGGGGTCACCGTGTCAATAATCAGGTGGCAGCTGGCGCAGAACTACAGGTA
This sequence comes from Zaprionus indianus, assembly GCA_018904595.1. Lineage (NCBI taxonomy): Eukaryota > Metazoa > Arthropoda > Insecta > Diptera > Drosophilidae > Zaprionus > Zaprionus indianus. The sequence continues at coordinate 2,733,094 of JAEIHA010000152.1, forward strand.
ATTACTTTATTGACACAGCCAGTTGAATGCTAATGCGAGCGCGACTCAAGCGAGATTATCGAGTGCCATGAATGCCCGATGAGTGTATTCACATGCATGGCACACAAGCAGCATGCCTTGACATGCCTTATGATTCATAATTGGAGCATGCAGTGTGGCAAATGTTTTATTTAACAAATAATTTGCTGAAAATTAAAGGCAAAAAGTGGAGAAGGTTGAATTAAATTTCGTGTTGAAATTAAAGTTAAATTCTTGCAGTTAGCTGCCGGCACTGCCTACGTTTGCGCTTTGTCAACATCGAGCGACACTGTCGCTTTTTGTGTTGAAAAGGATGCGCATGGCGCATTGCTCATACGCCGCGTGCGACAAGCTGGCAATGGAAAAGTGCCGACAGGCCACTAAAACGGAATTGCAGCGCTCATTGGCAGCAAAATCTCTGCTGACTGTGTGCGGCTGTTTGCTCCTTTCTGTGAGTGTGTGCTTGTGTGTGTGTGTGTGCCTGTCTGTGAGTGTGTGCGTGTGTGTGTGCTGCTGCCCTTTGTGTTGCGTTGGCGACCCTGGGACACAGATTGATTAGTTGTGTTCCTGCCACAGTCATTCGTTGTGTGCTCATGCCTCTGTGTGTGCGTGTGTGTGTGTGGTGTGTGTGCGTGTATTCATGCGAATTGTCTATGCGAGTTCGAGCAAAAAAAAAATGGTGCCACGTAGAAAACGTAAAAACGCATAGCGCGAAGCACTTTGAACGCGTAAAGCAATTAACACGCAATTACCATTTCCACTTCTGCCCTGTCACTGTGTGTTGACATTTCACACTTGCCTATGCGCGTCTATGTGTGTGTGGGTGTGTCTGTAGGTGTAATTGGCAATGTGGCTGCGTGTGAAAACGTTGCGGGCTAAAAGAAACGCCTTCCAGGCCGGACAGTGTGTGTGTGTGAGCAGCAGGCGATATGTCAAACTGAACAGATAACAAATGACACAACAGACAGAGAGAGACAGACAGAGTGAGAGAGACAGAGAGAGAGAGCGACATATGCCAGTTCATTCTGTATGGAAAAGCCAGCAAAGCAGTTGACCAAAAAGTAACTGGGGAACGGAACGATTGAGGAGGGTCAGGGGGTCATCAAATGTCGCTTTGATTGCTTTGCTTGTCGCATGTTGTGTTTGTTGTCATTAGATGAGCGCTTGGCAGGCACCAAGTGAAATCACTCAAATTGTCACTTGCTTAATAATTAACATTAATGTGGGCTAGCAACAGCAACAACAACAACAGCAACACACACACGCACACACATTAAACAAAAACGGGAAGGCGCTGGCTTGACACTTGGCAGCCTGAACTGAAACTGAGGCAGGACAGCTGCTTCCGCTTAATTTATGTGCGTCTAGCGTGGTGTGAGTGTGCACTGTCTGTGTGCGTGTATGTGTGTGTTTGTGTGTGTGTATGCCTAGCATCATTATCAACATGTTTGCGCTTTAATTAATTTGTTTACTTGCCAGCCAAATCGACGCATAATTAACTCAAATGTCTTTCCCAGCGCAATTAAACGAACTTTGCCAACTTTTTGCCTCGGGGGCAACTGCTGCAGCGACAGTTACAGCAGCGATGAGCGAGAGGGAGAACAGAACTGAGAGACAGAGGGAGAGAGAGAGGGAGGAAGCTGGAGAGCGATGGAGGCAGCATAAAGCGTGGCATTTAGTCAGTTTGACACTGACATTGAAATCAAAAGTTTACCTGCCCAAAGTGTGCTGCTCTCTCTCTCTCTTTCTCTCCCTCTCTCTCTTTCCCTGGCCACTTATTTAGTGCAATAAATTTGGATTTTATTTTGTTGTGTTTCCACCTTCCTTCATTTCTCTTTGTGCTTGCTTTCGTTTGGCTGCGTTTATCAGCTTGCTCTGCTGGCAGGCCATAAAAACCATAAAGTTTTATCCATAAAATATGCTAAAGTTTTGTGCGACAACACGTAGCTCACACACACACACACACACACACAGCTGCACAGACCTGCACACACAGCTGCACGTTATGAAAGGCAAGTAAAAATGTCGTCCGAAAGATGTTGCCATATAAATTACCTTTAGTTTTACGCCAAGTGTTAAGTTCTTCTGTGCATATTATACGGCTCTAAATGCCCAAACAATTACGCCAACGTTATTGATAGTTCGATAAATCAGCCATAACTTTGTCAAGTTATGTGCGCAGTAAACGGATATAGAATTGAAACAAGTCTGGCCAAGTGGAGTGGCGAGTTTAGTTAGTTATATTGATTAGATATGGCTAAGTGTGGGCGACTGCTTGAAGTTAATGAGAGTTTTTGATTAACTGCCTTGCAATAGAAAGTTTCTTATCAGTGAATGAATAATCTGTTGTTTATGTTTAGGATATATGTATGTGATATAGGGGTGGGTCAGTAAATCACTTATCAATTCGCTTAGCTGTGTGTTCTAGACTTGTTTACCAAATAACGGAGGTGGAGTTGGAAGGGAAGCTGAGTTTGGGTGGTTAAATTAATATATGACATACAAGAAGGGTATACAGAATTCGGGTATTTATATTTAAGAAGCACGTCAGTGTGCTTGACTGTGATATACCCGCTAAATATATTTATCAATCTATGTTTAACGAATTTTTGTTGCATACTTTGTAGTGCTTTGGAAAATAAACAGCCAGATAAACAGACATAGATACATATAGATAGACAGACAGGCAGATAGACAGACAAATGGTGAGACAGATAGACAGACGTACCTATATCGGTTATATCGGCTGTTGATGCTGATAAAGAATATATATAAATAGTTTGTAGAGTCTGTTATGCCTTCTTCTGTTTATCACGGAGATCATCAGTTGGCAAAAAGTTCAATTCTTTCGAGTAGCGGGTACAAAAGGTTTTATTGTACATCCTTAATATATATTCATATATATTGAATTTTTCAATCCTGTGGAAATATTTCAATACTTCACTCACAATTTGGATACTTAGAGTACCCTAGAGCAATCCATCAAACTTCAGCGCACTCTCCCCAACCAACTCTGAGAACAGCCTACTAAAACATGCCATAAAAACGCTGTTTTCTAATTTGCCACTGTTTGCTAGCTTTAGTTTTGACAGTATGCTAGCTATGTGTTGATATATGCTACAGATAGACATGCTGCATGCGCAAGTGTGTGTGTGCGTCTGTGTGTGTGTCAGTTGGGGTACATATGCTTCGCCTCAGCTCTAAGGGTAAGCTGCAATTTACGAGCGCTGTTTTGGTAAAACAAACACGTTTTCATTAAAAAGTCTGCGTTTGATGGCACCACACGCCCCGACCAGCGCAATGTGGGCGTGTCGCGTACCCAGTCAGACTGAAGGTCATGTGGGCGTTTGAGACTTTTGCCAAATTAACCAAAAGCTGTACAAGACGATGGAGACGATGATGAAAAACAACACAGTAACAAACCCCACACACACACACAGTGCCACACACACTTTTTGCATTTTTGATATGCCGGCAACGTGTGCAGTTTGCGTGCCTCATTTTTGCCTTGGTTAAGAGCACCGATATCGCTGTAGTAGTTTGCAGTGCGAGGGGCGTTCTATGAATCCGTTGCAAGTGGCTTGGGGCGAAATTGATAAACGAAAAATTCCAGCGAAATAAATTTGAGAAGTTCAAGTCGTAAAATAAATAAATTATTTTTGGGGCTGGCAACTTTTTTTGGGTATTTTCTTTTCATGATGGAATTTTTAATTTGATAAGCTTTTGGCAAATTGCTGGGACACATCTCGCAAGTGAGTGCGACGGGGGCTTTAAAACAAAAATTGATGATGAAAAATGCAGGGCACACAAAGAGCTGGCGAGAGGAAGAGGGAGAGGGGAAGGGACAGAGCAAGGGACGCCATGACCTGCATGTGGCTGGCAGTTCACGACACGCAGGGCTCTCTCTCTATCTCTCTCTCTGTGCTCTTTCTACTTCCCTCTTTCTCACTCTCAACTAGACCCATTTCCAGCTTGAGTCCCACCTCCGCCATTATCAACGTCGTCGTACGACAAGCAACGACAAGTTGTGCTAGTTACCGTTATCGTTTCACCAGTCAATGTGTGTGCGAATGTCTGTGTGTGTGTGTGACGCAATTGATACAAGCAATTACCCAGGGCTACAATTAGAGGATTTGTAATGCAGGAACATGTTTCTGGCCGTTGTAATTGTACAATTAAGCAAATCAATTACACATATAAAACACACACACACACAGACACCCACACACCTTGACGGCCTCACCCCCAACTCAGGCAATGTACTTTAAGTCGCTCGCCCAAAAGTAGGCAACACAATTTAAATTATGCATGAAAATCGCAAACGAAATGGAAATTTCGTCCGAGCTTCATTCAGCTACACAAATCGCATCAGATCCGCCGCCAACGTAGCTTGAGCCCATTTCCGCCCCGTTCTAAATTTAAAATAATTTTCTTAAATTTAAATTTCGTTTTTCCTGCCAACTTAAACAAACTCTTTCAACCTTCTCTTTGGGTGAACAAAATTTTTATTTTGTCATTTGCAGCGACTGTCGCTGCCTTAGCCAATGTAGCTGTTATTGTTGTTGTTGCCGTCTGGTATAATGCTTGAACTTTACCCACAAAGTTGGGCGAGCGTAGGTATCGAAGTTCCATATATACTTTCTGCGAAAGTCCAGCGAAAACTTTGCTTCGCTTTTATCGTTCTCCCAAAATGCATAAATAATTGCACAATTTCAACTTTTACATTGAGAATTTTCGCCGGAAAATTGATTCGATAATGCACTCCCAAATTGGGTATATAGATATGTATATATATTATTTATTGGGAATAGGTTAACACGAATCGAATCGACTTGAATTCCCAGCAGAACTTTCTCAGCTTTAACTTTTTCTTGCTTTGCTTTGTTTTTGCTCGATTTGTTTGCTATGGTTTCACTTCGGCATTATACGAAATTAGAAAATTGAATATGTCAGTGCTCAGTGTTGTGGGTTATTTGGGTTTTGAGGTTTTTTATCTCTTGCAGCTTTGGCTACAGCAGGACAAGTCAAGGTAAAGCCGAATGCGACATTAAGAATGGGCGTTGCGAATTGGAAAATTTAATTTGCAATGGCCGAGAACTTTTCCAGCCACAAGAAAAAAAGAAGGCAGGCATAAACAAGACACTGTGCGCAGACAGTGCTTGACTGCATGATACTCTAGAGAAAAGTTTAGGCTAAGACACTGTAGAAATGTGAAGTAAGCAGGCAACAATTTCTCTTCTTTAACTTTGTGCCATCACTGAGAAATGTTTGACTAGCTAATTGTTTAAATTAAGCTTACTTTCTGGCTAACAATCTACCCCTTTTACAGCTCGAACTCTCGTACAGGGTATAGCCAGGAAAATCAACTGACAAATCTGTACAAAATAAGGCCACATTGTCGTCTTGGTCTGCGTATTTCTTGAGCATTTCTCAGCGCGCTTTTTTCTGCCGCTGTCTCGTTCGGTTTTTCGTTTTTCCTTCTTTTTTTGTTTTTCATTTTCGACTTGGCTTAAATTCTCATCTTCGTTTTGTCGTCTCTTTCTCTGTGTTTTGTCGCCATCTGCTTTTGTTCTGCTGGCATTCGCCTCAAAATTCTCGTTCTCATTTGGCCAATTTTTTCATAGCCGGCGTCGTTGTCGTTTCTTTTCCGTTGTTGCTGTTGTTGTCATTTGGGTTTCACTAGCTGATGCTGTAGCTGTTGCTATTGTTGCTATTGTTGTTGTTCTTTTTCGTGTTGTTGTGCTAAACCAAATTTCAATTATTTTGTTTGTTGCCATTTTCATTACGTTTCGCTTTCATAGTCGCCTGTCAGCGTGTAACAAAGCGCAAAGCGAAAGCTTGGCAAGACGAAAAAACGAGCGAAAACGAGAAAATAGAAGAAAATCAGAAAAAAAAGTGGAAAATGGAAAATTGCTTATAATACACACACACATACAAACACAGCAACACACAAAACAGAAATAGAGAGCGAGACCAACACACTGTCCCACAATGTGGCGCGGCCATTGTCCGCACTCTGAACTATGGCGCTGGGAACCCTTGCGGCCCCTTTTCCCCCTCCCTCCCGACCCCCTCATGCTGCCACCGCCACTGTTGTTGCTGTCCACATTTTGTGGCTTTGTTTCGCGACGCTTTAAACGACATTAAACTGCTCTAGTGGCATAATGAACTACCAGCAAGAGTAGAAGCCACGCCATCGATGCATGCAGCCGGCGCTTTGATGTGTATTCCGATCCCGACTCCAGGTCCGCTTCCCCCTCTCCCCTCTTCGCTCTCCCCTATTCCGTGCCCTACCGCCTGCTGTCATATGCAGTCGCCGTGGCCGCCTTTTGTGTACATTTCACTGGCATTTTTTCTCGGCTGCTGTTGCCTTCCTTCGTTTTCGTTTTCGTTTAATTTTTGCCTCACTTGCCTGGCACACCTACACACGCACACACATGTGACATTGTCGATGACGATGCTGTCGTCAGATGCGTGTGCGACGGATCCTGTCGACGCTTAAAATTCCGAGCACTCTTTTGTGCCAAAGCAACTGGCAATGTTTGTGCCGAATTGTTTTGAAATTGAAACTTGATTATGTATCAACAGCTTTGACAGCGACAAGGCGGACTCTTAATTCAGCTACGGTTGCCTAGCTGGCCACTGACTGGTCAGAGTAATGAGAGACAGGGCACTGGACCCAGCGCGTGTCCGTTTCATTTTGTCGCTCGACTGCATTGTAAATATTTTGCCTTGCCGCGCTTTGGCAGCTGCTGCGAAAATATAAATAAGCCAAACGCTTTGATAAACTAAGCTACACGCAGCGTCCGAAGAGCGTGTGCGTGGCTGTGTGTGTATGTGTGTGTGTGTGAGGGCTGTGAGAGATGAGATTATAGACAAAATGTGAAAACATGGAAATCCCTCTGTCATATATTAGCGTGAGTTGCAAGCGCAAATTTGTGCGTCCTGCGAGCGGAATATTTATTAGCCAAGCGAGAATACTTGGGTTTTCGACAAATTTAAGGAATTCTTTTGAGGAATCTTAAACTTAATTAAAGAAAATTATATTTGTGCAATAAAAATAAAAATGAAATACTTTCTTGCTTTGGAGTTTGCTTAGTGGTAGAAAGAAGTTGAATAAAAAGTGTTGTGTGCTTTTGAGCTGTTTTCGAAATTCATTCAAGTGGGAAGTATGAAATTTATTATTGTTTTTAATTAATTGATTATTCAAAACATTAATAAAATAAGCGCAATATGTAAATAATCGGACTTGAAATGGTTGTATAATTTAAAAAAAAAAAATAATTATTAATGCTTCATTAATTAAAAGGCTGACTATCTTTTAAATAATTTCGTTTGTTTTAAATTTCGTTTACTTTGCCTTGGCACAGGTATTTAACAGCCATAAACGTACCCTCTTCTTGTTCCCCTCTGCATTTAACTTAAATTTTTAACAGTCATTGGATCGTTAATGTCGCTGCAGTGATCAACATTATCAGAATATCGTTATATCCTTTAAATCGTGATTTCGAACGTGACTATCGAAGGCAGCACGCTCTCTACTGCGCGCCCCTTTCTGATTGCCAGCGCTAGCAAACGAGAGGGCAACAGCCAGCTAGCCATCCCTTGCTAGCTGACTGATTCATCCTGCTTTGCAGCAGCATCACACTCCGCTTGTTTGCGTAGCGTTTGCTGCTCTGACAGCTGCTTTTCAAATGCAAATAATATCACAGTCGGGTTTTTATTTCGTCGTCCAGCTCTGGCGGCTGACTTTGCTTTTCATTTCATCGTTTTGCTTTGATTTTTATTTATTTTTTTGCAACGTTGCTTTCGCATCTCGTTTTACACTTTTTCGTTTTCGTGTTTTTTTTTTTTTGGTTTTTTATTTTGTTTTTGTTGTTTTTCTGTTTTGGCTGCGTTGCATGCAAAATGAAGTCGACGCTGGCGCAGACGTTTATGCACGAAATGTGTTTTTAATGAAGCCTTTTAACCAGGCGAGGCGAGTCGAGTCGTGGCGGCCTAATAAAGATGACTGCTACGCGGCCATTCACAGCCCGTCAACGCAGTAGCCACGCCCCCGCTCCCCCCGCTCCCCCCGCTGCTACTCTTTCCTGCCTTGCAGCTGTTTGCTCGTCAGTCTGTTTGTCAGCTCGTCAGGCAGCGCTCGTCACTCGTCGCATTTATTTTATGGTTTTTTGCCGTTTGCCCTTTTTACTCTTCCCCATTTCTCTTCCCTTTTTTTTTTGCCCTTTTCAATAAATCGCAAATGGGCATTTGTCCTTGCTACAAGCAGAGAGCAGAGTCCTCAGGGAGGGGTGTGGTGCAAGAAGGTGGCGGTCGGGTGAACGGGGGGAACGGGCAGCGCTGGCAAAGTTTATGCAAAGTAGCTTTTAATATGTTTACGACTAAACATTTTCGGCTGCTTGTGCCGCGCAGGTTAATGGGCTGCCCACTCTCGCTCTCTCATTCTATCTCCCTCTCTTTCTCAGGGTTTTATTGCACGATTTTTAATAATTCCTTTAAAGGAAATATTAAACTTTACTGCGAGCTTGGCAGCTCGAAATTTTATTGTAATTTATTTTCTGAGAAGCCGCGCCTGCCAAAATTTAAGTGGCTCAAATAATTTAAATGAAGCGCACCGAAATGAAATGTTAATGTGGCCGCGCCGGCCAGACGCAGACCGACTGCCGCGCAGACGGACATAGTTTGTGTACACAAACATACAAACTCGTACATATAAAGCTGGCCAGAAAGCAGTTGACATTCGCCATTTGGCCGTGAGAGAAGTTTTGCCGGGCGAACATTTTTAAATTAAAATGCGGCTGCTCTTTGCTTCCCCCTCGCTCCCTGCTCTCTACTGACTGCTGCCACTTGCTGCCCTGCACAAATTAATTAATATTTAAGCTGCTTAAAAGTTTGCTTATATTCAAGAAATACGCGCTGGTCCATTTTCACATTCAGCCTCGTTGATCATTCATCAGCGCGAATAATTCGCGCGTAATTGAAATGTGCGCAGCATTTAATGCAATTTAATGTGGAATTAACTGAAATGCTTAGGCTGACTTAAAGGTGACGTGTTGGCAACATTGCGTATACGCAGCGCACACGTTGTATGCGCGTTAATTGTATTCCAGAGGGAGGCTGGGCTGGCGAGATTTCTCCTCGAGTGACTGCAATGGATTAACGAGCGCGGGTGCACACATAAAACGCAGCTGACTTTTTGCCTTGCCTTACGTCCAGGTTTGGGCCATAAACCGCAAGACTGCCGCGCGTGGGGCGGGGTGGAAAGTGCTGCCCCAGGCGTGCGCCCAAATGTAGGCAATAAAAATGTTTAAACCCAAAAATTATACTCATACAAGACCCGAGAGGCTGCATTATGCTGCTCATGCTGCTCCAGCAAACGTAACTCGACGCGACGCGTCTCAACTCAACTCAAGGCGAGTGCGAGCAAATGACACGGCGTGGAAAGTTTTTAGAACATTGTTTGCAGCATAATATGCGAGAAAGTTGCACGTTTTCGGTGGGTAAAACTCGTGACAGGAGACGCCACTTGATGATGAATGGCAACGGCAGCGGCAACTCCTCGGCACCTCGGGCTATGCTAGAATCTCCAGCTCGTGTGTGTGTGTGTGTGCGTCGTTGACTTTGCCGTTACCGGGTTCCGGCTGTGGTTGTGCGGCAGCTCTGGGCGGGTCCAGCCTGGGTAGCCCGGGCATAAGTTTTATGGCATTCACTACTTTCAGCCAGATTCGACTCGACTCGGCTCGCCTCGCCTCGACTCTGGCGGGGCACGTTAATCTTATTTGCTGGCAGCGCTGTTGTACATTTTTCGGGAGTTTGTGCGTAAATAAAAGTAACAAATGTCGCCAGCTGCGAGAGTTAGATATAGAGAGCGGAAGTTTAAGAGCGAGAGAGGGAGAGGGAGACTGGAGCACTGGGCGACTAAGCGCTGGAGGCGCATATTTTGTCTACTAAAAGCATGCCAGGGATTTTCGCATTACAATAAAAACGTGGCACTTTGTCTATGCATAAGTCAGCCTTGCTGTACATGTATGTGCATGTGTGAGCATGCTCGAACATGTGTGTGAGTGTGGCAGTGACTGTGACTGTGCGTGCGTGTACTAAATGTAGCCATAGACAAGACGCAGCGCGTTGCCAAGTTTTTGTGCGTGAATTGAATGCAAAAACTCGAAAGTTAAATATTGCACGCTCTGCTGGCGCACAACAAGGCGTGCGCAAGGCGTGGCAGAAGTAGGAGAGTGGAGAGGAGAGTGGTCGGCCAAGTTAAATGAAATTAAAGCGACAGGCAGCGTAAATACGATTACAGCAGTTCGCTACAGTTGCAGTTTGCCAGTCCAACTGTAACTGCGTAACTTTCACTTTGACTTTGCCGAGACGAAAGCTGCCAAAACCGATTTGCAGCATGCCCGTCCTCAGCTGACAGCAGCACAGGGGAGGGCAGGGCGGGGCTGGGGCAGGAGGTGGGCCGCATAAATCTGATGCTACACGATTTTGTTGGCATGACAGGTGAACTGACTGACTGACTGCCAGAGGGACTGCCAGGCAGACTGGCTGCCTGACTGGCTGCCTGCCTTTCTCCCCTGCCTCACTTTGCCTCAACCTGTGCTCGACTCTTGCCTCGGGAGTTCGGCGCGGCAACATATCTTTGCATACTAGATGGCGCATAATGGCGCAAAAAATTGTTTACATGCATAAAAAATGTTTTGCATTTACATAAATTTCGACATTTCAAGTCGCATTCGGCGACTCTGCGCTCAGCTCTGCGCTTTTGCGCTGCCTTTGCACTTTTCTGTGCGTAGATCTAGTACACCCAGTAGGGTCAGAGTACTGACTGCCTACCCCTTTAACGCTTGACTAGCGTGCTTGTTGTTGTTGTTGTTTTTTTGTTATTGTTTTCTTCGCTGGCAGCAAATTGCAAATTGTCGAAATTTGTTGCATACTTTGCGGCGTAATTTGATTCAAGTGAGAGAGAGAGAGGCAGAGAGAGGAAGAGAGACACACGCACACAGGCAATTGCTTGCGCTAGGTCAGTTAAGCCCTTTTGATGGCCAATTAGAAATGCATAGCTGGCAGCAGCAGCTCGTTTTCCATTTACCAATTTTCCAGGAAAATCGTTTGTTGATTTCTGCTGAAGTTCTCAGAAAATTTAGAGCTTCAGTTTACCTTCGAGACACTTGAGTTTATTTTTGAAAACAAATACCAATTCTTGAAAGGTTTGGCTTATTTATTAAATGCTTATATTCTTGATGAATTCTATTTGCGATACTTAAATAGATGTTGCATACACACATATATTTTATATATTCATAAATATATTTTACTTTTCATCTTTTTTATTTAATGGTTTTATATATTTAGAACAGAAGTTTAATATGATTTACTACTCACTGCTTGCTGATCGTTTTGCTTCCTGCTCATCGGTTGCCACACGTGGCATGCCACACAATCTTGGTACACAGTTATCTTTGCTTTACTCAAACGTATTTTATGCGTAATTATCATATATAATTTTCGTGTAGCCGGCAAAATGCAGCAGGCAGCGCGAACATCACTTGCACCGTTTAAAGTTAACCGCAGTCACTCGCACACACACAAACACACACACACACAGAGACACAGAGAGACTCTAGAAGACACTCAGAACTGTTTGCTGTAAGTGCGGCACGTGCACAAGGCTCGACTCAATGCGAAGGAACGTCCAGTTGCGCGCGGTGCCATCGACAAACTGATGATAAACGCAAAATGTTTATCAGCAGCAAGTCCAAGTCAGAGCACCCAAAATCGTTGCCGTCGACGTCGCAGCCCGCGTCGCCGTCGTCGTTGACTTCAACGTCGCTGCAACAGCATTCGCACTGGCTACGTCACAGCGCGTACGTGAGCAGCAGCGTCGCAACAGCCTCGGCAGCATCGGCTTCCTGCTCGGCACGGTGTCGGCTCGCAGGCACGAAGTCAACGCGGCATCGTTGCTGCGCTGCCAGCGTCGCTGCTCGTGTGTGAAGAGAGCAACGCATGCCGTGTAGACTTTCGCTCTTAGTTCGAAAACAAAGAGCGGCGCCTTGTTGCGCTGCCTGCGCTGGCAGCGCTGTTATCAGTTGATAAGCGCGTCGTGTCTCTGCCTTGTTGGGATAGGCCCGTGGCATGCAGAGACCACTGCGCCCTCCCGCCTCTGGCATTGTTGCAGCTTATGCAAAGTATCGATGGATGGATGGCCATCCGCCTGTCCTGGCCACACTCAACAAACGGTCAACAACTTTGGCGATAAGCCTTCCTGATGCTGACGGCGTCGCCAACGCCAACGCCGCCAACGCCAAAAAACTGTTGACAAGAAATGCAGGACAAGAAGAAGTCAACATTTTAGTTGGCCCGCGGCGAGTGCAACACACAAAGTTCTGACCGAAAGCCAGCGACGGCCAAAAGGCAGCTGAAATCCAGCAACAACAAGAACAGCAACAACTATAGCAAGGCAAAGCGACGGCAATCTGTGTGCCACAGTCAGAGTCAGAGATACCCGCTCTGGCATGCAGCGACAATAAGCTTGAACAAATAAGTGAGGCATTAAAAGGAGTGTGCGACTGGCAAATGCTCTGTAGGGGCTTAAATAAGGCAGCCTGAAATATGTCCAGTTGAAATATTAAAATATATTTAAAGATAATAAATATAGTTTTTGATACAGATGTTAAATTATTATTCATCTTTTTCATGTTATGTAAAAGTAATGTTAACGAAGAGCAGTTGATAGAAACTATATTTTAATATTACAAATAATTAGTTAAAGTTGTATAAAGAAAGAAGTTAGTAAATATTTTTAATGTATAATAAATATAAAAAATAGATCGAAAGCTACTAACTTAAATAGTATAAAGTCCTTTTGAATAAATATAATACAAAATGTAATAATAAAATAATTATATAATTTGATTGAATTTGGAACAATTGTGAACGCTTAATTTCACTTAATATTGCAGCAGTCTTTACTAATTTTAAGACTCAAAGAAAGCAATAAAATTTGGAAAACAAGCAGATACACATTCTTTGTAGACTATAAACTACCCGTTGCCTAACACAACACTACAGGGTATACACTGTAGCATTGCAATGCCAAGCGAGCTGAAAGCACAACCGCAATATATGCAAATGTCTGTTTCCGGCTATGTATTCTTGGCATTTCTCAAACAAAATGGAACAATGGCAGCTCAGTTTGCCGCTGTTGCTGTTGTTCGTGCTGCTGTTGTTGTTGTTGTTGTCGTCGTCATCATGGCCAACAACAGCAACAACAACAAAAATGGCAGCAAAAAAAAAGTGACAGCCAACGCCAACTAAAGCCAAATGTGTTAACAATAAACTTAAGAAATACGCAATACAATGCAACAAAAAGCAAAGAAATTGAAAGGGAAAGAGAGAGAAAGACAGAGAGAGAGAGAGAGAATGAGAGAGAAAGAACGAGAGTGCGATAAAGCGAGTTATGTAAATCGGTGGAGTATTTGACAATTTTACGAGTTCAAAATGTACTCGAAATGTTCTCATATAAATTTTAAGCTAGCTTAAACTATGGAAAACCAAAGCCCAAAGCGATTTCATGTGGCATTACAAACTGACACAAATTCTGTATGCACAACGTGTCCATCTATTTTTGGCACTCACTATGCGTTCATTACGCTGTCACCCGTCCCTCCCCCCTCGCTCTGCCTTTCTTTGCCCTCTTTGCTAGCTCGCTGTCTTGGCCATTGAGTTAATGAGCAATAACTAATTCATAATTATGCACTCGCATTTCCCAACTTTTCACTCTCTCCCGCTATCTCTCTCTCTTTTTCTGTCTCTTTCTCGCTATCTGTCACACTCTCGCTCTGTCTGCATCTTTTTGTGTGACCGGACAAGCTGCTGGTAATTGGCACAATTACAAAATGCAATCGTCTTATGCATCAACAAAGTAAACAAAATTTGCAAATTTAATTTCCCTCGCACAAGAAAAGCGAATTCGCCATCTTCAATCAGAATGCAGGCAATTTGCACTTAATCGCTGCATGTGCCAAAATTAGCACAGCTAAATAAATGAGGAGTATTCAAAGCAGAGGAGGTAAGTGAGTGCGTAAGACTTGGGCATACCCTGTATGAAAAGTTTTTTATTGGTTAAATAATGTAAAGTTGATTGAACTCTTACCTTGATAGACAAGCAGCTATGCCTAAATAAATAAATTAATAAATAAGTTAATAAGTAAATAATAATAAATGAATTTTATTTGATAGACTGCCAGATACCTTAGTCTATCTGCTGTCAGCTTGCATCTTAAAGAGGCAATTTAGCAAGCAGCTTTACTCGTCTGTTGTCATTTCCTTTTACCCATTTCTTCCACTTACTTTTCCCTCGTTTCAACCTCTTTCCACATCTTTCGACCCCTTCCTTTCGTTCACTTCCCCTCTCCTCATCTCTCTTCACCTCTCTTTTCTTCTGCTTTAGCTGACATGATTAAATTCGACCACAAAATGAAGTGCAGCTTGCTTCATTTGACCGTTTTGCGGCACGACGAAAAATCACCTGTCGCAGCTTCTTAGACTCATTTCCACAGAAATTCAATTTGTTGTAATTTGCCGCACTGACAGCACAGTTACAGCAACAGCAGCAGCAACAACAACAACAACGAGAGCAACATGGTGTAGCAGCTCCTTATGGAAGACAAATTAAAGTGCACTTAGCGCGCGCTAAAAGTTACGAGACAAGCCCTAAGTCCTGCCCCAGAGAGTGACATGCGGTTGCCCACGCTGTCGCTGTATCACTCCACCCTTCCCACCTCCTCATGCTCCCCCTGTCTGGGGTCAAGTGAACGGTATCTCAACCCCTTCTGCAAGCGCTTTTCAGCTTCAGCTTTTACGGCATAATGGTCGTCGGTCAATAGCTTAATGTCTTTGCCGCGAGGAGGTCAATGGTTTTTACGCGCTTCATCCGATTGTTTGTCTCAATTTGCGCAGCAATAAATAAGATTATAATGCGAAAGCACTCATAACTCACAGCGAAATAAAACTAAATTGCAAAATCAATTTTGCAAATAAAGTCGAGCAAATTACCAATTAAAGTGCAGAGAAAAAGGAACAAAGAGGAAGCGAGGAAGAGTACACTTGCTTCGAGTGCGATTAAGAAGCTGTAGAGGATGCTCTTACAATCCCAACTCAATGGGAGAACTTTGAAAGCACATGCAAGCACTCAAACTTAATGAAAGCTGCAGCAAGCTCAGCTCATTTTTTGCAGCATTCCCTTTTCACTTAACCTTTGACTTTTTGTGCAGCAGTTGCGACTGCAAAATGATATTTTCATTGTGTTGCACACGAACAGCGACGCAGTCAGACTAAGCGGATATTATGTTACAGGTGTGTGTGTGTGTGTGTGTGCAGGTGGACTTGACTGCTAATCGGGCTTATAGTCAATTATCATTATCTGTTGCCATGTCGACAAGTTGAGCGCAACTGTAATGGAGCCTCGGCTAAAGTGATAAAATGGCCACGTGGCGCAACGCTTCACGGACTGTCCGGCTAGGGCGACGCTGTGCTCACCTGTGGGGTAATTGCCCTACCTGTGCGAGAGAGAGAGCGAGAGAGAAGGGTGCTTGGGGTGACTGAAAGAAAATAAAAGCTCATTAAATCTGATGAAGCTGCTGACTGGCAAAAGTCAAAAGGGGTTGAGCCCGAGCGTTAAATACGCACTCTGCAAATATTAATAATAATCACATCTAATGAACAATATTCATAAGCAGGACAGCATGACGGACAGAAAGAGAGAGAGAGAGGGGGTGGCGATGCACAGTAACAGCTAGAAATGTGCGCTTAAAACTTTGTGCAAACAAAAACAAGATAACTTTATGCGCATTTAAATGGACAGTTGGCAGGGCAAGAGGAACGAAGGGGCAATGAAGCTGGAGGCAGAGTAAATGAGTGGAAGATGAGCAGAGAGAGGAGAATCAACAACATGAGGCGAGTTGTAACTGCGTAGCATATGTAAATTGCGTAGCATTTTATTATTATTTTATTTCTGAATCAAGTTGATTCTGTTGATTCACTGATTCAGTAATAAAGTTATGAATGCAACAGTTAAATAGCGGCAAATGTGCTGGCGCGTGGGAGAGGAAAGTAATGAACATATTTAAAACTCAAATTGAAATGTTGTTGAGCTTTATGTAGAGTGTAATAAGTAATAATAATAACATAGCAAATATAAATATAAAAATATAAACAAATATAATCAGTTTATTAGTTAGAGTCCGCTTTAGAATACAACAAATGTATCTAATTAACTGCATTCACAGATCTTCTGCCAGTTTGTATTTCACCAGTGCGCGTATCTCATGAATGCATTGTCATTTGTAGCACTCAGTTAAACTGCAACTGAACTCACTCAGCGCAGTTGAGCTCAAGGGGTGCCAGCAAAATGTGCACTGGAATTTGTCAATGCAGTTTTGAAGGAGACTTCGGCATGCATGACTCGTGCGTATGTTAATTGTATTAGCCGAGGCAGAGGAATGCCAACAGAGACTGAGAGAGATAGAAGAGGGAGAGGAAAGGAAGAGAGAGAGAGGCAGGCAAAGCGTAGCCGCAGCAGGACAATGGCAGCCGCAACAGCTTTCAATTTATCTTTTACAATGTGATTTATATGCTAACAGGCGGTCGATTTGTTGTTGTCGTTTCAGTTGGTGTGTTGTCGGAGTTGATGTTGCTGCTGTGGCTGTTGCTGCTGCTGTTGCTGCTGCGCCTTACAGTTGTTTCAAGTTGCAAGCGAAGGCATTTTTGTTGTTCTTTGTCATGCATGCTCCGCTCGCAGGCATTGTAAGCGTGAATGTATGTGTATGTGTGTGTGTGTATGGAAATGTATGTGTAGGTGTATGTGTGTGTGTATGAATATGTGCGGTGTATGTGTGTGTTTGTATGCATGCAAATGACTTGGCAACTGACAGCCGCAACAGCAGCAAACCGGGCTGACCAAGTCGTTCTCTCTCTCTCTCTCTCTCTCTCTCACTGTCTCTCTCTGTGTGTGAGTGCGGGTATGCGTGCTCTAAAGTGCGTGTGCGTGAGTGTGCGTGTGTGTTGTTGTGTGTATCTTACCCGACCAAAAATTTGCACATAAAGTATCTCTGACAGCAAAGTTTTCACTTGTAAAAGTTGCACGCAACATGAGGCATTCCTATGCCTTGCCCCCTCTCCTCGCTCCCTCCCTCCGCTTGCGGCTGGTATTGCAACGCGTTGCAAATAAATTTGACTTGGACAACGAGTGGCAGCAGCAACAACGGAGCAACAACAACAAGTGAAACAACTAGAACAATCAGAGCAACTGGCATGACTCAATTAAAAGCCACAGACAGACAGACGGACGGGCGGACGGGCAGACAGCAGCCCCAAAACAAGCCAACATGGCGTGGACAGACAGTTGGAGGGGGAGTGGGGGCAGTGGGAGTGGCAAACTATGGACCATAAATTTGTAGCATGCCCCAACGCGTCGCTGTTGTTGACAATTTAAATGGACCAGTGCCGCATTTAAGCCGCTTTGATCTGCCCCACACGTTGCGGTTATTGTTGTTGTTGTTGCTCACAATGTTGCTGCTCCTGTTGTTGTTGTTGTTGCTGGCACTGTCGTTGTTGCTGTTGTTGTTGTTGATTTGCTATTGGCACTTCTTTTGATATTTTTTGCCAGCTGCCAAGCAAAATAATCAACAGGCCGCTTTTTTGGAGAAGTGCTCGCACAACAAGTGCATGTGTGGGTGTGAGAGTGTTTGTGAGTGTGTGTGGGAGTGTGTGTGAGTGTAAGTGTGTGTATGGGTGGGGGTGAGGTGTCTGTCATGTGTCAGCTGCGCGTGTGGCCTGCAGCTGAAGGTGTTGCTGGGGCATTTGCATAATTCCGCTGTCAGATGACGCATACGCCGTGTATGACAGCTGAGAAGGCAACGCAAACAGCGTGATGCAAATGAAACTTATGGAAGTGTAAACAGTTTTTTTCCCAAGCAAGTGCTGAGAAGGAGGCGATGGTGTGCAGGAAATTATGACTTCACGCTTGAGTTTATGTCAGATGTGCTTGGGATTTTACTTTCTTATTTTCCGTGTGTTAACAGTTTTTTTTTTTTTTGCATCAAATGGCAAAATCATGCTGTGTTGCTTTCTTACAGGATGTGAAGCGAATATAGCACCTATATTTATACATGCTATGCAGAGAATCTCCCTCTATCTTTCTTTCTGGTAACTATTTTTATATATTCCATACAGTCATGCTCTCTTTACCTTCCCCTCTGTTTTTTTCGCAATAGTTTTCCCAAAATAAATCAAATGCTAATCAGTTATCAGACCATAACCAGATAATCTTCACCAAGTTATGCATGTATTAAATACATTCCTCTTATCTCTCTTGCTCCCCCTCTTGCTGCTCTACTTTCCTTTAACTGCGCAACTTCAGTGACTTTCCCTGCTTAAGACATCAAAGTTTCCCCCCTCCAGATCTGCATAGATTGTGTGCTATTAATATACTATGTTCTCTAAATATAATGCCATTCAGAATCGACGAACTTTGAATGCCTTTGCAAATTGGCTTTAATGGACTTAAAGGAAAGTCGAGGAGAGCGAGAAAGGCGCCGCGACGCTGCGTGTTGCTTGGTGACTTTTCGTCTTTGCGCGCTGACTCAACGGTTCAATTGAATTTGATGCGGTCGCCGTCATGGTTTTTTGGACTATGAAATCTAGATAACAAGTTTCTGGCAACAACTTGTGGCAAGCATAATTACAAGCTGCCAAATGACAGCCATAACAGTTACAAACAGCAATCGCGGCAGCAGCAGCAGCAGCAGCAACGAGACCAACAACAAGTCAATGAGAGCCTTGGCAACGTCGACTCTGCTTCTCCCTCCCTCACTCTTCTTCCACTCTCCTTTCTTGTGCTCATAATGAAGCTATAAATTTGAAAGCAGCCAACAAAAAGATTAACAAAAGCCGTCGATTCGTTTGTCTGTCTGAGTTTCATTTTGTTTATGTTGCCAGCGAGTTCAAAAATAATTCCATTCCTTGTTGTCGTCCTGCTGTGCACGCTAGTTATTGCTGTTGTTGTGATCCACTGAGAGCGAATTTAATCAAATTATATTGCGAAGAATTCCGTTTGCCAGCGATGTTTGCATTATCAGCGACTGCGACTCGGAGCTGTCATTGAAATCATAACTCAAGTATTTCTTACCAAGCTAATGCACTTGTTATGCCCGAGCCTTGGCCTTTTCAGCTGCATCTCCCACTCAACTCCTGCCCCCCTCTGGCACACACACACACAGAGTCACGTATACGCCGCGTGGCCCCCCTTTGTAGCGCTGTCAACTGCATATATTATTTACAATTGTAAATTGTACGAGTGCCAGCGTATATATATACAATATATATACACGTATATGGCCAACAGTTGGTTTAGTTTAAGGCGCATGGAGAGTGGAGGAGGGAGGGGGGAGTGGGGGTCACAAACTTGCACATACATTCGCATTTACACTTCAGTTAACACCCCAGGGACAATGGCAATGCAGCTACGCAATTTACGAATGCTGCGTTGCACTTTTCTGCTGCTGCGAAGCAATACAAATACACTCACCAACACACACACACGTGCTAAGAGAAAGAGTAACAACACACACGCACGTTCGACTGTTACATAAGCTTATGTATAATGGCTTACCCGAGTGTATTTGTATGCACTTATGTACATTGAATGTACACTTAAGGCAACAGCCACACATCAACTCAAACACACACACACACACACATGCACCCTCACGGACGTGCATTTGTAAAGCAAATTTGTATTTATGCTGTAGCTAAAGCACCCATGACATTCGCTCGGCATTGGGTTTGTCTTTCAATGCTCTTCTGACTTTCAGCACATTATGTGCTCCATTTAATGTCCATGTATTGCACAGCCACACACACATACACACACGCAAGCACGCACTCACACACTCACAGCAATGTGTGCCGAACGTCAAGTGGCAATTTACATTAGTTTTATTGTATAAGAAATTAGCAGCATTTAGCAGCCAACAGCAGGCACAACTTTTGCCTCTGGCAACGACAACAACTTGCGTGCGGTAAGCTTGCGTGTGTGTATGAGTGTTTCTATTTGTGTGTATGTATGTGTGTGTGTGTTCCTGTCTGTATTTCTGTTGAATATATTTGCCCACCTAGCAATGCGTAAAGCAAATCGATTTTTATACATTCTAACTGAGGGTAACTTCCTGTCTCACTGCTCAATGGCAAGTTATGAAAGTCGACTGTGAGTTCCCCTCGGGTATTCATTAGTTATTCAATGCTTTACGGCCTGTTAATGTCGTCGAAAGTGCAAAAGACTTGAATTCAAGCAGTTGAATTAGTTTCATGCTCTCAAAAGTGTGCTACTTTAATTACTCGAGCAAAGCATCCGAAAGTATGCAACTGTTTTTCAAACTTTCCGCCAAGCATGAAAAAATTGAATATTTTCCGTTTTTTTTATTAAGCAAATTTAAATTTTTTTGATATTCGGTGTTAAAACACTTCAATCACACAAATAAACCATTAACAATTTGAAACAGCCTAAAGCAACATTAACAGAACTGCGACCTACCTAAGAATTTTTAAAACATTTTGCCTAACTGATTTCCTTAAACTCCCCAATAAACCATTTCTCTGGACGGACTAGACCTAGACAATGTGGCATTCGTTGACCAGAACAACATCATCGTCGATGATCTCCCCATTGTTGTTGGCATGACGATCATGATGTATGGGACAGCTAACTAGAAGCTCATCATCTTTATGATTGGTCAACAAATCGTTGGACTCCTTTGACTTTTCCTTTTCGAGCTTGGACAACTGCAGCTCATTGATATCACCATCATGATCCTTATCCTTCTCCTTCTCACCCAACTCGTTGTCGTTCAACAGATGATCCAAGACTCCCGGATTGTTGCGCAGAGCAGTGTCAACGGCGCTGTCAAGCAGCTGAAAGAAGGGCACATCGGCAGTGCGGCTGTGTAGTGGCTGTGGCTCCAAATCAATGTTCAGGTTCGGCTGCAGCATCTGCTGCAGCATGTACAGAAAGGGCGGCAGTGCCATGGCCGCCGACGACTTGTGCTTGTGTCCATGATGCTTCTGCTTGCCCAGTCCATGCAGATGCCCGTTCAGGCCGGCTGAGTCTGCATTGATCAGCACCACGCCACCGACGTCGGGCAACGGTATGGGGCCACAGTTCAGGTCATGTTGCATGCTCTCGATGACCATGTTCGGTGCCAGCAGCTGGAATTCCTTCAGCTCCTGCTTGCCATCGGGCGAGACCATCTTGTTGTAGTAAACATAAGGTGGTGCCATTGGATTGGCACCCATCAGACTGTGGCGGCGTCCATGACGGTTTGGCTGTGATCGCCCGAACAGCGACTCGTCGACAATCGACATGCGACGCTTGGAACGATGCATGCGATCGGCGGCCAGCTCGAGTGGCAGCAACTCCTCCAGCTTCTTATCGGAGACACCACCAACTGTGGGCGGTGCATCAACTGCAGCATCGTGTGCAGCTGGTGCTGGAGTTACCACTGCAGCTACAGTGGCTGCGTGATCATTCACCTTGGCGACAGTGCCAACACCAACAGCAGCAGCAGCAGCGGCAGCAGCTGTGGGCTTAGTCAACTCAGGCTGCTTCTTTGGCTTCTTGACTTCGGCAACAGCAACTGCATTGGCAGCAGCAGCATCTGCTTTGGCAGCGACATCGGTCAACGGCTTGGACTCCGTAGCATTGGCACGGATATCGGAGCGTTTGATGCGTAAAGTGTTGGCGGACTGCGGCAATAGCAGGCAGCCACCTAGAAGAGAGCAGCAGAAGAAAATTGCTGTTAGGTTTTCATTAGGTCTTCCGCTGCTCCTCGTTTCTCTCCATCTACTTACAGCAGAGGAAGAACAAGAACTTAATCAAGAGTTTGTCCATTTTTAGCAGTCGCAGAATATTTCGGAGAGATATATAGCAACTCAAGGCGAAAAGTCTGCTGAAAGTAGAAATAATTCACATTTTAGTGCATTAAACTGAATTAATCTTCTTTTTTTTTTTTTTTGTTTGTGTTTAGTTTTTCTTTTTTTTTCCATATATAAAAATGAAAAATCTGAAAATATTTCTTACTTTTGTGATGTGCACGTTGCGAGCTTTGTACGTAGAATGATTTGGTTTCCGATTTGACACAGAGAGTCCTGGACGTGGCAAAGGCCTGCTCGGCAAGCAGAGTAAACTAGTCTGGAATATAGTAGAATTATTTTATTTTTCATCGGAATTCGTTGGAAAGGTTTTTTTTTTCGTTTTTCCGCTCTTTCTTTTGGCACGTTTTAAGTTTCCTCTTGTAATTCAGCATATGGTTGGCAATATTCAAAAGTCAATAGCCACACACACGCAGAGACACGCACACACACACACGTACGTGCCACACATGTGTCGACCTTTTCAAGTGCAGATACAAAAGGCAACAGCAACAACAACAATGGGAAAAAGTTTGATTTTGATTTGGCTTTCGCTGCGCGCCACAAAACAAAACCCAAAAAATGCTGTGAAAAAGTTTAGCTTATAAATTTCCAATCAATTTTTGTGCAGAAATCAAACAGCACAAACACACACACAACAGGGGCACAAGTGCCCCACTCACATATTCATAAGCCGTGCATGTGTGTGAGTGTGTGTGTGTGTGTGTGTGTGTGCGTGTGTGTGTGTGTAGCTATTACTTGATTAATAAATATTAGCAGCAAAATTGGAAAATTCTCAGCGAGGCGCAAAAATGCAAACACACAAAACGAAATGCGATACATTTGCCAAATGGCTGCGTGTGCGTGCCGGTGTGTGTGCGTGTGTGCGTGTTAGTGTGTGCGTGTGTGCATAACTTATACGCCTGCCACATCCGTTGGCGACTAATTTTTTGCGCCGCCTTCAGCGTCTGGCATTAATAATGTAAAGTGCGTGCCTCAAATGTAAATTTCAACGCTTGCGATTTTCATATTGACGCAAACACTTTTCCGCCAGCCCCTCCCCCTCTTCGCACCACCTTGCTTGCGCAACCAGGTGAGCAACGCATGACACACTGCTTCGCACCGACGGAAGCACTTTGCTTATCAGCTTAAATGTAAATGCCAAGACGATTGGCACGGGACGAACTCGAACTTTTCTTGCGCACTGTCATTGCGATTGGAATTAAGCAGCCGCTGCCGGCGTCGCTGCTTGCGTCACTCACGCTGCTGCTGTTGCTGTTGCTGCTGTTGCATTGGGATTTGCACATTGTATGCCCTCTGGCTCTCCACTCGTTAGTTGCGCAACCCTAAGCCCCTGTTTGCCTCCCCCTTTCCCTGTTGTTGTTGCTGTTGCTGTTGCTGCTTAGGGTGTATTTAATATAAGTCGATTCGTTTTGCTGGATTTGCGTGCGACAAGCGGTTTAAATATTTAATATGCCCCCGTCTCGGCATATGCAGCCAGGAGTGGGCTAACAACTGCTGAGTGAGTCAGCTGACTACGGCGCATAAGCGCATCAAATCTACTGCGAGAGATGTTTGATGAGTTAACAAGATGTAAACAACAGACGAGCAAATTAGAAACAACTTTGAGTTGGCGAGCACAAGCAGCGAGTGGAGTTAGTGGAAGTGACGAGTAGCCAAAAGTAAAGAGTTGTTTAAATGAAGCGAATAAAACTAACGAGTCACACTTAAAAGTTAGTTAAGAAACTGGTAGGTAATGAACAAAAGAGGTATCTGCAGAACTCTAGGAAAGGAAGAAGGTAGTAATGAAAAATTATATGATATCTTTTCATTTATTTAAATAGCGAGTAACTTAAAGCAACGAGTAGCTTGTCGCGCTTTGTTCATATGAACGAGTAGCTTTAAGATATGTTCGCTATGCTATTGCTCTACTAAGATTTACTCTAAAGTGTCGAGAAACAATCAGTAAGCAAGACCTGAAGCAGCGAGTGACTTACAGAAGGAGTTGAATAAAAGCAACAAGAAGTTTGAAAAACCGTCGAGTAATAAGGCAAGTCCCAAACTAACAAACCATCGAGAGTGAATAACGAGTAGCTTACACCAACGAGTAGATTGCGTTGTATAGCAATCAAACAGCGAGTTGGAATGTAGTCATTTCATCTTCTCCAAGAAAAACCATAAGTAACGAGTAGAAATAGTGATTTATTGACAGAATAAGTCATAAGAAGTGGCAAAAGACCATCGAGTAAAAATAAAACGAGCAGCTTAACCAGATAAACCCATCAACAGAAAATAACGAGTGGCTTTGGCTACCTTTTTGTACCTTCTCGGCCAGCTCTACTCTGTATGCACTGAAATACCTGAACTTTAAATAACTCACTAAACCACCCGCTGATTGAGTAGTAACAAGAAGCGCGAACTTCAAAAGGCGTCAACTGCCAAGCCCGTCAATTCGACTTGCCTGTCGATATCTATTAGAGTGACCCATGTTCGGCGCCCATCCGTGCCAGCCCCCCTTCCTTTCTTGGCACATCCGCCTACGTCCAGTTGCACATCCAAGGGATTTGAGGCCAGACAGGCCAAGTAAGTAGACAAAGAGTTGAGCAATAATTGGGCGAATTGTCTGTCTGCCAGGCTGTCTGTTTGTCTCTCCTTCTACTCTCCCTCTCTCTCCTCCAGCCTCTATCTTTCGCTGTGGCGCCTAGCCAGACAGGATTTTGGGGTGTAGGATTTGTCGTGGCAAGAACTTCGGCTTTGATCTCGTCGTGTCGCTTACAGCAAACATTTAATAAGACTTTCAGTTAGTTGCCTGTTGCTAAGGTGCCAGCATACACACACACACACACTAGCACACACACACACACACACACTTGCCCTCATCGCCTTTTGTGAACTCTCATTAGTTGGCTCGTTAATATTCCAATTGTTGACACAGAAACTTTTCGGCTTGGCGACTTAACTGTATAAAGCAATTTAATTAATAGCGTACTGCCACGCCCCCTACCTTGGGCTGTACCTTCCTGCCTCTTCTCTCTCTTTCTCTCTCTGTTGACTGGTAAGCTGCGTCCTTTACGTGTGCAGCGCGCCGTAAACTTAATTAAATGTGCAAGTGACGCGACCGAGCACAAAATGAAGCAGCAATAAGCACGGTTTGAAGTGCGAGTCCTCTGACATGTGACAAAGACAACAAGCAGAGAGGGAGAGAGAGAAAGAGAGAGAGAGAAAAAGAGAGAGGAGAGCGTGCGACATGCTGTTGAAATTTGATGAGCGTGTTCGCTTTTTTAAGACTGCAAATGATTGCAAATATCTAGACAAAAGCAGATGGCGCTACATCATGACGGGTTTTATGCACTCTCCCGCGATTTGCGGTTCAGCGACTGCAACGGGTGCTCCCTCTCACTCATCTTCTCTCTCTTTTTTCATCCTTCTGCCTTGCTCTGTTTTATGTTTATGTTTAGTTGTGAAATTTACGAGCAGAAAGTGAAGTTTTCGTATTTAGTTTATGCAGATATTACGAAGCGCATAAAAAATGAGAAATGAGTTTCAGTCGAGCGGCGCTGCCCCCTCTCGCCTCTCCACGCCCACTCACCTCATCTTCCTTCTTTAACCACTCTCTGCCCCCCTCTCTTTATTTCCCTCTTTATACACCTTCAACTTTAGTTACTGCGCTTTAAATTCTGCAACTTGCGAATCGGTTAACGCTGTGGCTGACCGCATTCTGTGACAGTGTCTCATTTGATTGCCGACCACGCCCACAACACACATTCAGGGAGGACGAAGGGAAAGAACAGCAGTTGGAGTGGGTGCTTAAATCAATTTCAGTTGGCCGCCTTTATTCGGCTGCCATTGATTTATGGCCACGTACGGTGAAAACTTTACCGAATTATATTTCAATTTCGCAGCGCAACAAAACGATAAAGCAGGCCGAGGGGGACAAAAGTTGCTGAGGCAGAGTAAGCAGAGGGATAGGGGGAGGAAGAGGGGGACAGCGTTAGGGCGGCTGAAAATACGTTAAAAACTTTTTGACAATTGACTTAAAAAGTTTTTCGAGCCTGCCAAGAATTGAGTGCTTTTGTATACAAATAGGCCGAAATGAGAATGAATGTTGTGTGGCCCAGGCAAGGAGTAGTGTAGAGAGAGGGGAGGTGGAGGGAGGTAAGCTTGTTTCAGTTGAGACTGAGGGCTGCAGCTCAGCAACGTGAAATGTGCCCGCTGCTTGCCACCTTCCTCCGCCTCTGCCTGCAGCTCGCAGCGGAAGTAAACACATAAAACGGAAATGAAAATTCAATTATTTCGTTCCGATTTGTACAACTTTTTGCGCTGCTTCTTGTTTTTTTTATGATTATTTTTACTTTACGCGCAGCATTTGTTTTATTTGGCCTGGCGTGGGCGTGGTCGTGGTAAATGAAGTTAACGTGGCATCGAGCGTGGCACAATTGAATATGCATGCAACATGTCGCTGGGCCCCAAATTGCATTTTCCAGTTGGCCCGAAAATGCAACAAAAAAAAAAAAGAAAATCATTTTGATCAATTTTGCGAGCCGAAAACTGTTGCGAGTTCTTTCACAAGCAATTAACCTGGCCACGTCGCAGGCAGTTAGGCAAAACTCGCGCGAGGCATTCGCGCAATTCGTTTATGGCGCGCAGCCTTAAGCTGATTGGCTTGCCAGAGTGTGGCAGGTGGGGAGGGGGGCAGGGGTATGTGCTGCATATGAAGCTGCGAATTAGTGCAAATCGATGGTTGCCAGAAAATGTTGCTGCAAAAGTGACAACTGGCGATGGCAAGTGACATATTTCAGTGCACGCACACACACACGCACACGTGCGACAGCTTCAGCTACAGTTGCAGCTGCAGACAGCTTCCCATTTCCCATTTCAGTTCGTCTGTCTTTTGTGCCCTGCTGACGTCTGTCATTTGCAACTGGCTGGCAGGGGGAGAGAGAAGAGTGGGGGGGGAGTGGCAACAAATGCCAAGGTGCATGCGATGACCTTTCGTTTTGGCTGCACTTGTCAGCGTGGCGTATACGCAACAAGAGCACGTATATTTTGCAGCACACATGTAATAAATAAATGTCGACGCACACACACACACACACACACACACACACACACACCCAGACAATTGGCATGCTAAAGTTTATATAGCGAACGTAAGCACAGAAATCTATGTAGAACAATATTTTTGGAAGTTATTGAATTACCAATAAAGGCTTTAATTGCTAACTAATTTGTGAACAGCTTAAAATTGTTTGCAATGCATAAATGTAAAGGCATTTAAGCGGTACAGTGAGAACTCTGTGGAGTGAACTGTACAGTGAGAAGTGTGCAGTGTACAGTGGCTACAGGCTGAAGTTAACTGTGAGGGAAAAAATCCAAATGAAATGAAAATTGCAAAGGCAAAGCTAAACTATTCTTTAACAGCTTTCTTTCAGTTTTCTCCCCTTCATTTGTGCACTCTCACGAGTTGCCACTGTACTTGCTTGCGCTTTTGTTGTGGTGCGAAATTCGAGTTAAAATTTATTGCATTTTAATATGATTTCATAAACTGCACAAAGTGTTTGCCAGCACATCGACTAAAATGTGGCTGCAGCTTTATCTCTCTCTCTCTCGCTCTCTCTGTGCACTGTTTCGCTCTCGCTTGCACAGTGAGTTGGACAGGCAGCTGACGAGTGGAAAAACCACAGGAATGCCTCCGGCATCGACTCGATGTGCTTTTGCTCCGGGCAAGTTTCGGCTGCCTTTGCCGCTGCCTTTCGTTGCCTGTTTGGCCATTTTGTATGACCATTATGTATGAGCATAAAAACGTGCCATATTTGCCTCGTTGTAGGCAACCGAAATTGCCGCAATTTGTGGCTGTGTACAATTTGGCCACGCATCAATCTGTGTGTGCCAGGCAAGCCAAAAAAAAAGAAACCATTACAAACAAGCCAGGACAATGTCGTCACTCCGACAAAACTAGAGAAGTCAGAACGGATGGCATGTGCTGAACAGCATTTCCGTTTCCGGTTGCGCTTTTGTCACGCGTGTGTGTGTATGTGTGTGTGTGTTTGTGGCCAGGCTATTGCTTGGCAAGTGGCTAATTTCATTTGGTGGCTGGAAGTCGCCATTACACGCGGCGTATACGCAATAACTTTGAAAGAGACGCGCATTGTTCGTTGACTGGCTCGACCTCAGACATGGCCTGACTTGAAACTTAATTAACATTTGATTGATAAAGGTCACACACGCACACACACACACACACAGACGCAGGCGTGTCTAACTATTGTCGTGTGTTGTCTGCATGCAAATGAAAATTGAAATGAAAATGAAAATTTTCAATGCCAGCGGCGTGCGTTGTCTTCCCTGCTTGATTATTAATGCCTGCCTGCCTGTTTCTCTCTCTGTCTCTGTGTGTGTGTGTGCGTGTTCAAAATTTTAATTAGTATTATAAATTATTGCCAGCGGTGTTGTAATTAAATGTGTGTGAGCAAGAGACAGATATAGATACAGAGAGAGAGAGAGAGAGAGTGAGAGATGTATGGAAAGTTCAGCTGATGCGCACACACAAAGCAATTAAGTTCGCCCAAAAGCAAATGGGGTTGTCAATCGATGGCAAATGTCCTGCCCCCACCACTCTACCACCCCTCCCCCCTCCACACACACACACACCTCTTCACTACCTTGGCCAGCTGTCGCTGTGTAAATATTTCGTTTAAATTTGCATAAAAATCACAAATTTAGTGAAATTTGCCATTGATTTGATTGGCTCAATTGAATTGGGCAGAGCTTGAAAACGAGAGGCGGCTGCCTTGGCTAAGCAGCTTAGCTAGTACAACAACCCCCGCAGCACCCCGTCCCCTGGCCCCCTTTGAGAGAAGAGATTTGACTTCACTTTTGTCCCATGTGCCATGTGAAAATTGCATTTTTCTTATCACTTTTACTGGCCATGCAAAAGGCAAATGGCAAATGGTAAGCAAGATAGGCGAGCAGTGGCAGAGCAAAAGAGAGAGAACAGGGAGAGAGAGAGATATAGAGAGAGTAGGAGAGGCAGCTTGAAAGAGGGAGATAAAGCGCACACAAAGCCAAAATGCGAATTGAATTTAGTGTACTGAACAAAATGGCAACCTTGCAACGCACACACACACACACACAGTGAGAGTCACGCAGCATGCAAGCTGGCACGGCCATGCTGTAGTCCCGGCAAGAGATGCGTATCAAAGGACTCGGGGATTGAGTCGAGTCAAAGCCCAATTTCAATCATCATTCGACGCACTTTATCATATGTATTAAAAATTTATTGATATTCACCCAAAAGTGCCATAAAATACTTCAGCACGAGAGAAGCTGAAAACCAAAATGAAAAAGCCAAACAGGAGAGAGACAGAGAGGGAGAGAGGGGAAGGAGAGGGAAGGCGAATTGGTGCTGTGGCAGCCAAGGAGAAAATTCAATAAATTGCTTGGCTCGACATAAAATAATGCTGCATTATAGACTTGCTCGCCTCAGGAAAAAACCGCCAAATGTTGCCCAGGGGAGCGCGTTACGATGTCGCGACAAGGACGGCATGAAACGGCGAGTGAGTGAGCGAGAGGGACTGGCCGACAGACGGCACAGATACGTGCGACATACGCCAAAAAGTGCCTTCAAACCTTGTGCCAGCGATTTAGCGTCTGTTTTCCTTCGGTTTTTCCTCAATGTTTTTCTGGCTTTTCTTTTCGGTGTTTTTCTTTAGTTCGTTGTTGCTGTTGTTGTTCTTGTTGTTGTTGCTGGTAATTCAAATTGTCGCTGGGCAGACGAAACAATGACAATCGAAATGGCAATGAAACTGCCAATGCGATGGCAATGGGCAGGGCAGGGGGAAGGGCGGGAGGGAAGTGGTATCCTTCCCTGTGGAAGGCCGAGCATCGATTTCTATTTATGTTTTATGGGACGTAAAATGATTGAGCCAACGGAAGGCGACAATCGACACGAGCCAAAGACTGAGAGAAGCGGCCTAGCGACACTGCAAATGCGAGGCAAAGTGCTAAGGAGCGCGACCAGCGCCAAGTGATTGACAAGCAAATACCCTGCAATGATAATTTCATGGGGAAAATTTGAAGGAGAGTGAATTAAGTGAAGTTAAGCTGCAAACTATTAATGATTTTTTATTGAATTGCAATAAAGAATATGCATACCCGCTCTGCCTCTGATAAAGGGTATTATAAACCGAGGCACGCAGCAGCGACAGACGTCAGATAAAGGCGTACAATGGGCGTGTCCAATGCGGCCGATATCAGCAAAACGTTTGCGAAGCTGACGTCGAGCGTGAATCGGCTGTGTAAATTACAACTTCCGTTCTCGCACCCTCTCTCTCCCTCTTTGTTGATCCCTCTCACTTTTTCTTCCTCTTTCTCTTACTTTCCCTCTCTGTCCGTCTCGCTTGCTCGCTGTTGCTCTACGTCCTTTTTTCGTCTTTATTTATGCGTTTGTGTTTTTAGCTGCCTTTGTTACTCTTCGCATATCTTTAAAAGTTGGCGTGCGAGTGCGTGTGTGATGTGTGTGCCTGTGTGTGTGTGAGAGTGTGAATATATATGTGTGTGTGTGACTGTGTGTTGTTGTCACGCCGGCTATCATCTTAAGTTGATGTGGTGTTAAGTGTTGTTGTTGTTGCTGCTGCACTCGAATTGATGAACTGACAGCTGTGCGTGCGATTCTCGCCTCCCTCCCTCCCTCTCTCTCTTTCTACACTCTTTATCGCTCTGTTGCTCCCTCTCTCTCCCTCTCCCTGTCTCTATTGGTGTTTGCGAACAATTGTTGGCCAGCCTCAAGTGCTAGATAAGCGCAGCTTCGAGTTGCGTTGCCGTTGCCAGGCAGCAGCAGCCGCAAAGTATGCTTTAATTTTTTGCCGTCGCCTTCTTTCAAGTGAGTCTTGAAGCCAAAGCACAATTAAATAATTAAATTTGTATTTATTGCTTAACTATGCTATTGAATGTGCAAAAAATATAAAAAATATACCCAAATTTAACGTGTTCTCCCCTGTTCAATGGAGGCCCGCTTACGTGTGTAAATTAAGGTGAGACAAGATATTGAATAAACACCATACAATTCAATTCAATTTTGCACTTTTATATATAACTACTTTGGAACCGATCGGAAGAGATAAGAATCTGCAAAAACATTCAGTATGCCGAAGGTGGCTTTTTGTCTCGTTTTGTCCTCCAACTTTCATAACTTCGTCAATAATCTTCGCATTTTAGTAAGGAGAGTCATTTTATTCACTTTCTTTCTATTTTTCCCGCAGCTTTTCCTTTTCGATTTGTCGCCGCAATTTCAAAAACCTTCGCTTTAATTTGCAAATCGCAACTGAGCTCGTCTAATGACTTCATCCACATAGCTTAGTTCATTCCCATACTACTTCCCCATGGCGTTTAATTCATTTACGCTCTCTTGCCCATTATTAACATTCCCCAAATTTTCAAGCGCATGCCGCACTTTAAGGGGAGCCTACAAATGGAGTGGACAGGGGGTTACTTCATCGATCAAACTGCGAGACGCATTCTAAGTAACATTAATGACTAAATAATTGATCGAAAAGCAATCGGGAATAAGGCAGAATTAGCTCCGTTGTGAAAAATGCTCATTTCGTGTGTGTGTGTGTGTGTGTCGGGTTCGTATTCTCCTGCAGCATTTCAATTTTACTAGGCCAAAAATGCCTGCTAAGCCGCTTATGTTCCCCTCCACATGTGTGTTTGTGTGCGTGTGTGTGCAGCTAAGTGAATAAAAATCTTTTTGCACAATTCATTAAACGCAAATTATGCCCCAGAGAGGGGCATGGAGGGGAAGAGAGGCGCAACGGTGCGTTGGCATTGCCAATGGTCTTGCCCTTTTGTGTGTTATTTGTTTGCCAGGCACACGCGAGGCATACAAATTCAGCACCCACTCGCACACACACACACACAAAGGATTCACACACACAGACACACATATGCACTTGTGCCAGACGTTGGTTAGCACTTTGGCGTCTGTTCAAAGAGACAATGAACCCCGCCGCAAAGCGAGATGCGAACAAGAACCAAAAACAAAAAAGGCACAAAAAGTGCCCAACAACAAGTGAAAAAGGTAATAAAGCGCACTCGCCATTGCGCCATTTTGACCGCAGCTGTGCAGCGTGCACAGAGAGCAAGTGCCCTGTCAGACTACTACACCCCCCTCCCCTCTTTCTGCCTTCCCCCACACTGTGCCAATTTGTGTGGGGTTCATTAAAACAAACGCAGAACTACTTTAAGCTTTAATATCACGTATACGCAGCACGCCCAATTAGCTTAAAGTGCTTGCGATATTAGAGGGTATTTGCTAGTCTTTGCTACTGCCTAACAAAGTTTGGTAGCAAATAAATAAATTAAAGTTGACAGCAATTTATTGTCACACTTAGCAAGATGCTGTAGGACAGTGTAAACGACGATGAGGATAGAGCAAGAAAGAAAGAAAGAGAGAAGGGGAGAGGGAGAAGGAGAGAGAAGGGACGATGAAGATCACCTTGTGCATTGTCATGTAAATTGTGCGTAAGTTTTGTAAAGCGTTGTGCAATTGCTTTTTGGTGGCACATTGCGTATACGCAACGTGGTGGCAAACATCACTTTAATTTGCATTGACGTCACATGATGGAAATGGAATGCAGGTGTGCGTTGATATCGAATCCCGAGCAGCAGCTGTCAGCTGGCGATAAAAAGCAAGGACACGACCGACACGGAGAAAGGAGGCGTGGCCGGGGACAGGCGCAAGGTGTTTTGTGCTGCCTTTGTTTCGCCACGCGTTTCGTTTGCATTATTGAACCACTTTGCGTCGCGGAGCGCATTGTTTTTCAATCGTTCTCACTGTGGAGCCCATGCAATATTTATAAGCTGATTGCTGGCAGCCATAACCCAACACCAGCAGCAACACCATGGGCACAGCAGCAGCAACAGCAACAGCAACAACGACAATGCTACGCACAACGCACAATTACAGACGACAATCAGACCTGGCAGCACTCGCACACACACACACACACACACACGCACACACAAAGACAATGTGTGACAATCAATGACAACTCTGTCGCCTGGCTTGTACTTCCCTTCAACCCCTACTGCAGTTATCCCCTCTCGCCCTGCTTCATCTTGGATTCCCTTCAGGGCCAACTCTCTCTACTTCTCTGCACTGCGGCATCATTTGTTGCTTTTGACGTTCGCATTGCATTTAGAAAATTGGTATGGGAAAACTATTTTTCAGCAGGTAACAGGCCTGGTCCGCCGCACCCCCCTTTGGTCTACACCCCCGCGGGCAACCTATCAATCACCCTCCCCAGCTGAACTGGCTGAAGTGCTGGGCAAATACTCGGCGTAACGCAAATTTCGCCTTTGTTTGCCATTTGTCGAGTGTTTTAAATGGACGAAATCAATAGGGCAACCAAAGCGAGTTTTAAAGCCCGATATTGATATTGAAATTTAGCATGGAAATGCCAAAGGAAAAAGTTTTTCATTTCATTCAGGTTGCCCCTTTACTTTTGTTTTTTTTTTTTATTCTAACCGCCTTTTTGAGCAGGCAAACGAGGGGCAACAATAAATTTTGCAGCACATACTTCAAATGTCAAATGCGGCAGCGATAAAAATTTCTTTATTGTGCACAAAACACACACACACACACACACACACACACACACACACATACACGCATACTCGAACTGCGTGAGTGTGTGTTGGTCAGTGAAGAAGCACACACAACAAGTACGTGTATTGGAATTGCCTTTCGAGTTTGAACGCTTTTCATTGCATTCCCTTTTTATTTTTTGCCTTTGGCTTTGACAGTTTTTGCAATTTATATTTATTTTGCCAGCTGCAAACAGCGCATAGCACGCACACACACACACACACACACGCACACAGATACACAAGCCATACAGAAACTGGACTTGTGCATAAATTAAGATAATCGCGCGCATGCTGCTTAGTATGTTTGCCTGTCAGAGCCAACTTGCTGCGCTCCTTGTCCATATCCAGCTTGGCTGCTTGGCTGCTTGGCCGCTTTTGCTGTTGGCCTATTAACTGTCAGCTGCCTGCTGCATAATTTATGTCCACCTTTCCTTAAACGGATGTCAGCGCTGACGGACAGACGGACAGTGCGACTGTGGGACAGTGAAACAGGCATTGGAACTAGTTTGAACTGCCTGAAAATGGCTTTAATTCGATGAGATAAGCAGGTTGTGAATGCATTTATTGAAAGCCTCGCATTGCTCGACAGTCACATGACGCAGTCAACAGTATTCGTTATTGTAAATATGAATTAAGTTTGCAAATTGAATGATGACTTAATTCATTCATATGACATGATCGACAGTTAGTTCCCAAGCAGTTTGTTTCTTATGTCTAACACACCATTAATATCGGCAATCAGCGACAATTCGTAGCCTCTTCAGCAGCACGAGCTTATTTTGAGTGCAGCGTGAATCCAACCAAGTTGACAGCAAATGAATTGATTGTCGCCTGGGCTAGCACTTTATCAGCTGTGTTTAGCTTAAAGCGCAGTGCGATTAATGGTCGGCACGACGAGGTGCAGGGGGGGACGTAGGGGGAACCATTATGCGGTTCACCAGAAACCAGAGAACTGAAAACCAGGCCGAAAACCAGAGGATTATTGAGCCAACTGTTGACCACTAAGCACGGCTCCGAGACGGGCGTGTAAATTATTTGCATAAGTACTGGCGAGAGAGACAGATAGAGAAGCACCGAGAGGAAGAGAGAGGGGGAGGAAGAGAGAGAGAGAAGGTGTGGTGGCAGGAAGAGAGGTGGAGTGTGTTGCTAGTCCGATTGCCGGGTCACGAAATGCTCGAGTTGAGTTCATTGTTGGGCCCAAGCGGCACGTGCTGCTCATATTTAAACACACACACACAAACACATTGTGATCATTGCTCGACCATTAGCCAGAACCGTAGAGTCACCCAGTCACCCGCCCTGTGCATAGACAATCCTCCCAGCTGGACATTGGGGTCTGCTTATTATTTTAATGGGCATTTTACTGTGTCCATTTCCAGTTGTTGTTCTCCCGCTTCCCTCCCTTCGTGCTGGCCATGATTTTAATGCCACTTTAATACAATTTTTATGCATCGCCTGGCCGTATAAATACGTGCCCAAATGCCGTTATTTCGAATCAATGATTTGACATATTCGTTGACGCAAAAATGACGCCGTCTCATTCGATCAAATTAAACCGAGAGCCCCGAAAAATCGATCGATTGCCATTTATTGGCCAGATAAATAAAGTTCTCGGCACAAACGAAAGCCTTTGATAGAAATTGAAAAAAAGGCAGACAGCTAAACGGAGAAGAGAGTTGAATACAAGAAGAGAGAGGGAGAGAGAGAGGTAAATATTGAATATGCCACTCGCAATTGCAGAGCGCACTATGCGATAAAGAGAACTTAGAAATGCAAGTAGCACCAGACTTTGGAATACTCTATCGATGTTACAAATGCAATTTGTTAGTAATTTTATATATGAACAAAATTAATGTATAATTTAATATATAGTTATTAATAAATTATATATAATTAATTATTAATTATAGAAATATTTATAAAGTAATATATAATATAATAAGTGTCATAATTATTTAATCATAATTATTTTTATGCAATATCATTATTCCCTATCTTTATTGTAAAACATATTATTAATTATTGAATACATATACCTAATTATACTACACATATTTTCTACATTGAATTATTTACATAGTGTATACACATTACTTTTTTACGCACCACTTGCAAGCGCATTGGCAGCTCGTTGTGTGTGCACACTGCTCTCTTCATTTGTTTATAACTGAAAGTTTGATAAGTAATTGAACAATTGCGTATGAAAACTAAATTCACAAAGCTTTTTTCTGCTCACCAGCAATACAAATATGTGAAGTGTGAGCTTTTAAAAGCGCCAGAGAGTGACTGAGAAAAAGACGCCGATGGCGATAATCAACTTGTGAAATTCGAACAAAGAAGAGAAACAAATTAGAAGTAAACAAAATTTATAAGTGCCTTGGATGTTTTGCTCTTAATTTTTGAATTGTTTCTAGATACATAAAAGATCTGTCAAACTGATGTTTGAATTCTATTACTATTATGTGTTTAAAACGAGTTTGAAGCTTGATTTCAAATTATTAAATCGCGTGGCACATTTGCACTGAATTAAATGCGGATTCGGCTGCGTTTTCAAATTCAACACTGGCTTTGGTTTTGTGCTAATTATATAGCAGCCCAGAGGAAAGCCAGGGGGAAGGGAATGGGGAATGGGGAATATGCAAATGGGAACAGCTCAGAAGTGGACAAAGTTTTGGCGCAACTTTGGCAGCGACAAGTGGCAGGCAGCATATGGAAAATGCGCGCATTTTTCAGCAGCTGCGTCTAATTAAAATGATCACATGGGGCACATGGGGCGCACTGCCACAAGTAGTTGCCACTCCAATTAGCAATTGCGCTATTGCAGCATCGACTTAACCCTCTCTCTCACTCTCTCTCTCTTCAAACTTCCCTCTTTTCCCCTGTTGAATCAATTTGTCTACAGCTAAATGTGCAACTGTTTTGTGGCTTCGCTCGTGCCACATTTTGTTGCATTTCGCATGAATTTTAAACCTCGTGTTAAAACAAAACAAATTTCATATGGATGGACAAAGCAGCTTGTATATTTCACTCTCGGTGCTTGCAAATTAAAATCGATTATACGCAGAGTGGACTTTATACAATATGTGTGTGTGTTAGTTTGTAAACACTTTGCCTGCTACTTAGGGCAACTGTATGCTCTTGCCATGCACCAATATAGTGGGAGTCTCGGTGCGGTAATCGAAACGATTTGGTGGCGATTTCGTTTCACTCTTTGCTTCACCTGCAGTTTCTGTTGCAGTTACCAGAGGGGCAGACTCCTCGGCACCGACGGTCAGGGCCACGTACTCCCTGTACATGTAGTCCAGCATGTAGGCAACAGCCACTGAAGATGAATGCAGGTTATCGAAAGATCAGATTGAAACAACTGCAGCACTCACCTGTCAACGACCAGGGAAAGATCATTGCCGAGAACATATCCTCTCTCACCCAGAGCATGAGACCGGCATAGCCCATAGAAAGGCAACAGAAAACCGAAGTGCCCAGCCAGACGAGCAACAGTTTATCCTTGTGCCTGGGATGGGCACGAAACAGTCCGAAGAGCAAAGCCAAAGTGCCGACAAATTGCGTCTGACGCATAATATCCAAATCTCGATTCCCTGCCAACACGATGCAGATCAGAATAATGAAATAAACAATCTACAGATGAGTGTGGGCGTAATACTCACAACGCCGCGGCAGGGCATTTGTGGCCATGGCCAGGCCAAAGGTAACAAGGCCGATGGCAAGTTGTATGTTTCGCTTGTCTTTCCACATTTCCATCGTTCGACGATTCAAAGCTAACTGAGCGATTGAGGTGCTAACACGATTCCACACAACAGGCACTTTATCGACACTCTTTTCCTCTCCCTATCAGTCTCTTTTCCTTTCCCACTCTCTCTCTCTCCCTGTCTCCTTCTCTATCGATACGTCTCTCTTTATCCCTCTCTGTGAATAGCAAACACTTTTACTTCGCACAATAATTTTATTTGATTATCTTTATACAGACACACATACACACAACACATACATACTTCGTTTGTACACAAAAAATTGTTTACACGTTTATCTCTGGACCGAGTATGGCAACCGATGAGCTGTCCGAGGTGGGTGCCATATATGGCGGAGGCATTTCCTTTGTTTCGATCACTTCGGGAACCGTATTGGGCGCATTGCGAGAGCATTCAATCAACCTGACATAGTCCTGATACATTAAATACATCATGTACCCCACGATCACTGCAATAGTTTGAGTCCACTAACATTTCGATTCGATTGGCAAATAAATATTTTACTTACGTGCCATGGACCAATTACAAAAAGCCTTGTAAGCAACCGTACAAGCATCGTAATAATAGTAATAAGGAGGATTCACAGCACGAAAACCCGTGTTAACCCAAGTGGTGCACTGAATGGCCGATATGATCAGCCAGAATAGAACAAGTCGATCCTTATGCAGGGCATCGCGCTTGAAGATGGCGAAGACCAGCGCAGCCGTTGCCATCGTTTGCAGAGTCCGCAAAACCTCGAGCCACAGTTCTGCAAAATAATGAGGTGAGGCGGGGTGGTTGTTCTAAGTACACATCTAAGTAACATATATGTTATTCACTAACCGTAATGATCCAGAGAAATCGTGGTCAGCGATATGAGGAAGACAAACAATGCAATGGCTAAACTTCTTTTTTTATTATCCATCATTTTGATGCGATTTGTGACGGCGCTAACCCACGACATTGTTGCTTGAAATTTCCTGTACAACTGATCGTCCGCGTGAGCAATAACAGAAATTAAAAGCTAATTTCTGTTTGTGAGTGTGTTAGAGTGAGAGTGTGCGGGGGTACATACAGATAAGTATATCGCGTGCTAGCTATCTCATTATTTATATTGCTCTATTTGAGTGAGTTGGCGGGAAGTACCTCTGCCCCATTAACCAATATCCGATTCTGTTTATCTCTCCCTCTCTTTCTCTCTGTCTCTATCTCATAATGTTAATATTTTGCACACTTTATATATTTGCTAATTGCTTCGTTGCTTACATGTTTATCTATTGACTCGTTATAGAAATAAACAAATTCTCCGAGGTAGGTGCAATATAAGGCGGAGGTATTTTCTTTTCCTCGCCTACTTTGGGTATTTCATTATCCACTGCCAGCGAGTTCCGATTGCTTTGAACCAACTCGACATACTCCTGATATATCAGATACATCATATAGAGGATCACAACTGAAATTAATTGTTTTTACCATATTTTAATAGAATTGCGACTGGATTGACATAGAACTAAACGACTTACCTGGAGCAAGCCAAGCACAGAGAAGAAGCAACATGGGCACAAAGTAAGGGCTATAACCCCTATATATATACATATAAAAGCCCATGTACCACCAAGTGGTGCACTGAATGGCCGATGCGATTAGCCAGAATAAAACAAGTTGATCCTTATTCTGCGCATCTCGCTTGTTGATGGCGACGAGCAGCGCAACTGTTGCCAGCGTTTGCAGAGTTCGCATAATTACGATACAATCTTGATAGGCAAAATGAAAGATTATTAAACAAACATTGGAATCATTTACTTACTGGAATCGTGCATGGCATAGGTGATCAGCGATATGCCGAACACACTCAATGCAGCGGACGAGTTTCTCAATTTCTTGTCTAACATTTCGATTTGAAGTGTGAATTTCATTTAAAATTGCAGTAACGACTGAACTTCCGACTGTGCTAAAGTTTCTTGTTTCTCTGTCTGTGTGTGTGTGTGCAGATACATGTATGGTATATATTGACAGCGTTGTGCTGTCTCTTATTATCTTATCAAGATTCGTGCAAATCTATTGAACAGGCAGACACTGCTCTCCCCTTCCTGGTAAACAGATTAGATGGAGAGATTGCGAGATTTCATGTCACGCTTGAACAATTACCGCGCTCTCACTCTCTTGTTTTTTCTCCCTAATCTTTCGTTCCCTCTCTCTTTTGTCCTCTCTCTCTCTCTCTCTCTCTTGTTTAAGCTCACATTATATACAATATTTGTTTATTTCTGTCGATAAAGACCCATGTACAGGCAAACATACATATTCTATAACATATGGCAAGTACCATAAGTACTATACGAGTATATATTGATTCATACGTTAATCGTTTGACTCGTTATAGATACAGACACGTTCTCCGAGGTGGGTGCAATATACGGTGGGGGCATTTCCTTTGTTTGCACTATTTCGGACATTGGATTCGTCGCTAACATCGTGTTACGATTACTTTGAACCAACTTGGCATATTCCTTATAGATCAAATACATCATAAAGCCAATGAGAACTGCAATAAATTGTTTCATTACGATAACATTTCGATTATATTCACAAACAAACTGATTGACTTACCTGGACCCAACCAAATGCAGAGAAGAACCGCCAATGATGTAATGAAGTCAAAGAAATCATAGCTGGTGAAATCAATGAATAAATATTGAAAACCCAATAAAATCCATACGGAAAACATTATAGCCGTTATGATCAGCCAGAATAGAATGAATTTATCCTTATGAAGTGGATCCTTTTTGAAGGTAGCGAAGAGCAAAGCCGCCGTTGCAAGGATTTGCAGATCAACCGCAATAATAAGGAACTCACCAACTGCAAAGTAAAAGTATTTATTATATTTACCACGTAAATTAATATATTTAACACTAACCGTAATCCATAACAAAGCTGATTAGCGATATACCGAGAACACTCAGTGCAATGACAGTATTACTGTATTTCTTGTCCATCGCTTCGATGCGATGTGTTACTCCGCCAACCCACGACATTTTAGATTGAAGTCTTGGCAACAACTGAACTGCCGACTGAGCAGTATCTCAGAAGGTTTGTGCTGCCCCACAGTATCTTATCAAGATTCGCAGAAATCTATTGGACATGATCGAACATGATTCGGCCGCACAATTTACACGCTCTCTCTCTCTCTCTATCTACCTCTCTCTTTGTTTTCGCTTTATTGCCGTAGGTTCTATCATGATATGACGTTGTATATATTAGTTTTTATAGCTATTTAAAGAAAACAGAATACAGCTTGTTTGTATACGTGTATAATGTGATAAAGGAGGATATAAGTTAGTTATATGCTGTGCGACATGATGAAGTTAGTAATCGAAGCTGTTGAAAATTCAATGCAAGTTCAATGTCTGTTATAAATTTACCATTTCATTACAAACCCATCAAACCAGTTCTAAGTACTGTGCTTGCTGTATGTTAACCTCTTTTATTACTTAAACAGCACAGTATGCAGGCTCTGCACCACTCCAATTGCCTAAGGGTGTATTAAACATTTTTGGGGAACCTCATTTGACCGATAAAGTTGCAAAGTTTCATTCATAAGAAATCGAATTGGTCGCACTCTTTGGCTTTTCAGTTCGTGCCAAAGCTATGAAAAGTTCATAAAGCAACATGAATGCATAACTAAATCAGACACACACATAAACACCAACACACACACACACACACATGCACACACACATTCACAAAGGGGGTCACATTGTGCATTCATGTTCATTTGATAGCTGAACTTTTGCTATTTGTGCATAGGAAAGTTTTGTTTTTGGGTTTTTAGTGGCAATTATTTTTACATTTAGCGAGCTAAGTTCTTAAATTGGCTCGTGTGTGTGTGTGTGTGTGTGTGTGTATGGGTGTATGTATGAGTGTGGTGTGTATGTAAACAGGTGCAGGATGCCATGCGAATATCCTTAAAGTCGAAACTTTTCAAGTTTTTCAAGCAGGCAGCGAAAGTTGTTCGCAACTTTTCGACGAATTGAGTTTTTAATTAAAATTTGTTTTCCTCTAACCAACACACACACACACACACACACCCATAACTCATGTAGGTATGTGTGCGCAAGCATAAGTCATTACGGCAGTTTGACAGCGCCTTGTGACGTCACTGGTCTGCGTAATTTATGTACATTTGCAATTAACAACGCTACAAAAATCATCGTAAATTTCATCAAATTGCACTTTTATGTGGCTAAACTTTGCCCTATGCTCTTTCCCAAGTGGGCAGTTTACTCGTTATTAATGATCATCATTATTAGTATGCATAGCTAAGGTTTATTTGTGCCAAATGAAGACAAACTGTTAAATGGGCACAGCAAAAGTATTCCTGATCAACGTCAACTGACAGAGCCTGGCATGGGTTCTTTTATGAGTACAAAATCTACCTTACGCATCTGTCAAGAAGAGCTGTGGGAACAACACTATTCGACTGCAAACATATCATTACACCACACTACATTTATCGGTTGAGTTTTTTTTAGCTTCGGTCGCACTCTAAGTTTGCTGCCTGGCTTCTTTTGAATATCTGATCAAGTATTGCCTGGTTGGCTTGTGAACAATCGAAAGGGAACGTACTTCTTTGGCTTTGGTTACGAACAGAGCTACCCACTCCCTTCACAAATACCCCGCAGCTCATAAGGTTAAAGTTTTTCGACTTTGCAGACGTAGGTTACGGTTAAATTGTACCCGCGGCATTTGCAGGCGCCTTCGAGCTGTCTGCCTGACAAATGGGTTAGTGCAGCGGGCAACGAAATGGCAATGGCAATGGAATGGGAGTGTTAAAATATCAGCT
This sequence comes from Zaprionus indianus, assembly GCA_018904595.1. NCBI lineage: Eukaryota > Metazoa > Arthropoda > Insecta > Diptera > Drosophilidae > Zaprionus > Zaprionus indianus. Next base: position 2,775,316 of record JAEIHA010000152.1, read on the forward strand.
GCCATTCAACTGATGGGGGGCGTGGCGAGGTGAGAAGGTGGGGGAAAGGGGAGGGAAGAAGGCAGCCCATGAAATCATGAAATGTTGCTCATTTATTTCATTTAAATGCGCATTTAAATCTATTTAAAAGTCCACATGAGCCCAGCACAAAGCCGAAGAGACACCACACACACACACACACACATGGAGAGTCCTGCTTGGGGTCTAGGGGAAAAAATAAAGGGCAAATAAAAGGCATGGCTGCAAGCTGGGCTCCACTGAGAGGCGAGAGAAGAAGTTCAGGCTCTCAGCATGATTTAACGATAATGAAGGTATTTACGAGTTTAGCCTTAGTCGGGCAAAAGCAAAACTCATCATAATGCCGGCAAAGGTTACACACGACCTCAACCTGAAGCTGGGCGACCAAAAGATAGAGAGTGAGAGAGAGACAGAGAGAGATAGAGAAAGAGAGAGGTAGACAGTGCTACTATGTAGGTACGCATGTCCTGGCACTTGTAAGATGTTTTGCAAAAACTTTTTTGTTGTCGCCGTTGATAAGGACAATGACAATGACAACTACTCGAAACGACAGCACGCTGAGCACCCGCACACACACTCACACACACACACACATACAGAGACAATAAGTAAAAGTTGTACCTTTGGCAACCTTTCCTGCTTAGCTGGGGAACACGTAATCCAAGCAACGGGGAAATGTCAACGCACATTGTGCGCTAATAAAATTTAATTTGCTATAAAATGCTACACACATTTTCAGTTAATATATACATAGATCTTTCGCTCCCACTCCCGCTTTCTCTGTGAAAGTGTGTGTGTGTGTGCGTGTGTAGTCATAAAGCAGCGTCAACATAATTACAATGACTGAAATGAAAATTTTATTTTCCAATTTATGATACGCGCAGCCGAAGAAGAAGTGAAACAATTTTAAATACGCCTACGGTACGTTGGCTTTTTAGTGCCTTTTAATATTAAGCAGCTGCATTGAATTCAAATTAGCTCCTTCTTCCCTCGCTGCCATGCAGGAAAATATGAAAATCCAAGCGATAAAAGCGATTTTAATGCCTGAATCAAGCGTCGAGATACAGATAAAGCACTTAGCAAAACGACGCCGGAATGCTCTTTGAGAATACAATAAATTTACAAATTATCAGTGAGTGTATCTATAAATTGTTGATTATAAATAAGTATAGATCTACGTAGAGTATGTATGTATACAGATTATAATTGAGTTTGAATATACGAGCAGATCATAAAGGAAAGTTTTAATTCACTGCGAGTCTGAAGCAATAACTACGTACTAGGTTCAACTGGGAACTGTCTTTTTTTAAGGGGTTCCCCTCTGTATGCATGTTCAATATATATTCAGTGCATATTCTTTTCAAATGCTGTACATATTCCAACTTCTATATATATTTTATACACCATATATATTCACAGTTTACACTCGCTTTCTATAGACTCTGTTCCTCTTTGCTTCCACTTGACTTTTCCCTTTAAACTATTCATTTTATTGCATCATAAATTATGCTGGCAAAATATTTGCTTTGTCTAGCCGATTCGCCGAGCAAAGGCAGCGCTATTTTATTGCACTGCAGCAGCGACACCTGACTACGTCCTGGACTGGCCCGTCTCCCAATTGCTCCTTTCCCTCTCCCTCGGACACTGGATCTGCGTTACATACCGATTTTATGAGGCTGCCGTCTGCGCTTCAACGCAAATCCACTTGCCAGTGCGCGGGTTTTTATTATCAGGCTGCAAGAGGAAGAGGGAGTGGGGGATGAGAGGGCAGAGGCGATTGGTGGCGGCTGCTCTGGCTGCCGGAGTTAGCGCGAAACAAAAGGCGTCAGCGAACTTAACCTGCAAAATCGCATTACACAGAGGAACTCGTCAAGCGTGGCCACGCTCATCGCACTGCCACGTGGCACGCTCATCGCACGCTGCCGCACCTAGAGAGCTGCCCCACCATTCATGCCGCATGACAATGGAAGGCAGCGAATTCGTCAACAATTTGCGGCCGTTGAACAAAACTTTCGAAATTATGCGCCAGTTAATTGTAAAGCTCTTGTAATCGATGCTTGAAACTGCCTGGCTGAAAGTGGGTCGCCAGGGGGGAGGCGGAGGGGGAACAGGAAGAGAAGAGGAGAGTGAGGGAGATAGCGATAATGGGGAACGGGGAAGGGTTTGTGCTGTCCTTGGTCAAGACAATGCGAGTTGAGTGGCATCTCGTGCGCTCTGACGCTTTTGGGCTGGCATGTGGCCAAAATGGCTTCTACCAGCGTGCTACCTGTGTGTGTGTGTGTGTGTATACAGGGTGTGATGTGTGTGTGTGTGTGTGTGGGGAGGATTTCCGGCTGATTGCAGTTGCCAGCATTGTGCTTTGTGGTTGCATTAAGCGAGCAACCAAAATAATTGCAAAAGACAATGGAGCCGGCAGTCGCATTAAAAGATTGATGCCCGACGCGGCATATGCGGCGCATACGCAATGTGCGTATGGACTCGCCTGCCGCATCCCTTGACACACACACTCTCTCTTCCCTTTCTCTCTCTCTCTGCGCTTAACAGTTGCACATTTTCAATTATAATTATTAACAGGCTGCAAATGCTGGCGGTTTACCTCAGTTTCTCCCCCCCCTCTCTCTCTCTCTCTCTCGCTTCCTTCTACACTGCCTCCTCAGGCAACTCTGCCCACACTTTGGGGAGTTGCCAACTCACCTGAGCGATGCACTTGATGCTTGCGCAATTTCCTGGCCATTCGCCTTGCATTGTCCTTGCGCGTTCTGCTTGTCGCTGCTGCTGCTGCTGCCTTTGTTTTTTCTCTTGTTGTTGTTGTTGTAGTTGTTGTAGTTCTTGTAGTTGTTTTAAGTGTTTTTTTTTTGCTCTGTGCAGCGCGGGCACTTGTAGTTTTTCTACCTGCTTTCCGTGCTGCCATTTTGCCCAAAGGCAACTTTTAACATTTAATGATGCTGCTTTGTATTTTAATACGCTTTGCTTGCCCGGCTGCCGCTCGCTCCCTCTTCTCCCTCCCCTTCTCCTTCCCTTACCCTTTTCCCATGCTTCTCTACGTCTTCTTCTTCTACCTTCACCTCCACCCACTGACAGCACGTGCCATAAGCAGCGCTTTGAAAAACTTTTAAGTAGACATGCAACGTGGCCAACCCCAACTCAGCCCACACCTCCAACCCTCAGCTACCTCCCCCTCCCGCCTTCCTCTCTCTATTTCCTGGCACGCCCTGACGCGCCCAACTCATCTTGTTTTTTGCTTTTTGCCGCTTTAAGTTGTCTACTCAGTTCCAATTTTTTGCCTGCCTTCCAAGGTGTTTGCAGCAATTTGTGTCACCCGAAGAAAGAGAAACAAGGAGAGTGAGAAGGAGAGGGGCAGACAAAGCACTGCTGCGGGATTTGGTTGTCTGTTCAGCTGGCCGTGTCCTTGAGCAGAGCAGTAAGCCGCCATTGCCACAGCCGCTGCTGATGTTGGTTGTGCGGTGCGCAGATTGTGCCAATTTACCATAACCTGTTGCAGCACCAGGCAGCCCGGAACACAGCACAGCGCTGGCATCGACTTCGAGTTCGAGTTCATTTTCGATTTTGACTTCGATTTCGAGTGCGAAAAACTTAGTGCTGCTGAGTCGAGTCGGAAATGAAGTGCGCGCTGAGTTTTAATGCAATTCCAATTTAAGTTCGTTACAATTCTCAATGCACCTTGCAAATCGCATTCGCAGTGTCGAAAAGTTTGCATGCCCCACACCCTTCACCCCCTTCTGCTTGCTGCCTGCTCCAAATCACGAAGTAATTGCAATTCCCAGAATTTGTGAACAATTTACAAAATTAAGTTCGGCAAACTTGCCAACTTGCCGGGGCAGAGGGCGCGCTAAAACAAAAGCCAAACTGAGTTGCCAGGGCGAGAAAGAGAGGAAGGAGTAGTTGAGAAGAGGGGGGAGTGGGGGCACAACGGCTGGTAGGCAACTGTGATATGCCTTCAGTCACCACGAAATGAAAACTTATCGGCGCATGGCTCAGCTTCCGGCTCGACCAATTTAAGGTGGAAAACTTTGGGCTGCAGATCATGACTCAAAGCTGGTCAGACTGATTGACATACGGTAGGGATCGAAGAGAGAGAGAGAGATGCAGAAGAGAGCAGCAAATGGAGGGGGGGGGGAGGCACTGCGAGGGGGAACTCTCGTTTGCGGCAGGCGAATGCGAATGCAAATGACGCTGTTTGTGCCAACATGCTGGCAGTCATTACAAATTAATTTCACACGTGACTAAGTCGACAGCGTGCAGTAACAGCAGAAGGGGGAGCAGGGAGGGGCACTGAAGACGCAGAATGAGCGCAGGCTGGGGGCAAGACGAAGGCAGCAGCAGTAGAGGCAGCAGCAGCAGGTTGTGCTGCCAACTGACATTGTGTCAGTCGTATGACATTCAATTAGGAAAAGTTGTTGCATCTTGATGAGCAAATGTGCCATATAATATGCTCCAGCTGCCGCAGCTGCTGCCTGTGTGCCCTAACTACACTGGCTGCCCGCCACCCCCTCCCTCCCCTTTACCCTGCTCAATTCAATCTACTCCTCTGCTGACTGTTGATCCTTTGGGGAGCGTCATCGATGATGTTGATGCTGCTGCTGCTGCTGTTCCTGCACGCAGCTGAAACTGTTGCACAAGCCAGGGGACACTACTCCACACATGTGTGTGTGTGCATGTGTGTGAGTGTGCCTGTGTGTGAGTGCCTGTCTGTAAGTGCGTTGTGAGTGCTAAATTGAGCTGACAGGCGAAAAAGCAAACGCATCGCTTGACATCGCTCAGTGTCTTTAACGTATCCAAAGTATGCAAAGAGTTTTGAGAAAATAGTTTATAATGTAATGCTGAATTGTATATAATATAATAGAGAATAGTGTATACTATTAATATAAGTTTAAACTCAACATAAGTGGCGTGCAAAATGTGTCTCAACTGCACAGCTGCATATGTCGCATACCCAGATCTTATGAGTCACTGTACACTCTTTTATACTTTACTTTATACCATAATAAACTATTATTTACTTTACTATACAATATACTTTAATATAAAGAAAATTAAATAAAATCTTTAGATATCAAACAAAATGCATAATCAGCAAACTCAGCAGGCATTGGCTCTTCATTCGACATATGCTCTTTAATTGCTTTGCTTATCTCGAAAGAATTAGAACCCATTGGCAACTGTAGCTTTTTTCAACTGTTTGTAAACTTTGGGCCCAATGTTTATGTCTCAGCTCGCTCAGTCTAAATTGTGCTGTCGATGTCGTCGAGTCAACGGAATAGAAAAATTTCCATTGCGCTGGTAGTTTTCACTGCAAGTTGTTTATTTGCTTGCGCCAAAGGTTTCCCCGTTAATTAAAGTATAGTCAATCAATTAGTTAATGATTTTCACTTTGCAGCCTACCAAGATGAAGGAAGAAAAGAATTCATACCGGTACTTCAGTTTGTGGCAACTGTTGGACTCTTTTTCGGCACTCTGAAGGCACCGCGAGAGCACGAAAGTGTGTTTCTGCTCTTCTGGTTGGTCTGCACACTGATCTTCTGGTTAGTTGTGCTGCTCTGTGGATGTGATCTAGTGATTTACAATCGAATAAGCATACGTAGGCAGGATACCATAGCTTTGTTTGTCGTCGTAGCAGTGTCTAGTGGTGAGTAATGAATAACTTTTCCAATCAATCACAATTAACTATTGTTTTTCTTTGTATATTTTAGTTATGCTTCCCTACTTAGAGTACCTCATGTACAACATGTATGTGGACCTGACACTGACTAAATTCTAAGTAGGAATTTAGCCAAAATCATTAGAACAGGAAGAAGTTCTCAGCTTAAATTGCACGCATTGTAAATATAAATAAACACAAATAGACTCATTCATTTTAACTCATTCGTTTGATAGTTCAGCAGTTGCTTCCAAGTTAGATAAATAATATTTATCTCTCGACTTTATGTTTATCTCTTCCAGTTAGGTATACGCTGTATCTTTATTTGGGCTATACTTTGACCTATATATGTTATCTTTAACAAACAGAGAAGCCGAAGAACAGCAAACCAATCAAGTTAAAGTGCCCGATTTGAGTGTTTAATTTGAATACTTCGAGTGTCTATATTCTATATTAAATAATGCTGCAGTAGGAAGAGTAGATGATAATCAGGAGCAGTTCTTTTCATCTACTACTTCAACATTCGACGATAATCTCCAACTCTTTCATCAATTTTCATCTCTTTTAATACCTTACTTCCTTTCAACCTGATCTCCTTTTCTCGCTACCTCGCTCTCTCTCTTTTTATTATCTGCATCTCCTTCTCGGAATTCTTAAGATTTGCCATATCAGTTTTACAGCTTTCACATACGATATATACGATATATTTATATCGTAATAAACAAAGTGAAATAAAATCTTTCTTGGCTTCAGTTTCGCAAACAATTTTTGCGGATGCAGGACAGCTGGACACTCGAACAACTGCAGCTGCTGCTGATGTTGAGAGAGAGAGGGAGAGTGAAAGAGAGAGAGAGGGAGACCGGAGAGAGGCAGTTGGACAATACTGATGGGTAAATCTGCTGCTCGCGCATAAATTGCAATGGCAACAAGCGGCGAAAGGCTGAGCCGAGCAGCACACGTTGTTCGACTGCTTGCCGTGTGTGTGTGTGTGTGAGTGTATGCCTATTGTGTGGTACAATGGGTGCTGAAGGTGTCCTCGTTGAAGAATTTAATTGCTGCTTGCATTCAGTCAGGCGACTGCAGCTGCTGACCAGGCAAACGTAAACATTGCTCGTTAGAAGCAGCTGGACACCTGCTAAGTTGCCATTGGCAATGGCCACACTGACATACACACAGTCCCACACGCACACACACATCCTGGCACACATAGAAAGACAGATAGAAATGGATGCGATAGCTCTGCGTCCGGTTAAGCTGCCACTGGCTTTGGCGCAATCGGCAAACGGCAATTTTCGTCGGTCGATTTTGCTGCTTCTCTTATTCTCAAAGCGCAGCAGACTGCATTATATATACTACACGTTATATATATGTATGTAGTGCACTTGTATATAAATTGAAATTGGCAAGTAGTCGGGCAAATATCCTTCCCTATATAGTATATATTACACATCGCAGCAGCAGCAGCAGCAGCAGTCGCCGCAATGAAAACAACGCGAATCGTTTTTATTAAAAATTTCATTTTCATTTGCAAAAGCGAAAATGGGAAACTTGCTAAAGCTGGTAAAGAGATGAAGAGGAGAAGGAGTAGAGCGAGAGGGGGAAGAGGGGGGAGAAGGGAAGTAGCTGGCAAAAATGTGGCAAACATGAAATATGAGCAATAAATGGCAGTCGGAGCACGCGTACGTCCGTCAAGGTCCCGCATCCCCGCATGGGGACAGCACTGGCAATAATCCAGTCCAGAGACCACGCCCCCTCCACGCCTCCACCTCCGCCCCTGCCTTGAGCGTTTGCGTTGACGTTCGAAAATTAAAATTACACAGCAAAACTTGCAGTGCACAAATATGCCAAGGATCGGCGCAAAGACGAAGGCGAATGAGAAGCCGAAGAGGAAGCTTAAGGAAAACAAACTGCAAAGCCGGAAACGGCGTCCATTGGCGCTGGCGGCCACAATTATTATTCCATCCTATGTCGGGAGCAGCACTCGCAACGGAATTGAGTAAACATGCCGCCGCTGTCCAGCAGATTATTTGATTCTAGCTAAGGCAAAAGGTAATGGAAGCAGAAGCAAAGATAAATTCCAGCAATGTGAAAGCATCTTTCCCAGTTTCCCACTTTTTGTGTAAGGAAAACATTGGCGCGGCAAATGCAAATGCTCTGCGAGGAGATGATTACTTCGATGTTGCCCCTGCCAGCTGAAGTCGTACATACCCGACTGTTATGGGGCTGCGAACCTATCGTAGCTGGCAATAAAAATGAGCGCCCAAAACGCTGAGCTATGAAAATAATATGCCGAAGCAATTTTGATTTATTTTCTGCCGCAGGCAACAGCAGAAATCCCCCAAACCCAGCAGCAACTGCAAGTCACAGTTAAGCACACACCCGCACACACACAGCAGACTCACACACACACCAGCATACTCATACACACCCGATAAAAAATAACAAAAATGCTGCTCAAGCCAACTTGAGCTCCAAGCACCGCAAAGCCTTCGCATTCTGTGCGCAATTAGCTCACAATGCACGAAAAGGGGTGTACTGGGCGATTGTGACTGGCAAGGAGGTGGGACGGGGGTTGGCAGTGTGGCATAAGCCACAACGGTAAACGGGTGCCAACAGGTGCCCCATGCGCTCGGCACATACTCGGCCAAGCACTTAAAATTTAAAGCGTTTCGAGTGTAATTGCGCGGTAGCCGTTAACGAGTCGCTTGTTAAAGACCAACCCCTAACCGGAACATGCCCAAAAAGGCGTGGCAATATGCGGTGCAGCGTGCCAACACAGAAAAGCATCACTGTTTGCATACCCTGTAAAGAGCGGCAGGAAATGCAGGAAACAGAAAGTGCTAAGGTCAGAGAAGAAACGATCGCATTTCAGGCGATTTGGCACAACTAGCTGCATACCCTGTAATGTTAGAACGACAAAGCTGCAAAGTATTTAGTTTTGTGGAAATTTTAATACTTTTAGAAGGCTTCCCCGTTAAAGTTTGATGACTTTAATTGCACTTTCAAAATACATTTTTTGAGCATTAAACGTAGCACACTTTTTGGCGCATCTAGATATATTTCCACTCTACTTTGGACTTTCTCGCATATCTCCCATAATTGCTGCAAAAGTGCAACTCTTTTCCGGTGCATAATTATGCACAATTAAGCGTAGCATATTATATATCTTTCACTATCTTTCTCAACTGTTTATCGGAGCAGTGTGCGCGGTATTCCTAGCCTGCACTGCGTGCTCGAGCACGCGGCATAAGAATGTGTGTGCCGCGGAAGCTGCAGCGGCGCATTGCCGCACGCTGGCCAAAGGTAACCGGAGTCCTTTTGCTGCTCGTCGTCGTGGCATTAATTAACATTTCAATGGCCAGCGAACGAGCGAGCGAGCGAATGTGCTGTGCGAAATAATTTCATTGCGTTTAACTGCAGGTGACTTTAAAGAGCTGCACGAGCGGGAGGAAAAAGGGGTAGGCGAAGGGTCGTTCAATTTAAATTTGTGGCAGACAGGCTGTTAAGTTGCCCTGCAGCTGTGCAATGTGTGGCATTATTGACATTCAACTCTGAAAATTTACTGCATGCGAAGAATTTAAAGTTGAAAGGGTTAGCAAAGTACAAAAAGAAGCGGGGCAGGGGAAGAGGTTTGTTCTGCTGACCACAGCAGGCCGCTTGAGTGGGGCATGCATCGCAAATTGGCCACACTAATTGACACCTGTGACGCCCACACTCACACACATACAGACAGAGGCAGAGGCGCCTAAACAAACGAAGGGAAGTAATGAAAATTCTGCGGCTGGTTCGGGCACCTCAATCAGGCAGAAGAGAAATTTGAAAAATGCCTTCAAAGCGGTGTCAGAAATTAAAAATAAACAAATTTGTATGCACAGCAGCAGCAACAACAACAACAACAATAGCAACAACAACAGAAATAAGAACAACAGGAAACAGAAACAGAAAAAAAGGACCCTGAGCAGCTGCTGCTCAATTTAAAAAGGATTTCACGCTGGACATTTGCAGTATTTATTTTCGACGTTGATACGAAAAGCAATATTTGAGAATATAGTTGGCCAGTCCAACACTCTCTCTCTCCCTCCTTCTCTCTCCCTCTCTTACTCCCTCTTAATCTCTCTCTTGCTGCCACTTCCCCTTCTGCTGGCCACATTTTTAGCATTAAGGTAATTAATATTTTTACCTCTCATTGTTTTATTTCTCTCGCTCTTTCTGCGAACTTTTCTGAATTCTTTTTTGTTATTTTTGCTTGGCTTGCTCTGCTTATTATTGTTGTTGTTGTTGTTGTTTTCCTTCTCGCTGCGCGCAGACTTACAAATTACGCACTAATTAAGCGGCTTCTGCTGCTACTGCTGCTGCTGCTGCGACCATTTTTCAAAGAGTCCTTGGCTCACTTAAGGCGCACAACCTGAAGGACCCAAAAGAGGACACTGCCTCGGTGCTCTGTCGTTTTTTGGCTTTTTTTCGGCTGCCTTTGTTGCTGTTGTTTTGGGGTCAGCTCAGCCTCGGCTTATGCTGATCAGCACTCGAGTGTAGGCAGAGGGAAGGGGAAAGGGGCCTTGCAACGCGCTTTGCAGTTCGGCGACAAAAGTTAATGTGCATAATTAATTTGCTTTTGCACTTTGCCTCAGCTTCATTTTGCTTTTGTTTTGTCTTCTGTTTTATTCTCTCTCTTGTTCTCGTTCTCGTTCGTTTCGCGCATAAATCAAATTGAAGTGAGCTGTCGCTGTCGCTATTCAAATGCCCAAGTACATCTCGGGAGGGGAGACAATTAAGCTGGCAAGTTGCGGCACGTGAGGCACGCAAAGCCGCAGCTGTTTGCAGCCAGCTACAAATTCATCATACGCACTGTGTAACATTTTTAATTGGCTGTGAAATTAAATTTCACTCGACGCACACCTGACGTTAGGCTCAGGCCTAAGAAGAGACTTACTGACAGCGCGCTTTGGCTGCTGGGAGGTGGGGATGAGGAGCTGAGGATGGGGGCAGGGTGAACATGCTATAGACAGCAAATTCAATTGGCATAACATCGTGCGCAATAAACAACTTCATTTGCCAAATTTACTACCAGATAATTGAATAGCTTCCAGCAGCGACATAGACAAAAAAAAAAGAAAGAAGGAAGAGAAAAACAAGCCAGTGAAAGAAGAGCTCAGGCGGGGGGGCGGAATACTCGCGGGAGATGCGGTACCCAGCTGGCTGACTGTCTCCACATGCTCGACTCGTATAACATGCAAATGCCAAATTCAATAAACTCAATGCCAGGCAACAAATAGACCAAATTATTGCAAAGCTGGCAGCAACAAACACACGTGCAACATTCCTACTTAGCCGTGCCACTTACGGGGCACAAAAATACCAATGCCGGGGCCATTGCCATTGCCATTGCCATTGCTGTGCCCATTGCCAGGCCCATTGCCATTGCCACTTGCCACTTGCTACTCGCTGTGGCTGTGGCGGAGGGAGCGGAATGGAGGCCAAGTAAATTGAACGACAAAAGTGCGTGCAATTGGCAGGCATATTGCGAGCCCTTCTCGCCGATAGATTTTGTGGCCATAAGTCGAGGGGTCGTATGCGTGATGTGAGCACACTTCCCTGCCGCACAGCACGACGCACCAAGACAACAACAACAATAACACAGGAAATACTTACACGTAGAGCACTGGCAATGTTGCTTTAAAACGGCAAACTCAACTTGTGTCATAAGCCATTTGGCGAATGTCTCCTTCGTTTTGGGCTGTGAAAATGTGTGAAAAGTGAAAATTACTTGCTGAACTCACATGTGTGGGAAATAAATATGCAAAGTTGGGTAGAATAAAGGCAGTATAGATATGGAATGTAACTGCTTTGCTGTCTTCTTACTACGCATTGATCTTAGTGGAAGTATGTCTACATAGAGTTACTCTTAATCTGTTTTATTTAACATAACTTAGGGTGTTCTTAACCAGATCTGATTGCATACTTTATCCCAATCGCAAGCCACTTCATAACTTGCTTTAAAAACAATTTCAATTTCATGAAATGCCTTCAGTTCTGGGTAGATGGGTAATTGCAGCACTCAAGCAGCTCGTAAACTTGTCACGAGCCAAATTTCTTTCATTCTGCTTTACTTTTTGCATTCGTTTCCCTCGCGCTGAGAAACTTAAACTTGCGATAAGAGATTTCGTCGAGTTGCGTATATATATTTTGTATATAACATATATTTATATATATTTACTTTTCGTTGTTTTAACAGTGCGCAGTGCCGAGTCACAGTCATAGCTCATGGGGGCCTCGGCCTATTAATAAATTTCCCGGCTGGGAATTACCACTTACGGCTGCTCGGCCAGCTCAGCTGACCGAAAAGTTTTGCCGCTTCGGCAGCGAATTGCGTCGCATTTATCAGCTGCCATGACGATGTCAGAGCAAATGGTCGGGCTGGCCGAGAGTTGCTGCTGCTCCTGCTGCGGGAGCTGTGTTTAAGCGCCGACGAGGGAACGGCCATGCTTGGCCCCAAAACGCACGCAATTGCCGGCTGTATGCCAAACTTCCTACCTCCCCACCTCTCACTCTTTCCCCCTATCCGTACCTTGTCCTGTAGGAGGACAAAAATTTTGTGTGTTTGCCAAAATGTGAGAGATTTTGATTTTGATTTTGTCGCTGTGCGCTGCTAAGTATCTGCATGTTCAGTCTGTCTGCCTGTCTGTGGGGAATTGGGCGTCTGTGTGTAAAGTGGAATGAGGCGTGCCACATTCGGTTGCATATGGCGAGCTGTGCATTCGGATGGCTTTAAGCTCTTTGCATGTTTTTGCTGCGGTTGTCGTCGCTGTTGTCGCTTCGCATCTTGTTGTTCTTGTTGCTGCTGTAGCTCATAAATAATTCAAATAATTTACACGCTTACTTAAACGTTTGCTGTGCCCGCGTGTGTGTGTGTGTGCGTGGGCGGGCATACCACATTATGTGGTTCATTGGTTTGTGCCACACAGGCCGCACACTCCATGCGCCATGCAAGCGAAGGCACACACACACACAGAGCAATCAACTAGAACCCGTTGATGCTGCTTTTACAGTTAACTAAAGTGAACTCAACTAAACTTTTCCCTTGCACCCACACTCACAAACACACACACACACACTGCCAACTGTTGTTGGTTTCTGTGGTTTTGCATTTTCATATCGTGCTTAAATATTTTACAGCGATTTTCAGCTGCAGTTCTTGCGTTTGTTGCTAGTCATAAAAAAAGGGCAAAGCTGCTGTATTTTATGGCATCGAAATCAATAAAGAGTGCAAGTTAGATAGAGAAAGAAAGAGAGAGAAGTTGAGAACCTCCCGCATGTTTTTTTCATGAAATAAAAACCCTGATTAATCTTATATTTCTTGTGTATTTCCCAGTAACATAAAAATCTTTATTGATTGCTGAACAGCTTTCACGAGTTAATTATAAACAAATGCCCACTTCCAACAAACACTTAGCTTGCTGATAAGCCTGCGCATTGTACTCTAATATAATCGGCATCACTGAGCCACGTTGACTATGCAACCCGCTTTGCTGTGCAAGTAATGAATTATATTTATAAGTAAAATACAAAATATAGGAACAATTATTTGTTTCATTATTGCACAAGCTATACTTTATACTAATAATTATATTTTTACTAAGTAAGTAATATTCCTTAAATTCCTGAAAGAGCATACAAAAGTCGTGCATTCTCATACACAACTTCATATTGATTTCGATTAAAATTCGACAATTTCGTCTTAATGGACCACATGCTTACTCAGTCTGTAAATGAAGCTCAAACTATACAGTTTTCATTTCCAATATACTAAACAATTTTGTTGCGTTTTTAAATAAATATTCTACGAATTTTGAGTCACGATGAGAGGCTCAAATGAAACGAAGAATCTGGTTTGCGGTTGCATCTGCGTGGCCATGATAAACATTATCTTCTCTATGGGCTTCGGTGGAGGCTATATGCATATCTATGCAGCGAATCTAAACGAAAGTGAGTGGAATTTAAATACGAATTTATAATTATAATTTATCCTACATGCATGCATACTATATTATTTATATTTTGAAATATTTTATAGACTAAATAAAATTACTTTCTATTCTTATAGTGAATTACTTTATTATCGCATACTACATTCTGTTTTTGGCATATAACTTTTTTACTGCACTTCGGCTTGTGTGGCATAAACATGAAAGTCTTTCAGTATTGCTCGGGCTGACTTTCATCAACATGATATATCATATGTTCCCTGGCCCACTGAACAACTACGAGTTGTGGTACCTAGTGCCCAACTGGATCTATTTCAGTGAGTAGACATCGCATTAATATGCTTAACTACATTTACAACATATACATAAATTTCTGTCTCTCCACAGTTATTCAGTTCTTGGCGATTCCTCTGCTGTTCAATACGTTTATGCATCTGCGTACTAAGAACAGTTTTGATCGCTATATGATCGAGCGAAGAGGAAAAACGCGCCAACAGGAAAATCCCACTCCCCATACACATTTCATACCACGAGGATTGCAGGACTCCACTAAAATAAAAGCAAAAGATGTTCTAACAGATGCAAATTCAGAAGAAGAGGCAGACGTTCTTTTTTCTCAAGATGAAAAGAAGGTGAACATCTATACAGTTGATGTATGAAACAAATATGAGTTTTATTTTGACTCAGCTGCTCGAGGCCAGGCTTGCAACCTCGATTATTCTGTTCAATTTCAGCTAAGAATACAACATTATATTATATTATATATATTATATATTATACGATATTATATATATAATATTAATTTCATATATTTAAACATCTTACTGTCGATAAATATATTGTTTCATTCACCACACGATGTGGTTGAGCGGTTAGTTTCTCTCACTCACTCCTTTCCACTGACGATCGAGAGTTCACTTACTGCCCTCTGATTGGCAGCACACATTGAGTTCTCATTAGCCTGCGAGAGGTTCTGCGTCTCGCGAATATTTATCGGGGCTTAAGCATACGTGGAAGAAGGGTTTTCTGAGTTGCAATATAATGGTTACCAATATTTTGGCAAGGTGTATTGGCTGCTTCAACTGCCTGTACTTGTTAATATTTTTTGTTGTAGTTTTGTGGAGGTTCCTTGATGGTGATATATCCAGTAAGTCGAAAAACAAACTAAATGTATATGGTATATACTTACATCTACACCTTAATAACATATTTAATTTACAGAGCAAAATTTTATCGTGTGGGAACCGATCTTATTTCTAAACATTCTCTCGAACTTTTATCTTATACTGCGTGTCCGCAAATCAGTCCTCATAGTGTGGTTCGCTTTTACATCCATCTATTTGAAGTGTACACTATTTTTATTGGGTCTTAATCTGGTTACAATCATTGTCAACGGTAAATAAATTTAATCTGTTGAAAGTGTTTGTCTGTCGATAACTTTTTTTTTATCTGCAGTCTATATAATCATCACAATTTTCTGGATTGCAAAAGAGTATAAGGATTTAAATGATTCTGGAAAGCCACCTATAAATGAAACATATCCTCTAGCTACAGCCGAACTTTTAGCCCCGCCACCACAACAGGTTGCCACCAATCTGGGAAATGGCACAGAACCCATCTACCAATCGAGTCCCTCTGTAATCTACCAGTCATCAGACTCCGTTCATTCAACACCTACTCCCAGTGTACGTCAACATTTGAGAAACTCTACGCCAACATACGCAAATATTGTGAGCACCCGTGACAAAACAAATGACCAAAACACACAGAGAATGGCGATGGAGTCAATGGAGGTAAATGAGATTACAATCGAGAAGGAGAACACGACAGCCAACTAGGAAAATACTACTCCGGGTTGAGGCACAGAAGACTTCAGTTCGGAAAATGTTAATACTTAAATTGGTCCAAAGGAATTACACAAAAAGAAGCTACTTCATTTACTTAACATCGACCTTAATATATTTAAATGCTTGTGTTTAAAAAGATAACAATAAAGAACACATCGAACTCATATTCTATGCATTCATTTAAAATTTAAATATAAGTAAAAGGCTTTTTTTCTGGGTTTACAATGAATAATTTTGATGTTTTACAATAAACAACGTACATTTTTTTTTAATGCGGGCTCACGAAGTCGATTATAATTTCCTAGTTGAAGGACTAGCAAGAAAAGTGAATTAATCAGATTTTTTTAACTGTCGATAATTTATTATTGTTCACGCACCACAAGTTGTGGTTTTGCAGTTGATTGCTCACCCTCATTTGCTTCCATATGTACATGCAATCGATAAAGAATAATTGCAGTCTACGTTGAGCTTTCGTAGGTAACGAGAGAGTACGCATCGGTTATATTTATTAGAGTCGTTCAATACAAGTAATAAGGATCTTTTGAGCTACAACATGTTGGAGAGCACTATTTTGGCAAGGTGTATTGGCTGGCTTAACTGTTTGTTCTTGGGAACAGGTTTCTTAGTCATTTTTTCGAATTTCCTTTCCGGTTCTGATGATGCATTGTCTAGTGAGTATATAAGTATATATATGCATATATTTTATGACTTTTTTTATGAATTCATTTATTTCAGAGAAAAGTTTTATCTTGTGGACGACAGTCTTAATTCTAAACCTTCTCACTAACATTTATCTAGTGCTGTGCGTTAGTATACCAAGCATTATAGTGTGGTTCGCTGTTACGGGCATCCTTTTATTAATTTCAATGGCGCGTGAAATATCTTTCTTGTTCGTCGCTGTGAATGGTAATTATTTTAATCGTACTGCAGTACTTATAAAAATTTAATAATTTCAACTCATTGTTTACCAACAGTCTATACAGTTATCATGATTTACTTGATGATACAAATATTTAAGAAATTAGTTAAACGAAAACGACGTGAAGCTCAAACTTCAGCGCTTAATAAGCAAAAATATAAGTCTGTAGCCGTTGTCGTAGAGAAACCCGATGAGGAAGGACCTCCTAAAGGCCAAACCGAAGAGAGGGTGGTGTTTCACGCTGGGACTACAGTGACGGAGACACAGACAATAACAGTTGAGGTAGAGAATACGGCAGCGATGGATGAAAACACTATTACGTGTATTGAGTCGTCAGGGGTGTAGGCGAAGATTGCAGTGCCAATATTTACTACAGTGGTGACAATGTTGATTACAAAAAAACTAGGCATTGCCAAACGATTTTTTTATGTCGATCTGTTTACGTAATTATCATCAGAACATAACTAATAAAAGACAATACATTACCTAAATTAAACTCTATATACTTTTTATTCGTTTCCACTTTAATATTGAAATTAAGAGCGAAAAGACTTTTCTTTGTCGACTGTGCTGAACAATCTTTAGGTTATTAATTCGTTTTGCTATGATTTTTATAATTCAAGATAAAAGAATGTGTCACATTTCTTATCGAATTCTCTGACTCTCACCTTTCCCCTATCGATCTTTGGTTTTCGTTCCGCAGCTGCGTCGGCAGTCTTTGCTGAACTCTCGTGGATAACGTAAGGGTCTGTGGTTTTTAAATATTTTTCAGTGTTTCGAAATACGCGTCATCGGGGCTGAAATATGTTGAGCCACACATCTTTGGCAACCTATATTGGCTACCCGAACATCATATATTTGTGGATATACTTCATAGTTAATTCCAATTATTACAAACATCACGAACTTACCGGTAAGAGCACCGATAAATACTTCTGTATAGCTAACTTCTTTGTTTACACACATATTTAGAAAATCAGTACATCTTCTGGGTGCTCATCTGGCTTGTGAATTTATTTTTGAATATTTGCCTCGTGCTAAGTTTTCATAAATTCATCATTATTCCATGGTTTGCTGTAACGTCAGTTTTCCTGATATTTCGACTGGTGAACATGCTGTTTTGTCGTGAATTACTTAGCACGACATTTCTTGTCCTGAGCATTATTGTTAATGGTAAATACAATACAACAATATGGTACTTTTTAATCAGTGGCTTAATTTTCTCTCTCGTTCTCAACAGCCTATGTGTGTTTCTGCATGTTCTTGATGGGAATAGTGTTTCTTAATTCGAATAAGCAATGGAAACTATCAAATGAGAATGTTGAAGAGCAGACAACGGACATGCTGAAACCCCACAAAAAGTTAAATTTGTTTGGCCTAAAGTGGGTGAAACCGACTGCAGATGCTGAGGTGGAGCCAACCACCGGGCATGAGATCCTACAGTGATTATAACAACAAACTGATGCAGTGGAAATACGTAAAACAAATACTACCTCGCATACACTTTCATTCAATACTAAATCCTTTTAAATTTACGCTAATATTTTTATTTTCACTTATGATTCTGAATTGTAACTGTCTTCTCGACATTAGTGCATAAAATTAAAAATTCTATAGACTACTTATGATATTTATACAGTTGATATAAAAATTTGAAACCATTTTCTTTCTTTTTTTATACCCACTAAAAATTTCAATAATTTTAACTCGTTCGTTATTGTTATAATTCATCAGGTTAAATATAGGCTAAAAATTTCAGTGGTTTAGCTATTTTCAAGCTGGTACAGCAACGCTAAAATAAACAAATGCTGGTGCGATGTTTCACACGCATGCTCACGCAAATCGCATACTTTGACTCTTTATCGCTCTTTCTCTCTTTCATGCTTCGCTATTTTTTTATATTCTTGCGTCAGGGCCTTCAGTCGACGCTGAGCCCTCGCGCGCAACACGATCAGTGTTCTGCGAAATTTGGCAGTCTCGTTATCTCTAAAAAGGAATATATATATATAGTGTATAGTAAAATTTAAAATGTCTTGCGCAAAACGCTTAACAAGATGTATTGCTTCCCTCAACATCCTGTACATAGCACCGAATTTTGCTAGTTTGTCATTAGATTTCATGGATAAGGGTATTTCTCGTAAGTAGAATTTTATTATGATGAATATGTAGACGAGTTCCGCAACCATTTCCCTTTGATGTATTTGTATATTTCAGAAGAAAGTTTTCTTCTGGGCTCGTCAGTCTTAGGGGTTAACATGCTTTGGAACTTGTACCTCTTAACGCGCGTTCGTAAAACAGGTATTTGTATCTGGTTCCTCTTAACTTGTGTTCTCTTCATCATAAGACTTATCAGCATGCCATATGAGTTACACGGCACGACATATAAAGCTATTGGCATCGCTATCAATGGTAATTCATCGATCTATGTGGACAATATTTGACTATTAATCAATTATTTGATTTTTTTCTTAACAGTCTATATCGGTTTGTCGCTACTCGTGATGATAGGTATATATAACAAGTTGGTAACAGAAACTTCAGCGCCTGGATATAAGAAGAAAAGCAAGAATGTTGGCAGTGGTGTGCGATTTACAAATACTCGATACACTCGCAGCACGCATCATTATTACAGAGACGATCGTAGAGTTGAAGATTTCAACCATCCATGCATAGACTTACCTACTTACGACAACATCCAGAGTAATGACGACAACTGTTGCGCCGACAACGGGGGAGGTGGTGGCTATGAAGACTGTTGTGCAGACAGCGGTGGAGGAGGAGGAGACTACGATTGTGGTGGAGGAGGGGGAGACTACGATTGCGGTGGAGGAGGGGGAGACTACGATTGTGGTGGAGGAGGGGGAGACTACGACTGTGGCGGTGGAGGAGATTACGACTAGATTATGATTCTTAGTGCTATACATTAGACAAACAAATACAGCATGTGCATTTTGTTATGAAGTGATAATTTCATAAAATATACTCAGAGTCTCTTCGCGTTGCATACATCTGTTATTTGTGAAGAAACACATAGATCATTTCATTCTTTTGATCACTTATGGGAACATGCAAGCAAAATCGAGTGCGGAAAATTCAACACAATGTTGAATCGAATCTTTTGAGTATGTATTGCATTAAGCATGACGCGAACATCTCAAATGTATTATAAAATAACAAAAAATATGTATAACAGTATTAAGTATTTTGTTTTTTATTTGAAACAGACTGGAGCCGGCACTCTTGCAAATATATTCAGCAATTAAAATTCCTACGTCATTGATTTGCTCGCTCTCCCGAGATTTCTTTTTCACTCTTTGTCTTTTGTTCTCTCAATAACTGCGGCGCTCTCTCTATCTCTCTTTGTTGTTTTGTTCTCGCTAGCAATCTGAATCGTTCTTGTACTGAATCATCAAATATTGACCAGTCTCTGCTGAACCCTCGCTAAGAGCGAGTGTTTCGCGAATTTTATTTTGTTTTATAAACACTTTTATTTTCATTGTATTTTAGTTTGTAGTTCCATTATACACAAGTGATGAGAGCCGTCAAGATTTTGGGCCTCTCTGTAGCCGTCATCAATGTGATGTACTCAGTTGTCTACATGGGCATTGCCGGCACCGACCTATACATAGTTACGGGTAAGTCTTGACAGGACAACACAGTTGGAATATGCTTTGTATGATGACGTCACAATGTGTATCGTATCTTCCTCCTGCAGATGATGTGAAAACTACATCGACAATACTGTGGCTCGTAGGATACTTTCTTAACACAGCTCTGAATGTGACAGTCTTTATGCGCATACTCGCAAAAGACACTGTGGACTATGTTGTGTATTTGCTATGCACCGGTGCCCTAAGTATTGCCAGGCTTATTTTCTTGAAGTACAAGAAAGACAATGGAGAACTCGAGGTGTACTACATACTTACAGATGGTAAACATAGGATAGTAATGGAATTTTGCACTGCATTAATAATTCGATTTCACAGTCTATATAGTACTCTCTATTGCCATCATGTTCTTTGTGTTCGTCAACATGGAAAAGCCAGCGGGAGATTATTCGCAAACGAGAAGAGATGAAGCATTCAATCGCACCCAGAACCAGTCTAGTGTTGAGAATGCTGACAAACTTGAAGCGGGAACTGCAATGCAAACGGAGGCAATCGCGCTGAATAACACTCACGCGGCTGTTCAGGGGAACTCCAACAATGTCACGAGCAACAGGTCGGAGACTATCGATTGTTGTTGGTATGACACCGGTCCCAGCTTGTACCCGTATGGCTGTTGCAGTAGTAGCGACGGAGATGGTAGAGGAGGAGGTGGAGGTGAAGGAGGCGGCTGTTGCAGTGACGGTTGTTGCGGCGATGACGATGGTTGTTGTGCGGGCGATGACGATGGTTGTTGCAATGACGGTGGCTGTGACGATGGGTGTTGTGATGGAGGCTGCGAAGGAGGTGACGGTGGTTGCGATGGAGGTGACGGTGGTTGCGAAGGCGGCGATTGCGACGGCTGTGATTGTGATCCATAGTGTGTTCAGTGCAGTAAAGTTTAAAGTCAAATAGTACTACCTCAATCTCTAAATTGCCAATTAATCTTAGAATGCTCAATAATGACTGGAATGAAAGCCAAATAAAATTACAATTATTATTAATACTACAATTACTTTTCAAAGATCGGGTGATTATCATTTACTTGGGGGCCGATCAATTAATATACAAACACGATTTGTATGCACATGTATGTTTTTATGAAGTGTTTGTGTTGACAAGTCTCTCAGCACGTGTTGGCATTCATCGGAATATTGTTGCTCGCGCTCTTAGCTGGCTGTGCTCTTAGCAATTCACTCAGTCCCTCTGCAAATGTTTTCGCTCTCTATTCAGCTGCTGACCAAGCGATTCGCTCGACAACAGTCTGCTCTGAGCTCTCGTGAGGGCACCCGCTTTTGTTGACTGTTTATATCACGAAATTGTATTGCACGCAGTAAGTTTGAAAGATTTTGTATGTTTTCCGAAAGAATATACACTTGTGTACTACAAACTGGCGGTTTTAAATTCGTATTGCGCGTCTCTCTACTCATTGGAAACAGTGATCGTTTGGCTTTTTGAGGTACAGACAGAAGTGTTCATAATATATTTTATATTTTATAATTTTACTAAGTGCCGAACTTATCCTTTCACTCTTTCCTGGTCCACACAGCGAACGCCGTGAAATTAATTTTATATAAAATTTGTCTTTTATTTGTTGCAATTTCTAGTTTGATTACACACGTAACATGACAGCCATTAAGTTGTTGGGTCTCTGTGTACCCCAAACTACCCCAACATTACAAACATAGATAGTTGTGATACTGAAGGAAACTTCCTTAAAAGTCATTTTATATTTTAACAGCTTTAATATTATCATAATAATCTAAATAAAAAGTATTCTTCGTTCCAAAGAAGTCCAAGAAGCCAATTAAAATAATAAAATAAAATTAAGTAAGAAGATTAAATTTCCCTTTTCTTTCAAAGATCGTGTAGGTGGTGGCCAAGCAATTCATAGCAAAATGCACATGTTGCTGTTTACATATTTATGTATATAGACAGGTTTAACTCACGTGCGAGAATTTATCAGAATGTTGTTGCTCACCCTCTCAACTATTGTTATTGTGCTCTCAGCAAATCGCTCTTTCGGCCTCGCTCAATATGCCTCGCTCACTCACGTTCAACTAGACTCTCTCGTTAGTTCGCGTCCACTCTCTCTACCTTCCACGCTCTCCCTTCAGCCGCTGCTCCAACTATACGCTCTACAGCAGTTTACGCTGAGCTCTCGTGCGGGACGCGAGTAGAACAAAGTCGCGGTGTTTTTTTTTTTTATTGTGAATTTGTATTGCACGCTTGTCATTTATTCGTTTACGTTTAACTAAATGGAATAACCATTCAATTTTATGTTCCAATGACGCAACTCTTTGTTAACATTGGCAACAGTGATCGTTTGAAATTAGAAAATGGAAATTATCTTTCATGTTAATAACTTAAGTTTCAAGTAACCATTTTATTATATAGATTTCCAATAGTTATTATATTTATTTAAGTGGAATATCTTCCACAATGTTTTCCACAATAAAATTAAGTTGTTCCTTCCACGCTCTATGTTGTTTATATTTTCCTAAGAAAATCCACAGTCTTTTGGGTCGTTCACACGAGATTATTGTCATCGTTTTCATATCAGCCAATTAGGAATATCTTATCAAGAGAACCAACCTATTTTTGCTACTGTGCAAATAAAAAAATACAATTTTATGTAGATTACTTTGCCGAATGCGCGAAGAGCACGAACAGTAGGAGACTCGGTTCTAATGACACACTGTTGCTGTACCGTGGCTCGAAAAGAGACGACACCCAATGACGTCATATATGTACACACATAATACAGTATGTTATCATTCCAATTGTTGCTTCATACATTCGGGACTGACTTCTGACCTTTTGCTTGAGCTAATCTCTGAACAAAAGAATACACAGGGAGCTTTCTGCGCATGGTCACAATTATGTGGAACTTAAATAATGTTTTTAGGAAACCTTCATATTGGAGAATACCAAATCAGATCGGAATATAAACATAGAAGTTATTCAAGTCGACGGAGCTATTGATTTCACTGTGTTTGAGAGTGTAAAAGTATTTGTTGGCAGAAGAATGAATATGGAATATGTTGTTGGGAATTCTAATATTATCTGTCTTGCTCTGATTTTGTTTTTTTTCGCTTCGCTCTGCGGTATTCGCAGGCTCTTCCATCAGGTCATGCCGTCATCTCATGCATATATAGAGAGCATATATATGTATATTCATTCTCTTCCACGTTTTCGCTCGATAGATTTCTTTCTGCCGACAGTTTGCGCTGAACGCTCGTTGATAGCAAGAGGATCTGAGATTCTTTTCGCAAACAGAATTGCTAGTGCTATTCGATTTTAATTATGTCAAACATTGGTCAAAACTTGGTGACAACCACTTGCTGCATCAACATTCTATACTCGCTGGTATACTTAACACTTGCATTCTTTGAAGCTAAAAGAAGATTAATAGGAGGTGAGTATACTATGTATATAAATACGTATGTATATGTTTGTACGTATATATTGCTTATTTTATTCTTTTTCATATTTCAGCACCTCTGCTGGTGCTGTGGTTCATAATGTACACTGCGAACATGGCTTTGAACCTCGTCGTCGGCTTTCGCGATGGCCTGCGTAAAGTAGACATTATAATCTGGTCGATTTTTACCGTCATCCTCTCAATATTTAGATGGACCTTATTATCATATGAACTATATGGAAATACATATTTAGTTGTCAGTGTGTGCATCAATGGTAATTAGCTGGCTCTGTCGATCGATATTTTCCTATTTTACTATTTATTGTAACTGCCTTTTTCGTTGCAGTGTACATACTTCTCACTTTCTTTGTGATGTGCGGCCTTAGTGAAAAGCCAAAAGAAACCAGGGATTCTTTGCGACAGTTTGGTGCATCTACAAGTCACTTTAGTGAAACTACACGTCCTAAATCAACTGAATCTACACGTCCAAAATTAAAAGATACATCAAATGAAACGAGTTTTGAAGATTTTTCGCTTCCAAACGTCAGTGGATTTACATCCAGATTGGAGGAAATAGATGAATGCAATTCCCCGCGAGAAGTTACAATCACAAAAATAGTTAAATCTCCAGCCACGGGCAATATTGTGGAGTATACAACCGCCAAAATAATTACTGCGACTAAGAAGGATAACGAAACTTCTTCATTTACAATCAATTTAACATTTCCAAAGAGAGATGACACGCATAAGGTATCTGGTAGTGAAAGTCATACAACCGAAGTGCCTGTATGTGCTCGTCCCTTTGGCTGGAATGTGACAGGTGTCTCTGCACCCGTAAAACATCCTGAGGCATCACACCCCCTAATCGAACCCTTTGCACCCAGTGCACCTACATTGGAGGATACAATTTATGCAGTTCCTAAGAGTAACTAAGCAGTACTTGCTTAGAAACACTAACCATGACGTTACAACAACTACCAAATGAGCAAAAACTGTTTGAACAGATCTACTTCTAATTTATAAAAAGATTCAACTGAAATGTAAAAGATATTTATAAACAAGGTGACCATAAGATATGCCAAATATTCAATTGCAGCTATAACTACCTCAAGATCGATCGCAACAAACTATCAGACTACCTCAACATCGATTGTAACAGCCTAGGTTAACTGTGATACTCAATAAATAGTTTTCATACAAAAATATATGACTTTTTGTGTTTGAACGGGTCAAATTTAGTTGCTTTGACTGTTGCATGTCCTAGCTCATTAAATCTTGTTTGTTTTGCACGCCTAACTCCTTACTCTCTCTTTTGGCTTTTGACCGCACCCAGTGACTATTTGTCTTTCTCTGCTGGATAATGAAATAGTCAACAGTCAGCTTTGGACTCTCGTGGCTAACGCGTGTGAACCTTGTCTGCATTTATATATGAATAACCCTGAAATTAAGAAATGGTTAAATATAAATATTGTGTATTAGGCATTTGCACCATCAACTGCTTGTATTCTATATGTGAATTTGGCAATATGAAGGCATATGATGGACGTGAGTAACGACTAAAGAATTCTTCCGCTATGTGCATAAACATTCACATTTCAGCTGAAACGGAGTATATGTGGATGGGACTCTACATCGTTAATGTTATTCTGAATGTGTTGGTCTTGGTTCGATTTTACTATGCCGATCGTTATCCCGTTTTAATATGGTTTGCCTATACGGTCCCGCTCTTCCTCATAAGGTTAACTTGCACGCCATATAATCAGCTTAGTCGTCTCTATGTACTCCTTTGTGGCATTGTCGATGGTAATTGACTCGCCTAATTTATATTTGACCACTGTAAAAGCTAATGAGCTTATGGATTTTTTTGTAATTTTCTAACCAGCTTACATATTTGTCACGTTCTTCGTAATGGGTGCAGCATACAAGAACTTGGCCAACTCTGCCCCGAGGGAAAGAACAACCACACATTCGGCGCAGGCGCAGGTTGACAGGCATCCTGGTAGAGGCGTGCAATTCATTAACCTTCCCTCATCAACTCACTACAAAC
Source organism: Zaprionus indianus (assembly GCA_018904595.1). NCBI lineage: Eukaryota > Metazoa > Arthropoda > Insecta > Diptera > Drosophilidae > Zaprionus > Zaprionus indianus. The sequence goes on from JAEIHA010000152.1 coordinate 2,800,856, forward strand.
AATCACATTCTCCATATGAAACAGACATACCTAGTGCACCGGTTTTTATTGAAGAATCCAAGATATAATGTTCACAGATATATTTGCTTTGAATAACTTTAACGACAACTCAATGACAACTGTTGCGCCGCTGACAGAAGATAATCTAACAGTGGGAAAGACCCCGTTGGAAGCAATAGTAGAGGAGGAGAATGTAACTCCAACTAGACAACAGTCATTGGAAATAACACGTTTAAAAAACTACCTCAAACACATTTACATATATAAGATAATTAAGAAAATTCTTGTTTGTTGTAAATCAGTCTGGTCAAACAAAGTATAAAAAAAGTCTAACAAACTGGCTTACAAACTCTACCTAAAAAAACCTCTAAATCTAACTATATATATTTATACAATAATATATTTTACAATTAAAGAACATAATTAAAGAACATAATTAATTAAACTAATATATGAAAATACTATTACTTACAAAGGGTGGTGAGTAGGTGCACACTTCGAGATGCATCATGTGCATAAAAATGGCAATTTACTTGGAAATTACTTTCAAAGAAGTCTGTAGAAATGAAACTTATGCATGACAGACATCAGATACATCATGTTATTATATGTATATCATGATCGATGGCAGTAAACATGGCTAACTGCAATACTGAAAAAAGAACACACAAATTACAATTTTTAATTGATTATTTAGGAATACTTCTCACACGTTTGCTCTCAGTCGCGCTCTTTCCAATCTTTGCTCATTTTCTGTTGTCTTGTACGCCCCTCTTCTATTCTCTTTTGTGCTCACGCCTACTCTTGTTGACTCTTTGCCATTTGCGGCTGGCTAACGCAATAGTCGCCAGTTGGCGCTGAGCTCTCGTGCCTAACGCGAGTGCCCGCGATTCGCGAACTTTGTCAGCGCGTCATTCTTTCCCTAAGCTGAATTCGCGTATTTTCATTTTTTAAAATGAAATCAAATATTTCTTTCTTTGATGCGATTGCATACATTAACATCATATATTCTATTTTTCAAGCAGTTTCAGTTTCTCCGATAGTATACAATGAATGTGAGTTACAACATACGAATTGTTGTTTGTTTTATGATAAAAAATTAAACATTTCAGTTGAATATATAATGTGGAAGAGCATCTACATTGTGAACGTCTTTGTGAATGTTCTTGTTGCTATTCGTTCGTTCGTTTATGGCGATCGGTATCCCTTATTGATATGGTTCGCCTACACAGTGCCGCTATTCGTGTTGAGGGTGATTTGCACGCCATACGATTGGATCGATGGACTCTCAATACTCATCAGTTGTTTAATCGATGGTAATTAGCTCGTGATATGTGCGATATTCGACTAGCGTAATTAATTTCTTGTTATTTTTATTTTCTTAACAGCTTATATATTTATCACGTTTTTCATCATGGGGGCAGCATATAGGAAGTTATCTACTATCGCCGGCCAAGAGGAAAGAGCACCTACTGCTCCGGCGCCGTCACAGATTGGATGGAATGCCAGAAGAGGGGTGCGGTCAAGCAACCCTCCCTCCTCCACCCGCTACGAGCCATCGCAATCTCAATACGAAACACACATACCCAGTGTACCTCTATTTATTGGGGATTCCAATTTTACGTGCACAGATATATCTTCATTGAATAATTATCAAGCAAGCAATGATATTGATAATTGTTGCGCCGATGACGGCGGTAAATGTGATAGTGGCGGAGGAGGAGACACCGGTGGTGGCGATAGTGGAGGAGGAGGAGGTGGCGGTGACTGCGGTTGTGACAGCGGCGGCGGAGGCGACAGCGGCGGCGGAGGCGATTGCGGTGGCGGCGGCAGCAATGATTAGAACTACAGACGCATCATAGGAAATAACACTTTTTTAAAAATTACTTGAGACGCATGAGTTCGCATTTATATAAGATTATCAAACAAATTATTATTTGTTATTTATCAGTCGTACAGCAGTCCAGCCGAACAAAGTATACACTTACTCCAGGAAGTTGCCTTACAATGAATCTACAGAGAATCTCTACTTAACTCCGCTCTGATTCATTTTTATATATTCATAATTATGTGTTAATTTAAGTCTAATTAATTAAGCTATTTATAAATATCCATTAATTTAAGTCTAATAATATGAAAGTACAAATACTCAAACTCTTATATTAGTAATTATTGAGTGAGTGTATGCGCACTTCGGCTTGCAGCACGTGCACAGGGTGCGACTGTTTGCAACGCGAACGCGTTCCACACGAGCACGTGCTCAATGTTCTCAATGCTCTCTCCCTCTCTCACAGTCTTTCTCTCACTCTGTGTCAGTCTGTCGCTTTGACTCTTTATCTAACAATCGCGCTCACATTCTCTGTCACTGTCTCTCACTCTCACTCTCACTCTCTTGCACCGCTGACCAGGCATACGTTTGCCCAGTCTACGCTGAACCCTCGTTCTGGGCGAGCGGTCTCGGGTTCGGCTTTACATTTACTTGCATACGAGTATATCGTAAGAGCGCACTGTGGTATCCACATAAATATAGTAAGTGCAATAAAAGTGCCGCCGTTCGACAATCAGCACAATGAGTACATTTTTGGACTTGGGCCTCGGCATTACAATAATCAATGTCTACTACTCGCTAACATATTTCCTTATGTGGTGCGTGGAGCTGCAGCGCGACCATGTAGACGATGGCACTGCGAATGCGGAGCAGGGTAAGGAAATGAAAATAGTTTTCGACTTTCAGGTTTAGACAGATGTTTTCTTTTCCATAGACAACAACGAACCGTTTGTTTGGTTAGCCGTTTACGCGGGCAACCTTCTGCTCAACATTTTTCTCTTTCTCGGCCTGCGCAAGAGAGATCGACTGGCCATAGTCATTTGGTTCTCTTTGACACTGCTGTGGTTTGTGCCCAAGCTATTGGGACACAAGCGGGGCTGTCGTCTGGACGAGCGCGGGTCATTGTACCGGCTAATCAACGTGCTGCTCGAGAGTATGTTGCCATCGGATACACATTTTTCCACAACTCGTTTGTTTGTTTGTTTGTTATGGCATCTAATTGATTTGATTACTTTGCAGTCTATGTGATTATATCGTTCGTCGTCATGCTATTGGTGTACATATATCTGCCGCGCAGGGCGGACAGGCAGAAGAGGGGGAGCACTGTGCGTGCTGTGGATAATGTGGATCCAATGGACATTCAAATGGTCGAGTTGATTGGTAAGGCACCGACGGGCTCAGTCGAGCCCGTGCAGCCGTCGCCTGTGCAACTGGAGAATGTGGAGTCGGACAAGCGCTCTGTGGATCAACAGGTCACCCACTTCGACTTTCATCGCGCCGACGACTAACTCTCTTGTGGCTGCCATACCCTCGACCCAAATGTATATAGTGTATGAAAGATTAATCGCTCTCTGAACATTCCCGCTCAACATTTAGATTAGCTCTGTAATTGCTTTCCGTACATTGTTGACGCGAAGAACTTATTCGTTCCAAAATATGCACTGACTAATGGTTATTAACTTTAACACACACACACACACACGCACACGTATACAACAAAATAGTATATTTACAAAAATTATACAATTGTTAAGTTTGTTTTAGATTATAAACTGCCTCTCAATAAAATGACCTGTGACTAGTTGTGGTATCATTGCGAAATTCCAATTACTTTTCGACTGAGCAAACAGCACAAATGGCGAAATGAAGAGAAACTTTGCCAAGTTTACCGCCTGTTTCGTCTACCCGCTGTTGCTGTTGTTGTTGTTTATTGGCTGAAATGGAAACTGAAACTCAAACTGAAACTGAAACTGAGATAAAGAGGGGGACAAGGCCCGAGAAAAGGCGAAGGGATTACGATCAAAGCGTTCGATTGAGTGTGTCAATAAATTCCTGCCACTCGCCCGAGTGCAGAACATTTGTCCGGGCATCAGCGATAAATAGTTGCCACGCCTCCCACTCGTATCGCCCCTGCAGTGTCCTCTGGTCGAGAGTGAATCTCTGGAGCTTTTGGGGTAAAAGTTTCGTGTGAATTTAGTGCGGCTCATTAAGCTGACCGGCCACGTTTCTCACGCGTCCCTCTCTGCCAGTCAGTCATGTGTGTAGTTTTCCGCTTACAGTGTGCACCAGCCTGTGTGTGTGTCTGTGCATGTGTTGAAGTGTGTGTGGCAATGGCTTTTTGTTCAAACTTCATTATGTGTTGCACTGATGAAGAGGAAATTGTTTGCCCCATTGTCATTCGCAATGTCATTTGCCTCGAAAAGGCGAGCAAACGTTTCGTCGCACGCATTTGTCAAGCTATCCTCCTCTCGCTCGCTCTTTTAGTCTGGCTCTCTCGCGCCTTTTCTTTTCTTTGGACTTTTTTCCAACATTTAATTTTGCGCGGCTTTTATACCCTGTGTTTAGCAGGCTTTAAATGAGCGCACTCATTAAGAAAATTAATGCTAGACATTCATTAAAAGTGTCAAAGTGCGCACATTAAAATATCATATAAAACTCAAAGAGCTTCAGCTCCTGCTGCTGCTGTCCTTGGCTTTGCTCTCTTCTTGTCTTCTTTTCGTTGTTGTGTCTCGATTTTATTAACAAACAAACATTAAAGACGCATAAAATGCCGGCGCGATGCGCAGCTTTGTTTTCCGCTGCTCATAAAAAGTATTACGAAAAGAAGGGAAGAAAGAGAAAGAACGGGAAAGGAAGAGCGAAAGAGATGGCACATATGACAGACTTACATAGTGCACGCTCGTAAAACTAAACCGCAATTCATCAGTAAACCAGCCTGTGTCGTCGACGTATTTGTTGCTGCCGCCCGAAAATATGCTACAATTTTATGCGCCCATAAAACGCCAAATTGTTTTTATTATATGTAATTATTGTGTTATATGCGGCCCCCAGTCTATGTTTGTGTGTTTCTCTTGGGTTTATTGGCCGGCATAAAGTTCAGAATGAACTGATGATTCCTGTCAACTGCCAACATACAATATATCTGTATATATTGCCCCGTAATCGCAGCTACCGTTTGCCTCTCTCCCACTTAACGTGCACTTCCCTTCAACTGCTACTGCTGCTGCTGCTGCTTATCTGTCGCACATTTATAAGGGCAAATTATTAAGCTTGCTGCTTAACTTTTCAGCCATTGGAAACAATGGCACAAAGTCAACAAACTTTAGCTGCAATTGGCCTTGCTGCAGCAGCAGCAGAGACTACGACAGCAATGGCAGCTGTAAAGTGCAGCACGTTTGGCTAGGGGAGTTGATTCTATGTCACGCACTTGTTCGCTCTTAATGCTCCCCAGCACACGCACAGCCATCGCACACACACACACACACACACTCTCACGCACTCGCTGACTGTGTGCTGCAGGGGGTTTTTGTCAGTCGTGAGAGTGCTGCGATTGCATTACAGCTTTAACTTTCTGGCTCATTAGGATGATGTGCACACTTATTAAATGTTTGTGTGTGTGTGCATTCAAACCGGTTCATTGCAGATTGCTCACGTTGCCCCAGCAGCAGAAGCAGCATGAGATATTTAATTAAAGTTCCTTTTTAATGTGTTGAATCGCTTTTGGCTCAGCTTTCGCATTAAAGTCAACTCGATTTCCGCAGAAATCTGATTTAGTTTTAGACTTATATACTCTGCGGGTGTGTGTGTGTGTCTGAGTGAATATATGGATTCTTATCGGGTTTGCAGAAGCTCAACTTGTGGCTGTTTGCTAAGGTTTTGTTGGATTTATTTTCAAAGGTTTTTATATATTAAATATAAATTCTCTATGTACACAATTTATCCTTTATAATATACAAAACTATTTCCAATCAACCTCAACTAAAGCCTAATGCTGTTCAATGAGATTCAGCGCTTTGGTCAAGTCAAGCAGATTAACCTAAATCAGCACCACGCGTCGTATACGCAATGTGCAAGCTGAGCGTCGCGCGCTTAAGTTGTATTTTATGGCAACGACGCAGCAAATGCAACAATCAAAGTTTTATTGTTGTACAAATATTGAATAGGCAAATGGGAAATCGGGCCAATGTGGGCACTGTTCAAGTGACCGCACGCAAAACGGGGCGTGACCCCACATAAGCCGCACAAAGTGAGGCACACAAAAGGAGGCAGCGCTAACTTAAAAGACAATCACAAAGCAACGCACACACACACACACACACACACAAAGCGATAAACGAAGAAAGTAGCAGGGCAATAGGCAGGGGCGGTGGGCGTGGCTGCTGACCAGTAAATGAATGGACGGCGTAATAATTGCAGACTCGCCGGGACGCGTTCAAAATGTCACGTACTGGCAATAAACCGCTGCTAATTTACGATGCCCCTTGCAGAAGGCAGCTCGGCTCTGGGTCTGGGTCTGGATCTGGGTTTGGGTTCGGGGCCTGGGTCTGCTCTTGGTCTGGAGCTCAATTCAGACTGTGCTTCGCAATAACAAAGCACGCGGAGCACGCTCGACGGAAATCAAATGGCAAACGAAGCGGCTGGGCGACTAAGCAGCCACTTGGGCCCGGCCGAACGGGAATGTGGCACGTTACGGCGGCTGCATAGAAATGGCCTTCAAAATGCGAGGCAAATATCGAAAATGCCAATAACGCCGCATAGTAGACTAAGCTTAATGCGCATTAGATGAAGGACGCACAGGAAGCGGACGCACACGCACACGCAGTCAGCCAAGCTGGGACAGTGTTTGCGGTTAGCCTGACCAGCATCCTCTGCCACCCCTTCCCCCCTCACCACGCCCTGCAGACCACATTGCATTAGTCATATTAAAAACTGCTTAACTTGAGCTTGGGCAAAAAAAGGACTCGCATTGTTGCAACTGGCTCTTGCAACATGCAAATGAAGCTGCCAGAAAAAGTTGCGCTTTTCTTTGCCTCGCCACGCATTGAAGCAGAAACTGGCATTTTTGGTTACACTTGAATGCCGAAGGCGAAGCAGCAGCAGCAGCAGGTGGAGGTGGAGGAGAAGGAAATCAACAAAATTGGAAGGCGCAACAAATTACTGGCAACAGGAGGCAGCCGCCTTAAGAGCGGCATGTAGAAGACCAATTTCGATATCGAATAGGAAGACTCTCTTAAATCAAAGTTGGAGACTTGCGCTCTCAATGCGTATAAGAGCGTGCCACGTGGCTGGCGCATGCCCCAGAAAAAGTCTACAGAAAATCAGCTGGTGCTGCTGCTGTTTCGCCGCCGCTTTTCGCCATTTAGCCAGAAACGGCCACATTGAGGCAGTTTGTCAATAGTTATGCTTGGGTATAGGTTAAAGACGCATGTGCCGCCGTGCGTGCAACAGGACACTGTTTAAAGACCACAAATAACCGACAACCGACAACCTGAGAACAACCGTGTACCGTTGACAGTGCCCGCGTAGACTGTGTGAAGACTGAATCTAACAAAACTGAATTAAAAGTGCACAAAACGTTAATCAAATCAAAGTCGAGAATCAAAAGCGAACAACATTAAAGCTACAATACATTAAAAATCAAACAAAAATAAAGCGTCAAATTAAGCGCAAAATTGAATAACATTTAAAATTAACTTAAAGTCTGGACGGTTTTTTGGGAACATTCGCAGTGCGCGACATGATATAAGCGAACGTGGTGAAACGCGAACAGCCCGCATAATTAGGACAGCAAACCCGACAGCGAGAGGGGAACAACAATCACAACAAAAAAGAGAAAAGAATAACGTGAAATCAAATACAAAATCAGCCGTTGACACGCACACAAATACAAACAGACACACACGCACACACACGCACAACAAGAGATACGGCGACAGAGATTGCGGCTGTGAGTCAAGTGCGGTCCGTGACAGGGAGGGAGGCGTCACCGGGGCCGAGGAGGAGGTGTGGTGGAGGACGTCTCTTGCATTGTTGAGGTTGCCAGCGTCCCAGCCAGTGTCTGTCCGCGGTATAAATATTTATGTTGACGAATTTACCTGCGGCAGGCGGCTTCAGGAGCAGCAAGCGAGCGTCGCTAATGAAGCGCACAAAATGAATGTGAAAGGACATAATTATGCTTATGTGTGAGTATAATGATGAATACTTATGAATTTTAATGCCACTGCCATTCGCTTTCGTTTCATTTTTTTTCTGCTCTTGTATTATTTAACCTGCGCACGGAGCCAAGGTCAGCGAAAATGCCAAGTGCAAGTGCCAGGCGAGCCATAAATCCGCCCGAGGAGCAATGGCCCCATTCGAATTCGATTCAATTCGTGGCGAAATTTGCATAGAGCAAAAACCGTTGCATACTTTCAGGCTGTGTGCTAGACTTTTTGCACACCGTTTTATTATCGATAATTCTCGCCCGACTGACTGCCAGACGGCAACGCTGAAACCTTTTAAGCATTTGCTTGTCTCTATATAACCATTGAGGAGGAGGAGATATATTCACTTTAGCAAGTTGTTTGTAACTCTGAACATAGCATCTCTTTTCCATAAAAGCAAACATCGAACTTGAGAGTTTTTGTTGGTAATCTTCTATTGTTTTTGAAGACAAAACAAAACTTTTCAGTTAAATGCTGACCGAAATAAACTTTCTTAGCCTCTTCACAATCGAAACACAATTAAAGTAGGAACAAACGGTTAAAAGTTTTGCCATTAATTGAAAGAGTATTAAACATTCGACATGCCCAAGGTAAATGTTTCTTTTTATGTTATAACTTCGCCTTGCGGGAATTATGGACTGCACTTCGATTTCGATTTGGTTTATTGCCAGTTGGCATTGCATTCTTGTTTGTCATCGCAGTTGTTGCCGCCGTGCACTCAACTAATGGGAAATTGCAGCAGTAGCAGCAGCAACTGCCGTAGGTCAACAGCAGAGGCGAAAGTTTTTATGGCTTGTCCGCTTCACTTGATTAGTTCAATAACTGAAGGCGAAAAGATGGCGAAAAGTGCGGGGTATGTGCGGCATGTGCAGACACAGTCGTCGAGTTGTGAGGCCAAAGTGCAATTAGTGCGCGGCATTAGAAAAGTTTCGGAACAACGCGCAAAGTTGAGTGCAGATTGTAGTTAAACTGTCATTGTTATCAGCGGACTGAGGAGGAAAGAAGAATGAAAAAAGAAAGAGACAGAGGAGGAGTGGCAGAGAGAAGGAGAGACAACTGTGGGATGCTCTAGCTCGTCGATTCATAAGCCGTTTAGGGCACATTAAATATTTACTAAACCCAATTTTCGGGCTTACACGAGATTCAACTTTGCCTCTTCGCCTCCTTCACTTACTGCCAGTCTGTGTGTCTGTCTGTCTATCTGGTCTGTCTGCTACAACTACTACTAACACTAATATACATATTTGATTAAAACATTTGCTAAATAAAAAGCAACTGCTAATTGGCACATTGTGCGACGAAAGGGCGAAGAGACAAGTGGACAGACAGGCGGACAGCCCAGTCGTGCCGAGGCAAATAGAATTAAAATTGTGTGCAACACATTTTCAAATGTCCACACAAGAGAATGTCAGATGGGAAGCAGAAAGAGATACACAGACAGAACGTGAGAGAGAGAGAGAGAGAGTGAATGAGAAGAGTTGAGGCTGATAAAGATTATGCTGACACAGAGAAGCAGCGAAGAGGAACGGGAGGAGGAGGTACATAGCATAAAAGGCGCTGCCAGTTTCAGGCGAGCAAACACACAAAACTTTTTGTATATTTATTAGAGTATGAATTAATTCGAGTGTGAGTGAGACAGATAGAGAGGGAGATGGAGAGAGATAGAGAGGGGATAGGCAGAGCAGACGAGTGAGTGTGTGTGTGTCTGAGTACTTCATGCCGTAGCGTAAAAGGATTTCGAATACTCGACTGTGCCACAGCAAGCAGTATGTAGCTTACCTCCCTCCCTCCCCTACCTACCCTTGCTGCCACACAGCGAGTTTGTTGCAAACGTCAGCAACATTTTTTTTTTGCTGCTCCTCCTTCTACTCTCCTATTTTTTTTTATTTTATTTTCATTTTGTTACTCGTCGCCGGAACGCTTTACATGCTGCTGTTGCGGTAGTTGGTCTTGTACCTTTGGCCCGGAAAAAAGAGCGCGCATCCTTGGCATAGAACAACAACTACAACAGCAACTACAACACCAACTACAACAACAACTACAACTAAAGCAACGACAACTAAAACATGAGTAAACCACTCGCATTCATAATTAAAAACGATTCGTGAAATGCAGCCAAATAAAAGCACGAAAATGGGCAGAGAACTAGAGAAACACAACACACACATACACTTAAACACACACACACACACACTGATTCACTGGAGAAAAGTTAACCCTGTGCTCAGCTGACAAACATTTAGTGCATTTATTAATAGCCCCACTGGGGACGAGGAGGGGGAGGGAGGATGAAGACAGTCCAGGGGCAGCCAAGGCGATGCATGTGTGTATAGTGTGGAAAGAGGGCGAGGGCAGGGCGTGGCCAGGCAAGGCGATTACCTTGACTATGAAAATATATCTCACACATGAGCTGCTTGGGCGCATCGCCCTGCTGTCTGTCCCTCTCTCTCTCTCTCTCTCTTTCTTTCTCTCGCTCCCTTGGCGCTTAGCAGCATTAACATTTTAGCTAGTCTATGAAAAACCCAAAAGACACACACACACACACACACACAGGCAGAGACAAAACGGAGACAAACAGCAGTCGCAGCAACTAACTGAATAGCAGCCGCGAGGGCAGCTCGAATAGTTGCAGACGTGAGAGCAGCAGAGGTTCATTGAATGCTCGAGGTGCCCTCGCAGCACAGTTTGCACAGTCTGTGTGTATCTTTCTCGCTGCCTGCAACCACACACACACACACACACAGACACGGTTGAGTGTGCAGGTGCCTGCTTAGTGTTTGCTAGATGCCTCGCGCACCTCGTGCACCTTGACACAGACAAAGGTCAGTCAGCGCTGCCTAATGTGTTGCATTCTCCTGCACACAAAAGGGCAAGTGGCACAAAACAAACACACACACACACACACACACACACACACACACTCCCTCCTGTATTAAATGATTATTTAGACGAGGGCAAAATATTTTCGCTTTATTCCTTCATTCCTTTAGATTGTTGGGCATGCTAGGCATGTTAGATACTCCTCTGCTCAGTTTCAGCTGCGAAAGGGCGGCGTGCGCAGATCAGCTCGAAAGTCGCTGCGCTCTAGATAGCCAGGCCTGGACAGTGCCTCACGGCGATACGTAGGCACTGCGGGTATCTCCGAACGCTGCAGCACCTGCAACACGACAAGCAGCAGCAGCAGCAGTAGACGATGCAATCGCGGCGACATTTTCACTTTAACTGGGGCAGTAAGCTAAACTGATATTGCTGCAGCGAATAGACAGAGCAATAGAGCCACTGATAGCGTCTGGCATGACGCAGATAACTAAGGTCAAAGGTTACACAGCGCTACATCATTTCGGGGCGTGGCAATTGAATTGCTTTTTAAATGTACTCGAAATTTAGACGTCGCCACAAATCAAATGATTTATTGAGCTCACAACTAACTGACTGCCTTTCTCGCTCTCTCTCCCTCTCTCTCTTTCTCCCTCTGCCTTCCCACTCTACCTCGCTTACCTTCCCCCTCTCCCATTCTCGTTTCAGTTTACGTGTTAAGTGCTTGGCAAGCACGATTAAGGCGCTTTATCACCCGCAACAACGGCAGCAACACGAACGACAGCAGCAGCAGCAGCAACAACATCGCCAGCAACAACAAGTGAAACAAAATCAACAGCAACAGCTGCGACGCCAGCAACAAAGGCGCTTACGGCGAGCCTTGTCGCAGCAGCAACATCAGCAGCAGCAGCAGCAGCAGCAACAGCAACAACAGCAACTGCTTTAAGCATTCGCACATACATTGACACGCCCTGAGGGCGGCACACGCACACACACATACACACACTCATCTATCTGGCATACATATTGGTGTACATGATGTTTGGCGCAACAGCAACAGCAGCAACAACAACAACGGCAGCAGCAGCGACGCTGCTGAAGTTCGGCGATATACCCAGCATACTGGAGATAGAACTGCCGGCAATCTTGTTCAACGACAGCTTGTACATCGAGCTGAATGGGAGCAGCAGCAGCAGCTTCAGTCAGCTCGACATCAACGGCAGCCAGAGCAGTTGGTACAACAGCAGCAGCAACAGCAGCACCAGCAATGCCAGTGACGTCAGCGACAACAACAACAGCACCAAAGGCATCAGCAGCAACGACAGCAGCAATGCAGGCAGCAATCTCACCAGGCTGGAGGAGGAGCAGCGTTTGGCCGATCTCCGTGCTGCGGCCGAGTTTTGGCTGCTCGTGCAGATGATTGCCATGGCCGTGGTGCTGGGCCTAATGATACTGGTCACCATAATAGGCAAGTACAAACAGTACCCACTGTAGGGGAAACTTTATCAAAAATACATTTCGCTTCCGCTTAAAGCAGCAGCTGTCGTTATAGAGAGGGGGTGGGGCAGTTGTGGGCGTGTTTGCCAGATTTAGGCGTTAAATTATTCTCAAATTTATGCCGGCGGGAAAAAAGTTTCCATATCGCCGCCAAAGTGAACTGTAAATGAAGTGAAATTTATGATGCAGAAGATTTTTATTGCGCGCTCCTTGAGAATTTTATTGATTTTCGGCTTACAAAGATGATTTGCTGCCAGAGCAGCAAGGCACCCAGCCAGGCAGGCTATAGCCTGAGCCAGCTCAGCCTACTCCCAGATGCTGTTTAAGCTGTGCCAGCGGTGTGGGGGACGATGAGGTGTGGGGGGCGGAGGCGTGGTAACTTTTGCTTAGAGCGAGTCGCGTTAAAAAGCTTTGTGTTAAACGCCGCACTTAGCCCGAGACGAGGCGATTGAGACTGAAGAGATGCGTTGCCAGGGGGCAGAAGGAACAGAACAGAGGAGGAGCAGGCCTTGACAGCGTCACGACAAAGAACAGTGTACACTGTACAACAACAGGAGCGAGAAGAGCGACTACAATGGCAAACAAAGTTTCAGAATGTTTGTCGCTGCTTTCTTTTTTTGGCATCGACACGTGAAAAGCTATTAAAAGCGCGCCAACGCGTCGAATGGAAATTACACACACACAGCCACAAGCATACACATACATACACACAGACTAGCACAGTAAGAGAGACAGGCAAATGGAGACACAGCTGCGCCTCGCTCGACACACGCAGCGTATGCACAATATGCTGGGCAAAGGCTGCGACAGCGCCAGACGACAGCGTCGGCATATGCAAATGCATTTCTGGCACGAGCCAAGCGGAGGACAAAACGTTTTGATAACCTGCAGACAGGCGCAAGCCAGCAGAAAGAGAGACAGACAAGCAGGCAGCCAGACAGACAGACAAAGAGAGAGAGAGAGGGAAGAGAGAGTAACGGAGGCAGGCGACACTTTTGGGTGCCGTTGTGGCAATTACAATTTGCCAAGTTGCATGCGCTTAATCAAAGCATGCAATGCCAGTCAAGCTAAGCGAGGCCCAGGCTCATTCAGCAAGTTCCCATTTGCATCACACAGAGATTGAAACAGGTAAGGGCAGTGGGAGAGAAGATGGACGGGGACAACGACGTGATGCATGCAGCCTCTGCTGCCTGCTGGCTGGATGCACGATTGCCTGCAATTAGGCAGCACTGTGCAGGCGATACGTTGCCTGCAAAACTTTGCCTGCTGATTGATTTCGGCATAGTTAAGCAGTCGCAGACCCTGAGCAGCATGCGAAATAAGGATTTAACTTGGCATTCTGATTCATTCATGTCACATAAGTCAAATGTTTAACCATTAGTCGAAAACTAATGAAACTTTCATGACTGCTTAAGTGCGTGTGCATACGAAAGTAGAAACGCATGCCTTGCACAAATTTGAAGAAGTTAAAACTGGGTATGTTCAGTTTAAGCAAATGTATTTGACAGGGAACTCAAATTCTATTAGATAATGAAACTAAGCTCTACTTTTAATTATTTAATTAAGCCAACTATATACACATTAAAGTATATACACATTATGTGTCCACTTACTGCTTGCAGGCAATGTATTTGTAATCGCCGCCATTATACTGGAGCGCAACTTGCAGAATGTTGCCAATTATTTGGTCGCCTCTCTTGCTGTGGCTGATTTATTCGTTGCCTGCCTCGTCATGCCGCTTGGCGCCGTCTACGAGGTAAGTTCTTATTGTTGTTGTAGTATGATGATGATGTTGCTGCTGCTGCTGCTGTTGCTTTGTTGTCGCCCAACGTTGGCTGCATCGCAAACTTCATTACCCTAATGGAAACTGGGAATGAAAAGCGTGCAAATGAAATTACGCGCAAAGAGTTGAGAGTGTGCGAGTGAGAGGTAAAGAAAGGGAGCAAAAAAGAAGATGAAGAGAGAGGGTGCTTGTGCGTGTGTATGCCTGTATGCGTAATGAGCCATTGCGCGTTGTTAATTGTTTAAATTGCGTCATCTTGAGTGAGCAGTCAGACATGGCAATGACATAATTCAATTGCATTTAAATAGACCACTCGAATTGTTACTGAACATATGACGGACTGTAATTCAAACTGTGACTTTGTCTAGAACTACAACTACAACTATGAATTGCACTTGGACTGCGACTCCACGAGTGATTCCCACTGTGACTTACATACCAACTGTTGACTGTGATGCCAGCTAAGACTTGTAACTGATTCAGAATCACTTGCCTGCACTTTATCCTTCCACAGATAAGCAACGGTTGGATACTGGGACCGGAACTGTGCGACATTTGGACCTCATGCGATGTGCTCTGCTGCACGGCATCTATACTGCATCTGGTGGCCATTGCAGCAGACAGGTGAGTAAACAGCTCCACTGCAAATACAATTACTAACTGGGTGTGCGTGTGTGTGTGGTCTGTGCAGATATTGGACCGTTACCAACATTGATTACAACAATTTGCGGACACCGCGACGCGTATTCATCATGATATTCTGCGTTTGGTTCGCCGCGTTGATTGTCTCCCTGGCACCGCAGTTCGGCTGGAAAGATCCGGAGTACATGAAGCGCATTGAGGAGCAGCACTGCATGGTCTCGCAGGATGTGGCCTATCAGGTAGCAATCGTAACTGTTGAGCAGATGCAGAATGTGCATTGTCTCTCTTTCTCTTCTCAGATCTTTGCCACATGTTGCACGTTCTATGTGCCGCTGCTGGTCATACTGTTCCTGTACTGGAAGATCTATTTGATTGCCCGCAAGCGTATACAGCGCCGCACTCAGAAGTCCTTCAATGTGACGTTGACGGAGACGGAGGTGAGTTATTGACAGGCTCCGCCCACAATTAGAGTGATTAATTGCGCGTAGACAAAAGGCAAAGCAATATTACGCATACGCAGCATGATGCCTTATGGCTCTAATGAAATTCGACAATGTCGATGGGCGATGATGATGCCATCTCGCTGCTGCCATTATAATGAGCGCGTCATTAACCCGAACAATAAACAGACTGAATCCTTTGCCGGCCATTAGCTTGGCCCTGGCGAGCACTTGCCAACATCTGGATTTATGCCGCATCCATTGAGTGTGGGCGTGGCATTTGTACGACTAGTGTAGGAATATATATCAAGTCAAGCAGAGCCGCCAACACAATGTGCCCCTCGAGAGCAACTAGCGAGCGCGTAGCCGTTTCGCTTGAAACGGAAATTAATTTAGTTTAATTCTGTTTATTAAATTCTCGCTGTCTTTTGTGATCATCGCTTAACGCAATTAACTTTACCCTCTCAGTACGACTCGACGGCACCCAAGGAGCGTGGCGGCAAGCGGCGACTGGCTAAGCGCGGAGGCGGCGGCCAGGAACGGGAATCAGATGCCGACGGTGATACGGAAAACAGTGTCGGGGCGCAGCTGCAGCGTCGCACCCGCAAACGCATAAAGATCTGTTTCGGCCGCAGCACAAACACGGCCAACATCTGTGCGAGCTCAGAAGGCGCTGTGGCACGTTCAGTGGCCGCCATTGCCGTTGACTTTGCCAGCATGGCCATCACACGCGAGGAGACGGAGTTCAGCACCAGCAACTACGATAACAAGAGCCACGCCGGCACCGAACTGACCACCATATCAAGCGATGCAGATGATGTGAGTAGACTCAACACTATACACTACAATTTATACTACTTTATATACTACAATTAACTACACTATACACTACACTACACTGCACTACACTACATAGTTCACACAACCTACTCCTGCTAGTGAAGCACGAGCTAATTGTTTGTGTTTCCTTTGTGGTTGCACATTTAGTTCCTCTGGCATTGTCTCACATGTGGTTTGACTTCTTCTCTCTCTCTCTCTTTCTCTCTGTTTCTCCACATCTCTCGTTTTCTCTTCCATTCTCACATGCTGTGCCTCTTGCAGTACCGCACGAGCAATGCTAACGAAATAATTACGCTCTCACAGCAGGTGGCCAGCGCCGCACAGCATCATCTGATAGCCTCCCATTTGAATGCCATAACGCCGCTGGCCCAATCCATCGCCATGGGTGGTGCAGCAGGAGCCGCACCGAACAGCAATCAGACAGTAGGCTCAGCAGCTGCAGCTGGCGCCAGCGGCGGTGGTGGTGGAGGTAGCAGTCCGATGGGAATTGGCAAGGGCGTTCTAGCAAGCATTGCGAATCCACACCAGAAGTTGGCCAAGCGACGGCAACTGCTCGAGGCAAAACGGGAACGGAAGGCGGCACAAACATTGGCCATCATCACCGGCGCCTTTGTCATCTGTTGGCTGCCATTCTTTGTTATGGCACTCACAATGAGTCTGTGTAAGGATTGTGAAATTCATCCGGCAGTTGCATCGCTATTCCTCTGGCTTGGCTACTTCAACTCCACTCTCAATCCGGTGCGTATACACACACATAAGGGGCTTCCAAACAAAGGGAAATTTGCTTTTCTGTTGCCTAACTGAGCATTCCAATAAGTCCAAACTATGAATGAGTGCTTTGAGTTGTGCCTTGTATGTATGTGAGACTGGCAAATGGACAACATTCCGATGAACTGATTGATTGTTGCCATTGTTTCCAGTTGAATGTTTGCGTGTCTAGCTGCTTTACAGAAACGAAAATTAGTAAGGAATATTTCACTATGAAACATAAATACAAGAAGAAACATTAAAGTATATTAAGTTAGGCAAGCTATGAACTAGTATGTGTATGGCCTTTGCTCTTGGTATTTTTGCGAAATATTTTCTTATTTTAAATTAAAAATACCTTAGCTGCAGAGCTTTGTCATTTAAGCAATCTTTTATATCATCTCCATTTCTGCTTGTCCTCTTCTTCTTTCTCTCCTCCTTTGTCCACTTCAACAGGTCATCTACACCATCTTCAATCCGGAGTTTCGCCGCGCCTTCAAGCGCATTCTCTTTGGCCGCAAGAATGCGGCGCGTGCTCGCAGTGCGAAAATTTGATTTCAACTGAAAACCAACGAGGACCAGTATCTGTAAGTCGTCCCCATCAAGATCATCTACATCAAGGTGAAAGCGAAAGTTACTAAACATAGTCACCGATATCTACGGAAATGGAAATAGAAAACGGAATTGACACTTGGCATTGCAAATAGAAGATAAGAGATTTAATTTAGTTAGGCTAGGCTAGACTAAACCGTAGACTAGGCAGTAGTTGTAGCGCGTTTAACGTTGTTTTTAGCAAATGACAATCCTAAGTACTTTTAAGTAATTCCTTGCCTACCTTATAATAGATATATAAAACACACACGTGCCCCTTGAATGACAACCGAAACCAGCAAGATACCAAACGACAATTTTTATATGCTATTTAGAAAGTTAGCTGTAAGCTCACACACACACACACACAACCAAACAAACACACACACATACGCACACAAACAAACTAAAACACCGGCATAAAGCTCTTCGGATTACAAGCTTAATCGTATTCATTTTGTAGTTGATATGTGTGTACTTTATAAAGTTTCTAATGTCTTCCCTGTGTCTTAAAGTCAAAAAGTTAAAGTTGCGCAAACGAAATTGCCAGAAATGTGTTTGTATAAAATGTATAAAAGAGAGTGTATAACAGTGTTGTTGCGTATGACAGTTACGAGACAAGTTTATGAGGCAAGTGCTAAAATTGAACTACACTCTGAATTCAAGATAGAAACTGTTGAAGAGGCTTGTGAATATGTACATGACAGTGCTGCTTTTGTATAACACTTTTAATCAAGTATATATAGCATAAGTTAACTAATCCCATAACTCAGTGAAAAGTGCAATACGGAAGCATAGTGTAAATAGATAGATTCCCACAGCAAAAGAACAGTCCCTAAGACACACACCCGGAATACGCTTTATATGGTTATTATATGGCGACAACCTGCCCCCATATCTTCCGTTACTGAAAAGGCTGGGTCCAACAAAACTTTGTACGCTTTCCAATATTCTGTGTTAGATTTCAGAGCTTTCTGTTTCGCGTTCAATTAATTAGCTTAGTTTGTGTAAAACGAGAAATTAGCTAACCAAACTAAATATTACAATCTAAGCGAATCAAACTGACTTTGTAACGAATTTACACAGAGTTACAGACAAAAGCGCACATGCACACTCACTGAAATCAATCTCTATGGATATGTATGTATACAGCGTGTACCAGATCCCCAGAAGAATTCCATAGCCAATTAGCATACTTATAAGACATGAGCATAATATTAAAAAACAGAAGATAATATCAAATTTGGAAAATCAAACTAGAAATACAAAGAGGCAAATCAAATAGCTAAATTTGACTGTGTGCTGCAAGACTTAAGAGCTCTTTCGGTCTCTCGTTTTTGTTGCCAGCTCAACATGGCAACATATTTTCGCATTTCATTTGATGCTTGCCACAACAGCTTGTGGCAGACTCGCTGAGCTTGCTGCAACCAAGACCGACAAAAGTAAAACTTTTGTTTATTATATCTCAAATTGCAACAAGAGCAGCATTGGATAGTATAGTCTGTACCAGAACCAGAAACCGCAAGAGTTATGCACAGTTAACTCTGTATACAGTATCCGCATACACTATATATATATATACTATATGTAAATTGTGTGTATATTTTTCGATTTAGGGCCTTGGTGCAACTAAGATAATTAGATGGTGTTGGCTGCAGCTGCAGCTGGCGATCAGTACGAATACGCTTCGATGTGCATACATATACCTATAAACTATATATTAATATAATATATAATATATACAAGATATATACAGATATATACAAGTCAGATATACTATAGTTATACAGGTTTATTCATGATATATGTTCGAATATGTGTACTCATATATATACAATAAGTAAGCATTGTCTGTCGTCTGTGTGTGTTATTGCTATTTCTCGATGTGTACTTGATGTCTCAAAAGTTATTAAAATTGTGTTTTATCGAATGCAGAAAAAGTACGCATACGCCGTGTTGTCTTTCATTCAATCTACCACACACAAACACACACACACACACTGTACCGCAACCAAGGGAGGGCAGTTTGAATGTTTGCGCTCAACTCAAAATTGACAAACTTTTCATGCCACGCCGACCGCACGCACGTAAGCAAATGCCACACACACACACACACACACGCATTCAAATGCCAGAGTTCAAGTGCACATGGCGACGGGTCGCATCGCATCTCTCACTCGCAACGGATTCGTAAACGGCCTCGCCGAGGATAGCGCTACTTCAGCTGGCCGCCTGGCAAAGTGGCAGTGTGGCACTGTGGCAGTGTGGCAGTGTGGCAGCGTGAGTGTGTGGCATGTAGATGGATTACGCATTGGCATTATCAACACCGGAACAGGCGAAAGCCGACAAATGGCCCAGAAATGACTGTGCTTCCACTGACAAACGACCAGCAGAGGCGGCATAGCAAGAACAACACCAAAAAATCGATACATCATGCAACCAGTTCGAGTACGCGTACCACACACGCGAATCAAGCCTCAATGTTGCTGTTGATGTTTGCTTGTTTTGCCACAGCCAACAATGTTGCAGCTGCTGCTGCCGTTGCACGTTCGAAGCAGGTAAGCTTATCGGGTGTCAGCAGAAAGCGCCAAAAATAATAAGCAAACGCAAGTTTTGCGTAGCCAAAAACCGATGGCTTTAAAAGCTAAAATCGAATCGTATTTAAAGCATACCCTGTAAAGACCTTAGACAGTGCGATTACCGCTGACAATTAGTGGCTGATGCATTTTAAATATTTGCAGCGCTTAATTGAAAAATCCATTTTAATGCTGTACAGATCTGACAGGATTATCTGTGCAACAAGGAATTAGCATTGCATTAAATCTCTCATCTATTTTCATTTCGTCAACTGTAATTATTTATTTTATTTACACAGTTGTGACAGTTGTTGCACGGATAACACTGCGAAATGAAAGTATACACACGGCTGTATGTGTTTCTATGTGTGTGTCTGTGTTTGTTTGTGGGAAATCAATCAATAACTTAACCCACTGCAAATCCCATAAGTCGCGTCATAAGCCACAACCGCAGGACATAAGCCCGACCACCTCAAATATGCAACGAGTGTCTGAATGTGTGTGCGTGTTTATTTGTGTTGCACTGTTGCGTATAAGTTCGCATGTGTGCATTTATTAGCCACTACATAATATTAATTTCATCTCTCTTTCGCTCTGTGGGATAATGTCAATAAAATTCGATGGGATTTTATTAAAAATATATCAAAGTACCCCGAAATTTCATAAATCGAATAAAAAACCTTATCCCCTCGAGTATCATTCATTGAGTACACACTCAAGTCAAGGCAGAGGGAGGGGGGTCCACAGTTAATATGCCACATGAGTGCGGCAGGTTGCCACTCTAGAGAGTCGCCTTCAAACTTTTTGAGGCAATTCGAAAGGTATTAAAAGTATTAAACAGCAACGGATGATTATAAACACGGACCGAGGCGAACTTGGGACTTGCCAAACTTTGAGTTGTGTATCTATCAGATACGTAAGTATCTGCAGCTAGTCATGTGTGTGTGCATGTGTGCAAATAGCACTCGAAAGCCGTCTCGACTGTAGGTACTCAGTGCCAGCTGGCTCCCTCTTTCAGTCTGTCCCTCTCTTGCTCTTGCTTCTGCCTTGCAGCTTTCTTCCTCTCTTTTTGTTAGTTATCTGTGCGAGGCAAAGTTGTAATTGAATTGCAGCGAACGTGCGTAAATTGCTTGAAATGATTAAGAGCTTATGGCGCAGCATTAGCTCAAGGACTAAAACGACTTAGGACGTGGCAATTAAAAGCACCTGCCGATCGAACGTACGTATAGAGCTAGCTATCGTGCTCTCTCTCTCTCTCTCTCTTTCTATCTATCTCTCTCTATTACTCCCTCTCCCTCTTTCTGCTTGCTTGAGCTAAGCCAACAAACGCGATTGCAGCTGCGGGCGCCCACATAAGTATGCTATAGTTTTTATCTATCTCACTCACTTTCTTAACTGCAAACGCAGTTGATGCATCGCACTTGATGCCCCCAAGCAGCAATAACATCAAAGCAACAACAACGTTAACAAGAACGATGGCAGCTACGTGAGCTGCGTCGTGTTTATTAAAGCGCAGCAGGTAAAACAGCTCGTAAAATGCTCGAAAAAAGCGCATAAAACAAAATGAAAATAAATTTATGACTTGTCTTGGTGTGTGTTTGTGCGTGTGGCAAAAAACTCATTTCGAAGTTGTTGACACCGCATAAGGTAGCCGGAGCGAGCACTTGTCACTTGTCTGCCCCCAAGCAGCTGCGGCGCGAGCGTGCCACAGCGCAGTGCAACATCAGGTCGGTTCGAAGACAAAGCGCCGCTGCGAGCTGCTGCGCGTCTTGCTAAAGTCTTTTCGCAGCAAATTGCGGTCAAGTGCACTTCACCAATGCCTTTGAAACTGCTGCCGCATTGTGCGGCACAACTGCGTAGTTGCAAGAACGAGAAGAGATTGAAGCGCGCAAGGGGAATTACTATCAATTAGTGCAAGCCAACAAACTGCAATATGCGTTAATTAAGAGAAACATTTTTCAGTTGTAGCTGCAACTGCAACCTGCCTGGGCTCTAATCAAATTCCAGAATGCGTCAAATCTTATCTACTTATGGTATCCTGAAGCTGGCGCCCCCAGCTGTAGCTGCAGCAAGGCACGTGCATGTTTCACGTCCTCGCTGCTCGTGTCCAAGCTGCTCGAAATACCAAAAGGGACACGTACGTAATGAACACCAACACGTACCCAGCGCAGGAGGCAGCAGCGACAACGTTTCGGGCTTAAAGTTTCCAGATAGCCCAAGTTGTGCAACAACCCAGCCCAGTTTCGTCTCTTGCCTCCCGCCTCCCCGCAAGCTGCTGGCGAAAACTTTCGCCGTTGTCGTTGCTGTTGTTGCTGTTACTTGTGTTGCAAGTGTGAGTGTGAGTGTGAGTATGTGTGTGGAGGGGCGTCAGGGCGCATTGGTGTTGCTCAAGGAGCATGTGCAGCCGGCGTGACGCCAGCGGAAGTTCCTCTCGACTGTTGCATTTTGGGGCACAGCTGTTGTTGCTGCTACAAGTGCAGTTTGCTTAATTTTTATGCAACATACGTAAGTACGTGTTAGTGTGCATGTGCATGTGTGCGTGAGTCTGCTGGTTTTACATATTTACTTGGCAAACACTTGCGTTGCACGCGGCTTTCCCATCATCCTGCTACACTCCTCCCCCTCCTCCTACCTTCCTCGTTGACTCGCCACGCCACTTGGCCAAAAAGTTTTCGCCTAGCAGCGCGGCCTTGGCTAAGTTCAGCCACTGACATTCTGACTTCCGTGCCCAGCACTGCGCCTGGCACCGCGAGCGAGCTTGCTTCATCCCCCTCCCCGACATGCTGTGCCTCCCCCCGCCAGAGTCACGATAAATGAACATGAAATTGAAATTTAATGTAGCGCAGCCGCGCTGCTGCGCGCAATATGATTTGCACTATGCACGAGGGACGCAGCATGAAAAGGGGCACAAGGCATTGCGCCGCTGCTTCTGTTACTGCAGCTGCTCCCCCCGCTTGCCTTGCAATACAATTTGCCACAATGCACTTTGGTGCCGCTGGCGCTGGCGCAGCGGACAAAAGCCACAGATTGCAAGGACTCGCGATTCGAACGGGCCAAGGTGGGGCAGATGAGAAGTTGCATGCAACGAATCTTGCTTTGCCTCTTTTCTACTTACCTCCGAAAATGATTCGCAAGTTGTTCACTCTTGTTTGCATCGAATGAAGTTGAATTAGCTTTTCTTTAAATTTCATTAAATATTGGATAAATGTTTAAATTTATTACTTATTTAAAAATTAATTTAATGCAGACGAAATTTGTTTCGTGCTTGAAATCAGTGTGACCATTTGCTACGATCAGTAAGCAGGCACAAATACTGCAGGCAGGACTAGACTGCAAAAGCTTTACAATACTGGTTTAAGTTAATCGATTAATGACTGCAAATTCAAATTCAAATTTGTTCCCTAGAAAAAGTGTGACCATTTTCCGCGATCAGTAAAAATACAACAAATACCAAATACCACAGTGCTTTTTCAAACTGGCAATGCTATAGAACACTGACAGGCTAAACACTTGCATTAACTTGATTATAATAAATATTTGTATGTCATAAACAAAACAAAAATGCGGCAAGTATATTAAAAACCGAGTTTATTTAATAAGATCTCTTAAAAGGACATGGAACAGCAAACATAATCGCAACCAAGCCCAAAAGTAGCAGACTTTAATCTGTTTAATAATGGTTGCGGACAAGGTTATTAAATATCCTGCAAAAGTGAAGGCAAAGGGTATATTGGGGTAAATAAAAATACAATCTGTGCGATTATGTATCTAGTTGCACGCATATTTATATTGTATTCATGTTTTGGAAGTAAGTATCATCTTTAATCCCATTGGGTATCTGCTAGTTGTTCATTATCCTTTAGCGCTTAGCCTAGTTGTTTGCTTATTGTGGTTACTTTCATTTTTCAAGCTGTTTTTATCTGTCACTGACTTTTTAGATGCTAGATTCGACTGGAGTCGAGTCGTTCGTTGCATGTTCTGGCAACATTTAAGCGTTCTCCCAATATTCCACGCCTTTTTCGCACCTGTCCCAGCGATGGCAACAAAAACGACACAGCAACAACCGTTTTCTTTTTCGGCATTGCCTTTTGCTTTTGGCCTTTAGCTTTACCCCAGCTGCGCCCCCGTCTCGGTCGCCTCCTCTTTGTTTCTCTCACCTTTTTGGCTTGGCGTGTTTGTTACACTTTTTGTTCCGCTTTGGTTGCCCTGAAAAACTCTACACGCACATTTGCTGTGCTTCAATCGGTGCTTGTCTGTCTGTGTGTGTGTGTGAGAGAGTGTGTGCACGTGTGTTCAGGTAAGTGTGTGTGTGTGTGTTTACCTTTGAAAGTGAAAACACTGACAGCAGCCTGCCTGCCTAACTGCCTTGCTCTCCTTCACAGCCTGCCTGCTGTCCTACTCTGCCACGCGCCCTCTCTCTCTCTCTCTCTCTCTCTCAATTGCTACGTCACGACTCTCGCTCTTATACGCACACGCGCTCTTCTCTCTTCTACGCAACATGACGTATACGCAGCGTGTGCTGTGTGAGTGTGTGTGAACTTTGCTTCGCTGTCTTATCTAGCTACGCTGTCGCTTGCATTTGTCGGCACACACACACACACACACACACACAGAGAGAAAATCAGACAGGCACACACACACACACACACGCACACTCACCCGCAGCACATGTAGTTTTTTGCCGCCGCTTTTTGCCTTTGCCTCTCTAACAAGTTTCCTTTATTACGGAACTCCCTTCCCATTAGCCACGACCAGCGCGTTCATCTTTTTTGCTATTGCAGCTGCAGTTGCCACTGCCCGCCGGCTTTGGCTGTGGCAGCAACAACTACAGCAGCAGAGGCAGCAGCAGTGGCAGCATTAAAAATGCCGTCTCTAATTTGCAGTCAAACGAAATGAAATAAAACGCCAGTTTCCACTTGCCAGTTGCCATTTAAAAAAGGCTTAAACGCAGGGGCAGACAAAGTGGCAGGAGAAGCGTTGTGGTTTGGCAGAGTCAACGTGTTGATATGCTGGGGAATATGTGTATATGCGTATATATATGCATACATATACATATATACATATACATATATATGTATATGTATTTTATGCATCAAAAAAGATGTCAATTTTTCTGTGTCTTCTTTATATTGATAATAATAATTCAGTATTATTTACAGCAGTTCAAGTAATTTATTTAATTCACAATTTAAAATAACTTCATAATTATTTTCTTAAAGTGTACCTACTAATTTTCGTTACTTATAGTCAACCTAATACTGTATCTTTGATTTTAAAGAGTAATTTATCACTTTTATTTCGTCTTCATTCTTGCATCTACTCTCTAAAATTTCTATTTATTCTTTTATAAGTATTTAGTCATTTATTTATCGATTTTTCTCAGTGTACTTTTAGCTTGCAACCTGCTTAACGAGCAATTGATGCTACCCTTCTGCCACGCCCTGCCCAACAAAGAGTATCTTTAGTTAGACAACGCAGAACTCAGACACAGTTCGCTTTAAAATGCAGCACAATGAAGACACATATAAAGAAAGACAGAAAGGAAACTGGGAGCAGAGAGAGAGAAGGGGAAACGAAGAGGGGCAAAGACAGGGAAGGAGGAGAGACTGAAGAAGTGATGCCTCTATCTGCCTGCCGCGTTGGCTTTCTAATGAACCGCGAATGTGCAGTAGCTTCCCTCTCCCTCCCTTTGTCCCTGCCCTCCTACAGCCCTTTGGGTGCTCCAGTTCTGTCATTGCTTCCGGCCTGGCCGCCAGTTGGGGGGCGTTAATTAGCGGCTATCATATTTCTACGCGACTGCAGCGCCAAACCAAAACCTGTTGAGGCGTGTGCGTGGAACAGAAAGGGAGAGGGGGGGGAAGGAGTGGGGAGAAACGGATGTGGACTCTACAAGGCTGCACTCGTTTATTGGAATTTATTGCCCATAGCTGGCGCTGGCAGTGCACAGCACTCCTACTTCCCCCTCCTTCTCTTTATGTTCCTCCCCCCCCACACTCTCCCAACTCCCTCTCTCTCTTTCTGGCTGCCTGCCTGCAGGCCAGGAACATGCAATCGAAATCGAGCGCACGCCAAACGCTGCGCTGGCATTTCCGGACCCATTTCATGATGCCGCCACTACGCACCCCCTCTTCCTCCCTCCCCTCCTCCTTTTCAATGTGTTCCTGCTGCATGCCGGACGTGGCAGGTCAGTTGTTTCGCCTGGCGTTGCGTGCCATTTGGCCAAAGCTGTCATTTTATTGTTAGCCAAATACAAATCAGAGTGTTGTGCTAATTACAGTCAACAGGGGCACGGCGTGGCCGGGGCGTGGCCGCATTGCATGCACAGCTCAAGGCGGCACAGTTGACACGCCTTTCCCTGCCTCTCCTCCTTCCCCACTGCCTCTTCTTGCCCTGCTGCTGTTGCTGCTTCTTGCCTAATTTCTTTTGATTGCAGTGCAAAGTGTGAAATTAAAATTCAGCGCATGCTAAATGCTTTGACACTTGCCCGTGATAGTTAGCCACGCCCCCCTCTCTTCCCTATCTTTATACGTGTATCTTCGCAGCCTTAGCCACTGTATCTCTATCTCTATTGCCCCCTGCTCCTCTCTCTCTTCCCCTGCTTCCGCTTTCTGCCTTTTGCTGCCATTTTTGGCCAAGAGTTTTTGTTAATTTTTGGCACGTTTCGAGTTGGCGGCACTTTGTGCTGCCCCCCGTTGCAGTTATCTCTTTATTTCTGGCAACATGTTTCAGCCAACAAACAGGCAGACAAGCAGGCAGACAGACAGACAGACAGGCGAGTCGACAACGTGCTATGCGAGTCTTTATAGAGTGAGATACGAGCTGACAAATGGTCGAAAACAGCAAGACGACGTGAGCAGCAGGGGGGATGGGATGGGTAGAGAGAGAGGAAGTGATAGAGAGAGGAAAGGATTTGCTTTTGGCTTTGCCAGCAAACAGTTGAGGGAAGCCTAATAAAGTTAAAGGCTAGATAACTGAGAGTTGTAACTCCTACAGTGCAGGGTATAACTAGCCAAGCAATTGTGGGCTGAGATGGAAAGAGTACAATAGAGAAGGCAGTGCAGGGTAATAGGTTGTCTAGCTGTGTTTTACTCTTTAAAGCAGCTAAAGAGAACAGCCTAAATTGAATTTGGAAAGGAAAGACTATGAATTAAAGGGTAGTTACTAGTCTAGCTAAAAAGGTGCTTGCCAAGAATAAAGAGAAAAACTTGAGCCTCAATTAGTCAAGAATTATACAGCAAAACTGCTTCTGTTTCACATGAAACACACTGATAGAGACAGCAGATACCAAATGATACCCAAGTCACCTCATTTCTACAGGGTATTCCTTAGGCCAGCTCACTCTGTCAACTCACAAACCAAATGTAGCTGAACAAAAGCCAAGCCACTGTAGATTTGCTGAGCTGCCGCATGTTTTACCTTATAATTTGCATTAAATTTGATTCAAACTGCACGGGGATGCAAGGCAAGGGAGGCGGGGCAGAGGCGCTGCTAGGGTTGCCACAGAGCATGGCAAGTTGATCATCAATTAAATCGCACACGACCCTCGAGCATCAGAATTTTTACAACCCACTCAACACAACAATTACACAAGGGAAGCAGGCACACAGGGGAAGGGGGGAGAAGCAGCAAAGAGAGCCAGCTACAGTTGCCAAACGAGAAGAGCAACAAATCGCAGTGTACGCCCCTTGCTCCAGCACCCTCTGGCCACTCTCTCCAACTCTACCCTTTGCTGCCCATCGGCTCCCTGGACCAATATATCAAATGTCAGTTGAGCTTTGGCAGCATTTGAAATGTCCACGTGCCCTCACACACACACGCACACCCACACACAGAGGGAGTGAAAGAGGGAGAGAGGGAGAAAACAGGGGAGGGAGCGGCAGAGTGGGGGTGCCTGTGTCCAGACATTGCTCACGGATGCATGCGGCCTCCGTCAGGACACATAAATTTTATCTGAGGGTCGCGTGTGATTGTGATGAATGCCAGGCAGGTTCGCAAGAAGGGCAGGGTTAGGAGAGAGGGGGGACAGTGGTGAAGCTTGTGTGGCCAAACAAATAGACGCAAAATCCCAAATTAATTTGCAGGCGGCTGACCAGCTCCCTCACTCAACTCGAGGCGACTCCGACGTGTTGCCCAAAGTGTTGCTCGGTTCGCCTTCATGCACAATCAGCAGGCAGGCCTAACAAATGGCGCTGCATATATCAGGCCAGCTGCAGGTGTGCCACCGAGTGTGTGCGCAGGTGTGTGCGCAAGTGTGTGTGTGTGTGCAAATACCTTCATTATGCAGGGTAACGCGAGCAGCGTGTAACGAAATCATCTCAATGTTTTTTCTTTCGTTTCCTTCTTTTCTTTTTTTCTGTGCCAAAGCATTTAATATCAATTTTCAGCTCGCAACATGCAACATGTAACATGAACCGGAAAGGCCACTGCACCCTGAGAGGGTGGTGGGGCAAGCAGGCTAAACGACTCAACTCAAGTTGTGCCCCAAACTAATATCCGGCTGCGTATCGTGCAGCTAATCGGGGCAACGGCAACGGCAACGGCGGAGGCGGAGGCAGCAACAATGTCTGCTCCAATTGTTGCTGGCCATTTGCATTTTGTGTGTGTGGCTTTTTGTATGAATTGAGAAACGTGTGCTTGTGCCACGCCCAGGCCGAAGGCACAAGCACGCAACGTGCCACATGCCACATGCAACATGATAATAGCTCACTTTGCATACAAATTGCAACGGGAGCCGGCGCGAATCGCAGACAATCAAAAAAGAAAAGAAGGCGGGGAGAGCAAAGCATGAGGAGAGAGAGGGATGACAGGAGAATGAGTGAGGAAGAGGGATAGAGAGAGAGTAAGTGAGAGAGAGAGGAGAATGCGAGGCAGAGTGAGGCAGACGATGTCAAAGTTGGCCATAAATTTGTAATAGATGCCAGCAGCAGCGACAACTATGAGTTCGCTTTCAATACCAAGTAGAACAACAAACAGACGGACAGAGAGGCAGATAGAGTGGCAAAGAAAGAGAGAGAAAGAGAGAGCGGCGGGTGGACAAGAAAACATTGGCGAAACTTGGCTACCTTAACGTAAATTCATTTTACAAGGCAATAAATAACCAGGCCGAGCCGAGGCAGCATGATTAACATGCGGTCGCAGCTCGAAAGGATTGTCTGCGGTTCCAGCGGGAGTAGGCGCACTACATGCGGTGCAGACAGGGACAGCGGGAGAGTGAGAGGGAGGGAGAGGTTGGACCTGCTGCTTATAGAGTCGCATTTATGCGAGTCTCTTCACATTGATTTTATTAAGGCGAAGGCGTCTGCAAAGGGAATTTCAATTTAACTCACAGCAGCATCGCCAGCCTGGACAAGGCAGCTGGCATGGGAGGTGAGGCACTGGCACATCCTGGACTATGATAAATTGTGGCTGGGCTGGACTGTAACGGAGTCGATACAAAGAGTTATGAACACGACTTGACCTCAATAGGCATTTAAATATAAATCAAATGCTCGAAATAAACCCAGACTCAGTGGGACAACCGCAGCGGCGAAAGGATAACGGGACAATGGGACACTGGGACAGTGGCACACCACGGGGCACCACAAGGGGGATGACATGTTGTGGCATGTTGTGTTAACGTTGACGCTGGCCATGCCGGGGGCAAGACTCCTGGCCGGGCCAAGGTCAAAGCGTGGCAAAGGCTTCCCACGCTGCCTTCCTGTTGCGCTAGGGAGAGGAAAGAGACAGAGGGAAGGAGGTCTGTTGACTCCACGCCCTGATGAATTAGTCTTCTACCCCTTCCTTCCTTTCCCTTCCCTCTCCACTGGCAACTCCAAACGGATTTCGTATCTAAATCTGAATTCGAATACGCATCCGCTTGCGCTGCGATTGCTTTTGTTTTTGTGCACGGGGCGTATGGGTGATAAATGGGTATCACGTGGCGCATGATAAATGTTAATTTGCCAGCCCAAGCAGCAGCAACAGCAGCACCGAAGGCGTAAGCCAAGCTGCCACGCGTTGCTGCCGCCGTTAAGCATCTTCGACAGCTTTAAGGCCTTTCGCGTTCGCATTTGCAACACATGTACGGCTGCCATTGGGGAAATGTGTCGTAAGCTTATTGCAATCCCCAAACATACACGCACACATACACAATGCAGCACGTCAGAAACAATCAATGTAATTGCTTAATGCAGGAGCAGCCTCGCCGGCAGCCAGGCCAATCCTCCCCCACCTCAACTCGAGGCGAATTCAATCCTCAAACCATTCTGGGGGCGCTGCCAGGGCCAATGCCAGGCTTGCGTAATTGCAATTCACTTTCAGCAGCAGCAAACGATGCACCGTTTCCGTTTCCGTCGCGCTCAGCTAGAGATGAGCGCGTGAGTTGCTCAAAAATTAAAGTCAATGTGGCAGAAAGAGGAGATGAACAGCGAGAAGCATTAATGATGAGGAAGGTAAGAAAAGTGAGTTGTTGAAGGGGTGAGAAAAAGGAAGGGAGGGAGTAAGACAACTGAAGAAAGTGTGAGAGAGATAGAGGGGGAGAAAAGGAGACTAAGAGTAAGATAAAAGAAGTAAAAGAAGGAGAGAAAGTTAGGGGCAGAGAAACAGAAGGAGAAAGACAAAAGAGCAAGAGTCAGAAAAAGATAGACAGAAGGAAGAATTAGTTAATCTACCTCTGCTTTGTCTCTCTCTCATCTCTCTCTTTATATCACTCTTTTTTCTCTCTTAGCAACACTCTTTCATTATTTCATCTATTTCTTTTTTTATTTAACAAGTCCCTTGTCTCTCTTTTTATTTCTATCTTTCAACTTCTTCTTCCTGTTTCTCCGCCTTGCCATCTCTTCTTCTCCCTTTTATTGTTTCTCCCTTTCCCTTCTTCTTCTTTTGTCTCTTTTTTTCATTTTCCCCCTCCATGTTTTCCTTTGTCTACCCTCACTAACTTTCTCTTTCTTCCTTTCTGAACCGATCATCTGCCTCTGCCAGTGCGCACTCTCAACTTAGCTCCTCTCATCTCTAGTCTCTAATTCGGCAAGCACACTCTTGCACACACTTGTTCACACACACACACACATCCACACCATGGCAATATGTCAAAATCCATTTAATGCTCGAAACTGTAAGCAGCTTTCAGTTTGAAGTTTAATTTTCTCTCTCTTTGATTTACGCAAACTAAAAAGCACTTCACAATGCACAAGCCTGCCCCTTGGCAGATCCCCTTACCCCTCACTGCTGCTCAAGTTTGGCAAGTTCGAGCTGCACCCAAACACACATACACACACACACACACTTGCAACTATTATCTATAGCAGTGCTATTTACACAGGTTTCACTCAGTTACCGTAAGCAGAGAAGGCAGGAGAAGAGAGAGGGAGAGAAGAGTTGGGGCTACTTGACTCTCCGTCTCTCTCTCTCTCTGTGTTGACCATTGACTGGCTGAGAAAACAATTCTTGTTCGAATTGTTCTAGCACTTGCAACAGCAGCAGCAGCTGCACAAGGATTTTCGCTTTGTAATTCAACTTTTTGGTGCTTAGCCAAAATGAAAAAGCGTTGATTGCACTGGTTACTCTACACACAGTTCCCTCACTCTCTGCATTCCCCCTCCCTCTCTTTCCCCTTTTCCCTGCCTTGCACTGCTGCTGCAAATCAACATGCATCAACATGTCCTGCTGCTGCTTGCCACTTAAAGCTATTGAAAAGGTCACAGCGCGTCACTCAACTGGCTCGCGTTCCCTCGGGTAGAAAGGGAGGTAAAGGGGTGCCCCCACTGTGCACAGCTGTGGCCACGACTTGAGCTGACCATTTTATTTATTAAAATATTTATTTAAATGCATACAGATGCTGTCGCAAATGTTTTCATGACGTTGCCAACAATGAAAACAAAAGGCGGCCAAATGGAAATAATAAAACTGAAAACTGGCAAATGTTGTTGTTTGTTGCTCTTGCTTTTGTTGTTGTTGTTGCTGGTACCGCGCGCTGTGCATATAAAACTGTCAGACACGTTGCAAAAAAACAACGAAACAAAACACAGGCAAAAAACAAAGACAACAACAGCAAGAACAACAGCAAGAGCAACAAGAAGGCGCGAGCAAGGAGGGCAAAGCTAAGTCCAAATGAACACAAAACACAGCAGTGAACAGTGAACAGCGAAGTGCCACGCCCACTGGCGCCCACCCATAGCGAGACACTCACATGTCTGGCCATAAAAAGTCACTCAAGTGGTATTAAACGTACCGCCAAGTGCAGCGGGAGCAGGAGCGGGGGGAGGGCAACAGCAACAGCGCACACAGGAAACGGAAACGGAAACCCGAATGGAGCTCCAGAGATGGTCCCACACACAAACACACTCACACAGGGCGCACACAAAAGGTTAAGACTGACTGCCTACACTTGTGGCCATGGCAGAGCATACAAACGTAGCGAGTATTAGTTCTCATTCCCCCCCTCGCTCTTCGTCGCACTCAGTCAGTTAGTGACTGGGCAGCGGCAACAATAATAGAACAAATATACCAGAAAAATGGCCAGAAATGGCAAATGGCTTTTTTACTCGAGGTGACAATAACGCTATACCCTTTCGTTCCAAGAGGAGACTGATCTTTGACCTGCTTGAGAGCGAAGGCAAAGTAATTTGTCGTACGCGCTGGAATGTAGGCAAGCGTTTTTTGAAAGGCAAACAAAGTGTACTCAGTTTTGCAAGTGCAGCCAAGTCGGTTGGTTTTGGGAACAGTTGTCAAGCTGCTATAGCTATAGTCAGTGTTCCCAGCTGGTGGTTACTGTTACAAATGAAGGGGAACAGTGACTCGTAGCGCAGCTGCTGCCAAAATAATGTAGAGTGTTTACTGCATTTAAATTTATTACACGCGCTTGAAAGTAGGCAATAGTTTTGCTAAGTTATCAGGGGGGGAACAGTTTACGATTAGCGGAGATAAATTGTTTCTGTTTGAGGTGAACAGTTACCGATCCCAGCTTTGAGAACAGTTCACTTTTTTATCCCTTTCATGGCGTCACATAGCAAGTAACTGCACTGAGCTACCCTACACACAGAGCACTCCTCATAGTCCCACAAAAATCCAGCCCAGTTTGATCGGTTTGGAATTGACTTTTCTGCTGCATTCTCCTTCTTTTTTTTTGGTTGACGCGCAATTTTTGATTGAAACCGAGTGGCTTTACCTTTTCTCCAAGTGGGTGCGGTTGTTGGTGTGTATATGTGTGTGTGTGTCTGAGTGTGTGTGCAGCTGACCCCAAAGCTTGTTTATTTGGAGTGCGCTCGGCTGTCGAAGGCATTAGGCATTTTTTACACTTAACTGCCGACAAGAGGAAAAGGTGACCAGCTGTTGCTTCTGTTCTCAATCCCTTACACTCCCCCTTCCCTCTCTCTCCTTCCACTGCTGGACATTTGGCATTTTATTGTGCGCTGAAAGGGAAAAATAAAAGTAATAAGCAAAAAGGGTTGAGTTGTCGCGCAGCTGCGACAAAGTCGAGAAAGAAGAATTAAAAGCAAAGTCCAGAAAAAGAAACCCAAGACTGAGAACAGTTGAAGGTGTTTTCGGGCTAATTTTGGGCGAGTGCTTTCACTAATTGTGGCACTCGCTCGCTGCTTACGCTCACCTGTCCGAGCAAGTCAGAAATGCGCTTAAGTCTGGAGGCAGCTGGAAAATTGGCGGGGAAATGGGGGAAAAACTCGCGCGCTTCAGCTTTGTGCAACTTTTGTGCGCTTAAAGCGCGTTGGGGAAAATTTGCAGCAATTGTTGTGGGGGAAAAGAAAGGGAAAGGGGAAATGAGAGGCGAGAGTGCCAGCGGGGCATGCAACATAAAGTTTTAGCAGCTCATAAAACGCTCAGAAACAAGCGCACAAAAATCGAACGCACATCAAAATTGCAAGCGGGGGAGGGGGAAAAAGCAAAGGGACTGTTGTAGTGGGGTCAGTTGCGTTTCGGGCGAATGGGGCATGCCACTCACAGTTCAAGAGAGCAGAGTGGGGGAAAGACTTCACACGGATTGATTTCGTGCGTTTATTGAAAGCGCAAACAAGGCGAGGCCAATGTGAACTGCGAGTGTGCGAGTGTGTGTGTGTACAACTGTGTGTATGTGTGTGTGCGGCAAGTGCAAGTGCAGAGCAGAGTTTTGTGCAAACAAATGAAAAGCGAGCGCGAAAGCGATGAAAATCAAAAGTTACGACGCTTTGACGGCGGCTGTAAAAAGATTAAACTTGCCACTGCTCAGAGTGCCCGCTTAAGCTCTCCCTTTCACTATGCCACTCTCTCTCTCCACCTCCCTCCCTTTCACTATGGTGTTCTCTATGCCTTGCTCTATGTTACTCCCACTCCCTCCCTTGCAAGTTACCATTTTCGTAGCATACATTCGCGCATGTTTTATAATTTTTTATCACTTGCTTGGCAAATTGTGCAGTCGTAAAACAACAACAACAAACAACAACAATTGGTTGTTATTGTTGATGCAAAACGTGTTCCAATTAAACGTACCCACCCCCGCCCCGTCCGCCTTGCGAGTAGTTAATTCAAATGAAATGCGCGCGAGAGCGGGGCACGTGATACATGCAAATATGGCAAATAAAAATTACAACTCATAAAAAATCGAAGCGTGCTAGAGATGTGTGACAAGCGGAGAAGAGAGGAGAAGAGGGGGTGTGCCGACAAAAAAAAACTGTAATTTATGAGCAGCTGCCAACAGCTGACACGCCCCCCTCACTCACGATTCGCATGTGCAGCCCATAAAAATGAAGACGTATAAAAAATATGCACGACGGCACTTTGCCAAATTGTTCGCATACATTTTGCACAAGTTTCCTGCCTGCCCTCGTCACCCACCATCCCACTCCCTCTTGCTTGCTCTTTATAATGTGTAAAGTTGATTAAAATGTTGCATTTCCGATGGTTGCCTCCGCGCCCAACTCCCCACTGCGCTAATTGAAAGGCGTCACCACTGCGTGCGTCATGCCGAATGTGTTCGCATTTGATTCAATTAGATAAGCAAATATGCCGGCATAGGGAAAGGGGGTAGCTGCTAAGGGGTGTGGGGGGAGTTAAGTAGACTCTGCACGCGTGCCTACGGTTTTGTCCTGTAATTTGTGGGGCCTAAACTGTTGCCAATCAAAGGTTAATTGCGACTGACTGCAAATCAACGAATTTTATTACGTAATCAGGCGTCGATACAAGTGCAGAGCAGGAGAGGCAGCAGCGGCGGAGAGAGAGAGGGGGGGAAGGGGGATAGAGCATGACGGGGAAGTCATAAACTTGTACTTGAACACTCTCTGCCAAGAGCCACATTCATTCACGCACTCACATGCATTTTAATCACATAAAACTCACTTACACATCACGGCAACATTTTGTGCTCTTTGTAAGCGTACGTGTGTGTGCCACTGTGTGTGTGTGTGAGTGGAAATCGCTGTCGTTACACAGCGGGAAAGGGTATTAAAACTTGTGCCCAAAAGTTGTTAATCCACTTGCTGCGAATACCCGAAACTATTCATCAGCTTTTGGCATATTTCAATGTGAAAGGGCTTTGTGTTTTTAAAAGCTTATGAAATGCTTGAAGCATTTTAAGGGTTTAAATATTTTTGATATCATAGACATTCATTGTTTTAAGCTCTTAAATGGTTTAAATTATTTTTACAAATATTAAGAATCACTCAATTTATTTCAAAATATTTTTAAAAGAAGAAATTGTATGTGAAAAATGAATTTTCTTTGCAAACTCTCAACAAAGAAATTTCCGAAAATCTTTTCAATTTATTTTCACTCATTGCACAGCGTATTTACGTTTCGTTTTGAGCCTGCTTCATCGCATGTCGTTGTTGGCATTTTTGTTATTTGTTGTGGTGCCTCGTAGTGCTACATGGCGTATGCGCAACATTTGCTGGCAAACAAATTTATGCGATTACACATAAATCTCCAGCTGCTTTCACTGCTTGTTGCTTGTTCTCCAGACACACACACATCACTCCCCACACACACACACGAACACACATCGAGAGAATGGGAGAGACAGGCGCCAACTAAACCATATAGTTTATGCGAAACGAACCAAAAACTTTCATTTTGCAAACCGAAGAGATCTTAATTTAATAAAGTGCCAGCAGCTAGAAAACTCTCTGTCGAAAGCCAAGTGTGCGAGTGTGCCTGTGTGTGTGTGTGGGTGTGTGTGTAGGTGTGGATGTGGAAATTTGTTGGCTGGCAATGGCAGATAAATCTCAATTAGGGCGACTGCAGTGAATTCATTACGGCAGCAGGCTAAATGATTGGGCCAAGTGCTTTTTCACTCCAACTCTGACGAGTTTTCGCTTTGGTTTTTTTTTATTTCATTTAATATAGTTATACAATAGAATTTCTTTTTTCTTTTCTCCATTTTTCCATTTCTCGTAGTTTTTCGATTTTTTTTCTAGTATTTTTTGTGTGCTGAAGACGATGTTGTGGTTACAGGGCCGCCTTAGAACACCTGCACGCGATGATTCTCACGATCGCAGACGAGTATGTTGCCATTGGACATAATGGCCACGCCCTCGAGTCCTTTGAACTCCGAATCGCCAGAGCCCCAGGAGCCGAAGGTCTTTAGAAAACTGCCATCGGGATTGAAGATCTGTATGCGATTGTTGCCTGAATCGGCCACAAAGATATAGCCCTGATCGTCCACAGCGACACCACTAGAAAGATACAGCATGATATATATAAAAATATATATAGTATCATGATTTGCGGCAAGAATTCATTTGATTACTCACCGTGGAAACTTGAATTGGCCATCGTCGGAGCCTTCGCCGCCCACCGTGGACAGCACTTTGCCATTCACATCGAATATCTGCGACATTAAAAAGAGGGCGGAGAGTGGGCATGGTTACAAGTGTGAAATCTGGAGCATATTTCAATTAAAAATGTTCTGCTGACCAGACAAGCATGAACACGGCCGCAGACAAGCGGACAGAGAGAGAGGGAGTTCAGTGAGAGCTTACCTGAATTCTGTGGTTATTCGAATCGGAAACAATAACACGATTCGTATTCGATACGGCTATATAATGCGGATGCTCCAGCTGACCCTCGCCACGGCCGCAGGAACCGAATTTACCAACGAAGGAACCATCGGATTGGAAAACCTGACCAGATGCGAAACGGAAACGGAACGAAACGAGACGAGAGCGTGTGTTTATAAGTTTTTCAATTTGGTGGCAAGGGAATAATGAGAGGGGAGATGTGCAAATATAAGGCGAGAGCTTCAGTGCGATGGCATCGTCAATGGGTGAAAATCTGCTGCAGGCTGAGCCAGTCGTTCCTGGCAGCTCCATCTGCCTTCTGCCTGCCGTTGCTCAAGTGTGACAAATTGGGCAAGACTCCGTTGGTGGTAGGCGAGAGGAGGGGGGAGGGCCAAGGGTGAGAAAGAGGCAACTGCCTGCTGCGCAGTCTGCCTTCGCTTTACCTCTCCCCTTCTCCGCCTTCTCTACCTTGCTGGTCTCTCGTTGATGATTATAAATATTTGCATGCAAATGGAAAGAGAGAGTGGGGAAGAGGGAGAGAGAGAGAGGGGACAAGGGAAAGAGCGAGAACGCGCGACATTACCTGCACTCTGTGGTTCTCCTTATCGCAAACGTAAATGAAGCCGAGTGCATCGGTTGTTACGCCCCAAGGATAATTGAATTTGCCATCTGCGGTGCCCTGCGAGCCGAAGGCGCGCAGGAAGCGTCCTTGTGGATCAAGCACTTGTATGCGATGATTGTATCTGCAACAGAGAGAGAGAGAGTGAGATGGAGAAAGAGAGAGCGAGAGAGAGAGACAGTGTAGACTTCAGACAGAGTCGACAGTTGAAAGGCAGCCCGTGTAAATGCCCAGTGACAGCATAATGCATACGAAATTTACAACAAAAAACTATCGACCTGGCACAGTACTTATGCCAGAGACTGTGGCACAGTCACGGACTTTAATGAGTGGGAACTTTAAATGAGATTTAAAATTGTTGACTACTTGAAGAAATAAAAAAAAGGTTGATATGGGATAAAAATACATACATAATCTATTTGTAAACTTCCATAATAAGTATCATAAAAATTGATACGACAACTACTACGATAGAACTACCTAGCTATCGTATCTAGAGTCTGATGAAACCTTTTCTTTTAATGACCGTTTACGTTAGATTTAAGTCAAATTACAAATAGTTATTGCCTGCCTTAAGTACCTACTCTGTAGCAAGATCTAATTATCTTAAACCAACCAATAAAGGCAGCATATATATCTGCACATGTACAGCAATCGAGCTTAGCACCTGCTGCCCAACACCTTACAGTCCCTGCAGTCCAATTAGGCTTAGTACAATAGCTTCTTGTGGGCAATCTATAACTAAAACACTATTTTACTACACCTTGTATGCAATTTAAGTAAGGATTACTACGTTCTGCCTATAGTTATAGCTCTGCTGTATCTGCAGCTTAGCCGAGAGCAGCTACTTTAATTCGGGACTTTGCATTACGATGTGAAAACTCTTCTCGCTGTCATTAATTACAAAATGGCCGTGTAGCGAGCTCATTACTGTGCCGGAACTTTAGCCTGTCAATGGCGAATGGGGAATGGGGTAGCTACACCAGTGACGCACTTGGCATGCTGGTCTGCACAGGAAGAAGGGGGAGGGAGAGGTGGAGGAGGTAGAAAGGTGTCGGAGCCCGCTTTGGGAGGAGGTGTTGGGCTTAGGCTAAGCCGCTTAACGTGCAAAATCAAAGTTGAGGCACACAATGAGGCTGGCCGTGCACAACGACAACGACAACGACAACGACGACGGCGATGGTGCTTAACGAGATTTTTCGTCAGACAATGACAGCCCGGATGAAGCATGAAGATTGCCTGCCCCAAATACATGTGTGCCAGTGTGTGTACACCAGAAAAAAAGGTTAGCAGGCTTAAACTGGCAGTGGGGGAGTGAAAGGGAGGCAGAAGTAGCCTCGGCTGGCGCACATGTTTCTCATTAACGCGGCTATTATGCGCTTAGCCATGCCAATTACCAGCACCAGAACCACGAGCAGGAGCTGGAGCAGGAGCAGGACAAGCTGCCTGCGTTGCACATAAAGCTAAGTCCGAGAATTAATCATGGAGTATTGTTTCGACTTAATTAAAATGCAGGCCAGCAGCAGCTGCCTGGCCAGGAGCAGCTGCCCTGGGTGGGTTAAGATAACAGAGGATTATGACTCACCTATCGGCTATGATGTACTGGCCGATGCGATTGACCGCCACGCCGGCCAGGCAATCGAATTCGCCCTCGCCGTTGCCATATTCGCCAAACTCCTTGACAAAGATCCCATTCGAATCGAAGACTTGCACGCGATGATTCGATGAGTCCGCAACGACGATGCTATTGTCGGGCCCGACGGCCAGGCCGCGGGGCCACGTAAAGGATCCGGGCTCGCTCCCCCGGCCCCCCAACTGGAACAGCTGCTGCCGCTTGCGCAGGTATACCTGTTTAGGGATAGTACCTCCGGTTATACCGGCTGCTGCTGCTGCTACCGTAGGGGACGTAGGGGAGCCTAGCCCGTTTTTTGACCCGTCATCGTCGGATGAGGCCAACTCGTTGGCCTGCCGCAACGGCAGACCCAGGCTCAGGCGTCGCGACACATCGCTCGCCGTGCTGCGGCCCGTGGCAGAGCCAGCACCAGCAGAGCCGTGCGCATGCGAAGTGGTCGCCGTCGAGGCGTGACTATCGCGTGCGCCGCCAGCACTGCTGCTGCTGCCTGCACTGGGTGTATCCTTGGAGTTCTTGCTGCCGTACTTGCTCTTCAGGTAGCGTGCCCACGAGCTCAGCGCTTCGCCATCCTTGTTGTCTGTGGAGCTACTTGCCAGCGCACTGCGTGATGATCCTGCACTGCGATCGGCTATGGGCGAATTGTCGCGTGACTTGAGCGCGTGCGATGAGCGACTGCGTGATAGATCACTGCTGCCATAGCCACTGTATCTGTAAGGATATTGAAGAGCAGGATTAGCCAAAACTGCCAGGCAGGAGAGCAGCAACGAAGCTATGCAGGAAGTAGAAGGTATTTGATGCAGTGCAAGTTCTAGAGGAGCACGCACTGCATCGTTATCTTCTTCTATCCACTAGAACTCCTCGTACTGCCCTCGCTGGCTCACTGAGCACATTTCTCGCTGTTGATGTTTTTGTTGCTGTTTTGGGGTATACGAAATGAATGTGGAGATGAAATGAGGCGCGCGCTAGAGAACTAAGAATGGGCACTGCATGATGACGAACTGACTGAGAGACTGCATGACGAACTAAATGATGAAGAGAATGACGAACTGAATGACGAACTGAATGACGAACTGCATGACGAATGAATGACGAACTGCATGAGCGACCGCATGAGATTTGTACAGAGTATTGAGAGGGGTAGAGAGAGAAAGAGAGAAACTCTGCTGTTAATTTCGGTTAATTTCAACGCGCAGTTTAAATTTTAAATTTCATTTTGGTTTATCGCGAAACAAAAATAAATTCCAAATTAAAATAATAATGAATTAAAAACTCAAAACGAAATCAAAATTTGTATAATCAAATAACTTGAATTAGTGTGTGTAGAGTGCAACATAAACGAGAACGAAACGTGAAGAACGTGGGACGCAGCACGCAGTGGAAACTCATAAAAAATAAAGAAAAGGAAACTCATAAAAAAGAAATTACAAAAATCAAAAATAGAATTATTTTTCATATATAAGTAGAACACACTCTGGTGGGCGGGGCACGAGGGGGCGGGGCAGCACACACGCACAATGAAAGCGCCCAAAAAAAACAAGGAGAGAGACAGAGACAACTTCACTGCTTATGCGATATACATATGCGATAGTTATACGATAGATATATACAACCGATAGCGCGCATCATATAAAGTATATATATACAGGAGGGGATTGAATGGTTGGTTTTCAGTTTGGTTACTCTCTGCGCACCTTGAGGCCAGGTAAGCGGATGGCGACACAATGGTGGGTGACACGGGCTCATCCAGATCCTCGTCCTCGTTGCCAAACTGATGTGAGGATCGCGAGCGGGCCAATCGGGTGCGTCGCTCCTTCATGGCCAAATACCGGGAGCGCCCTGTGCCGTAGCGGCTGTCCGAATCATCGCCGGTGGCGGCATCCTCATCGAACGAGGCGGTGGGCGTGGATAGCGAGGGTTGCGTTACAATGGCGCTGCTCTTGCTCTTGTTTAGAAAGCGGCTTGTGTAGCTACAAAAAACGTTTGATAGTTTGTCGATATCGATATCGATAGTTTCTTTTTTTTACGATATTGCGATTTGTTGTTGCTTTGTGGTTGCTGTTGTTTTTGTATTTTGCATTGCCTCTTGTTGCTTGCCGTGTGAGGTCAAAGGTGAGTCTAGTTTTGTGTGTGAGTGTGTGTGTCTCTTC
The DNA here is from genome assembly GCA_018904595.1 of Zaprionus indianus. Classification (NCBI taxonomy): domain Eukaryota; kingdom Metazoa; phylum Arthropoda; class Insecta; order Diptera; family Drosophilidae; genus Zaprionus; species Zaprionus indianus. The sequence goes on from JAEIHA010000152.1 coordinate 2,842,180, forward strand.
GTGTGTGTGTGTGTGTGTGTGTGGTGCTAGCTCAAAAAAGTTTCTCGTAAGCACCTTCTGCGCGACCGCTTAATGAACTAAACTTTTTAACTAGCTTAAAAATCAGTGTAACGAGTTCAAGTTCGACTCTGTTGTCGGTTCTCGGTTCTCGGTTCTCTGGGTTCTGGTTCGTTCTCCTCCGCCTCCACTGATTAGGCAACCAAATTCAATTAAAATACAAAACGAAAAAACCAACAATGCGCTCGCACAAAACTTTCTAATTAAATTCACAATTTCACATTATCGAAAAGTTAAACAAAGTAGCAGAAAGTTAGCTATGCTACGGGAGATAGACACAGAGAGACAGAGAGACAGTTTTGGGTTAGGCAACAACTACACATACAATACATACAAACAACTACAAAGCAACAACAAAAAGTAGTGGGTGGGGTACTTAAAGAACTACTACGTATACAGACACGCATACGCATACACAGATTGCACACAGAAAAAAGCTCATTAATATGGTATTATTTTAAGGCAGCTTGCAACTCAACTCGTTGACAGCGCACAAAAGTAGGCAAGGCTTTTTGCCTCGCGCGCGCTTATCGATTGCATTCGCCGCCGCACAACAATGAAAGAAAGAAATAAAGCAGGGAGAAAAACAAGCCAGAACGTGAGTGAGAGAGAGGGGAGAGCGAGAAAAAGCAAGAGGAAAAAGTGAAACCGATTCCTGTGGCATGTTTGAGTTGGTTAATTGCTTTGCACTTGTTTGCAACATAACAAAAAATCGCATGCAATCAATGAAATGAATGAGTGAAAATAGAGTGGAGGAGGAGGGGAGACGGGGCGGAGTAAAGCGTAAGCTGCAAAAAAGCCAAATTCCCCCATTAAAATATATACATACTATAAATCAAGGAGTATATAGCATATTGATTTCACATTGTTTGTCAGGCTGCAAAAAGGGAAAGGGAGAAAGCTGATTGATTTCAACAATTGCTGCCAATTGGCACTTCGCAACAACTTTTAATTATATTACGCAACAATTGACCAAGGACTCGCATTTAAGACGCACACGCACACACACACACACACAGAGAGACTGTGACTGAGACCTCCGACAGAGAGTCCCTTTCACATCGATGATGACAACAACCCTTTTTGCGGGAAAGGTCAATGAAAAGTGCCTGAGAATTGAATTGAATTGAATTGAAGTTGTGCTTTCAGCCACTGAGTGGTTGCTTTCAACCGGCGTCAGCAGCCAAGCGGCGTGTGCGTCGACTTCAACGTTCTCCATCTCGGTCTCCTTCTCGGTTACCCCCCTTTCCCTTCCGCTTCCCCATCCACTTCTCATTCCCCTCTTCATCACTGTCAGGTTCTTGGGTACCTTCTGACATTTAGCAGCGTTAACAAACTCGAAACGCTGTAAGCCTCTTGAGCTTCTGCCTGCCTGCCTTCCTTTCTTCCTCCCTGCCTGCCGTCTGCTACTTAAAAATATCAGCTGACTGCAAGGTATGCGTATATATTATGTGTACTATATATAGATATGCAAGGGCTGCTCAGTAAAAATCTGTTCCACTCGAGTGTCTCATAAATATGCGCTGAAAATGCCAAAGGGAACTGTCAATGGCAGCTTGGGTGATGATGACAAAGGTGATGATAAGAAAGGTGTCAGTATATGTTATATAAAATGATCTATACCTAACTCATATATGTTATAATACAAGGCAATTAAGGCTTATACTTCCAAGTTCTCCCTACAATCCCAGCACTATATATGCCCAAAATAAACATGAATTCTTTTGCTCAGACTTTTCTTAAACTTCTCTTACTGCTTCCCCATTATTCCCCCTCCTTTATCCGCTCTATAAGTCAACAACTTCCCCCCCCCCCACATCCCTACTTGCTAGAATTGTTGCTGCAGTGATTGATGTGGCATGACATAATGACAGTAATGGCTGAATAAAAAGTCAATTTGTGAATGCAAGTTGCACGTTTAATGGCACAACAAATAAGTAAGAAAAAAAAAACATTACTAAGTACAGGAAAGACACACAGAAACAGATAGGGAAAGTATGAAAGAGTGAGAGAGAGGTAGGGAGAAATATTCAGGGGGAATATTTCTGCAGCTGCTTCTATTTATGTGATTTGGCGTGTAACATCCGCAAGGCGCTTTCGGTAGCGGGCCCGGTAGGGTCTACTTATGTACGGTAGGCTAAGGGGCAGTGCGCTGCAAAGACGAAACGACAGAGAGAGAGAGAGAGAGACAAGAGAGATACATATATAGAGAACTAGATAGTTGGGGTAGTGCACGAGGGGGGAGGGGGGTACGGGACGGGGCTTTCTTCTAGCAAGTTTACCTAGAGCTGGCTGCGCTGCGCTGCTCTACGCTGAGCTGGGCGGGGCTGGCTGGCTGTCAATTTATGTGGATGTTATGAACAATTTGACAATTTGACGCCACACGAGGCGTATGAGCAATAAAATGGCCACGACGCTGTTAATGCCAACATGGAGCAATTGTTGTTGCAAGCTGCAGCAGACAAAAAGAGATGACAAACACACTCACGCACACACTACTACAAATACATATACATATACAAAGACATATACAAACGAAGGGTGAACAAAAGCATTTCTTGCATTCCGCATAGAAAACAATTAATTTCGTTATGCATATCAATTTAATGCGAATTTGTTTTGACTTTATTGTTGCTGCATGAGCAACTGCATGTGTCTGCATGTGTGTGTGTGAGTAAGTTATGCGACTAATTAAAAATTTCAATTAATCGCTGGCACTTTGTTGTTGTCATGTGCTAACTGTAATTTGATTATGGCAACTGAATAAACATAAAAACAAAATATGAAAACAGTCTGCAATAAAAAAGCTGAGCATTTTTGCCTGACTATTGAATACCCTGTAGTACTGAGACATTTTTGGGGTATAATATGAATGCAAGTAATATGTTTAAAATGTTTTTAAGCTCAAGAGATATTTGTATAATAATATTGTATGATACATTGATTGAACTTTAAAAAAAGAAAGGAAAGTTAACTTTACTTTATAATTTCTTAATAAATAAAAAAGATCTCTCTGTATCAAAATGATTACCGGAAGGAACCAATTCGATTATATACTGCCTAGTAATGAATTCCCTTTTAATATGTACGAATACTTATATCATGTGGAACTGTTGCCTTTAAACAGGGTATTAACTCTCCTATCAGACCATTGCGATGCGCACATGACAGTGCATTTATTTATTTTGCATGCTCGCATAGTATCAATGAACATATATGTATCTGTGTGCGTGTGACCTGGTATGCGTGTGCATGTGTGTGTTGCGCATTATATTCATATATTTTGTTTAAGGTCGAAAATCAATAGTCAATTAGTCGCCAAGAGATGAGCCATGCTTCGGTTAGTTCGAACAAACTGAATAGATTTTCATTAGCTTAGATTTTCTTTTGGTAAAGTTTCTACTTTGTTAGCTTTTCATTTTGATTAGTTCATTTGTTAGTTCTTTCTTAGATTGTGGCTTGGAAATTCGGATGGAAATACCTGCTGCTGCCGCTGCCACTGCCATAGCGATCCTCGCTAGAGTCTGCCAGATGATGTGCAGCCGGCACGGGGCGTGTGCGCGTTGTGCTGCCGCTGCCGTAGCCACTGCTGCTGCTGGTGGTGGAGTTGGGCGTGGTGTAGTTGCTGCGCGAAGACGTCGCTGCATTGGAGTCATCTCGCGATGCACGACGCGCCTCAAGACGATCGCGATACGAGCTGCCAGTCGATGCCGACGATGCTGACGTGGCTGCTGTCGCTGTGGAGCTGGCAGCGCTGCTTGGCGTCGATTTGGTTGCATTGCTGCTGCCACTGCTCGCTGCGGCGCTCGTCTTCGGCTTACTGCTCTCCGCCTCCGACTCGGATTCGGACTCTGAGCTGGTTTCCTCTTCGGTGCTAGACTCTGACTCGGCCTTCTTCTTGTCGGCGGCGCCGTTGGTGCTGCTGCTCGGATTGCTGTGCAAGAAGCGGCTCACGAACGGTTTCTTCTCGGGCGTCGCTTGTGCTGCGACCGTCGACTCGCGCTGTGTCGAGTAACGGGCCGTGCTGGGCGCCTTTTGCGAGGCTGCAGCGCTACTTGAGGCTGAAGCCGCCGCTGCTGCTGCTGCTGCTGCCGCTGCGCTGGCTGAACTCTCCGTGGAGGCGCTGCTGTCGCTGCTGCCGGAACGCTGCGTCTTCTTGACGGCGGCCACCTGGGCGGATACTGCCGGCTTGGACTGTTGGGTAGGAGTGGGAGTTGCATCAGAGTCTGTGGCGCTGTCTGCCTGTTAGTTGTTGTTTGTTGTTGTTGTTGTTGTTGTTGCAAGGGTTGCAAGCGAGCAAACGAAACGAAATGCAAGTTGAAACGAGAGAGAGAGAGAGAGAGAGAGAGCGAGAGAGAGATCGATCGATATGCGATGCGTGATGAGCTGTATGTACATGTGAATGTGGATGTGCATGTGTGTGTGTGTGTGAGTGCAACTGACAATATGCTGTCGGCTAAAATGGGAGGTCGGGGTGCGGGGGGCGTGGAACTGCAAGCGGTACTAGGCGCATGTCAAACTCAGGCACACAACAAATTCGACGATCCATTGTCGTTGCAGGGCGAGGGTCGCTCGATACATTTGCCACAACTCCAATCAAACATAAATATAATAAAATGATTTATGTAAATGTCATAAATTGCACAGAGTTGCCCCTGGCAGAGTTGTCGCCTGTTTACGCAATGTATCGAGCAACCTTTTGATGAGTATTCAAAAAATGCCCCGAAAATACTTGATAACAAAACAAGACAAATATGCAGCGAGTGCGCGCATATGTCAAGCACACACACACACACACACACACACACTCACACACGCACACACATGACGGAAGCAGCGACGCTGACAGTCATGATTGAAATGTTCCCATTGAACTTCAGCACGAGCTGCGGGCAACAATGCACTGCGGAAGAGGGAGCGGGAGGTAGGGGAAGGGAAGCGGGCAGCACACGCACACCCACACACACACACACACACACACACAGACAAAGCGTATATTTACAGCGGACATCAGAAATTTGTGACAATGGAATCAAACGAAAAGAAAGAAAAAAAAACGAAAACAAACAGAAAAACAAGAGAGGGAAATGGAAAATGGCATGGGGTGCTCGCTTTGGCAGCTTTTAGCTTGTTTTTTTTTTGGCGATTTGGCGGTTTTTTTTGCTTTTTTTTTCTTAGCTGTTTCTGCTTCTGGTCAAAATCGAATAGAGATATTTAGTAAGGTTTAAGCAAATTAACATCACTACCACATCGTTTGTCCACTTGCAAGAACAAAGAGAGAAAGAGAAAAGAGAGAGAGAGAGAGAGAAGGAATAGAATTGCAAAATAATAGAAATTACTCGAGTTGATTTTTTGCGGTTTCATTTGTTTTTGCTCACACATAAAAAACTGTGCTCTGTTTTATTTGGTAATCTCTAACTAAGCCATAAACGACAAGGTAATCGATGTTAAATTACTCTATATAGTATGTATGTGATCGGGTTGTGAGTGTGTGTGTGTGTTCGTTGCCTAACGGTTCTTCGTCATCTTCTTCTTTTCTTTTTTGTTTTTTGTACAATTTTCAACAATTTCCGTTGATGGGTCGAAACTTTTCATCGAGTGATTTCTTTTTTGTTCTTTTTTGTATTATCACATTCTGTTTTTTTTTTTGCAAGTGTATTCGTTGTTTCGGCTTGGCCGAAGGGCTTTTTTTGGGCCATTCGTCGATTAGCTGGCCTTGCTTTTATTACTATTATTATTATTATTATTGTTGTTGTTGGAAAAGGTTTGACCCAAAACGGCATTAAAATAAAATGAAAGGCGTTCACAAGACACAAATAAATAAATAAACATAAACGAATGAAAGACAGAAAGAAACTTAACGTACACATAGAACAAAACATTTGTTAGGGCGCAGGAATAAGGATAAACAGTAAACGGTAAAAGGTCAACTGGTAAACGGGTAAACGGGCGAACAGGTAACGGGTAACGGGTAAAGTAGTTAACGGTTAACATTAAGTTATAGTTTAAGTTTTTCTTTTTTTGTTTTTTGGGTTTGTTGCTTGTTCAGTACAGACTTACGCGCGAGCGGGGGGAAGTGTGAACGGCGACAACAAATAAAGAAGAGCTTGGACAATAGTATAAATAACATATTTCTTTTTTTCATGGCAAACATGGCGTATACGCAACGTGTGTAACAACAGAATACTGTGCAGCCGGCGTGTGTGTGTGTGAGTGTGTGAATTAGTGTGAGTGTGTCTTGTGTGTGGCACGTGGCAGCTAACGAACTGAGGGCGCCTACGCTCCTAATCCTAATCCTGATCCTGCTCTAACTCCTCCGAGTCTGTAACCTCCTCCTCTTCCTCTGTGTACTCTTCTTCTTCTTCCTCCTCATCTTCATCTTCTGCTTGCTTCTGCTGCTCATCTTCATTCTCTACTTTTTCATCTGTTGCTGCTTCCTCCACTGCTGCCTCTGCCTCCTTCTGACTATCGCTTATTATCTGCTCATTGTGCTCTGGCTCCTTGTCCGCCAGCTCATCCTCTGGCGGCACAACATTTATCACTGGCCCCGTCTCACGTTCGCCACGCTCTTCACTCTCCTCACTCTCACTGGCTGTCACCTCAATATACTCGTACTCCGAGGAGGATTCATTGTCATCTGCATTGTCAGGCACAGCGAGTCTTGCCACTGCCACCTGTTGCAGCTCTTCCGGCTCTGCCTGAGGCTCTTCCTGCGTTACCTGCGCCTCCTCCTGCTCCTCCTCTTCCGCTTCTTCCTCTTCCTCACTCTCACTTTCCGTCTCGCTCTCAGACTCGTTGCTGCCACTGCCGCTGTCGCTGCTGCTGCTGCTGTCATCGTCACTGGCCACGCCCACTTCTTCTTCATTTGCCTCATTCACACTTACCTCAGCTCGCGGCGCCGTCGTCGCAGTACGCACTGGAGATGCCGTCGCCGCCTGATTGCTGCTGCTGTCGCTCTCCTCGCTGCCGCCCTGTCCGCCACGCTTGAGGGCTGTCACACGTTCCGTGTTGGGTCGCTGCTCGCTGCTGGACTCGCCATCAGCCGTGGAGCTGGCCGCAGCTGCTGCTGTCTTGCGCTTCTCATCCGCAGCCGCTGCAGACTGTTGATTCTTCTGCTGCTGCCTCTGCATGGCGGCCTTCTGGTTCTGAATGGCAGCCTGCACTGCAGCCTGTGCCGCGACAGCTGCATCCGACTTCTTCTCCTTCTTCTCCTTGCCAATGTCGGCCAGACGTTGCACCACACGCGAACAATCGCTCAGCCGTATGATACCACTCAGCTGGCCACGCGACACATCTTCGCTGTCCAGTACGCGATCCTTGCGCTTCTCAATCTCCTGCTGGCGCTGCTGCTGCTGCTGTTCGCTGTCCGAGTCCTCGTTCTGATGCGAGCGCACAAATCGCGAACGGAAGCGGCCCGATTTGCCGGCACGACTCGTCGGCTCGTTCTCGTAATCATTGTCGTAATCGTACTCGCCGCTGCGTCCATAGCTGCGATCCCCGTAGCGATCGTTGTCCTTGGCCGCAACACGCTGTGGTCGCTCGCCGAACTTGCGACCGCCCAGAACAGGTTCATCGTTGTAGCCCCCGCGCTCCTCCTGCTGGCGGAACTGTGTGGCCAGACGATGATCGCTCTTGGAGCGCATCAGACCCGGTTGCAATGCACTGGGCGGTGCCAGGTGGGAACTGCTCACAGAGCCACCTGGCGTTGAGTGGGGCGCAATGTTCAGATCACCAAATGTGGCCAAATTCATGACCAACTGATTGGGATCGATGGACACAATGAAGCGCACCCGACGACTGTAGTCGTTGTTCTCGTACTCAAAGTGACGCAGGAACTCGACCGTTTTCAGGAAGATCTCTTTGGTGTCCATCAGTTCGCAGTCATCCCATTCGACCGTGTCGTTCATGTACTTATCGACAATGTCGCAATTGCTGGTGATGTTTGTGATCTCCAGATCGAGATTCTCTTTCAGCGTTGTCAGATTGCGCAGTTCGACGGCCAAATAACGATCGATTTCGCCCTTCAACTGATCGGAGCGATCCTTAATGGCCTTGGTAATGCGACGATAGATCTCGTCAATCTCCTCCGTCACACTGACCGCGTTCGTCTGCAGACTCAGCGTGTTCTTCTCGATGATGGCCAGCGAGTCCTGCAGCCGATGTAAACTGCGACGAATCTGTGCGGGAATGAAGTTAGTTTAGATATATAGAATATATTCTTGATTGATTTGAGCTGGACTTACCTGTGAGTTGAAGCGAGTGATCTCTCGCCGCAGTATGTCCATGTGGGCACTCTTGCAGTCCTCGCAGATCTTCTTCTCGCAGTGCGCACAGTGCGACAGATAGGCCTTCTCGGAGCAGACGCCGCAGCGCTCCATAATTTGACCTGCAAAGAGAGGAAGGGAACATTAAATGGGATGATTAGATTGTGAGCTCCGAGGCGGAGCCTAGATATAGAACATTTCTGGCATTATAACTCTATGACGAAGAATGAAAATGAAACACTAATGTCACTTCCACTGCAAAACGTTTCTTGAGCCTATTTAGCATGATCTAAGACCCCAACTGCAGTCATCAATCGTCATCAGCCTAAATCTAATGACTCTTCAGCTTGACAACGCATGCCATGTTCAAAACATTCCATTTTGGCCACAAAACAGCCGTCAGTCAGTCAGTGCAGATAACTGCAGTGCAATTGGCATTCCCAACTCGATGGCAGTGCAAATCACAGCACGTTCGATCTATTGGCATTCCGTTTTCGACTTGTTTAGCATTGCCAAAAAGAAAGAATAGAGAGAAGAGAGAGAAAGGAGCGAGCCAGAGCATTCATGTTAACCATCCACTGACTTGTCGCACTCACTGTAAAACTCGGCAATCAAATGCCAAGCGACAGGCCGCCAAGCCATCAATTTGCACTGCCAGAGCAGCAGCAGCAACAACAGCAACAGCAGCAAGAACAAGTTGCGATTGTATCAAGACTGCGATTGCACTTAAAAGCGCATAACATGCCAGCTGACAGGGAGGAGGGGGAGGAGGAGCAGCACACAGTGAAATGCAGCTGGTGCCCAGGACTAATGCGATTTCAAGAGTGTCGCCAAATGCAAGAAATCAACTGCACCTAAGCGCCATTCCATGCTTTACTATACGATACTATATAGTATATACGGTCTCTCGATGTTTATGTGTCGTTGGCAGGCACATCCTGCCGGCACCACATGCCGATGTCTTTTGGCTCGGCAAAATGCAAATAACGAGCCGGAGCAAGTCCCAGTCAGCATTCCCTCCTCGCCTTGTGTTCGACACGCCCCTTTCCAAGCAAGCTGAACAATGCAAACATTTCACAGTGTCCCAAGCGCAGTCACAGTGCGCTAGGAAAGTAAACTTTTCTGCATCAATTGCTGCCAGGACTCCCCCTTCCCTTCCCTGCTCTACCCTGCTCCCCCCTTTTCCCTGCCTTTGCTGCTTTGCCATTGCCTGATGAACTCGCCTCTGGTTCCCAATCTCTGCGGCCTCACTCCGCCGGGCATGACAATAAACTTGCCACACACTCAAGGAATGCCCCTGTGTGGGGACTCTGTGTGTGTGTGTGTAGAGAGAGAGAGGGAGGGGAGCAGGGTCTCCCGCTGCTTGCGCTGCGCCAATAGTTGGCTGTATTTTCTTGTGTAATCATATGGAAAAGTGAATTTGCAAATACTACATGCGATTGCAAGTCCTTGTATCATGGCATTCAGTTATCCATAACAGCGGAGCTTGCTAAGGATTTGCAGCAGCTCAGCACTTGCTCTGGCAGCAGGAGCAACTTTTGATCTCCTTCTTCTTTGTCTTCCCCACAGAGAGTGCGAAATTTGCATAGCAATTGTTGAAAATTGTCAAAAATTGTCAAAAATACTTGAAGCTTTGTCTGCTTATTAACTGCCGCCCTCTGCTGCTGCTGCTCCTGCAGCCTGATTGCGAATACTCAAAGCACTCACTGTTATTTGCATTTACTGATAGGTGTTGTTGTTGTTTTAGTTGTTGTTGTAGTTGCCATTGTCATTTGCAATTTGCTTCGACTATCAACTTTCAAGCTATTTGCATAGTCATGGTTACAACCTGATCCCCAATATGGCCACAATGCAAATTACTCACAGCACTCACAATCACATTCACTCACACACACACACAACGAAACGAACCGAACCGAAATCAATTTGCGTTTGCTTAGTTTTAATTGCTGGCAGCCAATGGAGGAGGCGGGGACAAGGGGCGCGGCCCAACAGAGGTCGCACACAGTAGCTACAGAACACACACAAAGAGCCTGATTTTTAATTGGAAACCAAATATTATATTATGTCCACGGCATTTGCTTTTTGTGTCCTTCTTTGTGTCGCTTCCTTTGAGAGTCGCCGTTTTTATTTTTAAATTTTGCTCAAACGAACAGCGAATTTAATTAAAGCAACATTGAATGAATTATTATGAAAATACTTTGTGGCCAAATATTATCAATTACACAAAGGCTTTTCTTCGATGCACATTATAAAATAATAGCACACAAAGCATTTCACAATGTGCACATCGTAGCTTTGAGCTGCGATTTTAATATGATACAGTTCCAACACACACACACACACACACAGAATACACAGATGGATAAAATGTCAATAACAGTTTTGCAGTTTTGCATGGTGAAACCTGAATATGCAATAACTAAATTCCATTGAACGCTTTGTTTATCTTTGCCAATGAATATTCATTTAGATGCCATAAAGGAAGCAGTTTGTGGTTTGCGGTGAATGCGCTTAGCTTACCTGAGGTGGGGTCCGGCAGCTCGCCGGTAATTTCAATATGCAGCTCCAGAAAACGCTGCAACGTGACGTTGGTGGGGAAGGCCTGCACGCCATTGTAGGGTATACGATGTTCGGCACGGCACTCGGGACACTTAACCTGCAGGCAATAAGAAAATGTTAATAAAATTGCAATTAAATACAATTTCCGCAATTTGCTCATGCATAAGTGCTGCAAAACTGTGCAACGATAACAGCCAAATAATCGATATCACTTTGATGTGTATTTAAAATATACTAAATATGCAACAGTTGACAATAAGCAAAGTGATCTGAATTTATTTTCGAACATAAGCTATCGATAATGTTTGCAGTTACTCAATCGATATAATCTCAAGGGAATTTTGCAACACTTTGCGTCGCTGTAACACGCTTTAAAAACCTCCCACACTGGTGAATATTTTATGTGGCAGGCATCTTTAACGTGTCTTTTGCGCTGATCTCTGTCTCCACTTCTGTGTTGCCTGTGCCCGTGTTGGTAAATTCCCCTGGGGCTTGGCAGCCAAAAGACAGTTATTGTTCGTCGGTTAAGCAGTTTTTGGCAATAAGCCTATTTGGCCAGCACAGCGGATGCTGCTACTACTACACACAATGGCAATGCTTACCAATTATTTGCGTGTTGTTGGCGCCAGGCCAAAACCAAAATTTAAAAATACACAAAGAACAGAGTGAGAGAGAACGAATGAGAGAGGGAGAGCGCGAGGGAGAGGTGGCGGTGTCTATAAGTAGCGCAGTAGACACACGAAATTCGTTTTACTATATATATTATATACACGTAACATATCGTATATGTATGGGATGTAGTACATATAGATAAGTATGCACGATTTATAAGTAAATTTTATAATTTTTCAACAGCGTAAAGCCAAATCGACGCAAATGCGACGCAAGAAAAACAAAAAGGGAAAAACTCAACGGGAATTTCAAGAATATTGAGTTCTCTCGCCTTTCTTGCTGGCTTTTGGACACATTTTCGTGTTTTCATTTCCCTATCATGCGATTTTGTCGGGGCTTTTGCCGAGCGATTTATTAAACAGCTTTCTTGCCTGCCATGTGACGTAGTCGCTGAACAAATGCGCCGCATTTACCCAAATTGCCTCACACACACACACACACGCAGGCAAGCACACTCACATACACACAGACGAGCTTATGCATTCGCAGTGATTATGATTTATGGGTTTATTTCTTGCACACCGAGAGGGGGAGATGTGACAAATGCGTAATCTTACCTGGCGCCGCACATAGTCGACCAGACCCTCCATGCAGGGCTCCATGCAGAAGGAGTGCTGGCATGGCAATAGCTTCGGTATGCGATACCTGTCCAGGCACACGCAGCATGTCAACAACTGTTCGAACTGTTCCATGGTTCACTGCAAGATAGAGACAGACAAAGAGAGAAAGAGAGAGTGAGTGAGGGGAAATCAGACATCATTAGACTTGATTTGATTAGACGACAAAGTCCTGTCAATTTGATATTCATATCATTATAAATTCGCCTGCTGCCTGTAGACTAAGCTCATCATCAGCCCCTGCCCCTGCCACGCATCCACCAATCGGATTGGGGGCGCATTACAAGTCGCATTCGAATGAGCCTGCTCCCCCGGAAGAGAATACATTGACCATTTCGTCGCCCATTGTCGTAAATCGCGAGGGTGCCTCATTTGGTCCTTGGTAAATATTCTAAGCCACAAATCTGCTTATGGCGGGCTTCATTAAAAGCGGTTTATTTTAAGGAACTCACGAAATACGAGTATACCCCATGGCAGATGCCCGAAATGAGATGGAGGGGAAGAGGAGAGGAGATTGCTGGCTAATGCGGCATAGAGAGAGTGCAATTTAATTGGCCATAACTCAGCTCAATTATGAGTGGCCACTTGAGGTCTGTGAGGCGTCGCTACTCATCGAGTACTCACGAGTGCACTCACTGTGGCCACATGCAAATATTTGTTGCATGCCACCAGCAACAATGTGTTCGTGAATATACATAGCTATAAATATATATGAAATATATAGTGACTATACATAGGAAGAATGAAGTGCGAAATATGAAAAGTAAACAACTCTGCTTAAGTTGAGCTTTGGCAGAGGAGCAAGCAGAGAGTGAAAGGGAGTAGAAGGAAGGGGGAAAAGTAGAGTAAATGATAAAAATAAAGTGCAAAACCTGTATAAATAATATTGTAAGCAGCGAAAGTAGAAGCAGCAGAACTTGTGGAAGTGAGGCTGCTTGGCTGCTGAATACGCTGTACGGTATATGATAAAGTATGAAGTATATAATACTTATAAGAGGTGCGGTAAATAGTATTTTTATAAATATGTTTAATGCATATTTAATAGTTCTTTTTAATACAGTTAAATACCCTGGGATTTTTTTGAAAGGAAGAAATCAGTAAAGAAGGAATGAAACAGGAGTAGATGAGCCTTAATTCCTCTTTTCATAACACTTCTGTTAAAATTTATCTGCACAACTAACTGATTTATGCTTAGAAACACTATATATATTCAAGTACTAGAAGATAGTCCCTACCTATGTATGTCTTTAAACCTATCTCTAGTGTATATACCAAGAAACCTTCCCTCACTCTCTCACTATCCCAAAGCATCTTCCTTGCAAACTATTCACCAGCAGCCACAACTATAAACTCATCTCTCAACCCTCTACTTCTTGCCCCTACCCCACCCCTTTGCCACTACTCACCTCATGCCAAATTAAATTCAGCGAAAGTGGAAAGCTAACGGTACATTGGCTGGCCAAGCTGGCCGAAAATACGCTGCAAAAATGCGCGCAGATTTTAATAATAAAAATGACACAGATTTCCCGAAAATATTTTCGCCTTCCCGAAAAATTCGCATATATATCCGCGTCTGCTTCTCCCTCTATCTCTCCCCCTCTCTCTCACTCTCTCTCACTCTCGCTATATAGGAAGATGAATAAAAACCTATATAAAAACGGTTGAAAATGCAATTTCGTGCAGCCTGTCGCAGATTGCGTATACGCCACGTCAGCAGCAGCAGAGCAGAAGAGCAAGAGAGAAAGAGAGAGGGGGGGGGGAAATCAGGGGTCTGGCGAGTGTATATTGCTGCCACGCCCCAGTGGCAACGCCTCCGCTGTTGTGTGCACTTCCTGCACCAATAAATAAACATCGAGGTGCACCGCTAATTGTCGTGCCACGCCGCCTCTGCTCGGTGCCTCTGCTCGGTGCCATTATCGTGGTGGAATATTTAAAGCGTCGCTTTAATGCGGCCAAAAGTTCACATTGTATGCACACAACACACACCCCTTCCCCCCCTTGCCGTCGGTCTTTGTTAGTTGAGTGAAAAACACATGGGAATGCGGCGCAATTAACTGGAAAATACGCTTAAAATCAAATTGAATAGAAATTTTGTCGCCCGCTCAAATTGTGCGTACTCGAAAAGGGAGGAGTGCAGAAGAGATTGGGGAGGGGAGCAGAGTTGGCACTACACTGCACTTGAATGGCATGGGCGTGGCACACACACACATGCATACATATACACATATGCTGCGAAACTAATTTTGCAATTGCATTTCAGAATTGGCGCTGAAAAGGATTAAAATGAAAGGCATGTGCTGGCATAATGGAAGCCATCAGCCAGCTGAGCTTTCTCTTGGCCCTCAACTCCTTTGGCTTCCCTTTGCGAAACTATGGCCACGCCCCCCTTCCAACTCCCACCTCCCCTTCGTATTCTTAGTTAAATTTCGGACAGCACGCAAAGGGCCCGTGGCGCACTTCAAAGCACATTCAATGCACAATTTGAATGGCCATTGAAAGCGGCAACTTTGTGTGGCAGCCACAGCAGCAGCAGCTGAAGGACCCCCTAAGTAATGCGGGAGCATAGTGTATGTGTGCGAGAGAGCGGTCCTTGAGCACTTTAATTTCGCCAATTTGCCATAAACAAATGCATTAAAACTAATACGCTGCAGAGCCAAACTGAAAGCGGAAGCGCCACTGAAAATGCTTCCAAATGTGGGAAAGGGAAAACTTTAGATTATACAGTTTAATATATAAAGTTATAGCAACTTAAAGAGTGCATAATTATATGAATTTATTACAATGTGGCAAGATTTATTCACTAAACTGTCAATCTTCTACTTTGATATTTAAAAACAACCTGAAAACTTCAAACTGCGTGCTGCCTTTTCTAATATAAACCAAACACTATATATAGCTCTGATTCTTGTCGTCTCCTTAGCATATAAAACCATTCAAAACTGCGCAACATAAACAAAAGTGGCTATAAAATTGTATAAAACCCGACTAGGCAATGTAAACTGAATGGAAAGTGCGGAAGCCACAAAAAAATATTGTGATGAAATCTCTAAAATGAATGTAATGAAAATCAAATGATAGAGAATATATATACAATGTGCAAAGCAATAACAAAACTTGCTGTTATATTTCTAAAATATGTTAATTATAAATAACTATAGTGAGTAATAAATTATGCTAACTAAGTCTATGCTATATATGCACGTTGCCAGCACAATATTTACTATTTGTCTTTGGCCTTTAGTTGTTGCTGTTGCTGCTGCTGTGGTGGCAGATTGATGGCAACAGTTGCTCAATGTTTTGTTTCGCCAAACTATATAGAAGCACATTAACCTTGGCTAGCTTAAAATAAGCTAATTATGCGAAACGGAAACGGAAATGCGTGTTGCGCTTTCGAGTTCGAGATCGAAGCGACCCTGGACCGATGCCAGTTGCAGCAGCGGCAATTCATCATCATTTGATGCGAAGTGGGTCAGTTCGAGAGCTGGTGACAAAAAGGCTGACAGCAAATCGACGAATGCTTTGATGGATACAAAGCGATTGGCTGTCAGAACTCAACAACAACAACAACAACAACAACGAGAGCAACGACAGCAACACGAGGAGAAAAGCGAGAAAACCGCACGCAAAAAGGATTGAAAACAAATACGAATAGAAAAGTGAAACAGAAACAGAGGCAAACTGAAATTGAAATTGAAATGCACAACAACAACAGCAACAACAACAAGAAAAACTATTTGGGTCAAACACATTTTTGGCAGGGCCAGCGAAATGCAAAACCGCAACCCAAAAAGCCCAACAACAACAACAAGAACAGCACTGCAAATATCCGAAAAACTCGAAACCGAAACCGAAAGAACTCACCAAGAGATGATGGCAATTGTTGTTGCCTCCGCTGCTGCTGTTGATGTTGCTGCTGCTGCACTCAGCTGGCAATCATAAAATGCAATTGGTTTGAAACTTGACTAGTGAACGGTTATGCGAATCGGTTATGTCTTATCGTTCGTTGCAATTAAATTTGTTCAAAGGGAAAAACTCTTTTATAACTATGCGATTTATGGCTACGAATTCGTTCGATCACTTTGCCGTTACATGGCACGAAAATCTGTTCAAATCTTCAACTATTTTTGGAAAATTTCTCTAGTATTTTTTACAAGATTTATACTGTATTTTTTCTGTATTTTTTTTTGTTCGGTTGCGCCTTGCGAGAATTTTTCGCAACGCGCCTCGTAGAATTCAATTGGAAATGTAAAGACCGACTGAAGGCGAGTGCGAATTGCCAAAGCAGAAGCACTGTGTATATTATTTTAAATATATACACAAATCGAGCGAGTATCTATATATAGAGAGGGAGAGAGCGAGCGAGAGAGAGAGAGAGAGAGCAAGATACTGGCAAGATACAAACAAACAAACGCGCGATCGAAATACGAACGCAAAAAGATATTCTTGGCATCGACGTCTGTCGTAGCTGCCCCTGCCTCTCTCCCTCTGTGTGTGTGTGTGTGTGTGT
Source organism: Zaprionus indianus (assembly GCA_018904595.1). Lineage (NCBI taxonomy): Eukaryota > Metazoa > Arthropoda > Insecta > Diptera > Drosophilidae > Zaprionus > Zaprionus indianus. The sequence continues at coordinate 2,858,859 of JAEIHA010000152.1, forward strand.
GTGTTAGTTTTGTATCTGTGCATTGTATCTGCTTAGCCCGTGTGCAGCTCATTAATGAGTTACAACGCTGTGTTGCACGCGTCTGTCTGTGGGGCGAAATGAAGTTTTCACATTGTTTGGCTGCGGCGACGCTAATTGCGGCCCAAAGCAGCACGCGTACACACACATATATGCATATTAAGACACACATATGCATACAAACACACACACACACAGGAACAATCTTTGTTGACGTCATCAAATGACTCGCTATTAATAAAAGCCGCCGGCATTTGCCGCCAGCAGCTGAAGTAGTGCTCTCTCCCTGTGTTTGTGTTTGTATGTGTGAGTTTGTGTATGTGTTCATGTGTGTGTGTGTGTGTGTTAGGCCTATAAATACACGCTCCATTGAAAACTGGAGCGGCACAGATTTGATCTGATTTGAATTACGGCCTACTTGTTGCAGCTTCACTCGACGGCACCAACTCGAGCAGAGTCTGCAGCAATTCGAGAGAGTTGCTCGCTTCTTTTTCATTTTCGCTGTTGCAGCGAATTCGCCAAGCATTCGCATTTTCGCTGCAATTAAAAGTAAAACGCACAAAGACGCACTCGCTGTCGCCTCGGGGCCACATCGGCGCTGGCATCGCCATGTGGCGCATTTCAATTTCGCTCGAACAAAGACGACGCCGGCTCAAGGTCGTCGCATCCCTTGGAAGATGAGGAGTAAGCAGCAAGTGTAAGCAGCACAGTGCTGGCTAAAAATAATGCGCTGCATTTTGCCCGGAATTTCGCCGAGACTGCGCGACACCGCAATGGGAGAAACTGCCAAAGGAGGTGGCTATAAATAGGAGACAGACGAGGTAAGAAGAGGCGGCGATGCAGCAGCTGAAACTTCGCAGACAGTGCAGGGGGAGAGAGGAAGGGAAGGAGAGAAGATAGGAAAAGTGAGAATGGGAAGAGGAGAGGGAGAGCCGTAGTGAGTGAAGCAACAACTGGGAGAAAGCTGAGACAAAAGTGAAAACAAATACTTTCAATTTTCAATTATTTTATGCAACTCAAACGTGACTCAAAGTGGGTAATTATGTGCAGCAGGTTGCAGAGGATATACATATATCAGAAATAATTAACTATAATAATAGTTTATAGTTATATAGATCAGCGAGATGCTTCTCACATTTTGTACTGCATCTTATCCCAAAAAAGTACTTTCAATTTTCAGTGAGAACTTGACTCAAAATAGGAAAGAATTTAAAAAGGATAGAAAGAGCTTTGTATTTATATATACGTAAACGTGTAAGTATATATTAATATAATGTTCATTAAATAAAATATATATATACTTTTATACATAACTCTATGCTTTTATAGGACTGTTATGTCTGCCTGGTTTGGCATTCTGCATCTAATCCAAGCCAAGTTCTCTCAATGTGCAATGCAAACTTGACATAAAATATTCTAGATAATTGCAAAAAATTGAAGCAGCTATAGATAACTATATATTTATATTTATGTGTATGCACATGTATATATATTGTGTGTATATATTATGGCTTTGCATAACTCTTTTCCTCTGTGGGTCAGTTAAATCTGCCTGAATTAACATTCTTCATCTCATGCCAGCCAAGTAATTTCCATTTTCAATGCAAACTTGGCTTAAAATATTGTAAATATTTTAAAGGAATCGAAGCAGCTGTATATGTAAATACAACTATATATATATAGGTATGAAAATGTATATATACTGTGTTTATATACCTCTTTGCCTCTATAGGTCAGTTTAATCTGCTGCACTTTACATTCTGCAGCTTTTCTCAACTGCATTGAGTAAAGGAAGAGGGAGATACAATTCAAATAGAGCATGAACATGTTTACTTGTGTGTTTATAAACAATACACATACATTCACATATGTATATACATACACATATACATACACGTACACATGCACACACTTCAGTGCAGGTAGATCATTTCCCTCTCAATGTTATTCAATTATTAATTACAGCGCATCGCGTTTCGCTTTATTCACTTACAGCTGCTTCGACTTCGTCTGCTTTTGCTTGTGCTTCTCTTCTTCTTCTACTTCTTCTTCTCCTTTCGCCTGCTTCTTCCGCTCTGGCTTTCGCTTCGACTTCCTGTTCCTGTTTGTTTATCCGAGGCGCCCCACAGAGGGGGCCCTGCTGCGTTGCTGTTAACTGAGGCGTCTGCAGAGAGAAAGAGACGGCATGAGTGAGTGAATGAAAGAGAGAGCGCATTAAACCGAATGCTCGTTGCCAAATTGCATGATTAATCACTACGAATTTTGGCTGCCATTCAACGTGGCACCCCCTCCCCCTTGCACTGCTGCCCACGCACTGACAAGGTGTGTCTGTGCCTGGCAACCACACGAAATGTCTGCGGCCTGATGAGCTGATCCATTGCACATTCGAGGCAGCCATGGATAGAGGCAGCCACCCTCGGGGGCAGCCCCATTATAATTATGATGCAGTCGCATTTAATTACATTCCCCAAAGAGAGTGGCAGCAAAACAATGCACATGTTGCACATACCATGCTGCATGTTGCTTCACGTGCAATGCGAATGTTTTAAAGATTAAAGCAGACGCATGCAACATGCTGCACCCGCCGCAATGCGTTGCGATTTCGGCTTGATTGCACATGTCGCGCTTAATTAACGAGCTGACTGACTGAAAGGGGGCGCGCCATTGCAGTGGGGGGCGTGGCGTGGCATTTCAATATTGCAAGCACAGGCAGTCAACTCGAAGCGTTCCATTTGCATAACTAGAATGGGCGAAGGACGCTAGATTGGGCAGGAAGATAGAGATAGGGAGAGAGAGAGACACAGAGCAATGGAGCTGGAAAGAGGGATACAGCTGCAACTGCAACGCGCTACACTAATTAATCACGCTGATTTCTTTATTTTCTCACTTCGCTTTACGTTTTCATTTCGCAATTGATCGCAATCGTCGCTGGAACTATCGAAATTCTATCGAAAACACAAACACACTCGTCTGCTGCCTTCATTATCGGTCTGTGCTTTTCTCAATTAGTCGCTGTTTTCCACCAGTTTTGCCATTTAATTGCATTTGCTATCTCCCTCTCACTCTTTTGCTTTTCTGCACTATTGCTATCTCTGTCGGACTTCTCCTTTTGCATTGCGCTTTGAGCTTTCCTAATTACAAACAATGCGCACGCGACCTTGAACTTCGCATGTGACGCATTCGCCACACAAAACTGTTGCATACTTTTGGGCTGCGCCATTTGCAAGAAAAAAATGGCCAAGAAGAAATTGTAGGAAAAGAAAGAAAGAGTGAAAGGAAAACAAGCATGAAGAGGAAAGAAAACAAAACTAGCAATCAAAATGGAAAGGGATAAATGACAAATGAAGATTAAGGGGAGAAAACAAAATAAAAATAGAAAAGGGAAAAACAAAAATTGGAAAAAAAAAACCAAAATAAAAACGAACAATAAAATTTAAAACGAAAAAACAACGCGACAAATATAAACGAAAAAGAAAAAGCAAAAATTAAATGTGCAAAAGGTTAGCTAAAAGCAGAAAGAAAACTAAAAGGCAAAACGCAAACGAATTATAATTCAAAGCAATTCGTAAACGAACTAAAAATTCAAGTGTCGACTAAGCCAAACAAAATACGCAACATAAACAAAAAGGTGCGATAATTAAAAACAAATCAAATAAAAAAGCTAAACGTAAATACAAAGAAAGAGAAATAAAAAGAAAAGCGAAAGGAATGTGCTGATAGAAAACTAATAAACGAGGCGAAAACACAACAAAGTGTGGAATAGAAAATAGAATAGAGAATGTGTGAGCAGCAGCGGCAGCAAAAAGTGAGCAAAATGTCGCTGATTGAATAGAACTAAAAATAAAACGCGGCAAACGCGGCGTATGAGCAATCTCTGCTGCTGCTGCTCAGCTCGTAAAAAATCCACACACAATTTTTAGATGTACGATATATTTTAATGTGATTATGCTAAAATGTGTTAATAAAATCGCAGCAAAGAAAGATATATAGCTGACTATATACAGAGACTAGCTACAGTTGTGGGCGGGCGTGGGGCGTACGAGGGGCGTGGGGAATATATCTGCAGAATGAAAAATGAAAATTTTGACAGAGCCGTGCGGCAAAGACGTGGGCGAGGCAGGGAAGGCAAAAGAGAAGAGAGTGTAGCTAAGGAAGGGAAGGGGACCCCGCCCAGCCAGGTGACATTTTCGTTTATTTTCGATAGATTTTTGCGACGATTCTTCTTCTTCTTCTCCTCTTCTTCTGTGTGTGCTTTACATAATCAGAGCGCACATTGCACACTCACTTGGCGTTCGCTGCGTGGCTGCAATTGAAGTTGGCTTTGTGTTTGCTCTGCGGCTGTGGCACACTTAATCGCATGCCTGGGCGTCGCGTGCTCCAGCTGCTGCTACTCTCGTTGCAACACAGTACACTTGCAACACGCACACACTCGCACACACACGCGTAGTCACTCGCGGCACTGCTGCCTGCCTCGGCAAAGGGAGGGGCAACCTACGCGCAGTTGTAACGCGTTTGCAATCACTTTATATATATGTATGATATATATACGATCACTATATATACGATCACTGTATCGAAGGTAGGAGCTATATATGTGTGTGATGTATTCGAACTGGGGCGACACGTCCACTCGCGAGCGGGCTACGAATGAAAATGAATGTGGCTCGTCTGCTCAGGCAGGCAAACAACCGTTTGATGATCAGCCGTTTCTGAGGTGAATTCTATAAAAATAACGTGCAACAACAACAACAAGAGCAACACGAAGAGCAGGAAGAGCAAGACAAGCGAATGGCAAAAGAATTTTTATTTCTTGTCTGTCCACTTTCGTTCGTTGGAAATATTTCTCAGCGGCCTTTCTTTCTTCTTTATTCACAATGGACATTTGCATTTTCATTGTCGCTCAAGGATGCATCGCTAGCTTGCTCTCTATAGACTGCATGCCATAATTGCGCCATAAGATTTCTTAAGCTCTTTACAGTTATTTCCAATTTGCAATTGCGCTGCCTGCGTTGACTGCGCCGCCTGCGTCGCTGCCTCGGCCCACACGCATTTCACGCTGTCCAGGCAGACGACGCCCACGCGTTTGAGCCCAGGGGCGGCATGAATCAGTTTTTTGTGTATTTATAAATGTTATTTCCCCCTTCCCTGCACCTACATATATTCCTTCCCCTGCCTTGTCCCTATTTGCTTTTAATATATACTTAGTTATAGCCGCATTGGCCGATCGAGTAGCGTATTTATCTTGTCGGCCTTTTGAATTTGCAAACTCATTAAAGTTGATTGGCCAAAAATATGAGAGTGTTGAATGAAAGTAGTAGACTACTGAGATACTCTGTAAATGTGGGGAAACTTGTTGCATGAAGGGGAATTTTCGAGGGGGAGTTACAGAGGGGTATAAGTATGTATTGCGATGACAAGTATGTATGTAAAATATATATATATATATACATATATATATATATGATTTTGGTCTATGCCATCAAAAATTCGTATATATCTACAAATCAAAATATTTGCCTATTTTTATCCGCTTTTCTTTGTTGTAAATACCTTGTAGATATTTAAAATATATTTTATAATTTGCTATTTGTTTAATTGTATTATTTTATAATTATTTATGCACCATAATACCCTATAATTATGCATACCCGCTGCAAATTGGTGGCTTTTAGTGCTTCTGCTGCTTGTACTATAATTTCCAACTCATTTTTCTTATTAAAAAATATCATTAAAAAATGCTGCACAAAGACAACGCACGGCAAAAGCAAGAACAGAAAGAGAGGCAATGGCAGAGGTAGGAGCAGAGGCAGAGACAGAGGCAGAGGTACAGGCAGTGAAAGAGGCACCGCAGCATCAGCAGAAACCGCATAATAAATTCTTTAATAGCTGCTGCAAGCGCACAACGCACGCGGCAGCAATGTATGTTTGTATGCGTGCATTTGTGCTTGCAATAATATGTGTCCGTGTGAGGGTGTGCGTGTGTGGCAATGGCCTCTGTCAGCCTGTTGTGTGCGTGCATGTGTGCGTGTGTTGTTGGCTGGACTTCATTTGCGTTGCCATTAGACTTTGTTTGTCTTTTGTTGACGCGGCGCCGCCAGCAAGTGCCACGCCCACACATAGTCACACTCGATGGTACTTCCTGCTGCCCCTCGCTAAAGCACTCTATCTCTCTCTCTGTCTCTATCTCTCTCTCTGTCTGTCTCTATCTCTCTCTGTCTCTCTGGTTGACAGACTATTGTCAATCTGCGTTGATGAATTTATGTTGTGATTTTTGCGCCAGTCAAAGACAAAAGCCGCAAGTGCAGCAAGAGAAAGTGAGAGTGAGGGAGGGAGAGTGGGAGATAGCTTGTGCCTGTGTGTGTGCTGCAATTTATGACAGACATGATAAGTTTTCATGCTCATTTCAGCAAGATGCCAGCAACGTCGCCAAATGATGTTCCGCCTTAGCTCGCCTTCGCTTTGGCTTTGCCTCGTCACCATTTGATGGACTAGGTCAGCAATGAGGCAAACTGCTCACTTGTTTGTTGTTGCAACATGTGCAACGCTTCTCACACACACGGCACATTTTATATCGCTGCTAATTGCGGCATCAATTTGCTGCATATTCCAAGTGGCATCGTTAGGCACGATGATTAATTACGATTGATGGATGGCCAATTGGCAGACGCCGCTCGCCAGCAACGAGCCTTATTAATGGACATCTATTGGCAACGCATACACCCCACACACCCCGCACACACCCGCACCTTCCTCTTTGAGTGTGTGTGCCCGACTAATTGCTGGCCAGTAGGAGGCAATAGAACAGTTAACTGGCCTCTGAGAGCGAGTGGCAATAATAACGAATTAGCAAACAATTTCCAGGAATGCAAGTGGGTTCAGCGAGGGCTGTCAGAGAAATTGAGCAGGGAGAGAGAGAGGGAGGGAGAGGGAGAAAGAGGGAGAAAGTGGAAGGAAGAAGGAGGAAGAGGGAGGGGTAGAGCAGGCACATCTGTTAAGCTGGTAAGCAGCTGCTGCAGCTTAGATGAATTGACAGCGCTGGGAAACAACTGCGAGGGCTGTCAGAACTATAAGGTTAAAGAATGTGGAGCTAACATTGGTTATATAAGATATAATAGATCTTTTTCCAATATATACGTTTGTAAGGCAACTCTAAAGGCGCCTGCAGTGCGAGGGTTGCCACAGTGATTAACAAAAAACACTTATAAAGTGACTAGTACGAGATAGTTGCTTCAAATTTTAATTTTATTTGCTGATCTACTTAGTAACAATAGTTCTCTCTCTTCTCCTCTCTTTCTTTCGCTCTCTGCTTGTCTCTTTTTCTCCCCCCTCTTTTCTCATCTGCAGTACTTCTCTGCCAGCCCTCGCCCGCTTGCAAATACAAACTATTTCAGTCAGACAAATGGCGTTAGGCACATAATAACCAATTTCTCTAAATACGGCCATAATTATGAACGCCTTATCCTCCGCATACACCCCCTCTCACTCCCTCCTCTTACACACACACACTTGAGCGTGTAGTGTTTGTGTAGGTGTTTGTGTGTGTGTGTAAGTGTTGTTCTTGTCTTGCTGCCTGCTTCATTTACGCGCGCTTGTTCGCCGCGCTGTAGCCGTGGCAAGGGCTGGGGCAAGGATTTGTCGTAATTAGGCATGCATAAGCATATGCTGTCGTCTGTCGGCTCAGGGCTGCGCAAACACAGACACACACACACACACCAACACACACAGCAACACCAACACAAATACTTTACAAAGCAGCGTGTACATAATTAATTGTGCGTGTTGTTGTTGTTGTTGCTGCTGCTGCTGCTGTTCTCGCTCGACACGCGTTCACCCTGCGCCTGCAAGTAGGCAACGCTTTTTTGCTAGGCAGAGAGTGAGAACGAGAGAGAGAGGGAAGCTGTTGATGAAACGCCTGTTCCTTGGCTGCCATAATTGATTGCTTTGCACGTCACAAGCCACATGAGCACTGCCTCCACTTCCCTCTCTCTCTTTCTCCCACTCTCTTTGCCTTGCTCTATTTTCCCTCTATCCCTTTTTTCCCTTCTGCGCGCCTGTTGTAGTCTGAAAGATATTTTTAAACGCATATTTCTTTAATTAGTTAGCCAAAAAAGGCTTCGAGCTGCGCCGCCAGCCTCGCCTCGCCTCGGCTTGGCTTGGCAACAATTAATTGGCTTCGGGGCGAGCAAACTAAAAGGCCTCAACCACAGGAGCCGCTCACTAAAATGAAACTGCCCGCAAATAATATTGCACAAATGTTGCCAGCCACAACACACCAGCACACACACCCGCACACACACTCATATATGCCTGGGCAACATTTTCTTAAATTAACATTAGCAGCATTTGCAGGCGCCATTAAGATGCTGCCCCAACTTGGCAGCCACGGCCCTTTTTGTTTTAATGGCCAACAGCAGCAGCAGCAGCATGCGTAAACATGTTTGTGCGTGCTAATTTCACACACAAACACACACACACAGATGACTTTAAAACTGGCCTAAGCAAACTATTCATGGCAGTTAGGCACAAGCACAACTCACAGCTCGCATCGCATTCATCTCTCGCATCTTTTTCCCCTGTTAAGGCTCGTCCGGCAAATTAGCAAGCATATAAAAATTACGTATACGCAACGTTAGAGCTGCTCAGCTGCTGCTTGCTGAACCCGTTCGCTCTGCTCTTGGGCGCAAAACAAACGTCAAAATGTGTCGTAATGTTGGACATTAACATTTAACCTTGAGGCGCAAATTACCGGATTTTTGTCGCCCCCAAGTGACACGTACACCCCCAACACACACACTCACACACACACACACACACTCGCACGCAGAAGAAAGTTTGTTTGCCGCAAGGCATTTGTAGCCGCAAAAAATTTCACTCCAAAAAGGAAGATGGAGAGAGAGAGAAAGGTGGCTATAAAAACGCTGCCTGCTGTGCCAGCTCATTATGATCTACAACAGCAACAGCAACAACAGGAGCAACAGCAACATCTAGAACAGCAACCTCATCATGCTGTTGCTGTCGCTGATAAGAAACGCCTTGCTCGTCGTTCTCGTCGTTGTTGTTGTTGATAAATATGAAGCATGATTTTTAACAGCGCGAAATGTGAAGCCAGCAGCGAGTTCCATGTGCAGATTTATGACACACACATTCATAAGGCCGAAAAGTCCTTCACGCCCCCCTCTCCCTCTTCTTCCCCTCCTGCTGCGCCTGAAATGAAAAGCAAACAAGCCGTAGGGTGAGTGGGGAGTGGGGGAGAAAGAGAGGGTGCAATAAGGCGAATTGATTTTGAATACACGCACCGCGCACAGTTTTTTTGATTGAATTTTCAATTTTAATGACAGGCTCGCAATAATGAAAATTCATTTTCAATTTCAATTTGAATTTTGCAGCTCGCAATGCAATTTACGCAATTTTCAAAACGCTTTTCTGCTGTGTTTATTTTTGGGATTTATTTCTGGAAAATTTTAAATGCGAATTTGGCAAATATATTTTAAAGTAATAATAAAAAGAGATGAGGAGAAGAGTGAATGGGCGCAGAGCATTTAGTTTATGTGCTGTACAACTGCATACCCTGTAAGCATGTGTAGTGCTTTAAATGGGTGTCTTGAGCAGCTCAAAAATTTACATATGCTCTTTATTAAAATGAATTAAAATCAGTAATTACTTTAGCAAGAAGTTAATTAATTGAGTTGAGTCGAATTTGATGGCTTAAAAATTTTAAATATTTGAAAAATGAACATTTTTTACAGGAAAAGTCTTTGAATACATATGAAAAACATGACGGATAGTTGTAGCTCTAAGTTCAGGAAGGGTGCAGATCTATAGACTTAAAAATAGGTACAGATTGACTTAGCAAATGATAATAATGAATATATGGTACCATAAAATTAATAAGGCAGTTTGAAATAAACTTCTTTAGAATAATTTTCAAAATATATTTCGCTCCCCTATTTTTCCACAAGACAATTCAGAAGTTTCTTTTCTATAAGTTGTATATTAGTTGGTAGATCAATTGAAACGAAACATTAATACTTTAACAGTATGAAAAAGGTTAAAAAATTATTAAGAGCTGAAAAATTTGTTGAATTTGAATCTGTTGAATGCATTCAACTCGTATGCTGCACGAATCTAGAAGCACAACCATTAAATCAACATTAACACTAACACTTCAAACTGCTTTGTTTTTGGCAGAGTTATAAACAGTTAAAACAACCTATTTATGGAATTGAAAAAACCCATTCACACCACTGCATACAGTCTAAACGATTTCAACATACTTTCAATTCTTCAGTAATTCTTTTCAATCTCACTTCTCTGCTTCTCCACGATTGATTCCACGATTCGACGCTTAAGTTTTGATTTCTTTTGCGCGGCTTTTATGCTTAACGAATTCGATTTGCATTGCAACATTGAGCACGACGCTTGTCCGGCTTAGCCACGCCCCTACGCCGCTACGCCCATATGCCGCTGGCACGTACATTGTCAGCGCTCGACAGCGCTTGTTACGACCGCAACTTTTTAAGTGCAGCGCGTTGTCCGCTGCTGCTGCTGCTGCTGATGTCCTTGCTGCAACTTGTACTTGCAACTGCTGCAACATGCTGCGTTTGCCATTTGCTGCATCCGTCTGCCTTGGTCGGCACACACGCATTTTATGACGCTGCTACGATTTTGGCGTCTGCCCAGAGATAGCGGCGAGCTCCTTCGCCTTGCCACACTCACACACACACACACTTGAGACGCAGTTGCAAGTTGGCAAGTGCGTAAATTGAGTCACTGCTGCTCCAGTTAAGTTGTGATTGAGCGCATTTAAAGCGTGCGCCCTGCCTCCCCTCCCAGCTGCCTTCGCTGTGTCCGTTGGAGAACGTGGCAGCCACGCAGTGCGTCCTGTATCCATGGCAATTTCCTTGCCGCTGTTGCCAGGCACCATTGCGTTTCGCCTCGTGGTGTCGTCTTTGATTGCTGCCGCTGCTAAGCAGCTTAGGGCTGTGTGTGCGTGTTACTGTGTGTGTGTGTGCGTGTGTTGCTGTTGCTGTGTGTGTGTGCTGGCTGTGTGCTCAAGAACCTCAACAATTTCAACATCCGGCTTCCGCTGCAATGTAATGGAAACCCAGTCGCGAACGTGCCACGAAGTGTGGCGCAAGCGGAAATCTAAGCAGAAATGAAAGTGACACATGACCAGAAGGAGGTGGGCGCTTTAAGCGGAACTGGGTTGGCCAGGATATCGACTGTCGTCGTTGTGCAGAAGGTTTTCAAATTTCCACGTGGCAAATGCCAGCGCATAAATCAAATCGGCGGCAGAGTTGCCATAGGCAGCAGCATCAGCCTTCATTAATGTTAAACGGCTAACAAAATGTGGTTACAGCGAGATGTGAGTGTAGCGCACACACACACACACTCCACACACTCTACCCACACACACATATACACTCCTCACACACTCCGCACACATAATTGCCGCATCTCGTTGCGGCTTTTGATTAATTGCCTGCTGCGGCAAATGTGGCAATTATTTTAATTTTTTTTTCGCATGTTGCGATAAGCCAAAAATTAAACATTTATGCGGCATTATGCCACGCCCCCGCCCCCATATCAAATCAGTGGGCAGAACGTGCCTAGTTCGCTTATCGCGCTTGGGTTTTCTCATTTTCATAAAACTCACATAAAGGCCGCGATTATTACATTAGTTAGTTGGCGCCGTTGATTTATGCAAGTGTCTTTGCCTCTCCCCCTCTCCCTCGTTTGCCTCTTCTCTCCTTTAGCAGCGTGTTAAAAGTCGCGTTTAACGGTGCGTATGCTTAATATTTGGCTCGTTTAATTCGTCTCGGCCGCGGTCTCGCGCGTCCGCATCATGTAATTTGCAACTCAAACCTAAATCTCGCCAACTTTTCGACTTGGCAATCAAATTGCCAAACCAACAAGCAAACCAGAAAAAAGAAGCTACACCCTCATCTGTCAACCACACTCCCACACTGCCACACCCCCCTTTCCCTTTCCCCTTTGCTCTGTCAACCTCTACGCAGCATTAGCCAGCAGCTGCAACTCCAAATGCATAGAGAAAGTGTAGGAAAAAGCGGAGAACTGCTTCAGTTATGCGACTGTGTGATGCCCTCTTTTTATAGCAAGTACTTGTGATATATAAACTTGCATTAGGTATATTTACTTTATTTGATTTACAGTTTTGAGATTGAAATTTCATTATCTGTCTTTATCTATCCCTTTTATAACCTTCTTCAAAACTAAAGAGTTTGCCATAAACTATTATACTAATATAATTAAATAATTTTCAATTTATAGCACTTTTTATAGCAACTCTAAAATTGTGTAATAATCTGAAAATGAGTGATCATTCATAAATTATCACATTTTCGACCGTGTATTTTATATAATTTGCTTTCCGTTTATAGCACATTCTATAGCAAATCTGTACGATAGCTTTAAAGCACAGTATTCCTATTTATAGTCAGCTTTACTCAATAAACAACTAATACTTGCCATAAAATGTGCCATAATTTTATAGCAAAAACTTATAGTACCACTTTTAGCAGCCTCAAGTCTCTAAGTCACTTACAGGGAGTTTAACTTCCCCTCCTGTCCCTTTTACAGGGTATCTGCAAAAGTTTCAAGCGTCTCGCTTTTATTCTTAGCGTATGGGGAAGGTAAGGGGGGGGGGGAGGAGTGGTGAGTGGGACGTCTCTGTCATCTGGCTGTCTGTCAGCTGGGCGAGCAAGTCACCAAGTCAAATAGAAAGTTTTTCGTCAACATTACGCAAATTAGTTTGCCAGCCGAGCAGCAAATGCAGGCGCAGCCACAGCCAAAGACGAAGCAGGAGCAGCAGTAGGAGCAGAAGTAGGAGCAGGCGTCGCAGCTGAATCCAAAGCCAAAACCAGAGATGGCGCCAATGTCAGCACCAGTGCGAGAGCCTGCGTCAGAGCAGAGCCAAGCAGAGCAGAGAGTGGTGATGCCATTTAGCCCAAGGGCTAAGTTTCGTAGCCCAGTCGACTCCAAAGTTGACTAAGTGAGCTGGTAAAGATGATGACGCTGACAGATTGAAACCAAGTGTCGGATAGAGAGGGAATTAGGAAGAGAGAGAGACAGGGAGAGAGAGAGGGAGGAAGGAAGAGGAAGGCCAGCTGTAAATAGAAGACAATGAGAGCTCTGCACAAGATTGCTGCAGCTCTTGGTGGCGAAGGGCTTTACCCAGTTCCGGGATTGAAATGCAGTTTGAATTGCCGTCGAGGAAGACCGATTGAAGTTCTGAAGAAGAATAACTATGAATAAGGTTGAGGTCAACTGAAGAATGAAAATAGTGAAAAGTTTTTGAGAACTTTTCGTAGGGCTTTACCTAATTGTGGAATTTAAATTGCAATTGAAGAAGGGTTTCCGCTGAACGAGAGAGAGCCAGAGAGAAGGGAACAGTGGGAGAAAGTTTTAAATCAAGTTAAGAATTGAAATGAATTCTATGAGTCGATTAATTCTCTTTTATAAGAACAAGGTTATCAACTTGTAGAATAGATTTGTCTTCTAGTTGAATGCTGCGCACTATTTCAAATATATTTAGCAGGAAGAAGCTAAAATATATTTAAAATCTAGAACGAATTTGACCATTTAACTTTGACCTATATTTCCATTTGAGAACACTTTCATTTCCATTTCGACCTTTGATTCCTTTGGGGAACACTTTCATTCCATTTCGACCTACATATATTTCCTATATTTGGCAACACCGACATTCTCATTTATACCTTCACTAGAATAAAAAACAATTTGCAATCGAAGAGTAAAAACTAAAAAACTCCATTGCTGTTTTTTCCTACTCCAGAAAAAGTTGCAACCTATCGCATGAGATGATTCCTCTCTAGTTTCCATCGGCCCTCAACTCCGTCCGCATTTTCAATTCAAATGAAAGTCCACTCATATTTCCATTTGAGATGGAGCTTTTTTGTTGGATACAGTTTCAGTTTGCTCTCCTATTTCCATCGGCTTTTCAGGGTTTAAGTTACGACATCAGTTTCATTTTCCCTTCTCTGAGAACAGTTGCAGCTGCCTGCAAGGGAGTTTCGACTTTGGTTTCAAGTTTTTTTTTGCTAAATGCATTTTGAAACTTGAGCTCGAGTTTGTAGCTCACTGGGAACAGTTTCCTGCTTAAATCCCGTTGAATTCTTCACATTGATATGGATTAATGGCCCGCATTGCTCTGGCTACACCTGGCGAAATCATAAAATCAAATATGCATTGAATTACATTGTGTATATACCCGGGGACAATTATATTATCCCTTTTTTTTACAAACCTAACTCAATTTGCTACCACAAGCGGGCTATTTGCCCCCGCCCCCTTCTTTCCGCATTTTTTCACTCGCCTCCTTCTACTGCTGCTCCTTCTCATCCCACTCTTTTGTGGCTGTTGTTCAATTTTATTTGGCTCTCGTTTATGCGCAAAAGTGCGTGTAATTCAATTTTTCATGCGCCGCCAGGCGGCGTCAGTCTGTACCCAAAGGGGCGTGACGGGGGGAGGGGCTACCTTTCGGGCAGGGAATTAAGACAAAGGACTACAACAAATATGCGTCAAAGGCATATTTGGCACGCAATTTCGACGACGACGGGGCATCTTATTGATGAGCTGCGAGACAAGCGATCCCTTTGCCCTTTTCGGGCCCCTTCCACTGCTCGGCCACGTTATCCTTTAACCGTTAAGCGTTAACGGTTATCAATATTTGATGGCGGCAGCAACCTTTTAAAAGTTTCTTTCTCGCCTCTTTTCTTTTCTTTTCTTGTTCGTTAAGCTCGTTTTATTTATTATAGATGTGCATAATGATACACGAGAGCAGAAATTGCGCCACGTGCCACACGCCATGGCACGTGAACTGCAACTGTGTGTGCGTGTGTACGTGTGTGTGTGTGTGTGAGGCATTGTTGCCACTGACAGTTTGGAGAAACCCTAAGAGATGACATCGAGTAGAGATGTACAGTCCAGCTTCTAGTCTAGAGACACATAAAATACATTCATATGTTGTTTCTAGTCTAGAGATATACAGAATATATATGTAGCTATACAGATTTATACAATATACTCGTATATATATCTCCTAGTCTACTTCCAGTCTTTGTAGGCAGCGCACACTGTAGTCCTCCTTCTTTTTAGATCTCCCTTATGACTGGGCGGCGTCTCTTCACTGCCACATTGTTGGTTCGTTGTCTGCTTGTCATGTTGGCTCTAACGCTCGCATTGTTTGCTGCCTGAGCAACGCCTCCTACCCCTGCTCCTGCTGCGCCACCACCACCAGCTGCCGTGGCTGCTCCTCCACCTGCAGAAGGGAGGCTACCAGTTGACGCCGCTAGTGCTACAGCTGCATTTGCCGCAGCAACAGCTGCATCTCTATTCCGATTCGCAATCTGACGTGCCAAGCTCGTATTGCGTCGCTGTGTAAAGTAACCCGAGTCGATGCCCTCCAGAATGCTCCTCTCAATGGCCACATCGAGACCAATGTCATTGGACAGTACACCCGGTGGCAGTCCCAGGGCACCACTAGGGCTTGCTGCAGTCCCGTTTAACGTTGAAGTTGCTGTGGCTCCTCCTGCTGCTCCAGTTCCTCCACCAGCAGACTGATTGCTCTGGCTCTGCTGCTGCTGCTGCATCTGCTGAGCTGACTGCATGGCCTGACGCTCGTTGAGCATGCGACGCAGCTCATACATAAGCGGTGCATTCAACTCCACCAGATTGTTGGGCTCGTCGATCAAGTCGGCATCATCATCCTCCAGATCCAAATCGACAAAGAAATCAACACATTCATCCTCATCCACACGCATGGTGAAGTCCTTGAAGCAATGCAGACCCGGCAGCAATGGCAGCTGCTCCTCTTCTCCGCCTGCTTCTGTCATCACCTCCGGGTGCCGAGCCCGATACTGCACATTGCATTCGTAGCTGATGAGATCGTTGTACGGCGAGCGAGCAAAGTTGATCAGCTCGTGGACAAAGTGATTGGTGCGTGGTCCCAAATAGGCCGCCAATGTGGCACTAAACTCCACACTCTTCATGTTCACCTCCAGCAGCAGCTCCAGCAGAATATCAAAGACCTTCAGCACATCCGTTTGATTGCTGCAGGTGAGCACGGACAAATCACGATTGGCAAAGTTCAACAGACGATGCAGTTCATCCGGATGACGTCTGGAGAGAGAGACACTTAGATTAGTAGCTGCCTTTGATTTTCTCATTGATTCTTGCCTCACCTGAACGTCAGCGGAGTCCAGTTGCGCAGACTGTGCGAGTAGCTGTCGGGCAGCGAGTACAGGCTGTTGGAATAGACATAGACACGCCAGTAGAGCATATAGCGCGATCCCATTGCACCCAGATATGTCTAGATCCCCGAGTGAAACTGTAAAGAAAACCTTGCGGAACTGGAAACAAAAAACAGAACTTAAGTTGCTGTTGTTGCTACTGTTTCATTCACTTTCGTTCCGTTTCAATCTTGTACGTGTACCTCCCTGTGTATGTGTGTGTGTGTGTGTGGGGTCCGCGATGTTCTCTGTAAGGTTAAGAGTTAGTTATAAATAAATGTAATTTCAAATGCAGAAAATACTTAGCTATCTTGCACAACTTACCTTGGTGCAACCTACCTGCGCTCAGGAATATTTCCTACTGACACCAATGACAAATGTAATATGACGGCGAAAACTTGACATATTGGTACAGGTTGGTTTACACGATAATAACGCTATATCGATGACATGATTACAGACACATACATATAAAATATCGAAGTTGATTTCACAGAAATCACAAAGAAAAGACTGGCAGAAGAATTACATTCGAGTTTACAGCTTTCTCTATAAATTTTTGAAATACATTAAATACATACCGCAGAACAGTTCAGAAGATCGTCATTGAGATCATTCTAACATTATCTATACGTGTAAACTTTGCAGACAGAAAATTATTTACAAATACAGAGTATTTACAAATAAAAGTAGAAGACAAGGTAAAAAGAAAAGGGGAATGGACTTTGAAACCCCCTTCATAACTAATATTACTAATACAATTATTATTATATTACTATAATATAACAATACTCCATAATCATATGAAACTTTCACTTCTCTTGGATGTTGAATACAACTCTATTATAAAGTATGTAATCTATCCTGCAAACCTCTCGTCCAATTCTAGTTACACATGGTGGCTCAGTTGAAATCTTTACATTTATTGCAGTTATATGAAGAACTATAATTAATTAATAATAACCGACTACGCGATGTTTCTGCAAAAAAACCTTTGGATAATATGCTACAGCACTCTCTCGCAGACGCAGAAATGATGAGTTTTGCATCAGTTATACCTTGTCACACTAGGTGTTAAACTAGACTCTTAAATCGATTACGATCATACATATGTATTTCTATGTATGTTTTGTATTTGTATGCATCTATTGATGTTATGTGGTATATTTATAGATATATGTTTTATGAATAGATTTTTAACTTAACTTAATATAAATATAAACATTTACAAATCAATTCATTTTGTTTTTCTTGGGTTATAGGGTAATTAGCGAATGCGAGCTTATCAGTTGCTTGGGAAATACTTGGATTAATATTCGGTTTTCCCAGGTCCTGGGGTGGGCTAAACTTTGGGCTTGGAAGGGGGCGGGTGGTATTGATTGGTGCTATGCGATCGAGGGATGTGTGTAAACTACTTAATATTGTATAGCTGTGTGTGTGTGTGTGTGTTTTCTTTAGTATATGTACAATTTAAAGGGTCGCAGATATCATTCGATTTACGGATATTGATCTGTTTGGCTAGCACTTAGTCTAGCGACCT
The DNA here is from genome assembly GCA_018904595.1 of Zaprionus indianus. Taxonomy (NCBI): domain Eukaryota; kingdom Metazoa; phylum Arthropoda; class Insecta; order Diptera; family Drosophilidae; genus Zaprionus; species Zaprionus indianus. The sequence goes on from JAEIHA010000152.1 coordinate 2,876,688, forward strand.
CAGTGAATAACATTAAAGGCTTAATAAAAAGTTGGGGGATTTAGTAGTCAACAAATCTAGATTAGGCCACACACGGAATTCATTTGTCTGGGGCGGAGAATCCTTTGATAAAACGACAAACATCATATGAATAGTCAAACATCGTTAAAAAAAAATGTGTGTAATAGGAGCAAGGCAAAGATCTTAGGCAGGATAGTAGGGAGATAGTGCCGCATCCCGGTCGGAGTCGCTGGCATCCGAGTCGGCAGCAACATCGTTGTCCTCCTCCTCCTCGTCATCATCATCATAGTCATCTTCATCATCATTGGCCTCTTCATGCTCTCCATCGGCCTCCTCATGCTCATGCTCATGCTCTTGCTCGGGCTCCTGTGCCTCCTCCTCGTCTAACTCATCTCTTCCATGCACTTCCTCTGCCACTTCTTGCTCTAGTTCTTGCTGAGGCTCTTCGTGTCCCAGATCATGTTCACGCTCATGTTCTTGCTCCACGTCTTCCTCCTCCTCTACATCTATCTCATCTTCGTGCTCGTGCTCCTCCTCTACCAGTTCATCATGTTGATTATCTTCGTCAGCTTCAGCGGTTTCCTCTTGAGAATCTCCCACCACATCCAACACTCGCTTGACTGATCTCTGATAATGCTGCAACTCGTTGCTGGCGTCCGAGTAGAGGCCAAGCTGTGCATCATCATCATGGGTATTCAACGAGCTGGTGCTGGGCAAAGTATTCTGCAAGAATCCCATGCTATCGTCGACGCCCTGCGATTGCTCATTGAACAAACCACCATCGCTGGCACCAGCAGCACCCACACTCAACGTGGATAGCTCAATCAGAGAATTGGCTATGTCATGCACCATGGAGAGTGGCTGTGTCGATGTCGATGTAGATGGTGGTTCCACCACATTGCCATTGGTGTTCGTATTGAACATGCCCAGTGCGGAGCAACTGGACATTGTGGTGCAGTGGCTGGCCAATGTGCTGGGCACACTGTTGCTGTTGTTGTGACTGGACAGATTGCTGCTGCTACTGCTGTTGCAGCTTAGTCTTCGCTTCGGCATGTTGTACTGTTGCTGCTGTTGCTCCTCCTCTTCCTGTTGCTGCTGTTGGTGAAGACTGAGCTCGTCCTCTCCCTCTCCAATTGTTGCATCATTATCGTCATCAAGATCGGGCAGTTCACGCTTTGGCGGCTTCGTATCCTCATGCTGATCATGCTCTGCCTTCAACGTGGCGCGCAATGCGCTCAGCATCAAGTTCTCAGTGCTGTCATCATCGCTGCTGTTGTTGCTGCTGCTGCTGTTGCTCTTGCTGTTATCATTGTTGTCCGCATTGTTGTTGTTGCCTAAAAAATCAGTGATAAGTGAAACGATTGAAGTGGCAATTTTATTCAATACTAACCTGTCGCCGCACTGCTGTCGCTGCTGTCATCCTCACAGCTGCTCATGCTGCTACTGTCGCTGCTGCTCACCCTTGGCTCCAGCGCATCCTGTCGCGGCTTATTCTCCTCCTCCTCCTCATCTGCTTCCGTCTCCGACTGCTCTTGCTTTCTTCGTTTGCTCTTATACTGTGCTGGCAGCTTGGTCTTGGCGGGACGTTTACGGCTCCTCCGTTTGCGTGTGGCACGCTTCTTCGAGCGCGCACGTGAGCCATCATCACTGTCACTGCTGCTGCTGTCACTGGTTGTGCTCCAGCTGGTGCTTATGCCGCTGCCGCTAGCGCTGGCATCCTGTGGCTGCTGATTACGCTGCTGCTGCTGCTGTTGGTTGCGTGTCACAGCTCGCTTGGATCTTCCACTACGTGTACGCATCAAGCCCTGTCGACGTGCATCCTCCAGCACCATTTTCCAGTTCTTGCCAGAGGTAGAAAGGACACCCGTGCTTGTGCTGGCGCCCATGAATAGTTGCTCATTACCTGTAGCCTCTGGTGGCGGTTCATGGCTTGCATTACTATCTGCACTGCTGCCAGCTGCCTTGGGCGGTGGTGTCGCCTTCTGCTCATCGACAAAGACCACATCCGAGTCGCTGTTGGAGTCTAGACTAACCAGTTCGGGTGTGCGCAAATGAGGAGGCTTGCGCTCCAACACAAACACACACTCGTCATCGTCGTCGCTGGTGTTGCTGCAGTCGCTGCTCTGGAGCTCAATGTGAGCACTAATCGGCAGATTAGCGACAGCCTGACGTCGTCCGGCCTGGTTGTTGGTATCGTTAATGGCAGCCACCTCTGCATTGGCCGCTGCATCGCCATCATCAATCTCAATCACCTCGTTGGCTGGACGACGCATGCTCAGATTGATGGCCACCGTTTGGGAGCCCACATTCGAGGTGGTTGTACGGCGTATCGAGATGCCTGGCAGCTCACTGCCATCACTGTTCATTGTGACGCTGAAGGAATGTGTTGCACTGGGATTGGTCACAATAACGCTAGTCATTGGACGTGGTAAGCGATCCAAACTGGTAATAGGATCGTCTGGACTGGCATTCCCATTGTTTCCGCTGCCTCCATCCCCGCCAGTGCCAGTGCCGCTGTTGCCAGAGGCATTGGCTGAATTAGATGATGCATTCGGCTCATGCGACATGCCCGCCTCGTTGATGGTCCCCCTATCCAGCAAGTTCAACTCGACCACTTCGGCTACATGCGTTGTGTACTGCACAACACGATCGTAGCCAATCATGTCGAAGGGAGAGCGGGCAAAATTGAATAACTCGTGTATAAAGTGATTCGTGCGCTCTCCCAGAAACGGCGACAGACGGCGTCGGAATTGTCTGGTCGGTATATTAATCATGGGCAGGATCTCGTGCATTAATCGCATCACATCCGATACAAATTGTGGAGCATTGCGCAGCAGACAGACAACGTCACGATTAATCCACGGCATCAGGCGATGCATCTGCGAGGGATTATCTCTGTGGTGAATATAGATATAAAGAAGTGATTCATCCAGATTCTTAAGTATTCAAGCTTGCTCAACTCACCTGTAGAAGCGTGCGCTCCACTCTCGAAAGTTGCCCGTCATGGTGTCCATAACAGGCAGCGCGTATAGTTTGCGATCGTAGACATAACGCCGCCAAAGCTGATTCAGCGACCACGATCCACGCTGCTCCGGCTCGTTGCGATAGTAATTCAAGAGCTCCATGCGAAAGGGTTCGCTGCGATAGTATAGCGCAGGTATGCGTAAATGTTGCCCACCACCTGCCGCCTCATCCTGTGACTCATCTGCGTTGTCTGTCATGACCGACTGATTCTGGAGCATATAACGCTGGCGTCGTATGTTAAAGATGTGAAAGCTGAGGGCCGAATGCTCTGGCGGAGCCGACTCCACCGTATATCGATCAAAGTCATCCAGTGTGCGCACATTGTGTATGATGGTCTTGAAGGGTTGTTTGCACAGAGGACACTCTGGCTTAATCTGTGAGAATGAACATTAATATTTGTTAGTTTTACCTAGACTGTAAGGCAGGAAAAGTCGTCCACACTCACCTTGCTCCACTCGCAGAGACACTTGAAACAGAACTGATGCATACACGAGTCCGTGAAGCATTTACGCCTGCAGCGGGACAGGCAAATGGCACAATTTGGTGGCGGCGATGAACGTGCAGCGGGCGTATTGTTTCCGGCGCCACCGTTGGAGGAGCTGCTCTCCAGCTGTTGCAGTTGTTGTTGCTGTTGTTCACTGCTGTTGGTCTCATCGTCACCGCTCTCGCTGCCACTCTCGGTGAGATCTGCAAACTGTATGGCAGCTGCTGGCAGAGTGCCGACACTGGCTGCGACTCCATCTGCGACTACCGGAGGAGGCTCTACGATGACCGAAGATGCCAAGTCATCCCCCCCGAAGGGAGGCGCCTCCTCAATCATCAACGAATCGGCCATAATTTATAGCAGTGTGTCGTCTTTTTGATAATTTGTGCAACAACAAAAAATTATTAAAGTTCTCCTGGAACTGGAAATGAATGGACTCGGACTTGCTCGGGTAACCGTTTCGGTTTCTCTACTCGCTTCTCTCCCGTTCCCGTCTGCCGTCTCTCACTTCTCACACACTGTCTCACTCTCTTTTAGTTATCATCTGGTTTTGTTCGCAACAGAACACAAAATGGACATGCGTCTTTTTTTGCATGGCTTTTATTATACCAATACGCGAACTTACGCTTCGGTTATGTGGCGTATTTGATGCCCAGTTAAATTCTCTACAATTTAAAACATTCCTTGCGTTTCTATTTCACAATAAAAAGTAGATTTTTACGTCTGAACCTATCAGAAAATACTTTGCTGTATTCACTTTATAATGAATCCGTATGATTAACGATTGTTGTTATCGATGGTTCACATGCTACAAACAATTTGTAATCGATATATGTATATTGTGTTTGTAGATCCGTGTAAAATGGTCGGATTCTTCTTTTAACCCATAAGAAATTGTGTGATGATATTTTAATTGATTGTTATTAAAGCACAATTAAATATATAACATGTCGCGTAATAAACATTAGCAACAAATTCTTCGCCTGAATTCATATTGTTCGAGGAAAAGTATAGTTACATCTAATAGAAATATTGATTCCCTAAATTAAAATATATTGGTTATTTATTTTGATAAATAACACAAATATTTAAAACACAATAAATATCCGTGGTGAATAACATTCTCAAACGCGGCAATCAAATATTTAAAAATAAAACCCTGTTATGGGCAGCACTTTTTTTGCTGGGTAGCACTTCTACAGCTATCGATAATTGTAATTTTGTCATTTTGAAGCTACTGTAATTTGTATAAATACAGTCAATTTGTTATTTTTATAAATATTTAATATATATATTGTTTAATATATTATTTTGCGTTATCTATTATCATGAATTTTTTAGGCCCACCGTACTGCCCCTAATGCACGAACGCAACTAGAGCAATGCGTTGCGCAGCATGAATCACGTTATCGATATACCATTAACAGCAATATTGTCTACCGTGTATGGAAACGTCCTAAAAAATACATAGCGCGTAAAATTGTTTGCATTTGGTGGCGTCGATTTTAATTTTTCGTGTTTTAAGTGCATTTTACGGTGGTAAAAGTAAATAAATTGTTTATTCACAACGACAATTTACCCCACAAAATGGATCGACGCAAGAAGCGAACCTCTTCGGAGCAATATCAAATGTACATTGAGCTCATGGAGAGCGACCCAATTTTTGCCAGTGGACGCGTGCCGCGCGATTATGATCTGAATTATTTGACCAAAAAATGGAAGGAGCTGTCGGACAGGCTCAACAAATGCGGTTCGGGACCCACACTAACAGCCGAGGAATGGCGCAAGGTGAGTTTGAGCACGAATCGTGCCCGGCAGGCGGGAGCGGGCTCCGCATTACATTGCTTTGCTTGTGGTATGCGGTATGGGGTGGGGGAGGTTATGCGAGTTTCTGGCGGCAAATGACGCGCACATTTGTTGCAGCGCCTGAACGATTGGAAGAACACAACGCGTTGCAAGTACAGACGCAGTCTCATGTCCAGCGAGAAGGACATCTCGATGTCGTCGTTGGAGACGCGGGCCCTGAATTTGTTTGGCAAGGTACCCGGTGCTGGTGAGACGCTGATGAACTTGAAATCCGAGAAGGATGACCACGACGAGGACATGGAGGAAATGGGACAACGCACATCCGAGTCGTTCCAAAAAGAGCTTCAAGCAGCAGTCGAGGAGGCCATCAATGACGAGGTCGATGAGGATGAAATGGTCGAGGAGCATGTCGATCAGGAGGATCTCACCGATGAGAATATGCACGAGCCGGGCGGTGGCATTGATGGACCCACCGTCGGTGGCACAACGGCAGTTAACACAAGCGGGGGCGGCTATCGCACCATTGTCGTCGACAATTCCACCTATGTGGAAGAGGACCAAGAACCAGCTGAGGCACCAGTGGAGCCAGTGAAATTCGTATGCACACCCAATATACATGCGGTTGGCACCAGCAGCGGCACCAAGCTCATCAACGGCGAACTGCCCGTCAAGCGATTGCGGCGAGATCAGGTGATCTATGAAGGTAAGTGTGTGGGCAATCAGATTCAGTTGTTGGGTATTGGTATATTGGGTATCTTGGCTACTTTGATGGTTTCTACTCTATAGTTAAAAATGCGCCGCGCTCGTATACAACCATACAAACAGGTGGAGGAACTCTGCCCACGCTGCACAACACAAAGCTGCACCACGAGGCGCCGAGCACGACGCTGAGTGCAGCACTGAGTGGCCTGGATGCACAGGAGATAGCGCATCAGCTGAAGCGTATAGCGGACATTAACTACGAGAAGCTTCAGTTCGATATAGCCCGATTCAAATTTAACAATCCTGGTTTCCACTATGAGCCGCCGCCATTATAGTTATTGCCCCAGGCAGATACACCGAAGAGCAACCGTGTTCAGCAGCAGCAGCACCAGCAGCAGCAGCACCAACAGCAGCAGCAGCATCATCAGCAGCAGCGCCAAAAGCAGCAGCAAGCTACACTGAACCGGGAGCAACAGCAGGAGAAGAAGCAACAACAACAGCAGCACCACCACCAACACAACCATCATAAACAGCAGCAACAGCAACAGCTGCTGCAACAGCGACAACAACAGCAGCAGCAGAAGAAGCAGCAGCAACAGCAACAGCAGCATTAACACCAGCAATAGAAACAATTGATTGATTGACAAACACAACACAGACAAACAAACAAACACACGAACACAGACAGACTCAGAAGGCAGACCCAACTCAACTCAATTCAGTTCAGTTGGTATTGTAAATTTGTCGTCAATTGAGCGACGTATTGCGGACAGAAACGGACGGATGAGGACGGCTGAGGAAGACCAGAGGAAGCGACGCCAACTATCATAACCTAAATTAGCCAGAGTTTAGATTAAAGTTTACGTAGTTCATATAATAATGCAAATCATTTCTATATACAAGAAAAAGAAAAGAATAAGCGAAAAACAAAAAAAAAAGAATCGTAACAGTCTCTCACATACACGTATGTATTTCTATTGTAATATGCTTGAAGAAGAAGAAGGTTTGAAGATTTTGCAGATCTGCATTTTAGGTACGATGAAATCTAGATGTACGATCGATATATCGAAGCAAAAGCTACCTTATCTCTAATCGATAATCCATGTAAAACTGGACGTATATGGTAATTTTAATGAAAATGATTGTAAATGTAAAGAATAAAGTTTAACAATGATAAATATCAGTGCTGACTATATATAGATACTATATACGTATATACTGTATAGCAGAGAAGCCTTGGCGCCCTCGATCGTGCTCCACCTTTCGCGCGAATTCTTGTTTATTTATGAGTTTCTTTTGCTCTTAACTATGCAATCGATGCCAACACTGAGAAATCCATTAATCATAATGGCCAAGATGAGGAGAGAGAGAGGGAGGGAGGAAGGGGAGTGGATGCTGTTGCTTGGGTCACTTCGCCAGGCATTTGTGGGCGCACTTTGTAACTGTCTTAGGGCCGGACGACTATAGAGAGAGAGAGACTCATCCGCGATGTGAAAATCATTTTAACTGTTATGTGTGGCTGATGCAACAAGTGCCCATTCTATGCTGAAGATGCCTGGCAATGCGATGCGATGCGATGCGAGCCTGCCAAGAATATGACCTGGGGAAGGCGAGGCGAGCAAACCAATAGATCATTTGAACGCCGTGCGCTGCAAATCATAAATTACAACTGCGCCGCCAGTCGACGATGACGACGACGTGGCTTGGCGTGGTGCAGTCAACGCATGCCGAACCGTTAGTTGACCATTTCGGGTTCAGGTTCGTCGATAACTGCACAACACGTCGTATGCTTAATCTGTTTCTGCTCCCTCTGCGCCTCCTCTCTCTCACTCTCCCTGTGCTTCACTTTGGTTTGGTTTTTTCTGTTTTTGGCCCACTGCGCGTTGTTGTGGGTGCCGTCGCTCTTTGCTTTGATGAAAGGCCTGCAAGCAAAGCTGATTAACGGGCACTCACACACACACACCCAGGCACACACTCACACACCCTGGCACACACTCAGCCAGATGTCTTCTTCTCACATGGCCCCGGCATGGCATGCCAAGTCCATTAAATAGTTCGTGTTGCACTCGTTTCGCCATGGACCACAACTGCGACCGGAGCTGGAGTTGCAGTAGAAGCTGCGACTGGCATCGGCACCGGGCCTGGATCAGGGCACACACATGACAGCGTGCAAAATCGTAGCCTTGGGCGGGTGTTATAGCTAAATAAAAAGAGAAAAGCAGAAGAATAAAAGGAGAAAACCACGAACAGGTAAAGCACAAATCTGGCAAAACTATTCAGCAATATGTGAAGCACTCAAAATAAGCAATCGATGCGCTATGCTAAACAGGGCAGGGCATATGAGTTAAGATGGAGTGTACAGCATATAGCACATGTAGGGGATAATGAGAGGGAATGCAATGAAACCTCATTTTAAATATATGAAAGATGAAGAAATTATTTGGAGCTGATAATATTAACATATGTAGGTATAATATGTTATATCATTTTAACAAGAATATATTTGTTGCGATTAGTAATATTTGCTAGCAGCTTATACTTGGATTTCAATGTTTATAAAGATATATATCTTATTTTATTCCAGTATATACATATATATTAAGACACGATATAAATAATCAATATTTATTTCTTTAAAAAATTCTACGAAATGCAAGAAATGATGAACAGCCACAAAAATTCTTCGATTTAATAGTAGAACGCGATAAATATGTGTAAAGAGATTAATGAAATATAAATAATATAACTTCAATTGGCAAATACATTAATTTACAGATTATTTATTATCTAACTAATATTCAATGTTGTTTTTTCCAAATATTCTATGAAAATATAGAAATATTAATGAACTGTGAAAATTCGTGGATATGATTGTAGATGATAAATATGTAGATAGATTGATACATAGATGGATAAATGATTCTAACTTTTGTACTATACTTTATATAACATAATTGAATGTTGAATTTCCTCTGCATTTCCCTCACACTATACCATATACTATACTATATCTCCTATACCTATTCTAGTCCATTCTGGCATATAGTCTGCTTCTTCAGTGATAAGACTGAGAATCTCTATATAATATTCACAGTCAGTTGTCAGCAAGCATCGTCGCTGGCGGCCCAATTGAAATCTCCATATATAATGCAGTCTCCCAAATATGCAAGTGTATGCATATGCACATGTATGTCTGTGTTTATGTGTGTGTGTGTGACTATATAAGCCATATGCTTAAATTAATGTTTTATTAAACGCGCTGAGACTTGAGCGATTCATCTTCATTCGCTGCCATTGCCATTGGCTATTGGCCAGCAAATGAAGCTGCACAAGGGCAGCACGAGGGGGCGAGAGAGAAACAGAGGGGGAGCGAGAGGGTAAGTTGGAGGAGTGGGAAGACAGGGCACATATGCTGAGAATAGCCTGCTCGGATCACAGTCAGGGCTCAGTTACAGAGAGTCCCTACAGCCAGCAAAAGAACCTACGTGATGCTGTTGCTGTTGTGGTTGACGTTGTTGTTGCTCTTGCAGCTGTTGCTGTTGTTCTTGCTGCTGCTGCTGTTGTTGTTGGTGTTGCTGTTGTTGTTGTATTCTGTTCTGGGCGCAAGAGTGCAAAGCGTTTTTATGCTAGCGATTATTACGCTTGATCCTAAAGCACCAAAGGGTCAATTGATGTTTGTGATGTTGCTGAATGTTGTTGCCGACAAGCAACAGCAACAGCAACACACTGGCAATATTGCTGTTGCTGTTGCTGTTGCTGTTGCCCGCAATTTGCTTTGGAATTTTAAGCAGCGCGACGGTCGCATCGCCATTTACCATTTACCATTTTATGCCAGAATAGACGAATATCATTTTGCACATTCTGCTTTCGCCGTGTATTCCACGCCAACTTCTCTAAGGAGAGAGAGTGAGAGAGAGAGGGAGAAAGAGTGAGAGAGAGATGGCCAAAAATTGCATTTCTTGCGGCGCAGACAGAGTTTATATATCACTGCCGATCCGTGGCTTATCAACAACAGTTGCTGCCGTCGCGTCGTCGCTTCTGCTGCTGTTGTTGCTGCTGCCGATGTTGCTGCTGTTGCTGGGGGGCTTCTCCATTGCAAATTGCTGTCGAAAAATTTGCAAGTTGTTCTCATGCTCGTTTAATATAGAAATTATTTTTTTTTTGTTAACTTGATTTGCTTCGTTTCGTTTTGGGAAAATGGGAAAAATGGCAAAGTCGTGAATCGTTGCGTCAAGCTTTTCATCTCTTGACCCACATTATGGCATGCAAATAGAGTCGCGATAGGCCCCCCTCCTTCTCCCCACTTCCCCATCTCCCCACCTCCACCTTCTTTCATCTAGCTCTAGAGTTGCTGAAGTTTCTGTGGTTCTTGTGATATTGGAGCGCTGCTTCCACTATATGTATAATTATATTAGCATGATCTATGTCATTAAAGGAATTATACACTTTCATCTGCCAGTGTGTGTAAGTGTGTGTGTGCTGCACATGCATAGCGCAATTAGTGCAACAGCAGCAGCAGCATCGGCATCGGCATCGGCTTGGGCAGTAAAAACAACTATCGACTGATGCGGCTAACAATATGGCCGGCGGGCGTTTATGGCCATGACAGAGCGGACAGGCCAAACGACAGGCCATTATTGACGCCACTCGACGCCACACAGTACAAACTCCGCACTGGACACTGTGCTGGTCCAGTTGCCATCATCAGGGGCCATTGTTGCCGCTGTTGCATCGACGTTGACGACGACGATGACGACGACAACATTGCATGCAAATTGTGCGCTGTGCGCTAAACATGCTAAAATCGCCTAACAGACAGCTAAAACGTACAAAATATTGAGCGCTGAAATGGTGCGGGCTGTTTACCAGATACAACCCTCCCCTCTCAGTGCCTCCCCCTGCCCGTGCCTGCTCTGCAGCTCCCTCTCTCTCTGTCTATCTCTCTAGGCTGCCCTTGGCTAGTCATACAGGCAGTTACCAGTTACCCCCTGCCTCCCTCCTCCAATCTACACCACTCCCTCCCTCCACAACCCCTCTCCTTCTCCTCCCCCTACCCACTCCCTTCCCCTCCAGTCCGCCCTTGGCCGCCGCTAGCATGCAGGCAGTCATAAACACGCACTAATTGCAGCCATGATTTGTTACACACTGCATTAATGGCGCTCGCAGGACCGCAGCAGCAACATCAGCTGCAACGACAGCAGCAGCGGCAGCAGCAGCAGCGGCAGCAGCGCCGGCAACAACCATTCAAACAGCAACTAAAATCAAAGCCTAATTGCCTATAAATGGCAGTTTTGTAGCAACGGCAGCAAAATGTGGCGACATCAAACGTAAAACTTTTCAGCAACAGCGACAACATCAAGAACTGTAGCAGCAGCAACACCAACAAGAACAATAACAGCAGCAGCAGCAACATGTCTGAACGACTTGGCAAGCGTTTTACCTTTTGATTTATAAACAAAATTTAGTAACAATGCATTAATGCAGGCCGTGTTGTTGTTGTTGCTGCTGCTGCTGCTGCTGTTGCTGCTGCTGCTGCTGGCTGCCTATGCAATTAGCTGCGAGATGGATGTCTGGCAGCTACGGTGGGGTGGTCCCGTGTGTCGCCAGCCATATATCGATATACACATTGATATACAAATCGTTTTGGCTTGATCTCTCACTTGCAACAGTTGCAGTCGTGGCAGCAATGTTGCTCGCGTGGTCAGCGCCAATTACTTAGAGCATATCAATTATATGACTGCTGCAATGGATTGTAAAATAAAGAACGTAGCCAAATGATACGCAGACGCCGCAGATGAAGAGGAGTTGCTGCTGCTGCTGCTGCAGTTGCAATTGTTGCTGCTGCTGCCGTTGCTGTTGCTGTTGCTGTAATTGAACTGCGCGTATTGCAAATTATTATTTTGTGCATTTGCAATCGCATCGCACTGCACTGCCTACTGGAAATGTGCAAGCCATGCCCCCAGTGCGTGCTGGGCCATTCCAACTAACTTGATGCCCTCCTGCTCCCTGTCCTCTTCCCCCTTCCCCCTGCCCTGCCCCACTGTGCGCCCTGCGTGTCTGTTCATATGTTTTCATTACTTTTGCCCATTATGCGTGTACGTGACGCACAATTTGAAATTGGCAGCTTATAAGCCGGATACCAGGCGACCAATGTGCACAATTGCAGCAACGCGTCCGACATTGCCTGCTCCTCCCTCCCTACCTCCCTGCTCCCCCTCCTGCTGCTCCACTTGTACTTGTACTTTTGGGCCGTGTGGCTTGCGGCAACAAGCAGCGAGCAGGCCAACCAATTGGCCAGAGAGAGAGAGGAGCAGCAGCGAGCAGCCAAAGGAGTCCAGGGAGCAGCAGCAGGAGGAAGGAGGGAGGGAGGCGGGAAGGGGGCGGGTAAGGCTGTCTCGGCGCGTCGAGCGTCTGTTTGTGGCTTTTGTTTGTTGTTGAAGTTTACAATTTTAATGCACTGCCACTTGACTGTTGACAGTGCAACACGCCGAGTGCGCCGACGAGAGTGTGGCTGTGTCTGCCTCACTGCATAACTGTGTGTGTATGTGTGTGCCAGGCTATTGATTTTATGCGCACTGCCCTGCAAGTTGTCGTCGTGCTGCTGCTGTTGCTGTGGCTGCTTTTAACTCATTTCGCACATTGCGCTAAATGAAATTTCAATTCCAACAGCGAAATCGTTCGAAGGAAACGCAGCGAGCGACAAAAGGAAATAAACGCTGATTCATTCTGTGCAGCAAAAGAGGCGGAAGGAGGACGGGAGAGGGGCTCTCAAGCGTGCAGCATCCATTAAGCAACTGTAAATCATAGTACATATACAGCTCTATATGTATATACAAGTACAAGTCGAATGAGCTAATTAAAGTGAAGCATATTGAGTCTGCGGTGGCTTGTCAGCTGTGTAATGGCTTAAAGAGGGTTGAAAACATATATGTTCTTGTACAGCATGGGAATATCTGTGGAGAATACGAACACGTACGTATACACAGTTCAATAAGCTTGGTGAGGCTAAGGATGTAAGGTGTAGAGATTATACTTAGTTGGGGCATGGCTTAAAGCATATATAGCTTATATATTCTTGAAAAACAGGAGAATATCTATACAGTATACAACCATATACCTCTATACAGTTGAATAAGCTTATTAAGGATAAGGATGTTAGGTGAAAAGGTTATACTTAGTTGTGGCATCTCTGAAAACATATATAGCATATATATTCTTGAACAGCATGGGAATAACTCAATAGAAATCAAGTTTAGGAATATGTTGTGATTGAATTGGTTTAGGATACTTAGTCTAAAGATAATTTTAAGAAATGTTATGATAATCAAGAGATTTTAAATGAGAAGCATAAGTATTCTTGAACTATAAAGAATATATATTCTAGATATGTAAAAAAATATAATATACACCTATTTATTAAATGTATTTATATATAAATTGTATGTTCCTTTAGTTCTTTTACAGTTCCACAACATAAATGTTTATATAGCATATATATTCTTGAACAGCATACAAATAAATCAAGATCTATTATCTATTTTTTGTTCATTCTTTATTGTCCCTAATTTATGCATGTGTTGTACTTTGTGTGGCACTTCGAAGAGTTCATATATTAAGTATAAAGAATATATATGCCTTGACAGCATGCTAAATATGTCACTATCCAAACTAGTCCCTCATTATTGCTCCTCCCTCTGTATTAATACGTTCCGCAGCTCATTAAGTAATCAATAAGATATGCACATAACATATGTACCTTCACAAACCGCATGCCATAACCAACATTTCTAACCTCACCCTACCTTGTGCGCTTCTGCAACTTCATTCCAGCTCCCGTTCTCATATTCTACAAGGCAATCTAATTGCCTGCCGCCTGCATTTTCCCCACGCCAAGTAAGACTTTCGTTAGGCCTAACGGTTAAATAGGACAGCTAGCTGGGGAGTGGAGTGAGAGGAGAAGAGAGAGAGGGGTAGCTGCATACGGAATATGATTGAGGTACTTGCTGGCTGTGCTGGCCGGAGTTGGTAACGAGCTGGCATCTATCATGGCCATATCAAACTGGCATCAAACAATTTCAAATGGATCGAATGAAAAATCAACTGGCCCGGCCAATTGCAGGCGCGTTGCTGCTGCTGCAACAGCAACAACAGCAGCAACAGTCTCGCCCGTCTTTGCGACTGTTTTGTATGCACGCGGCGAACGTGATCGGTTGCCTAACAGCAATTTTAGCTGCTAGATATCGCTCCAGAACAAAGTGGCCAACGCGACGCGACGCACAGCAGCAGCAGAAGCAGCAGCAGCAGCTGAGGCAGCGGCAGCAACAGTTGCTGTTCAAACAAATCAACAAACGGCAGCAACAGTTGCTGCTGCTGCAGCTGCCAAACGAATGCGAATCATCGCCGCATTTCACTTCGCCCAACTCAATGATTGAAATTCTAAGAGCAACTTGTTGCTGCTGCTGCTGCTGTTGTTGACCTTTTCGCATGAGAATCGCATGCTGATGATGGATACACTGCCAGCAACAGAGCTGGGCACACTGTCAGAGCCAGGCAGGCAGTTGCTCAGCTGTCAGTGCGCACAGCTCGTCATGGGCAATTTAAGTGGAAGTGGAAGAAAGGTTTCGGCGCGCACAGCAGACACACACACAAACACACACAAACATACACACACTAGCACAGTCGATGGGAGACAGCGACAACTGCACATCAGCAACATCGATGGCAGAATGCCAAAGCTAAAGTCAAGTCAAAGCCGAAGTCGAAGTCGCAGTCGAAGTCAAAGCAAATACGCGACGGATAATTGCGCTCAGAGCCCAAAACACCCATAGAACAAGCCATAGACATTGCAACAAACAACCAGCAAACAACAGCAACAACAACAGCAGCAGCAACAACAACAGCAGCAGCAAATAACAAACAAGCAACAGCAACAACTTCGTCGTCGTCGTCGTCGCATCGCGGAATTTCACAGCAGCATGGAAATTTGTTCGATGCCTTGTCGCTGGCTCAGTTGTTGTTGCTGTTGCTGTTGTGATTGTTGTTGCTATTGCTGCTGCTGCTGCTGCGCTGTGTCTCCAGCAAGCAGTTTGTTTTGTTTGATTTGGATTTGATTTGATTTCAGCAGCAGCAGCAGCTCCGCTTGCTGCCTCTTCCTGCTGCCACTGCCGCTGCTGCTGGCGTTGCCAACTTATTCAAATGCCGCGCGCACAGTTTCTTGACCTCTACGCAGTCGCTGCGCAGTCGGCGTCGCAGCTGGCACTCGTAACTGCACATGCGCGTTGAGCCGCCCGCGTCTGCGCCCTCGCTTGCGACTGTGCCTGCTGCTGCTGCTGTCGCGGTTGGTGCTGCTGCTGTTGCTGATGTTGCTGCTGCTGCCTCATCCCGTTTGGCAATTTTGCAGCTTACTAACTTGCAAAAGGTTGGCAACAACAACAACTGCAACGTCGACGTTGCGGGAAATGCGATTGACGGTAATTGGTTGACGTTTGTCTTATTTAAATTTGTTTTCTTTGGCCTGTCTCGCTCCCCCTCTTTCTCTCTTCTTCTCTCTCTCTCTCTGCTCCTGCTGCTGCCCGCCCCCGCTGCACGCCCCTGTCTATGTTGTGTGCTTGTGAGCTAACCTTGACGAGGATACTGTCACATTCCAATCAGCTTGGTTACACACCCCAAAAAGAAATGCGCATAATTACGAGAGAGTTAAGTTGGCGATACTATCGCGGTTACTATCGATAGCCGTAGAGGGGGGAATTAGGCTGTTAATGTATTACTATGTTGATTAGAACAGAAAAGGGGTTCGGAAGATACTACTAACGCTGTTATACAAACGATAGTAAGTGCGATAGTATCGATTAAAATAAAGATGAAGTGTAAGAGATACTAATAGCTATCGCTATTATCACTTTAACTTATTGATCATGGTGAGATAAGGTTTAAGGCGTAGAGATGCATGATAATCCTTCTATTATAGCAGAATTCTGATAGTATCTACTTTGCTTACTATAACGCAATCCTAACTATCGATAACATTGAAGTAGTGCTGCAGAAACATCGATGTTTGCTAAGGCTTTTCATATGTAATATGTTTCTCTTACTCTACTTCCAACTTTATTTATATCTTCTTTTATCTCAACTTCAAATAAACCAAATAGAAATATCAGAAACCCCATCAACGATTTCCTGCAGGGTATTCAAGAGTTTATCTCATTCGATTTTCCCATTCGATTTCAGGTTTCTTTTCTCAGCCTGCGCCGGCGTGCAACTTTAATTGAAATGAAATGAGTTTCGTCGATTTGTGTTCTAGGAATTTGTTTTTGATTGTTTTCTTGTAAATTTGAATGATTATCGAGGCAGTTGCAAGTTGCGCGCTGCAAGTTGCAAGTTGCAAGTTGCCCGATCTGCAACAGTTGCGCAATTGAATAAACAACGCAGCAAGCAAAGCCAAGCAAAGTCGTCGACCCGCGTAATTGCAAGTTCGGTCTGTGACCGAGACCCAGACCTACAGACGGAACTGCAGACGGCAGACCCTGAGACAGCGAAAGAAACTGAGACTGCGATTGAGACTGAGACTGAGACAGAGATGGAGACAGAGACAGAGAAGGAGACAGAGACAACTGCAGAGACAAAAGCTAAGAAAGGCCTTACAACACAGCTAAAGAGAGTGCCAAAAGACAGTGCCAAGACAGACCCTAGTGGGTAACTAACTACGTGGAACAACCTGACTGGCTAAAGGGGAAGTACCCACACTCTCTCCACACACTCCACTTCCCTCTTCGTTCCCCCTTCTGTCTTGCTGGGTAATTGAACTGTGCGCACTTTTAATTGTGTTGCATGTGACGCGGAAGCGGCTTAGAGAACTGGGCCAGGATCTCCACCGGGAGGAAGCCAATGAAGCCAATTTGTTACCGCTACATCGCAAATATCGCCAATCGGAGAACGGACGAGGCGAGAGTGCGAGTGCCAGTGCGAGTGCGAGTATATCGCGATAAAGTTGCCCGGCACGCTAAACGAAACCACTTCCTCAACTCGACTCGACTTCGACTTCGACTTGGAGTCGACTTGCTGTGCGAAGCGTTTAAATAAACATATTGAGAGACGAATGGGATAACGCAACGGATAGAGGTAGAAGCAGATAAAGAGCAGGAGGATGAAGGAGTGGGGAATCGAGACAAGAGGCATGCAGCAAGTTCAAGATTGAAACCGAAACTGATGCGTAGTTTAGGGCGATTTACACAGTTTAAACAGACGGCGATACAAATCGCCGGCACATGAGCCGAGCCGAGCCAAGCCAGAGCGGATGAGGAGATGCTGCAGATGGGGCAGCTGTTCAGCCAGTTCAGTTCAGTTCTCTGTTTTTTGCTCGGCTCTTCCTGTGTGCCATAACTGTAGCAAATGGCCATGCAACATGCAGCCAGCCAAGGCCTAGGGAGACTGAGACTGAGCAAAAACAACAGCAGATACACTGCAGCTGATACCCTGCAATGTTCTTAAGTTTCTTCTAAATGAGTATAGAAGGAGTATCAAATGAATGCTAATTATGTTAAAGTTGAGAAAACAACATATAAATTCGATATTTAACTTAATTGAAAGTATTTCTCAGTTAACTAAAGATTTGCATGGGTTATTTACGAGATTGAGAGCAAACTTGCTGCGGCTTCTTAAACCCTTTTTTTATGGCTGCACATTAACCAAAACCCTTCGTCTGGCTTCGCACAGTGCAGCGGAGACCTGTAGGACTGTGGCAGAGATTTTTGGCGTAGGCGTTCGCTGTCGGCTTTTTCGGTTCCGCGTCGCGCGGCTGCCGCATAGGAAAATGTTATAAATTGCACATTTGATGAGCAGAGAAACGTTTATGGTTCTAGGTACTCCGAGAACGGGCAACAGGCAGCCGAGACTTGGGACCAGCTGTGCGTTTGTGGCTCGCAAATGGAGCTGCAGTTGCCAGTCGAAGCTGGAGTTGCAGTTGTAGCTGGAGTTGCTGTTGTTGTTGTTGTTGCTTTAGCTGCTTGGAGTCTGCCTTTTAGCGCTTGCATGTCGGCTGATTAATTGTGCCAGCGTCATAAACGTGATGATATCGCAATGTAAGCGCATTTTTCATGTTATTCAATTCGTTGCCGCCAGCTCCAGCTACAGCTACAACAGCAACAGCAACAACAACAAGAGCAACAGGAACAACAACCACAACGGCAACGGCAGTCAATCTATTTGCATAGCATTTCTGCCACAAAATACAAAAGACTTAGGCAACGAACTCGATCGCAGCGCACCGTTTTTGGCATCTCGCGCCCGCCTGGGCAAATTAAATCTCCCGATATTGCCAACTAATTACAAGCATTAACGCAATTGCGACTCCTCTCTCACCCAGCACGAACCTCTTTCCGCATTCGCTCTATGGAAATTTGAATGCAATTTCAGCTTTAATTCTTTGCCCAAATGGGCGCAATCAAATCGCCTCTGCCTCAGCCTCGGCCAGTGCCTGCGCCTGCGCCTGCGCCTATGCCTGCTCCAGGTGCCAGCCAGGTGTCGGACTGGCAGGTGTTTCGCCCCATTGTCTCAATGGCTCAAAACAGGAAGTATTTGCCATGTGTCCATAAATTATAAGCTCTCATAGTTGTTGTTAATGTTTCTCTTGTTGTTTTTGCTGCTTTATTGAAATTTTCGTGCGTTGCATTTGGTGAAAAACATTGCGCAGTTTTCACCTGGCGCTGAACCCGATTTGGTAAAATCCAGTTTAATAGTGCACCTAAAGTGTTGTTTGTCTAAATGGAGCGACAGGTTAGTTGGGGGTCATTGAATAATAGTTGTAACTGAGAGAACTGAGCTGGCGTGCTGATGGTGTCAGATCTGACAATTGTGGAGGAATTTTTAATGTGATTGAGTGCTTGGATGTTCGGGAAATTTAGATATAGAGGATATACAGATAATATATTAAACTTAAGATGTGTTGAGTTTCCTAGCGATATCTTTGAAGAATCTTAGGTGATATCTTTTATGGAAAATTTTCCTTAACTTAAAGTAAGAAATAGAAATTAAATCGAAATTTAGAGGATATACAGATAATATATTAAACTTAAGATGTGTTGAGTTTCCTAGCGATATCTTTGAAGAATCTTAGGTGATATCTTTTATGGAAAATTTTCCTTAACTTAAAGTAAGAAATAGAAATTAAATCGAATGCTAAATTGTAGAACATACAGTCAAGGTAAGTTTTATATGATGTTGCTGCTGATCAAGAATATATACGCCTTATAGCATTAGCTAGATGAGCTTCCACCTCAACTTACATTCCCTGTCGGCCCCAGATGACTGTATTCGTCTCAACTTACATGCAATAAACATAGCAGCTCATATAATGCATATAATATATATCTTAAGCAAAGTTGTAGGAAATAATTAACCATACAATAGCTTAATACAAACCTCTTTCAACAAGCTCTTTAAGCTCTTCACGCTGTCAACATTCCTCAAGATAGAAATATCATTGCTAACCCACAGCACAATAGCTAAGGCTCATTCTCTGTTTACCTGTCAATCTCCTCACCTAACAACTTTAGTTGATTTGCTCGCATATTTTATAATACATTTACCACTTGATTATAATCCAATTGAGGCAACTCAGATTGCTAGTTAAGCAATGCGAACCTGTAAAGTGTGTTGAAAATTGCCAACTTGCGATGATTTAATTGCGCATTTAAAGCTTGATGATATTGTTGTTGCTATTTTTGTTGTTGTTGCTGTTGCTTGTATAAGGCAAAGCTGTGTGAGGCGCAATAGAAATTATGCCCCGTTTTAGTTTGTATGCACCGCTTTCATTCGATTGCAACGCCCACACTCGACGGAGGTGATCCCATAAGAGCAGAGAAATCAACTTTCAACTTTTGCATATACAATTTATATATTTTCTGAGACATTTATTAGACACAAATAGAATGTAGTTATAGTAGGTATATATAATAATGTACGCTATATACTCGTATGCTATGTAAGCGATATATAATTGTAATAACTAAAATGTACACACTAATCGACTAAGACAATGCATTGCCAGAGACCCGATAGGATAAGCAGAGTGAGGGAGAGACAATTCGTTGCTCTCTCGCTCTCTCTCTTCTCCCGTTGTTGTCTCCGGATACTGAGCAACTAAAGACTAACAAGATTCGAGAGTGTTATAATTGGTAATCTAATCGAAATAGTTGCGTAACTCACGAATTCATTCACGAATAAACGAACAGACACGAACAACATTTACAAATAATGAGGAGAAGTTAATAAATTCATTTTCAACTATAGATATAACATTGATTTGCTTTGTTGTTGTTGTTCGATAACTTCGGCTAGTTAAATAATGTTCGATATTTTGTCATATTGCTTAACTAGTTTATAGTGTGTATACAGTATCGTCCGATATCTGCGATATATATATGTATGTGTATTTTGATATTGCTGCGGGCGCTTTTCCATCTCTTTCTGTAGCTGCTGTTGCTGCTTCCTCTTTGTTTCTTTCACTTTGCTTGCTGCCGCGCTCAATCTTAACCGTTCGTTTAATTTGCCGTTAATTAATTTGTAATTTATTTATAATTTTAATCGTAATTTGTAAATGTGACTCAAACTGACAAAGCGACAGCTAAATGAGAAATGGCTTTTTGAACTGCCCTCGTTTTGTGTTTTTGTTTTTCCTTTTAATTATCAACTAAATGTGTCGCGCGGTTATATTAAATTAAACATAAAATTAAAATCACAATTTTATAGACTTGATGTGTGTGTGTGGGTGTGTTTGTGTTTGGGCTGGTGTGTGTATGCTGTGTGTGTGTGTCTTAGCAGCGCTTCGTGTGTTTGCTTTGTTTGGTTCTGGTTCTGCTTCTCTTGTTTTTTTTTGTCCTCGTCATCCATCCGTCTGTCTCTTTCGTGGTCATCCATCCAGGCAAAATATTCTTCGAAAATATTTCAGTGGAATTTTAAAGCATAGTTGTGGGCGCAGGGGAAGGCACAATTCATTGTTAATTAAAATTGCTGCTGCAAGCTAAAAATTGTGAAAGCTGCGAGGGAATGAGAGAGCAAAAGAGAGAGGAAAGAGAAGAACGGAGGAAGGGAAAGAGAGAGATTGACAGGCAGAGAGAGATAAAGAGGAAATTAGTTAGTTTTGCCTTTGCTGCACGAATTTAATAAGCAAAACAATCACAGGGCAGCACGATTTGCATTGCCACGCCCCCCCATCCACCCCCTCCCGCTGCTTACCTGCAGGAACACACACAGTGTTAAATGTTGTTGTTCTTGTTGAATATTGCTATAGTTGTTGTTGCTGTTGTTGTTGTAGTTATAGTTGCAGTTGTTGTCTGTGGGGTTTGTCGTTGTTGTTGATGGCAGCGAAACGATTTGGCAACGAATCCACTCCTGATACTCCTGCTCCTCCTCCCTCTCTCTCGCACTCGCTCTCTCTCTCTCTGTCTCTGTCTCTGTCCCCCTCTCTTGCTCTACAGATACAGCGTCGCCTGCTGACGCTGATCGAAGTGATGTATGTAGAGCTTCTTCTTGGACTTCTCCTTGGAGGGGCGCAGATCCCACACCAGATTCGAGAGGCTGCGCGGCCGCGACAGTCGACGCGTCTTCTTCTCGGGCAACTTCTGCGAATCGCCCGATGTGCGGCCCCCACTGCGCGACGAGTCCAGCGTGCCCTCGCGCGGATTGTGATGATTGTTGCTGCTCGAGCTGCGACTGTGACTGGCCAAATAGCCATGGGCATTGAGTATGCTGCCGCCGCACTTGAGCAACACATCGGGCGGCGTCTGAGAGCCAGCAGAGGAGGCAACAGTCCCGGCTGATGCCGTTCCGGCTGCTGCTGCTGTCGCCGCCGCTGCCGCTGCTGCTGCTGCTTTTGCTGAGATCGTCGTTGGCGGCGTCAGGCCGGCTGTGGGGTTGCTGCTGTCGGGCGTCAGCTGCAGGCTGCTGAGGCTCTTGTATCTACAGAAGAAGAAGAAGAAACATATACTATGCAGATATCTCTACTCTTTGCCCCTTGCCACGCCCCCTTACCTGATATGAAACAGCGGCGATTGCGGCTCCAGCGACTCCTTGACGGGCAAATGATTGTTGGGCGTCAGCACCTTGCCGTGGTGTGGGTGTGCGTGTGTGTGTGTGTGCTGGTGTTGGTGTGTGTGCTGGTGTGCGTGTGCATGGGCGTGCGCAGCATGTGCGTGCGTGTGGGCGTGGTGTGCCGCAGCAACTGCTGCTGCTGCTGATGTGTTGTTGTTGTTGTTATTGATGTTGCTGCCAGGCGTTTGTGGCAACTGTTGCTGCTGCTGCTGCGAATGGCTGTGACTGTGACTGTGACTATGGCTGTGACTGTGACTGTGACTGGTGCCGCCGGTGGAGTTGCCATTGCTGCTGCTGCCGGCGCTGTGCGCGTTCTTGATGTAAAGCTTTGGTAGTGTGGGACGCTGTCGCTTCTCTGCCGGCTTCTTGCCCGGTATGGTCTCAATGGGCGGCGGCACCGGCTTGATGTCCTCCTGTATATGGCTGTGATGATAATGATTCACGTGCAGATGCTGGTGGTGCGGCAGCAACTGCTGCACCTGCTGCTGCTGCTGATGCTGCTGGTGTGTTGCATATTGATGATGGCCGCCACCGCCGCCGTTGCTGCTGCTGTGCTTGTTCGACTCCAGGCTGCTGTAGTTGTTGTTGTTGTTGCTGCTCGAGTGTTGCTGCTGTTGCTGTTGCTGCTGTTGTTGTGTTGCAGCTGTTGTCACCGGCGCACGTATGAGACTGCAATAGTTGCCATTGCCGCTGCTGTCGGTGTGATGCGACTTGAGCGTGGGCGACTCACAGATCGGTTCGAAGCGCGACAAACCCTTCGAGAGCGGCGTCAATCCTCGCACATAGTCGTAAATGTGATCGATCTCGTTGTACTCCTCGGCAATCTCGCTGCTGCTCAGTGCCTGCTGCTGCTGCTTGGACCACGAGTCGCAGGAGGCGCTCTTGCGCAGCACGTAGCCACTCTCGGCCAGCCCGCTGGCCACGCCCGCCGCCGAGGGCAGCATGACCACGGGCAGACGCTGGCAGGCGCTGCCACTGTTGCGACTGCTGAACTTCGAGTCCTTCTTCTCCTTCTCGCTCAGCTTGAGATCGACAACCTGCAGGCGATCGCGTGCATCGGCCAGCAGGCGCTGCGCCTTGTCCAGGAAGCGTGAGTACTCGATGAAGTGCTCCAGCTGGTCCATGTTCTTGGCACGCTGCAGCTTGATCTTGGCATTCAGCGGCACCGGCACCAGATCCGTGTCCTTCTGCAGCGGCAGCGCGAACATGCGATCGATCTCCACGCAGCCAAGCAGCCGCAGCTCCGGCACAAACGGTTGCTTCAGGCCCTTCGGTGCGCTGCCGTGGACAAGTCTGCAAGGGAGGAGAGAAAAAGCAAGAGAAGAGAGGGCGCATAAGCACTGTAGCTGGCGAGGATTGAGCTGAGTTATCTGTGTACTCACCTCACTATGACCGGCATCCGCTTGAGCAGCAGATTCTTGACCGTGTGCACGCCGCTGATGCTGTCCTCGCGTGCAATGGGCGAGAACTTTGCTTTGGTATCGAGTGGCAGATTGATGATCTCGTCCTTGATGTTGCGGCACTGCAGATACTTGCCATTGTCGTTCATGGTGGTCAGTAGCTCGCCGGCGTGTATGGTGCGATTCATTTGCTGGCATCGAAAGGTCTCGCGCACCAGGACACGCGCATTGCGCCGCCGCGCCAGCTCCAGCACCGAATCGATGCAGCGCGTCGAGCGACCATCCTCGCTGAGCAGCTCGAAATAGCCGCCATAGGTCTCCGGTATGAGCACCTTGGCGCCCACATTGGTGGGCTTGCGTCCCTCCTTGATCTTGATGGGCTGCGCCAGTATCTGATACTTCTTGCCGGCGCTCAGAAACAACGCAGTGCTCTGCAGCGACGGTGCCGACAGCGTTGGCACGCCGAGTTGCTGATGCTGACCCTTGAGGATTTTGGCCACCGCTGGCAACGGTTGCTTGGAGAAGTCACGCAAATAGACTGGCGTCGCATCCCCAAAACGGGATGCGGCCAATATGATTTGGCCATCGGTGGCGGCCATGTCGCGGTTGAAGAACGAGAGCAGTTTGCTGCGCGCCAATTGCACATTAAATGAGAGTAAATTTCATTGGGCTGGCTGCGCCGATGCTGCTCCAGTTGCCACTGCCGCCGAACCACCAGCTCCGCCAACAGCTCCCTCTGCTAGCTGTTGCTGCTCTGTCTGCTCCTGCTGCTGCTCCGTCTCGCTGGACTCTTCGCTATCGTCGCAACTGATGGCGTTCGCGTTCAGCTGATCCTCGAGCTCGAGGGCTCGTCGCTTGGCCAACTCCTGTTGGCGCAGTCTCAGCAATTGGGCACCGCGACTGCAGCAGGCGTGCGCTAACAGCTGCTGCTCCTCCTGCTCCCGCTGGCACTGACTCTGGCTCTGACTCTGACTCTGGCTCTGGCTGTGGCTGCTCAGCAATCGCGTGGATGTCTGCAGTGCGTAGCTGAGATACTGCATTCGGTTTGCTGCTCGTCTCCCGCTGGCCACAGTGTGCGAATATTCCCCGTTGAGGTTGAGGTTTCGGTTTGGCTTCGATTTGAGGCTCGATGCTGCAAAGAAAGAGAGAGAAAGAGGGAGAACGTGAGAAAGGATGAGCTTAAGAGATGGAAAAGTAGAAAAAGAGCAGGCAAATTAGTCAAAAGGTTTTCGCCAGTCGAGGCGCATAAAAATCATAGGGAATCGAAGGCATTGCTGGCAACTTATCAGGCAACCCACACACGAACACACACACACTCACACACATGCATACGTTCACACACTCTGTCCCGCACTTGGTGTTATTTATGAGCTCATACACTTGAAAAGAAATTGTACAAAATGCAGAGAGGAGGCAGGCGGAAGGCAAGAAGATGAGGGAGGGGAGAGAGCATGCAAATGTGAACGCAACTTGATGGCGACAATGCCAAACAAGCCATTAAGACCATTAGGGGGATGTGCAGCACCAGCACCAGCACAGCCAGTCCAAGTCCAACTCTAACTCCAGCTCCGACACGGTCCAACTCCGTCTTCAATTCCGACTGCGACTGGCTTTGGCATTGGCAATAAGCCAGGCCAACAAATGGCAAGACATTAAAAGTACTTAAAGGATATTTACATATTTATGAGCCCACATAAATGTGCCTGATTACTGCGTGGACTAAGAGACGAAGAGACCGAGCTGTAGGCAGACAGACCGAGCTACAGACAGGGAGATCGAAGAAGAGACAGACAGACCAAAGAGCAGACAGACGGATGAAAGGGAAGACGTACAGATGGAAGAGCAGACAGAGAGACAGAGTTATAGAAGACAGACAGAAAGAGCGAGCAATAGACAGATAGATCAAGGATCAGACAAACAGATAGAAGAGCAGACAGAAAGATGGAAGAGCAGACAGAGAGACAAAGTAATAAGAGTCAGACAGAGTAATAGAAGACAGACAGACAGATCGCACAACAGGCAGACAGACAGATCGAAGAGCAGACAGAAACAGAACTGACAGATAGACTGAGCAGCATGCAGACTGATAGAAAAGTAGACGAAGAGACAAAGTTAGAGAAGACAGACAGGCAGAGCAAGCAGCAGGCAGACAGACCAAGCAATAGACATACAGATCAATGAGTAAATAAACAGTCTTAAGAACAGACAGATAGAGGGAAGAGCAGACAGGAAGATACAAGAGCAGGCAGACAGAGATACAGAATATTAACAGAAACACAAAAAGACCAAGATGTAGGCAGACAGACAAACCGCAGAGCAGACATAGATGCATAGTAAGACAGACAGGCAGACAGGCAGTTCGATCCACTTGCAGCTGCTCAGCTAGACAATAAGAAGATTCAAGAAGACCTAACTCAAGTCTACAAACACTAGGCGTGACTGCAATCCTAAACAAAGATGCTTCTCTAAACAAACTTATAAAAAATATACTCAAAATAATTAAAAATTAATCATTTGCAAAAGAAAAAACGCAAAACTAAATCAAATCGAAGCACAGAAGGGGTAGAAAAAAAGGAAAATCTATTTCTGTTGTTTTCCATTTTCTTGCCAATTAATTCGCCAGCCTGCAGACGACGATAACACAGTCGGCAATTAATTTTCACCATGGAAAGTACCTTTTTTTTTGCTCGGAAAAGCCGAAGACAACGCGCCGAGGCAATTCTCACGCTTTGTTGTGTGCTGCCTTGTTGTATGTGGCGAAACGTGACATTTTCCCTGGCTACTGGACACAAAACTGATGCCACACTCAGTCTGGCAGTGTGGCAGTCTGGAGTAGGGATCGGGAGTGCTAGTGGAACTGGAACTGGCTCCAGTTAGAGGAGTTGCGAGACGGCGCTCTTCCTAGCGCGTACGTGTCTTGGGTTTTTCATGTGACACAGTTTCGGTTTCAGTTTTAGTATTTGCCTCGCATTTTGCTTGATTTCATTGAAAATGGCTTAATTAATTTGCCATGGAGCCGGGAAAGTAGCACAGCCAAGAGGGCCAGGAGAGCACCACGAAGGAGGGCGACAGCTGCAACAGTTGCAGCTCAGTTGCTCAGGCAACGCTCTTAACAACTTCCTGTGCAGCGAGAGAAAAAAAGGAGAAACTCATTTAACTTGTATCTGCAGTGGCAGAAGCCATGCAAGATACCCTAGCAGATACCCTAGGCAGTGCAGAGTGACCCTAACTATGGCAGGTTGTTTAGCTAAACTGGGAAATTGTCTTGCTTATTTTACAGCGCATTCTCAAGTCGTGCATGCCCCACCTGCGGCTCTTCCACTTCTCTTTTGTTTTCTTTTTGTTTTTAATAAGCAAAAAAACTTGCAATAAACATGAAATCCTTTTCAAAACTCCTGCCACAGTGTTGCCAATGACAATGAAGGCGAAGACGACGATGACGTTGGGGTATGTCGAGTGTTTTACCTGCTGCTCGTCCCCGCATTGTTGCTGTTTCCTGCCTCAAGCTGGGGTCACGCCTCAGGTGCAGGGGAGGGGAGGGAAGGCAACAAAAGCCACAGGCAAAACACTTGAACCAACGAGGCTTCGAAGAGTTCCAATGTGAGGCCGCAGGAAAAGTGACAACGTGAACCATTCTGTGGCTATGACTATGAAATATGAAATATGTAACCCAAGACGCAGACAACAACAACAACAGTAACAACAACAACAGCAACAAGTCGAAGAAGCCTGACGCATAATGAGATACACAAAAAACAACAAATTCGGAACGAAACGGAAAGCAACAAGCAAGACAGCAGAAAAGAGTTAAAAGGCAATGCTGAAAGCGAAGCCGAAATACGCTGAAATGTTTGAGTTATGAGATCATGCCTAGAAAAAGCCATGAAGATCCTATTTTCCACAGTGCGAAATAAAGGCAGGCGAGATTCGTTTAACAAAGTGGAATCATAACTGAAGATCATTAGGCTCGCGATGGTTTAACATTTCTAAAGGTTGAAAATCTGTTGAATCATTTGCTAAATGTGGTGAAAAGTTTGTAGATTGGTTATAATGAAGATATAGTTAGTTAGTAGTTAGCTGTACCTATTCAAAGGTGGTTCAAGAAGTCCTAAAAGGAACTTGTAATTGAAATTTAAAACTAACGCTGTGAACCACATATTGGTTACTAAATGAGGTCTAAGTAGTTCTTTTAATAACAGTACCTTAATGAAACTTTACTTGGAATACAGTTTAATAAGAAATAACTCCTTGCACCATTTCAAAAGTGTTTAGCACTCATATCTAGCTTATGCTCTAATCCACAGCTCTCAAAATTCTGAATTCAGTATGCAAATAGTTTGCATAGTCTACTACTATAGACTGTCAACTCAGAAAGTCTAATGTTGTCGTTAAACTTTGCGTATTGAAAGGAGAACTAGTTGCAAGTTTCTGACAATATCTGGCAACGATAAGCCATAAAGGCGGTCGCTCTCTCTCTTCATTGAGTGAGGTAAACACATCACGGGGATTTCGGCTTAATGACCAAGTTATTACAACCTGGGGAAGTGTATATACAGTAAGCAGAAGTAAGTGCGATAAAAGCAGCGTTCAAAAGGATTAGGGCAGCTAGACGTGACAACCAGTATGTGTGTGTGAATATGTTGGCAAACAGAAACTGAGGGTGTGTGCCTCTGTGTGTGTGTGTGTGCTTTTTAGATGTGGGTGGCTTTTGTTGTGTTAACAAAAGCAACAGACGAGCCAAAGCGAGCTAAAAAGGAAAAGGAAAAGTGTAAGGAGCACGTCCCGGTCGCAGGCAGGTCACATAAAGGAAGCAAACACACACACACATATGTGTTTGCATAGTTTACTGTGCGTGTGTGTGTGTGTGAGGGGTGTGTGTGTGTCTCTGGGCACATTAATCACACTAAAGAGTTTTACAAAATGCAACTCAACTCGCTGCCAAAGCGCGAAATACACTCAAAGTTGGTGTAGTTGCTGTTGTAATTGTTGTTGCTGTTGCTGTAGTTAAAGTTGTTGCTGTAGTTGTTGTAGTTGTAGTTGTTGTTGTTGTTGTCACCACTTTAAGCTGCGGCTTAAGAATTGCCGCTCTGCCTTCGTCATCTTGGTCGTTGTCGTTGTGGCACAGCAAGCAGCTTACCGCGGCTAAGAATTTTCGCCGCCAACGCAACACTTGACGCTGACGCGACGCTGACGTCGATGCTGACGTCGACTGCATCGTTGTATAATGCAATATAATGCGAGCATGTCGCGGCATCGTCGTCGTGCAAACGAAACTCCTTCAAGCTTTTCTTTATTTAATTTCATTTCCGTTTTGTCAAGCAGCTGGGAACACCTTCAACTTCACTCGCAGCTCGTTCGACTGCTTGCCACCTCTGGGAGCAGAGGCAGTCCCTCGGTTCCTAAGCCAGTACCAGTCTCAGTCTCAGTCTCAGTCCTGGTCGCAGTACCTATGCCTGTGCCTGCTTTACTACTGCCTCTCTCAGTCTTTCTTTCATTTTAAGTTCCAATCCCAGCACCATCGTCACTCTCAGCTCCTTCTCTCTCTCTTGCTCTCCCCCTCTCTCTTTCTCTTTCTCCAGTTCTGCGGCTCAGTTTCAGCTGCAGCTTCATCCTCGGCTTCATCTTCTAGTCTAGTCCTATGCCTCGGTTTGCCTTATTATGTCGTTCTTAGCGCTTTTGATTACTTTTTATCCGCTTTGCACGCGCAGCTCCACAACTTTTGTTGTTCTTGTTCTTGTTGTTGCTTGGCTATTGTGCCTGCCTGTTGTTGTTGTTGTTGTCTTTTTTCATATCTACCCCTTGGTGTGACTAATGACGTGCCGGCCAAACGGACAACCACGGACTGCCACTTGCCACTTGTCGTGCGCCCCTCTCCCGCTACCTTTGCCTCTCCCTCTGTTCATTCCCCTTTTCGTCTGTCTGTCGTTCGTTTGTTTAGTCTCTGGCCCGATGTAAATAATGAAATAATATGGTTTTTCTCTTGTCTACCATGAAAAATTAACGCGTTGTCCATTCTTGACTTTTTTTTCCTTCTCTCTCGCTCCGCTGCTTGCGCCTTCTCTTTCTATGACTATTTTTTGCTCGCTTCTTTTTTTGCTTTTTTCATATGGTGGACAGTTGGTTTTTGCTTTCATTTGTCAAGTTTTTCACGTTGTTGTTGTTGCTGAGAATTGTTGTTGTTGTGTTCCGTTGTTGGCTTTGGGGTGTTCGTGCCGCAAGGTTGTGTTTGGTTTTGGTGTTTACACAAGGTTATTGCACCGAAACCAAAAGTGTCTGTCTGTTATGAAGGGTCCAATGTGGTCTATAGGCTGGCTATAGCTGTCTCTTTCGCACGCCACTAGGCTGGGGCTCGTTTTGTTCCTGACAATTATGAAGGGTTCAATGTGGTCGAAAGCCTCTTTTTCACTTTGCTAGCTGCTTTCTTTCTTACTTCTCCTTATAACTGAAATTAAAATTCAGTTACCCCATAAAGAACATAAAGAAGGGGAAGTCTTAGAACTTTTATATGATTTGTAAGCCTGTTTAATATTGTATGCATCATTATTATATCATCTTCGCAGTATGAATACCTTTCTCATAGTTATCTAACTCTTTTTAGAACCTCTATCAGCTTAACCTTCTGTTCACAAGTCTTCACATAATACCTTTGAAATCTTCTACTAAAATCCCTTTAAATCCCCTTTCAACTCAACTTCAACTGTTTCCTTATTATTTTATGAGTCTAACTGAACATCAGATCCGAAAAAATATCAAACTAGAATTCATTTGGAGCTTGATAAAAGGCCTTGAGCGAGCAATGTCACATAATAAATCCGAGCAGGGCGACCCATCCACATCATGGCAGCGTATGTAAAGCAGATATAGGCAGACAACGACAACACACTCGATATGCACAGTCCGTCAGTCTGTCTGTCAGTCTGTCAGGTAGATAGGTAGATGAGTAAACAGAATGTAACGTATCTTTCTGTTGTGTGTTTCGTATCTGTCGCGTATTCATATGCTAAATTTAACAGTCGGAA
This sequence comes from Zaprionus indianus, assembly GCA_018904595.1. NCBI lineage: Eukaryota > Metazoa > Arthropoda > Insecta > Diptera > Drosophilidae > Zaprionus > Zaprionus indianus. The sequence continues at coordinate 2,907,209 of JAEIHA010000152.1, forward strand.
CGCGCCCAATTCCAATTCCAATTCCGATTTCGATTCATAAATGGCGGGGGCAGCTAAATCAAAAGCAATTAAAATGCAAAGCCGCAGACAACAGAGAGGGATAGAGAGGTGGGGGGGAGTATTATTATTACAGTTGTAGTTGTTGTTGTCGTGGGGGATGTTGTTGTGACGTTGATGAGGTTGCCCGCGCCAATGATTTGTATTTTTTTATTGAAATGTCGACGTGCTTACTAATCAACGTAGAACCCGCGTACGCAGAGTGGGAAACACATTTATTAATCATGCGCTGCATGCACAAGCAGCAGGCAGGCGGAGGGGGAGGCGGAGGAGGGGGCGTGGCCAGGTAGCAGTAACAGGCATAGAGCAGGGGCATTCAACAGCAACAGCACAGGAAATCGAAAACCAAAATGCAATGACATTTCCCAGCAAAAGAATACAAGAAGGGAATGGAAGGGAAAGGAGGGAGGGGAAAGGTTCTTGAAGAACTGTTGTGTGCCTTTTGAAGTCAGTCAGTCTTGGAGAGTGACCAGTTGTGACACAGTTCATTGAGCATTCCATGGCAGTGAGTTTAATTTATGCCTGGCCAGGGCTCCACCTCGACGACACTTTGTAACCGTAAGTTCTGTTTACCTTAAGCGACCAAACGAAAGTTCTCTGTTCTTCTTTTTCTCACTTTGATTGAACTGTGTGCGAGTGCACGTGTGTGTGTGCGAGTGTGTGTGTGTGGAAAAGGGAAATCCCTTTTTGGGCAGCCTCATTGCCATTTATAAACAAACGCTGCAGCTTAGAGACAAATAGACAAGGGGCTGGGCCTGGGTCTGGATGGGGGGTACGGGGTTGGGGCCAAGCCTGGGTCTACGACTGTGACTGGGCTTGGCTCGAGGATGGGCTTTTGTTGCTTTGCTTTTGACCCAGAAAAATGGAAATACAATAAGAAAATGTTGCCGCCTTTTGTAAGTGAAATTTTCAGTTATCTTTCGAACTGTTTCTTCTTCTTCATATTGGAAACGAATTGGGGGAATGGAGAGTGTCGACTCGACTGCCTTTCTCAACCTCGGCAGAAGTGCGTTGGTGTCAACTCGCAGATAGTCCATTAACTTGTCAGCCAACCCCCGCCCGCACCCTCTCTCTCTCTCTCTGCCCCTTTAATCGATCCGATAATGAAGAGTCAAAAGAAATTTGTATGTTTTCTTTCAATAGACTTGTGAGCAGTGAAAGGCAAATGAAAAGCGATAGAACCGTAGAACCTCCCCTCCCACGCCCCTCTACATATGCCTGAGCTGGTATAGAACGCAGTTGAGTTTACTTTCTACTCTCTTCGTCATATCAGTCACCCATTTGTCGGATCAGTTCATTCGCTCAGCTGCAAGAATGTAAATGAATTGTGATTGATATGCAAGATCAAGAAGATAACGGAAATTGAACTCGAACTGTTTTCTTAATAATTTCAATGATGAGTCAGCAGCAAGGCGGGGGAATATAATTAAGTTGTTAAATATCCCCAGCTTGTTGTACATATTTTATTATTGTATTTAATTTGCTTATTTATTGGCTAAACTTCAAGATTTATTTTCATTTATAAAGTCATTAATCATATTTTGTTTCATTTGCTCGATGCTTGCTTATTTAGTTTTTCGATTATTTCATGCAATTTATTAAATTATGCAATTAGTTAGTTAATTATACAACGCTGTGGTTTATTTAGTAATTTAATTTTGTATTATTTCGTAGATATATCATTATTAAAGCCATTTCCACTTGGCTTTTAATTCACGCACTTCCGACCAACAGTTTCGGAAGTGTAGAACATAAATTTCTGTGCAGCATTTTCGACACTTTCAGCTCGAAAATTTCACACACAAGCCACACACGCACACTCACACACATGGGGGGCAATTTTCACGTTTAACCTAGTTTCTAGAGCATGACGCTAATTGCCTTTAAATGATAAATATGCGTCATATAATGGAAACCATCCATAGGCCTGTTCTCGAATATTATCTTTGTATTATGTTGTGATTATTTACGCATTGCTCACCTAGATTTGCTCCAGAAAGTTGCCGTTAAATTTGAACAATAAACATTTGCATTTACACCTTTTTTTTGGCAATCAATTAACACTCTCACACACACATGAACACATTAAACATTGCGGTGCACACAAAACAAATTCTCATTATTCATTTCTCGACTTGAGTTTTGTTTTCTATTTGCCTTTGCTTGTTGTTGTTGCTGTTGTTGTTGTTACGCGACTTTTGCGAGCATTTCGTAATATTTGTAATGATGTCTCGATGCGAGAAATTTCTTTTGTTTGGCTCACCAAAAATATCTAACTGTAAATTTCACAATACCAAATGAGGCTGATGCCAAAGAAGAAAAGAATTTTTACTTTCACGAAGATGACGAAATGTGACGTTCAAATTGTTTTTGCCAGCTTCTTCTTCTCCTACTGCTTCTGCTTCCACTTCGACTTTTTTCGTAGCACGATTTGCATAAAAAACGAAACACGGCGGAGTTTCCCGATTCCAATTCGCATCCAAAACCGAAACCGAATCCGAATCAATCTCAATACGCGCTGCGACTGTTTCGCGTGGGTTGCCTCTATTGTTGTTGCTGTTGTTGTTGTTGTTGTTCGTTCGTGTTGTTGGGGCCGCGCACGCGCACAGATCACGCTGGGAGCGACGACGATAGTGGAATGAACCGGTCGCTGGATGCGAAGCTAATGAAATGCGAGCTACGGTTCTGAGAGCTGTCGAGTTGAGTGTGCCCAGAACGCGCAGTCGCAGTCGACGTCAGCGTCAGCGTCAGCGTGGACAGCGCAGTCGCGACACAACGTTGCGTTGTTACGTTGCCCTGTTGACTAACAGTGACGCTGTTAAGCCGCTGTTAAACCGGTCTAAGGTACGACCAGAGAGCGCTCTAGAGAGAGAGAAAGAGAGAGAGAAGGAGAGAGAGAGCAAGGGAGAGTGAGGGGAAAGGGGGCACTCTTTCTTTGCTCAACTTTCGGGCATTTGTTTTGGGCTCTAATTTCTAAGCAAACGCTCTGCGAGAGATTCTTCGCGATAAGCGACGGACAACTGTTTAATAGTTTTCTTCTTCGAATTTTGAGCACTTCTCTCCCTCCCTCTCTCTCTCTATCGGTCTCTCTGTCTGCGTCTTTCTTTTATGTGCTTCTTTCTTGCTGCTGCTGTTCTTTGTTGTCCGATTGTGTTTGCTGAGAAAAACGCGACTCCCAAGCTACCCCGAGCTGTTGATTTGTTTGGTTAGCATCTCTTTAGGTTTCATTAACATTTCCATTCCGTGTCCCTGTCCACACAGTCCCACAATGCCACTCCCCCTCTCCCCCCACCGGGTCGTAATATTCTCTTTTTGTGCGTGTGAATTTTTATGGTTCATTAAAACTAAAAGCAAGCGCTGCTTTTGGCCTTTTTATTTATAGCAAACGATCGGCATTTATAGTTTATAGTATTGCCGGAGTCGCTGGGTTGACTGAACCAGAAAGAGTGTGGGACATGGGAATCGTTGTCAAACTGTTGCAATCATAATAATAATCTCAGTATCCCTCTCTCTCTTTCTCAATCGTTCTCTCTCTTGCTTTGCATATCGTCAAAGGGTTAAGAACCAGTCGCGATAATTTTTGCGGACTGCAGAATGATTTACGACAGAAGTTTTTGAGAATATTCAATCAAACGGCAGAACCTTTCAAAATGCCGCAAGGCCAAAGAGCTTCGCTGCGTATGGCACATGAAATATGAGCGCAAATTATGAACGAACGAACGTCACGTCAAAGGATTAACAAGAGCCGGACCTGAGGCTCAGGCCGCACTGGTCCCCCACTCCTCTACCGCGCCGTGGCCGCAGAGCTTCATCAAATGCATCAAACGTCGCGACTTTGATTTCAAGGAAGTCGTCGTACATCGTATGATCTGCTGATTTGATTTTTATGGCTGCTGAAACTGAACCTTTATATCCCTACCTCTCTCCCTCCCTCTCCCCCTCCCTCTCTGTTCCCTACGCCTGCTACATTGTTGTTGCTTTTTATGCTTTTTGATTCGAGCGAAAACGCAGCAAAGCGATTAAAATCTAACAAATTTTTCTCAGCTCGCAGAGGGTCGACATTAAGAGGGAGACGGAGAGAGGGACGAGGAGTGGGAGAGCCAGGGAAGAGGGAGCAACGGCTGCCGATTGCGGGGCGCGTTAAGTGGTCAACACCCAAGCGCCTGAGGCTCATCGACTCGGCTTCGACTTCGGCTTGGGATTTTTAAATGCAGATTATGTGCGTTGATTAAACATTGTTTTTGTTTTTGCTTTTGTATTTTTAATTCCTTTCGTCTGCGTCGCAGTTGGAAATTAAAAATGCAAAGCCAAATGCAGCGCGATGGCAATGTGCAACGGCAACGGCAACAACAGCAAGTTGGGTAAATCTTCCCGTTGCTGTTGTTCATGCCACGCACGTCGCGCTTAATAATAAAAAAACATTTATAAAATTGAAAAAGAACAACGTTTGCGCTGTTGTTGTTGTTGCTGTTGTTGTTGCTGTCGTTGTTGTCGGTGTCGGTCAAGGCGTAGCCAAAGCAGCGCCGCCTATCGAAAGGTTTATGGCTGGCAGAGCAAAGAACTAAACAGAAAAAAAAGAACATTCGCCTTTCTTGACTTGAGCGGCAACAGACAAGAGCGCGTCAAGCGAACGTCAGGTGTATACCCTGTATAGGAATAAGGGGTGCTAAGGGGTGGCTGCACTGGGAAGAAAGTGAGGAAGTGTTCTCTTGATATTTGTCATATGTAAAGAGCTCAGTAGAACTTAAAGATCTTAAGCAATTAGAGATAATCGAACTCAACAGATTCTCGATATAAAAGATCGAAAGATATATACATAACATACCTATATATATCATATATTTAACCTTCTCCTTTCCCACTCCCCTGGGTATGCTTTGCCGCAACACTTCTGCTTGTTCTTCTGCTTCTTCTTCTTGCTTATCACACGCAAGTTTGTTGCCTAAGTCTTTTGTTTTGCGCCTGCGTTCGCCGCGTTGCCTTATCAAATTTGTGGAAATCGCGCTTATAACGGTTGTCTCTGTGTTTGTGTTGGTGTGCGTTTATCTGGAAACTGTTTGTCGGCTTAAAGATTTGCATAAGACACCACACACACACACTCGCACGCACACACACCCTTTGTGCGTGTGCCAATTTTCAGCTGCAGCCCACGCCGAAATCTCATCCATAACTCACTGCGATGTCGCATGCAAATGAGCTGCAATTGGAGCTGCAGTCCGACTCGACTCGGAATCGACAAAAAAAAAACAAAAATTAGCTGCGCAGCCTTTGTTAGGCTCCGCTGCCTCGCTTGCTTGCACTTTTCGAGCCGCCTTTCTTTGGAAAGCGAACGAGAGCGAGTGCGAGCGAGTGCGAGAGAGCGCGTTGATTGATTGCCTTGAGTTGGCCAAAGTACCGGCAGATCTGCCCCGTACCGAGGCAAATGCGATCGTATGCGGGCTGTTGCTGTGCTGCCCCGTTGCGGGCCTAACCTTTAGCACTGCAATGCTCTGTGTGTGTGCTTTGTGTGTGTGTGCGTTGTGTGACGCTTCGTTTCCTGCGCAGCATTTTACGCTTAATTTGGCTTTGATTGATGTCTTAGGCTGCTTCGACTTCGAGTTGAGTCTTACGAAAATTAGTTAATTTTTACAGCCTGCCGCGGTTCACTGAACCGTCGCGAGTGTTGCCACAAAAGTGTTGCTCACTGTAAGTTTTCTTGCTGCCCTCGCACATAACTAATAATTTTCATATCATACGCACAACTTATTTTCTCACTCTCCGTCTCTCTCTGTCTTTTGTTTCTTCTCTGGCTTGACCCACTTTGGCAGCGGGTTGTGCGGCGGCGGCGGATTTGGACACTTTCCAGCTCACAGGTTGGAAAGCAATTAATTACATTGCCAACTTGTACGTGGCCACAATGAGATTGTTAACAGCTCAAAGCGCGCGTCAATCAATCAGTCAACCAAGCGACGAAGCAACCCAAGCGACCCTATCGCAGTCAATGGCCTCTGCGGGCTGGGTAGTTCCCGGTTCACCAGTTCTCTCTCTCTCTATCGTTCTCTGTGTAGTTCTCAGTTTCTCTGGCTGTCATGTTGGCGCTCCAGGTGCCATTATTTATTTGGCGCGACAAACGTTGCCCCCAAACCAATTAGGACAAAGAAAACGCAAACATTTTTCAAAGCCGCCCGAGGTGAGGTTTGTCCCCCAAACTTTTGCCAATTTGGCTTTCATTTTCCATGGCCCTTTTGGTGGAAAGTTGCTTGGCGATACCCTTAATAGGTTGCTGCCTCTGCTGCTGCTGCTGCTTCCCGGCTAACAATGCCTGTAAGCCCAGGCCAAGGTACAGAGCCAGAGCTGGAGTGCTTCGAATAACAAGGACAGCAACGCGGAGCACATTCAAATAGGAGCAAAGTCATGGCCAGTTGCATTGTGCATCCGCATCCTAAGACAATAAGGGACAGAGGGAGGTAGGGGGAGAGGGGGGGGGGTATCTAAGAGGAGTCTGCAGAATAGTCAGGCAAATAAACAAACATAAAAACGACTTGCAGCATCACGTTTCACGAATTCGCGGCAGAACACGTCCCTGTTTCTGGGCACATTAAATGCAAGCTGGCAAACAGGCAAACCAACAACAACAACAGCAACAACAACAGCAGCAACACGAGAAACACGAGGAAGAGCTGCCGCGAGGAAGAACAGCACTCAATCCGTAACCCCCAACTTGAGCCCGAAAAACCAAAATTGAAATAAACAACCCGAGAGCGAGCGCGCGGACAATAAGTAAAAGTTGCTACAGTTGCAACGACTTCGCCAGCGACTCTGACTCTGACTCGGAGCAAGTCCTCACTAATCTTTGCAGCGTATGCGCAGAGATGCGGCTCATTCTCATTGTTTGCCTACCCCATGCCCCTCTACCTCCTTCTCTCTATCCTGCATTCTCCTCTGCCGCGCTCACGTTCGCAGGCAGTCGTAGAAAAAAATATGGAGAGAAAATTGCCATGAACTCGCACATTGCACACATCGATTTGGCTGCGCTACTACCCTGCCAAACCCTGCCCACCCTGGCAGGGTATTTGCAGTCTACCCCACTGCGAGTTTATTGCAAATCCCCCAAATTCCTTTCTGACTTAACTGATGGCAAATCGAAGCGCTGCATTGCGATTGATGCACTGCAAATGTTCAATTGCCGAGCTTTGTTTGAGCTTTTGGCTTAGCAAGAGCTTTGCAGATTGATTTAATGGCTTTAAGTGACGCTGTTAAAGCTCAGTCGAGGCGCTTTAACTGCAAAGTTACTTGTTGTGGGGTAAATTGTGCAATTAATGTAGAAGGGATTGAAGCAGAAGCTTTAAAAAAACATTGTTCTAAAGTTGTTAGATATTGATTGAAGCTTTAATGAGCTTGGTTGTTTTAAGGTAGAATTCTAAGTGAGATACCTTAAGTTAATAAATATTATTATTATTGTATATTATTAATATATTCTGCCATTCATACATTATACATATATCGATCTTAACTGCTTCTAGGATATTTCCCTTGCACTGCCCCATGCCTCATCCGGCTTTCTAATCTCATGCCTCTCATGCTCCTCCTGCTTTCCCGCCAAGTAGCAAGCATAAAGTGAAAATGTGCTTTCCGCTTTCCTTTGATACTGCAATTTACTTTTGGTTTCTTCCCTCATCTTCCCCTTTTCCAATCGATTCTCTCCATTATTCTTACTTGCTTTCGCTCGCCTCGTTCTTTCTTCGACTGTCGCGAACATTTTGGCATTTTCGGCAGTCATTGCTGCCTCAGTTTGGCTTTTTGCGCGGCGCGGCTAATTTATCACTTGGCCACGTGATGCATGTGCTGCATGTGCCGCATTTCGTTGCAGCTTGCCAGCTTGCCAGCAGTTGCTACTGTTGCAGTTGCAGTTGCAGCGCAAAACTTATCGAAACCGCACAATCAGCAGCGCAGGCTGCACCAGGCAGAGGCAACTGCCAATGATGATACTTCGCTCCTGCTCCCCCTTCCCCTTGTTCCCTCTGTGTCTCCTGCAGATGCCGAGTTACAATTTCAAAACAAATAAATTCATGCTGCAGGCGAAAAAGGGCAGCCCCGTACGGACTGAAATCGAACTGCGAACGATCCAAACGAAGCCAAAGCAAACAAATCAAGGAGCAGCAGCAGCAGAGAAGACATGGACATGCTGCCTCATCCGCACATCTCTGTGGCATCTGCAGCGCGGGATTTGCCTGCAGAAAAAAGCCAAAACAGACAGACAGAGAGACAGAAAAAGCATTGAGGCCTGACTTCAATTGTTCTGCCTGCCTGGCTGACTCTCTGCCTTGGCTGCTGCTGCTCCTGTTGCCATTTAAAAAAACAGCAGCAATTATAGCTAGGCACACACACACACAGAGTGCAAGCCGGCGGTGGCAGTTTTTGTGCTCATTTTGAGCAAACGGCGACTACAATAATAATCCTCCAAACGCTCAAGGAGAGCAGCAGAGGGCGAACAGCAGAGAAGGGGAGTATATGCACAGGGAAGAGGGAGAGTCTGTAGAGCGAAGAGGGCGAGTCTGTAGAGGAAACAGGGGAGGAGGGGCTAGGCAAGTCGGGCTAGTCGGGGCAGGTCAGTGGAACTGCACCTCATTTGCATGGGGCCACTTGGCCGTGGCAATGTCGTGTCGCATGTGCGGCTTCATTTGCTGCTGCTGCTGCTGCTATAGCTGCTGTTGCTGCTGGCGCGGCTCAAGCGATTCTGAAGGGGGTGGAGAGCAATCGATGCGCTGACCCGGGCATGGCAAACGACAATATACATATATATCCATATGCATGCCTTGATTTCGTTTTCGATTTCAATTTCATTTGTAGGACTTTGCCTGTTTGCTTGCAGCTTGTTCGTTGCACGTTGTTGTTGCAAGTGGAAGCTGTTGCTGTTGTACTTGCTGTTGTTGTAGTTGTTGTTGCTGTTGTTGCTGCTGTTGTAGTTGCTGCTGCTGCTGTTGGCTGCATTGTTGCCGCCTTTATGAAAGTTGTGAGCTGCCTTTGCATGTTGCCCTCGGGCTGCTGTTGCTGCTGCTGCCGTTGCTGTTGCTGTTGCTGCCGTGTCTTTTGTTCTAGCTGCGCCATTGTCAACATTTTGGCATTTTAGACCATGCCCACAAATGCAGCCGCCTTTAGCTGCCATTTTACCTGCTTTGTTTATCTATGCAAAACTTTCGTTCTTCGCACAAGTTTTACTGCCGTTGCTGCTGCTGTTGCTGTCGTTGTTGCTGCTGCGTTTGTTTGTTTGTTTTCAGTTTCTCTGTTTGCGCTGTCAACTTGTTTAAGTTGTCAAAATGTTGCTGCGTGTGTATTGCTGTTGTTGTTATTGTAACAGTTATTGCTGCTGTTACAGCTGTTGCTGCCGGGCAATCGCAGTTAAGTTTGGCGAGGCGAAGCTTAAATGCAGCCAATGCCTTGGCAAATTGCACCAATTTCGAGCTCATAAATATCACCTTGAACCTCGCCAAGCTGGGCAAGGTCATGGCTTAAAGGCACACAAACAAAGCCAAACACACACTCGAACACACACACGAACACACTCATGCACACACACACACTCGCAGTTAAACAAACGAGCAACAATGATGCAAGAAATTCGATTGGGAGCTTCGACTAACGTAATTTAATAAAACGTTTAGACGATTAGATACGTTTGTGTGCACTAAAATGTAACCATTAGATACGCTATCCACACACACCAGCACACACACACACATACTAGCAATAACACACACACACACAAAGCGAAACAAGTGCAGCCAAGGCGGCTACAGCTTCCATTTGGCAGCAGCTGCTGCTGCTGCTGCTTTTGCCATTGCTGTTGCTGTTGTTGCACTTGCCGAGGCCAAAACGCTAACGAGCCTTTGGCCACGCTCTCTCGCTGCTCCCTCTCGCTGCTCCCTCCCCCTTCTTCTTCCCCTCTCCCCTCGCTCTGCTCAGCATGCCGCTGTTGACTCTGGACATTGGTTGGGCTCCGTGTAGAGACAGCGGACGCTCCCTTTTACTTGATGCCAGTTTTACTTTTGTTCGTGGGGGAAAAGGGAAGCGGGAGGGATTAAGGGAGAGTGTGAGGGGCAGGGGCAGTGGTCAGTCGTTGCACGAGACCCTCATGGCATGGTAAATCTGCGCTGCCAATCGCTGAAATTATTGCGCTCAATCTTTGTTATTAGATTAACTTCTATTTTGTTTTCCTATTTGACTTTGCCATAAAAACGAATCGAGTTGAGCCTGTAATACGCTATAAAATAGGGTGAGTTGGTTCAGTTATTGAGTTCGTGATGCACTCAGAGAATTTAATATTGTTAGTTCATGTAGTTAACTGTGTGTCATAGCAAAGTTTAAGACTTTTAAGTGTGACAGAGTTAAAGAAAAGTTTCAATACGTGCTCAAATTAGTTGAAGCATTTTAAAATATTTTTAAAACACTGTTATCAGTGTTAAACTATACCACAAAAATTCTTAAAAATACTTTGTTGACTCGGCAGTAGTGCACAATTTTTTTAGATTTTTCAACACTGTTTTTATAATTTTTTCAACACTTGCAAGTGCAACTCAAATTCGACTCAACTCAAATTTCTGGCAATTTTCTTGTTATCTGTTGCTGCCGCTTCTGCTGCTACAGTTGTTGTTATTGTTGTTGTTGTTGCTGTTGCTGACTGGGGGCTCCCATTTGAAAACTGAAAGTGCGCCTGGTCAGCCACAGCCACAGCCACAGCCTCAGAGTCAGCCTCCGATGGGGCTTAGTCAATGGCATTAGGCAATGGTTGCATTAGCCATGCGCTCGCCAGGCATTTCGTTTTGGCTTCATTTGTTTTTACGGCCTGCATTTTGTATCGCGTTGCCTATTACGAGGTTGCGGCTGCTGCGGCTCTTCTTCCTCTTGAACTGCAACTGCTGCATCTTTGTTGTTGTTGCGGTTTTATCTGACCATGCGCGATGAGTTTGCCTGTTTTGGGACTCCTAAATTGGTTTTGTGTTGCCTGCCATGTTGCTGGCGCATCAATTGAACAGCAACAGCAGCAGCACTGGCAGCAGCAGCAAACTGGCAACTGGCAAGTGGCAACAGCAACCTGCAACTCTTGGCATGCTGTAACTTGGCCATTGTCGGTGCACACGGACTCTATTCTACATAGGCCAAGTTTTTTAGAAAGGCAACAACTTTCCTTGCAGTCGACCATGATGCGGTCATAGACCGCGTTGCAAGCGGCAACTTTCGCCTCAAATGATGATGATGTTCAGTCTGCGCTGTTACGTAATTAGAGAATTGCCCGCCAAATGTGATTCTAATTAAGAGACAGTCGAGAAAGAGGCTCAAGGGGGAGTGAGAGAACTGTCACATCGGCTCGAGACTCATTAAGTTGCCTGGCCCCGAAAAATGCTTTAATGTGGCCCAGGTGAGCCATCTTAATGCTCATTAGAGCAGAGGGGAATCTGCCACGCCCCCTCCTCCGTTCTATTCCCCTCTGGGTATTTATGCATGCAATATTAATGAGGGAATTTCACAGGCAGTGCCTGTGACAAGTGCGCGGCGTAATTGAAAGAAATTAAAAAGGAAAACAAAAAGAGCTGCAACAGTTTAACGACAGCAGCAGCAACAACAGCAACAACAGCAACAGCAACACACATAAAACGATGATGATAATGTGCCACGGAAGTGGGTTAAGCTGCTTAAATGTTCTGCTACGCCCAGCTCCCCCCCACCCCCCATTTCTTCAGCTTCGCTCTTCTCGCCAGCCTGACAAAATCATCTTTGTACGTGAGTTGCTCCGAAGTTTTTGCCAAGCCAAACAGCAATTGTCGCTGTCGTGTTGTTGCCGTTGCTGTTACTGTGTTGCTGCCTACGTGTTGCTGTTGTGTTGCTCGTGCTGTTCGTGTTGCTGCTGCTCTTTAACTGCACTAAAATGCGCACGCATCAAAATAAAGCTGCCCGCAATTAAAGCAGAGAAAGTGAATACCCTCCCACGCCCCGTTCAGCCCCTTTGTCGTGTCTTACTTGGCCAAAATAAAACGTTGAATCTGCCAGATACAGCTATATTAACTGTACCATCTGCCACACAAGTGCCTGGCGACACTTGGCCAGGTTAAAGCTTTTACTCACGTGCCACGATTCTATTTATGAGGTTTATGAGGTCGCAGCTTACCTGCAAGAGAGAGAGAGAGAGAGAGGGAAGAAAAAAAGTTAGAAATTTCGAGATAAACATCGGACTCGGCCTGGCACGTTTATGTGCAATTTGTTGAATGAAAAACAAAACAATTAAATTAATAATAATAATATTGTTTTAATGTTTTAGTTTTCAGTTTTTGTTGCCTTTTTTATGCCTTTATTAAGTGACAATTGGACAAGTTGACGGTCTGACACAGATATCTCCGGCTAGCCATGCTAACTGGGCCGCCTTGGGGCGTGTGCTACAAAGTGTTACACTGCGCAACAGGAGTGCTGTTGGAAGTGGAGCTTGTGGGTTTAGAGGGTTATAAGGCAGAGGAGAGTTTGGCAGCCTAAGGTAGTTTTAGAGTATGAAATTCACATTGACAACTATTTACAGGGTATTCTTAAGTCAGTTAGTGTCTTTTTATGGCAGCTTTTTCTACTAATTGACTTTATTTTATGCTTTAAGTTTATTTATTGTTTTGTAAACATGAAAAATGTTGTTTTATGTCGATTACAGGGTATCTTTTAGTCGAATTATTGAATATATTGATGTAATAATTACATTTATTATTACAAAATTTGTTTTATATGTATTTATAGCAAATATATGATAGTCCTCTGTATCACAGGGTGTCTTTTAGTCTAGTTAATGAGCTTTTGCATTAATTCATCATTAACCAATAAGCAGAACTTCCAAAGGCTTCCTTTAGCGCCTGGAGTAATTACAGGGTATCCCATGCGCACGTACACGCCACCTAACTTTGCCCCTATCTTCATTAATTACTGCAGAGAATTATTAACTCAGAACTAACAAAGCAGAGCAGAAGCAGTGGCAAAAGCTGAGGGAAAAGCAAAGGCAAAAGCAAAGGGGAGGGGAATTAAACGCTGAGAATGGCTGCAACTTTAATTAGTGTCAACAGCGGGCAACAGGTGGCGCATAGCAATTATCAATTTGCAATTTCTACTTGGCTCGACTCGATAAAAAATAATTGAAACAAGTTTCGAGCATTTAATTTGTATGAAAATAGACCGGGAAAGAGGCGAAGATTCAGACTCGGGATGAGAAGGAGAAGGAAACTAAGAAGGAGACCGAGACAGTGCCTGCTGCTGTGCAGCAGCTTGTGCCGCATGTTGCCAGTGGCTAAATGAAAACTTGGCGCCTGCTGTTGCAGTCAGCCCCACCCCCTGTCTCTCTCCAACTCTCTCTCCTCCTCTGCTGTCCGCTCATCATTGTCAACATCTTCGGGGCAAGGCGTCAAGTGTTTTAAATTGAAAATTTAATTAAAGAACTTGTGCGCGTCTCGCTTCGGCTCTGGCATAAATTAGCCAAACAAAAGCTTATTGAACTCAAGGCGCAACAACAGCAACAATTGGCCGCAGCTTCATGGTCAAAATCACCGCAAATCGCTGTCAATAATGGCCAAAACCGGACCGTAGAGGCTTAATTTGTAGCCGACTTGGCTTACCTACCATACACTTGTATATATTGTCTATATATACTCGTATTCACACGCTTTTGATGCCAATTTTGGCTACAATTGCCCTACGTCAACGCCTGCCAGCACTTGGCCAAGTCACGCTTGTGCCTGGCCAGACAAAATGGCAAAAGGCGACAGGGCGACAAGGCGAAAAGGCGACAAAACACAGTCGACCTGACTAATAAGCGAGCGAGGTAATGAAGGTGTAACTTGGCTGGGTTAGTCAGCTGAGATACCTATTAAAAAAGCAATTTAGCTGCGGCTTCTAAGCCTTAATTAAGGCTCGCTGGGCTTAGCCACATACACATACACATACTCGTACTCGTACGTTGCCCAGAACGTTCAATAAACTATCAACAGCTGCCACGACCAAGTTGGCTCTAGGCCGACTTGGCTGCGAGTTGCTGTTACTGTTGTTGTTGCTGTTGTTTCTGGGCACTTGAGACCCACGAACCATTATGTCTGTGACTTGTCGCCATTAAGTTAAATGACATAAGCATAAAGAGTTACGAACGTTGGCCAGAAATCAAACGCTGTCAGGCAAAGTGTCAAATTTGTAATGAGCCAACGCGGCGTATACAGAATATCGATGTGGAACTTGAGCTTGAACCACGCCCGAGAAACTGATTTGTGATTAAGAAGAAGTTGTCAAGCCGCTTGATAATTGCGCGTGGGCGCAAGTGTGCTCCAAAGATCTCCAATCCCCCTCCTTCCCTTCCCCCCTTGCCACATCTAGATCGGATTTAGTATTTTATTTAGCTCGCTTGATCGCCTTTACTCTTTGTTAGCCACAGTGATTTGCATAGCAGCCTTGAAGTGTGTCTCATTGTAAACCTATTAAAGTGGGCTACAACAAAAGGAGAAACTACAACAACAACAGTAACAACAACTACAGCAAGAAGTCCAACAAAGCTAAGCCAAGTCCAACTTCGACCTTGCCGGGGCAGAGCCGAAGTCACTTTTGATTGCTCGCACAAATTGCTCGCACTATAATTAATAATTTCTCTTTTGAACTCGGCAAACTATAGAAAAATAAAAAAAAAAAATGAAACGAACAAACGAAAAACGAAAAGCAACGGCAACTTAGCATAAAGTGGGCGTGGCTGCCCACGCGCACTCGTTATGAACCGGGAAACAATTATCTTGATGTCGTCAAAAGCCATCGCCGTCGCCAGCTCCATCAAGTTATCAACATGAATGCACTTCCATTTAATGAGAGACTCTGCACACACAACACACTCAGACACACACATACACACAAGGACACACTGGCACACACTCCGGCACACACTCCAGCACACACTCATATCGATAGCATCATCATAAAAAAAACTTTCATTTGTTTCGCTTACTCAACATAATGAAAAACGTTGGAAAACGTCGCTTTGCTCAGTTAACCGAGAGCGTAATACCCTAAGGAATTGTGAGTGATGTGATGGGGTAGCTGACAAATGATATTTGCTCAGCTTCTGAGCTGTTGCAGTTGCACTCGCAGCGAAGATGATTAAGTAAAGGAGCAACAGGAAAGAGAATGATAGATTTGCTAGGGGAAGGAATGGAGGGAAATGAGATGAGAAAAGATGCTTAGAGAGTTTTAATATTTATTTTATTTGATAAATACTGTCTATATGTATTTTCTATATAGTGATATACGTGATCAAAACAAGGAATGCGATAGTTTTGTCGACAGTAACTTTGTTTTTCCTTTGACTCATAGCTAAATTGATGAGAGTAAAGATATAAGTCCTATAAATAATCTTTATTGCTCAATCTTCCCTCCCACATACTACTCACTCAACATACCCTTTAACCCATTACACTTAGGGTATAATAAACGATTAATATGTATATAAGCTGAGGCTGAAATTGCCGCTCAGTCAACATTGTCGCGTGGGTCGCATGCGGCATGGGCTTTTGATGCCCCCGCCCTGCTTGCCACAACGCGCCCTTACGCTGTCAGCCCTGCTGCCTGCCACTGTCTGCTGTCTCTGCCTCTGCTGGCTGCTGCTCTGCTGCGTAGGTGTCACTGCATTTGTGATTAGCACGCCTGATCAGCTCGATAGCCGAGGCCAAACCCAAAAGCTCAGCTCCAGACTCAGTTCCAGATCGTTTATCATATATACAAGTGGGCTGCGCTACGCTGGGCAAATTCGACAGATTTCCGCTTAGAATTAGACAATTGACAGCAGCAGAGGAGGGGGGTAGAGGGAAAAGGAAGCAGTAGTTGCAGGGAGGAAGAAGCTGAGGAAGTTTCAGCTAAGCATTTTGGGGCAATGATGAAGACGAATGTTAAGTGCGCGACATTTTCACTGTCAATTAGCGCCTGGGTTGGGGCTAAATTGCAGTTGTTGCAATTGTTGTTGCTGCAGTTGATGCTGCTGCTGCTACTGTTGCTGTTGCTGTTGCTGTGGCTGATGTTGCTGACAGTTAAATAACGCAAACGTGCCGCGTTGCACTCGCTTGTTGCCGCTTTGCGATTGCTGTTGTTGCGCCGCCAAGCACGTAACTCAATAACGCGCACATTCTAACAACAGCAACAGCAGCAACAACAAAAAGCGCAACAAGAACAACCAGAACAACAGCAGCAACAACAACGACAACAACAATTAAGCTAACAATGTACCACACACAAGTAAAAGTTGTTGTTAGTGTCGACGCGACTCGACTCGACATAATGAAAATCTGCAGCTGCCACTCCCCTCGCCACATGCTGCGCCTCCTGCCCCCAGACTACAAAGTGCTTCCTCTCTCTCTCTGTCTCTCTCACTGTCTCACTGTCTCTGTCGCTGTCTCGCTCTCTTGGGAAATTGTCTAATGAAAAGCTGCTGTCGACACAAACGAAGCGTAGCCGGGATGGAAGTGTAAAAAAAATCGCATTGCATGTTGCAAGCGGGAATTGAGAATAGAAGCGGACGAGGGAAACAGAAAAGGGAGGAGGAAGGAGATGCAGGCAAACAGGGGGCAATAAAGCGCCATCGATTAAGCCTTAAATACTTTGATGAGGCTGCCGACGAGTCCCAAAGCGGCGCCAGGCGGAAAAGCCTTTCACAAGCAAAGCCCAAAGAATACCCTAAAAAAAATGATGACAAAGTTCCGTTTTGATAGCCAAAAGCAAAGAAACCAATTGGAAAGTAAAATACTTAAAAGGGATCTGGCAGTAAGGCAATCATTTAATAATGAGACAGGGCATTAAATATGGCCTGTAAATGGCTAAAAGGTTAATAAAAAGGCTAATGAAATTTACTTTAGTTGCTAAGTAAATTGAGCGAATTGAAATATAATTAAATTTGGGGGGAGATTATGAAAGGGAGAAGAAGAAAGGTAGCTGGCTCAGAGTCAGCAGTATATGATATGGATAATCTTCCCTTTATACACACTTATTTACAGGGTATATTTGCAGCGCAACACATCATTTAGTTCCTGGCTCTATTTATTGCTTGATTTCTCTCTCAAAGTGAGCAGTTTAAAGGGAATCACCTCTGCCTCTTACGCACTAATTTACAGGGTATATATACAGCGTGACACAGCACAAAGTTCTCTGCTTAAAGTACGTATAAAAATTGTAAGGAACTCTCCCTTATTCGCACCTATTTACAGGGTATAGGTATATTAAGCGAAACATAACATTAAGTTCTCCGCTGTATTCACATTCTGCAATCTCTCTCAAAGTGAGCAGTTTGAAAGGAACTATCTCTGCCTTATCCACACCCATTTATAGGGTATCTATGCAGCATGGCACAGCACAAAGTGCTCAACTGTATACATTTCTTTTTGGCTGCTTTTCTTCATTTCTAACTGGAAGCTGGATGGCTTCATTATGACAGCCCGAAATTATTGGTGTTGCTGCCAATGATGATGATAATGACCATAATGAGCATAATGATGATTGTGATGAGGCAATGCTTTGGGGCAACACGTAACCGAGAGCAGCCGCCGTTGGCTCCAGCCTGCCCCGGAGTGGGGCCTAATCGCTGGCAGCTGCCAAGTGTTAATTATATGGTCAGCATAGTTGAGCTGCACTCGCAATTGCTGCGATTGGAATTGGAATTGGTATCGGGTAGGGTAGGCTGCGCCCACATTTGCATGCTACGCCCTGACCATGGTAACTACCCCGCTCCTGACTCTATACCCCTCTTCTGTGGGCTTGCAAATTGCTTGACTTGGCTTGGCTTGGCGCAATCACGACAAATTCTTGGCGTGAAATTATTTGGCAAGCGCTTCTTTTTGGCCCTGGACAGCGGCGAAATGAAATTATTTTCATATTTTAGCGAGCGGCTAACTTATGGTCATGTTTTCTACAGACCCCCTTCTCCCGTACCCCTTCACTCGCCACCCTCTCGTGCTGCCCCTGCCTCAGTGTCTGCTGGCAACTGTCTGGCTGTCTTTGTGCTTTGTCAATGAGTTATGGAGCATTACGGCGCAAGTTTTCAGCTAACTGCTAAGCAAATTGCAATTTCGACTCCCAGCGCAACTTGCAACAGTGCAACTTGCCACCGCGTCGGCGTCGTCGTCGCCGTTGCTGTCGTGTCGTTTTTTTAGTGGGAGTAGCCAGGAACTAAAACTAGCCGCAGTTGCAGAGCGAAGGTGAAGTTCGTTGCACCCGTTGGCAAGATTACAAGCTGCCCCCTTGCCACCTTGCCACTTGCCCCGTTGTACCTGCTACCTCTGCTGCCCCCTCCTACTGCTGCCCGCTGTCCAGTCGTCATGCGCGTCGCTGGGCAGACGGGCAAATAAATTGATTGATTTATGCCATGAGCCCTGCAGACAGTCGGTGCTGATCTTCAGCTGCTCGCGAGGCGCAGTCTTTGCTTTTAGTTTCTTTATTTTTTCGTGGCTGCTTTTAATTATGGGCGTGCAGCACCGCCTCCCTCCCCCCTTCCCTTCTCTCTTGAAACTGCCTCGCAGCTATTAGCAATTTTAATTTATTTATGTATGCGCCGCAGCTCGAGCGAAGTTTCAGCTCGACTTTTGAGTTCTAGTCGCCGTCAGTCTTTGCCCTGCTCCTTCCTCTCACACTCCCTCTTCCCCTCGCTCTCTCTGCCTGCGCTGCCACTTCATCTTCGTCTGCGTCTTGTCTTGTGCTGCGCTGTGCTGTGTGCCGTGTGTGTGTTGTCTTGAAGCGTACGAATGTTTGCATAAATTAATTTCAAATGCACAAACATGGACTAGAACAACACTCGGATTGCATGTTCGAACAACAGTCGCAACAAGCGGACGGACATCAACTTCAACTCCGACTTCAACTCCAACTCCGACTGCAACAGCAACTGCAGCAACAACTTCTACTTCAACTTGAAGTTGAACTGTGTTTCCAGCTGCGTCGGCAAGTTCTTCGCCATTTACTTAATTTGATTTGTATGTGATGTGACAGTTTGGCTAATTAACTGAGCCAAATTGCAATTTCGGGCTCTGCAATCCAAACAAATCAGTCGAGCAAATTGCGCATACGCCATGGCTGCCAAATTATGTGTGTGTGCAGCCCCCCGCAGGCCACGCTCTTGCGGCGGCTGCTTCTTCACTCTTAACACCTTTCGGCATTGTTGCTGTTGTTGCTGCTGCTGCTGCTGTTGTTGTTCATATTGATAATTAAAATGGAAATTAAGCAAGACGAATTTGTAAACAAAGCGAACGCTTTGTTGTTGCTGCAGTTAACACAATGTTCGGCACGACCTTGAGGCGGCAGAAGGAGGGAGTAGGGAAGGGAACTATATTATGTACGATCAGCACATCTGAGCACATTAATTCTGGCCATATTTTAATGACGCGCGCGCAGTGACTAAGCCACACTTGGCCAGCTTTTGTGGCGCAGCTTTATTGGCCAATTTGCATGTTGATTGCATTTTGCGAAAGATTTTTAATTGTCCAGCAGTCACGATTCAATTACAACGTTGTAATGTATGTTGCATGCAACTGCCACACGTGTGTGTGCCTGCTGCATTCAATAGCAACATAAACAATACGAGTATAGGTACGCATTCAATCCATCAATTGCTCAATCGAAGGTATTTCCTGCAGAGCAACTTTCCAATTGGCTTTTCTTTTGTGCCGCGGCTAATTGCGACACCTTGGACCAATCAATTATGGGATTTCGAAGTGCTCGATCTTTGTTCAATGCTTCGATTGCATTGCCTTTGACTGACATGCCACGCCTCTGCCTCTCTATACATACATACGTACTCGTATTGCAGTGACAACTCTCTTATAACCGATCGACGGCATGCGCCTTTGTCCGGCTTGTCAGCTGTCCGCATAGAATGGAATTGCGATAAAGATCTCCGACTCCGACTCCGTGTCCGTCTCCATCTCCATCTGTACAATTTGAATGCCGATTATTAGCTTGCATTATGTAGTTAGACTTGTGGTGCCTTAGCACCGATGAGTCTGGCACATTGATGACTTCATCGACCTTGCCGCGCTTGCCACTTTACCACTTTGCCTTGGCAATGGGCAAGTCGCAATCTAAGCAAACCAAACCTGACCTGAACTTCAGCTGGCCTTTTTTATGTGCTTTGTACTTACAAGATTACTTTTGAACAATTATTATATAAACAATGTGAGAATTGTTGTGATGGGTGCAGCAAGGAATACCCTGTAGAAGATTGCTACTTAGCAATAGGTTTAACTGAGGTTAAATTTGAGAAAAAGGTTAAATTTCAGATATAGGTTACCTTTGAGAAATAGTTTATATTAGTTATATCTGTTAAAGATCATTGCAATGACAGAAAACTAGATGCATAGACATACCTTAACTATATCTTTAAAATTCTGTAAAAAAGGTTACCAAAGGTTACCAAAGGTTACTTTAACCTAAAGCAAAATAACCAAAAATCAGAGATTCTTTAGCACAGATCAATGCAATCGTTAGCTAATGCCACATCTACTGTAACCCATCAAACTCCACCTCAACTACAAAGTCTTCGGTTCCGACTCGTTTTTTTTTCTATTTTTTGTGAAGTTAGTTTTAATGATTGTTGGAAAATTATATAGCGCCAGTTTGTAATCGTTACAACAACTCGGTCTCAGTGTCTGTGGTAATTAAGTGCCAAGTGCTCGATTAGATGATTGCCTTCTGCCTGGAAGTTCTCGTACTTGGAACACTTGGGGTACTCACTGACTGGGTACAGCACCCCTCCCCACAAACTTCAGCGGGGTTCCCTCTTGGGTACTTGGCTATTTCAACGATGCCAGCTATCTTGGCATTCAGCTGTGCACATGATGATTTGCCAGCATTTAAAACGCGCTATGTTGTACGTACTGCCAAACATGTTTCCCCATCAAACTATTATTTATTTCCCCTCACACTCCCCTCCCTCTACCTTCCTTCCCTTCTCTCCTTTACGCTGTTTATTTTGTAGGCGCACACACATTAATCTAAGCACAGAATGAGCTCGTTTATTTATAGCCATGCGCCATCCATACAACAGATGAGCCAGTCAGCAAGTTACTATACGATATATATGTATATGTATCTGCTTGTACCTGTAGCAAGACTTATAGACTGAGTCTGAGTCTGCCTGCATGATTAACTGTTGTACAAATAACGTTAAACAGCATTGCGAATGGTTTCCCATTTACCCTTCACATTGGCTTAGTGAAGTTGTCAATGGGTTGGCCTATAAGCTGTTGTATAAATAGAATATATACATAAAAGATATGTCAATTGATTGACCTATAAGCAGTTATATAAATAGAATATATATATTCAAGAGATATATCTATTTTAGTTTGTCATGAAGTTGAAGGCAACAGCTGCAAGTGCAAAGCTCGAACAAATCAGATAAGAAATTAAGTTAAATATATTGAATACATATACTTTTTATATACATTCATATTTATATATCTTTATCTGCCAATCTATATACCTTAAGCTATAAACTGAACACTCAATTTTGTCCATTCTAAGCTTCTATTCACCCTTCTTTCCCCCCATTCCTAGTGTATCTGCAGTTCGCTTTCGTAGTTCGTGTTGTATCTTTTGCTGTGTAGCCATTTGTGGCTGCTTAAAAGTCAATTAATGGCTAAGTATGGGCTTTTCTTTCCGGCTCTCCGGGCAAGGTCATTGCACAATTATCGATAAGTATTAATCATCGAATCGATGGATGCCAAGTGGCGCAAATTGATTTCGGTTTGAAATGCACGTGTCATCTCTCTCGCCCAAGCTGTTAACTGGGTCACTTCAATGGCCTGGGCTGGGCTGGGCATGAGCTGGGCTATACTGCCAGTATACGCCCACAATTACATAGCACCATCACTACAATCATCATCATCATCATCGCCAGCTTCATATTTAGCATTGTCGCATGTGTAGCTCGATGGAGGCTTAAGCGGAAGAGTCCGTTGTCCGCTGAATCGACAGCGAATGCCGTTAGCCATAATTGAGCATAATAACAAAAGTTAAGCGCACTCGGCATTCGCCACTCGAATTCTTCATATTGTTGTTGTTGCTCTATGTCTATGAGGTGCTTGCTGTGTGTTGTTGTTGCTGTGACATTAACCCACAAGCGGCCTCACATCGCATAGCGCGCACGAAAAGTGCCGGCAAATAAAACGTACGAAAAATTTAATTCAATTTAATAAGCGAATATGTTGCGTGCCACGTTGCTGCAGTTAGGCAGCCCCTGCCCGCTCTACCCCATGCCTCCCCATCTGTCTCTCTCTCGCTCTTTCCTGCACCGTGTCTTGCTGTGTAATGTGGCGCACTCGTGCATGCTCCAGAGCACTGCAGATGCCTTGGATGACGACGAGGACGCCGGCAGTAGCTTTGAGTGTGCGACTGTCTGTGTGTGTGTGTCTCTTTGTGTGCTCGTGTTTGTGTCTCTGTGTGTAGTCATGCGTGCGCGTAAGTGTGTGGCAGCACTCGGAGCGACACCAACTCGAACTTCATCCAACTGTTGCCCACTGCTCCACTGCTGGGCCGCGCTGCTTGCGCTCTGGGGCGGGCCGCGACTCTGCTCGGCTTGACTCGACTCCACTCGACTCGCTCCTCGTCCAAATGTGAAAATAATCGTAAAAGGCAATTAGCGCAAAATAGCTTTGACACTCATTCAAGTTAGCTGGCCATGTAGGTTACTGTGTGCTGCCAACTCCCCACAGTTACCCCTAGTACCCCTGCACTGCCCTCCACACTCTACTCTGTCTCTTTTCTTTCTCTCTGTCGTGTTAGGCAATTTCGGCGTGGCTCGCAGTGTGTTTTGTTTTTGAGACTCTTTACATTAGCCAAATTAATAAGATGTAGGTCAGTGGAAACGTAATTGGCGCAAGAATGCCTCGCTGGCTTCTCTAATGAATCCAAAGGGACCTTAACCCAACGAAAACTTTAACGATTAAAGCCAAGGCAGCCCGAGGGAGTCGTCTACCATGTTCTCGCGGCGGAAAGTAAGTTTTAGATTTATGCTCCACTGAAGTTTTGCCAGTTTTCCATTTTAAATTTTATTTGAAATTTCATTTTCAAGTTGTTTTCATTAATAAAACTGTGTTAAAGAGACTTTTGAATAGCTTTAAGTATTGATAACTCAGTTAATCTGTATATAACAGAGTTATATATACTTCAAATCCTGCTTTACATGCAGACAACCTAGCCAAAATTTACTGCCACCTCGTGCACTGTTGCCCTTTTCTAATAAAACCTCATATTGCATTCTGCAGCGCGAAACAGTGTCGACCTTTAAGTCATTTCATATGCAACCCTTTTGTCGTGCCACAAAATCTGGCGCAAAATCTCTCGCGCATCGCGCTGAACCACTGCACTACCTTCCCCACACCTAGCTCCCCTTATCCCCTCCTCCCACATTGTTCCTATATTCACTCCCTCCACTCTTCCTGCCCTCTTCTGCTCCCTCTTACTTTGTGTTTCATGTAGCACATGCTACGTATTGCATTTTTAATAAAAGTGCCGCATGTAGCTCGTTTGCTCTGCCCCCCCTGCCCTCATCACAGCTTCTCCCCCTTTGCCGTACGAGTTTGACTCGTATTACTCGAATTTTTATAAACGCCGCCATTTGATTTTATTTTGTGTGTCAGCGCGCTGAAAGTCATGCGGCCAACTTGAACCTGAGTCATGCAACATGCCACCAGCAGCAGCAGCAACATCAGGCCACCAGGCCGATGCGGGCCAGGTGAGGTAAGGCTGATTGAGGTAGGCAGGCAGCATAGTAGAGGGTAGATTTGGGGCGCCACCAGGCGACCAACTTGGGCCACCTTCAACGGTGTCAGCGACAGAGACACAGAGACAGAGAGACAGAGAGACCGGGCCACAAAATGGGCTCCGCCGCATGCGAGGCATGTCGCAGTACACCGCCGATGCCGCTGCGTCAGCACGGCTGCACACCTGGGCACACTCGATGGCAATGGAGCCCGGTGCGATATGCCAGATCACTGGTTAGCCAAAGCCATAGCTATAGTCATAGCCGCCTCGGCTGGCGTCGATGTCGATGGCGCTGGCGATTACTCAACCCCCGTGGCTACACTGGAAACTACTCAAAAATGTATGCGCAGCCGTACGTTGCGCCAATTTGTAGGCAATTGACAGGAGCAGCCCCTCAGCCCCTCTCCCTCCTCGCCCCGCATCATCCCCTTGTCCTTGTCATCACGCCGCAGGCCACGGCTAACCCTACCCCTAGTTGAGTGTGATAGAGGGGAAAGGGGAGACAAAGCACACACAACGCAGCGAAACAAAGGCGCATTAAAGTTGATAGCGTCCGGTGCGGGAGTTGATACCCTGTATCAGTGGGGTGGCTTGAGAGTAGAGAGGGTAGTGCAGCAGGTACAACGGTGTAAGGTAATATTTTCAATAGGCAATATATTAAAGCTTCTTTTTTTGTTGCTGTTATAAAGAGAAATTTGCGCTGTTGCAAATGAAGTTTGCGCTGTTGCAATGGAAGTTTGCACTGTTGTTTACAGTGCTTTTTGCAAAATATAACACATGTTCTACCTTTACAGGATATACTCTAGTCATTACTTCACTTTAGTTCTACTTTTTTTTAAACTTTTTCTATTGATTTTGATTTTGATTTTTATTGAAATGTTTCTGGGGCTGTTAATATTGCTGCAGTTGCTTTTCGGTGTCTGCCTGTTTATATTGACATATTTATGGCTGCGGCGAAGGCACCCCCTTTGTCCCTCCTCCTGCCACAACTGGCGCAACTCCCCTCGCATTTTGTATGCATGGCATAAATCACGGGGTGCGCCACAGCGCAATTGACACACCTTTTTGGCACATTTGAATGCGAATATGGAGTCGAATACAAGTTCGAATCGAAGTTCGAACTGGAGTTGCAAATTGGCGCGTACCTGATCGTTAATTATGAAGGACTTATGTCCTGCCCGGGCTTGGCATCTAATTGCCCTGGCAGCGGGTGTTCCCTGGCTCAGCTCAGCTAGTGGCGCCGCATGTGGCAGCGCATGCGGCGCGACACGTTGCAACATGTCCTGCCCTGCAGCCAACAAATCATATTCTTTATGGCCACAGGACGCGTCTTAGAAACTAGGCGCTGACATGCAATCAAAGACGTCGACGCAGACGGAGACGGTGCCTGGCGTCGTCCGAGAGTTGGAGTTAAAAAGCTAAAAGCCATTTGGCCTTTTGCTGGCCAATTTATTAGCCACAAGGCTGCAGCAGCAGCAGCAGCAGCGACGGCAACGTCGGCGTCGGCTTCGGCTCGATTAATTACAAATTTCTTGTTTATAGCACATGCATGGCAATTGTTATAAATCAATGGCAATGTCAGCCTATAAACTAGAAGGAGTGCGCCAAGCAAGGCAGAAAGGGAAAGGGAAGAAAAGAGGATATAGGAGTGTATGTTTGGCTATAAAAATACCCTGTAATTAACTATTAAATATAGGTTTTAGTACTTTATAGCAAGTAAATCTATAAACACACTTAGCATATACTCCTCCTATATTTTGCTTAGCCATAGTAAGATTTCCATGTGCCCACAAGCTTTTACATATCATATACACAACCCAGCATACCCTCTTGCACACTCTACAGGGCATTTCGAAAAAACAAGCGCTATGCAATACACGGAAAGTCGGAAAAGTTGTAGATGGCCGAGTTGACAATTTCGCGCATTGCTTGCAAAATATGTTTTCCACTGGCAGCGAATTTATGTTTCGGCCAATAAATTTGTAGACCAGCCACACACACAGACACACACAAACACACTCACCCACCTGGACAGTGTGTGTGCATGTGTGTGTGTGTGTTTGCAACATGTTTATGGCTGGCTCAGCGACGGCGACGGCAGCAAAAATAATGAAAATGTTTTCCATTTCGATTGGCAATTTCCGCAATTTCTTGTTGCCGTTGCTGCCGCTGCTGCCCCACCTAGTTTGTGGCTGCCACAAATTATTGAAATCGGCTGCTCAAATATGTCGCACTGACAGCTGCAGAGGTAGCTAAAAGCAGTAAGCAACGGGAAGAGGGTTGGAGGGGAAGAAAGGAAGCCTCTTCTCGCCAAATTTAGGACTTCTTCAAGGGCAAATTTAATAGCCCAATGTGCAACACGTGTGTCTGTATGTGTGTGTGTGTGTGTGTGTGTGTATGACGAGCTTCAGCTTGTTGTATGATAAGCTGTGGCTTGCAACTAAAACTGAAACCGCAGCCAGAAAGCAGCCAGAAAAAAAGCCATTGTAGAAAAATGCCCGCAAGGCTTGTGAAATTTCTCGCTGTTGCGGGTTCTTCTTGCTGCCTTTGTTGTTGTTGCTGATGTTGCTGCTGTTGTTGTTATTGTAGCTGTTGTCTGTTGTAAAATTGAACAATGCCACTCAAAAAGTTAAAGTTCTGTGGGTCAGTAGAATTTTCTCAGGCCGCAGAATCGGAGCCAGGCCAAGCCAAGAAGGGGTCTGACCAGCATCGACTCGCGAGTTGGCTACGCAGGCGCGCAGAGAGAGCATGAGTGGGAATGGGGTGAGGAGGGGACAGAGACGAGACCATATAGCATTTATCCAGCTAGAGAGCAAGACCAGCCAACATATGCTATAGACCAGGTACCATGCATGTGGAGTACTAATGAAACCATAAAAATCAACCGCAGACGCAGACGCAGCAGCAGCGGCAGATGAGAACTGAGATCCGCTTGGGTTACAAGCTGGTCAAGTTGTTGCCGCTGCTGTTGTTGTTGTTGTTGTTGTTGCTGCTGTTGTTGTTGTATCTTTTTAATGTTATTAACGTGTTGGCTTTGCTTGGTCTCTTTTTCGGTCAGAATGATGCTTCATCTGACTGTGTGTGCGAGTGTGTGTCTCGGGTAATTTCAGTTTTGACCGGGGCAGGGCCTTAATGTTGACCACAAAATGACTTACACGAGAGAGTTGCATGCAAATAATTACCGCAGGAAGGGAGCCAAGAGAGATACCCACAATATGTCAGTCAGTCAGTCAGTCACTCAGTCAGTCGGTCGGACAATGCGTTGTGAAGATTTAACATTTCCTGCACATATTTAAGTGAAATCTGTCAAAATAATTCCCCCAACTGCGACTGCGATTGCGCCTCGAACTTGGGCGACAGACAGACAGCTATAGATACATCTACAGATACAGATACATATGCAGATACATGTGTAGCTACAGCTTCAGTTGAAGCTGCTGTTGGGACTGTTGTTGACACAGGTAATTATGCTTAATTACGCCATGAGAACCGCACGTTGACGACGAAAAATGCGCGAGTCTAGGGCTGCATATGCAGAGAATTGTCTGTGCACTGAGAGAAATGTTTTGTGAATTAACTCTTAATTTTAAAATATTTAGAAAGCTTTCTTTGTGAGATTACTATAATTATACATTAATTTTTAATGTTATTTAGGTAGAAAATATTATCAAAGTTCTTTAGATAAAACTATGAACAAATTTGTAAAGACTTCTACATATTTCTTATTTTGGAATTGAATACAAAAGTATTTCAAGTGAAATTGAATATAAATTTAATAGAATAATAAGCAACATTATTTCTTTAAATTTGCAAATATTGATGGCATTTTAAAGCATTTCTAAATATTTTTAGGCATTTTAAATTAAATTTACAAATATTCCAAATTAAAATTCTTACAGATTTCTTATTATGCCTTTTCCTTTTCTTTCTTCCATATTCATAACTTTATCAGCCTACGCTGCCATAAAATCAGGCTAATATGCGTATTTATGGCGCGACTTTCACACACACGTACACTCACACACACACAGTCTCGCACACTGAAAACAACGGGAATCGTGTCATAATTTTCACTTTTCGACTGTTGTCACAGTTCTCGCTTAACTTTTGCTTTCGGCCTGACATAATTTGCTGACTTTGTTGCCGTTTCCCCCTCTCTCTCTCTCTTCCTTTCTCTCTCTTGTTGTCTCCTTTACAGCAAACCAAATTTATTACGTACGGAAATTTGCATGCCTCAGTGCAGCAGCAGCGGCAGCAAGGCAGCTCAAGATACATTTGTATCTGTATCTGCAAATCTGAACGCGAGCCACAGCGCAAAGCAAGAGCGCGTGGGCGTGTCACAGTCACACGAACAACATTTTTTGTTGCTGCTCTTGCTGTTATTGTTCCTTTTGTCTGCATTTGTCGCCTGTCTGCAATTATCATTTGCAAAGAAATCGTTTCTTCAGTCTTGAGGCGCAGAGTTGCCCCCGCTCCCTGCCTCACTGTCACTGTTCCACTCCCTATAGACTGCAGCACATCCTGTTCCATGGCTTATCCTTGTGTCTTGGTCCTTGCTGCCTCTTCCACTCCCGCTCTTCTCTTCCCTGTCTCTGTCTTGCTCTGCCTCTTTCGATGGATAATTTACAAGTCACGTGTGTGTTGGAAATTGAAACAAAATGCGCATAAATTTTTCGAGCCCAGCCAAGGAGTGTGTCTCTGCGCGTGTGTGTGTGGCTTTGTGTGTGTGAGAGTGTGTCTGTATGTGACTGAGGGGCTTGTCTTGCCAGCAGCATTTAATATTAATGAGTTATAGCACATAGCCTATATGTTTGACGATGCGTCTGTTGCTGCTGTTGCTGTTGTTGCTGCTGCTGCTGCTGTTGCTGTTGCTGCTGTTGCTGTCGTGTCTTGTGGCCTGTCTAGGCAGTGCTCACTTCTCGGTCCTTGCCAAGTTGCCGTGTTGAGAGTTGCATTTAGTTGGCGAGGCTCTTAAAATGCGCGACGATGACTGCACTACATGTTCAAGTGGGCAACAACAGCAACAGCAACACAACTGCAACAATAACAACAACAACATTTGCTGCTGCTGCTGGCCTCGCTTCGCTGACGCTGACTGACGCAGTAGGCGCGACAGGCGGGCGGCAGACGGACTGACAGACGGACATACATGGACTGCCATTAAAGGATGTGCCTTGGCCAGGGTTGTTGCTGTTGCTGTTGTAGTTGTTGCTGCTGCGGCTGCTGCTCGCCTTGTCGTGGCTCCTGCTGCTGCCTTTGTCTTGGCAATGCCCAAGTGAGGCCAAGATGCTGCAGGGCTGCTCGTTTCGATTTCTATTTTGCTGTTTATTAATGCAGCCACATAAACATTCAACTATTCTGCCACACCACACCCTGCTGACCTTCCTGCCACACCCCCTTCCATCCCCCCTGCCCTGCCATGCTGCACGCATTTTAACTAAGTCATTTCCGTGACATACTTTGGCCCAGCCGCATAACTTTTACTTGTATTTTGCCACACTGTGCCCGCCGGCCACGGATGACATTAACCCAGGCCAGACCAGGCCAGGCCAGACCAGACTCTGTGGCCATTAATAAAGCAATTGCCAATCGAATGAGAAGGGACCAGTGATGAAGAGAGGAAGGAGGGGAGGTGTTTGCCGTCGGGCAGCGCAAGCGAAATCGAGCAGACAAATCTATAAACCAATTAGAACAGATCGCAGCTAGCCGCAGGGCGGATAATGTCTGGCATTAAAATGAAAAAGCTGCGTTCATTAATAGCAACACATAACACATACGACATGCATGCGAGGGTTGCCATTGAAGTTGTGAGGGGAATAGGCGGGAGAGGAAGTGAGTAAAATGAGTAGATGGGGTAAATTAAAAGAGACTGCACTGATATAGGTAAATTCAAGCTGAATTATTTAGTTTGTTTGACTTTGCATATTATAAAATAAGTATATAGTTATTGAGAGCGATTAAATATGATATGCGAGGGGTGCTAAGAGAGTTATATCCACAAAAAAGGGTATATATTATGTTAGAAAAAGTGCAGTTATTGTAATTGAATTTACAGCATAATTATAAGAATGATAAATGATATTGACAAGTTGAACACTTCAAAGAAGACAATAAATTATACAAATTATATAAACGCACTTTATGTACAACTTAAAGTCTCAAACAAGCTTTCTTTACAGCCATAGCAACCCTCGCTAAGTTTGACCACAAAACCAAAGTGGAAATCTATTTTGTTGCTGCACTGACACGACGACAACTTCAACTTGCAGACATGTCAGGCCATGCCAAAGTCGAAATGGAAACCGTTGTCGAGGTTGCAGTTGTTGTTGTTGCCATTGCAAGTTTGTCAAGCCAAACAGCTCCAAGTGCAACTTCAGCTTTGACTGCAACTCTGACTCCAACTCCGACTCCGACTGCAACTCCAGCTCGATTGCTCGGGCAGTTTGTCAGCGGCTGTCGTCGATAAGCAGCCGCAGCGATGTAATTGACACAATTTGAATTTATATCTGAATGTGAAAACGAATACGAATGCGAAAACGAATACGACAACGAGTACGTGTGGCTGCAACGAGTGCCTGCGCCAGTGTCTGTGTCTGTGTCTGTGCCTGTGCAGAGTGCCAGGTGACTAAGCTGCCAAATCCTGCTTGTCCTTGGCTTGTCGCAGCACATTAATCATGCATCCACAGTGCGTTCTCTGCTAGTGTGTGTTTGTGTGTGTGGCAGGGTGTGGCATGCCTCGCTTTTTGTTTCGGCGCCTGATTAGCCACGTAATTTGTGTATTAATTAGGCTCGCGCGTGGGAGAATAAACGATTCGCCATGTACGACTAAAAAAACATAAATTGAAATTGCCCAAGCTAAGCAAAGGTTTCCCTCACTGTCTCCCTCTCTGTCTACCTCTCTGTTTTCCTATCCCTCTCTCAGTGAGTCTCTCTTGGGCACCTTTCACTTGGCCAAGCTATAAATTTCATGGATGAGATGCCAAACAATGCGGATGTAAATGAGCGCAAAGAGCTGTGCGGGTGATGAAGGCGGACGCGAAGGCGAAGGCGGCAATGGCAAAGGGCACTGTGTCAGCGGTTTCTGTGGCTGCCACAACGTCTGCCCCAAACACAGGAGATAGCAGATAGCGTTGCCGGCTCAATCGATCGCGGAGGAGGAGGAGCAGCAGCAGCTCAAAGGCAGCTCGAGGCTTAAGCAAGCGTGAAACATTAGTGCGGCCAGTTAATTTGTAACAATTGAATTGTAACGGCTCAAGCTGTTGGCTTATGTGAGTGGGCAGGAAGGGAGAGAAGGCAGAAGGAATGGCATGAGGAGAAGAACAGAGAGAGAGAGAGAGAGGGACGAAGAGCTAGAGAGAGGGAATCAGCACAGTCGGACACAGAATAGAAAGGTGTTAAATTGGCAAAAATCAAAAACAAGCGCGCGCGTGGAGGTGGGCGTGCTCAGTTGTGGGCGTGCCACACACAAAGCAAAAACAAAACACTACAAAAAGGTCATTAACTTGATGTTCTCTCCCTCTCTCTCTATCTCTCTCTCTCTCTGCAGACTTCAAAGTACACTTGAACTCCACTCGAAATCGATTCGTTGTCAGGCCACCGGGCAAGCAGCTGTGCCTGCTCTGCCTCTGATCACTTTGCCAAATTGTCTGTCTGCCTGTCCATCATCTGCTATTGAGGCCAGAGTGAAAGTGTCAAATCTCTGACAGCCAACTGTCAACTGGCAACAAAACGCCCGCGCCGGCCACAATGGGTTAAGAGTGTTTACTTTCCAAGCGATTTGGAGTGCGTGCAACTGGATTTGCCATCAATGAATTCGCACAGAGAAATACAAAACACATAAAGAAAAATTTGTATTGAAATCGTTTGCCATTTATATGCGCATAAATATACCCTGTAAAAAGGTCGAGCAGGCGAGGGAAAGACTGGAGAGGGAGGGGGAAGTGTAATAAATTATTTGGAAAGGCTTTTTTTCGGCAAGAGCCAATTGATTTGGTGGCGCTGCCGTTCCGCATGTTCCATTAGGCAAATTGCCAAAATTCCTTTCAACTAAATCGGCGCAGAGAGGGCGCAACCACGCCCTGCTGCAGTGCAGTGCGGGGTGCGAGTGTGTGTGTGTGTGTGGTGTGTGCGAGTGTGTGTGTGTGTGTGTTTGATTTCGTTTCGGCGTCGGCTTATTTATGCGCATTTTTAAGCTTGTTATTTTTTAATCTCGCGCCCTTTTTTTCTCACCCCCCACCAGGCTGGCGCTGGGCTCGGCCCTTGTAAGCTGCACACACCCTCAC
Source organism: Zaprionus indianus (assembly GCA_018904595.1). Taxonomy (NCBI): domain Eukaryota; kingdom Metazoa; phylum Arthropoda; class Insecta; order Diptera; family Drosophilidae; genus Zaprionus; species Zaprionus indianus. The sequence goes on from JAEIHA010000152.1 coordinate 2,939,320, forward strand.
ACACACACACTCGCACACGCACACAGACTGACACATAAATGTGTTATGTATTTTTAATGAATATCTTTTCAACAGGCTTCCAATTGATTTCCAGCTACAAATTAATCAACTCTCTCGTTTCGGGGCTGCGTTTCGACCCAGTTAACAATTAACAAATTATGACAGGCTGTTTTTGTTGCCAGTGCTGTATAACTTGTTGTTGCTGCTGGCAACTTAATTAAAAATTAATATTTAATTTTGGACGACACGCTGAGCGTCACAATTGAGTAACTAGTTAGCCGTGACTTAAGTTCATTTCGCGTTGATTAATTGGATGAACGTTGGAACTGCCCTCGCTGCAACGAGTTGTGGCAAGTTGTGCGCAGCCTACTGAGTGATAAGTTTGCGAGACACTCTTCCCGGGGCTTCCCCCTCTTCGCCCACACACACACACTCTGTCAGCTCTTTAGCATATAAATCAAAGCATTGTAAATGCCTGCGAGGCAGAGGCGCTTGTGGGGGCAGAGGCACAGGCATGCCCCATGTGGCAAGCTGGGCTTATAATAAAGACATGGCAATCGAGCTACGCCCGCGCCATGTCAGCCGCGACGTCTGCAGAAACCAATCAGCTCAAACTAAATCAAAAATCATAAAAAATAACCCGAGAATGCACACACACATGAGGGAGAAAGGGAGAGAGGAAGGGAAGGCTGCCTCCCAGTTGGAGCCGGGAAGCAGCTATCGATGCTGCTAGCTAGCTGCTCCGCACTGTCGTTTATAAATAAAATTTGCATAAATTTAATAAACCCAGGCTCGTTGTCAGCCCAGGCCCGGGACCGAGTCGGGCCACAAAAGGCACTTTTTCGGCCATGTGCGCACTTGTTAGTTGCCGTTGCAACTAGGCAGCATCATGGCTGCATGCAGTATGCAGCATGCAGCATGCTGCACTCTTGTGGCAGGCTGGCAGGCAGATTTGTGATTTACCGATTTACCGGTAAAGCGGTTTGTCACAAAACGCCGTTGTCTCACCCAAAGACCCATAAATAACCCAATGCCACTGGCACAAATAATGATGACAATGCGCCCAGTCCCAGTCACAGTCGCAGTCCCAGCCGCAGTTGCAGTCCCAGTCCTAGACCTAGTCAAGCCACAGGCAACACACACACATACACACACACACACATAGGGGCAGATGGGAAACTTGCAACCTGGTAGCTGCTTGCAGCACGTTCTCATCATTTTGCACGCATAAATCGCATTGAAGCTGCCTTCTGCCTGCTGCCTGCTTGCCTGCAGCTTGTTAACAGCATCCGCTGACAATGGGCCCCAAAAATCCATAACCATAACCATTCGCACATGGCCAAAAACCCATCCATGGCCATTGTTGCCAGCATGCAGCAGCAGAAGCAGCAGGAGTATCAAGTGTACAGTGGGATCAATAGCAGAGGGTGGCAGAGAATTGATTGAGGAGGAGCACAGGAGGTTTATCTCTAGCTTGCAGCTTGTCAACTTTGATTAAGAAGTATTCTGAAAGGTAGTTGAATACCTAACGGAAGTGTTATCGCACATAGAATGGCAAAAGCTATGGTCTGTATTAAGAAAAGTGTTGAATCGTTTATTATGGTATAGTTTATTGTACTTTGTAAAAGGAAGATTAGTTTAAGACAGTGTGGATCAATATAGTGTGGTATTAATTGGTGTTGTATGGCTAACAGTTGCTACTGTATGATATTTTATGATATAAGATGGTAAATTATGATCTTAGACAGTGTTAGGCAGTAAAATATGATCATAAGATAATATAAGTTGACACAATATAAAAAAATATTGTATATTATGGTACAATTTTGTATATTAATACCCTTGGACCATAGAAAATGGTTTAAAAATGTGTGCAGCAGACGGAGGCAGACCACATTAAGTAAATATATTCTTGCTCAGGATCATATGCTTATATGCTATAAATATATCCTCAAACTTAATGCTCCAGTACCATGGAAATGAATAGAATGGTTCAACATTCTCAATCGTAAAACTTTCTCAAATATCGTAGTAAACATTGCATATTGCATTGCATAAATAAATCTAATCTGCTTTACCGAAGCATCACTAACCAACTGCATACTCGTGATACCTTCACCAAATTCACAAATATTTCCCAGCTGAGCATCTTCAATTATTTCCACAAGCCCTTCAACTACTCTCTCCATCTACCATGCCCACTGTGCTGCTTCTCTCTCTCACTCTCCCTCTTTCTTTTTGGGGCCCCTCTTCTCTCTTGAGTACTTCATATGAGTGCAATGCTCTGTAAATCATCTAATGTATAAATATTTGCCCGACTACGACTACTTCCTGGTTAAGGCAAAGTGCGGCCACAAATTAATGTCAAAGTCAAATGAAAATGGCATTTGGCAAGACGCCGCTGCCGGGCCCAGCCCCAGTCTCAGCCACAGCTTCAGCCTCAGTCACAGTCGCGACTTTAGCTTAGAGCCAAAGTCACGCCATAAATTTGCCGCTGCGAAAAAATGACAGAAATGCGTTTATTGACCAAATGCGCAGCAGCTCATCGATTACGAGGCTGCGACTGAGGCTGAGACGTGCTTGCAAATGGAGCGAGGAAGAGGGTGGCAGAGGGGGGGACGGGTGCAATGGCAACTGCCTTGACCATTGCGCTTGGCTGCACTGCAGTTGCTCGTTGCTTGCCTTTTGGGAAAAGTCGTTGCCGCACACATGTCGTATACGTAATAATGTTGGCTATGTTTGCCATTTGTTGTGTCCGCTTGGTGTCCGTTTGTTGCAATGCGGCGCATAAATAAATTAAATGAAATATCAAATATATCGCTAGCAATTTATTTATAAACATTTGACTGTCAGCCTGCCCAGCACCAAGCGAGTTAGCGGAATTCCAGCTAACACAAAGTGTCATCGAATGTGAGGACAGCAAGTAGATAAACAGTTAGCAGTTGCATTGCTTTTGCAGCCTGCTAAATTAGCTTGAAATTAACTTGGCTACAGTTTGCAGTTTTAGCGGTTTTTTCCTTAAACCTTTTTTAATTACTTTAACTGTAGAGGTTTTTCACAAGCTAGTTTTGGCTGCGCAGCATCACCTCATGCAAAGCATGTTTGGCTACGACACATCTCCCTCTCTCCCCCTCCGCCTGCCAGCCTGTTCGTCCCTCTGTCTGTTTGTCTGTCTGTCGCACTGCCTGTCTAACTGGCTGCTCTTTAGCGTTGTGTTGTTGTTTTTTTTTGGCTAGTCGCGCGCTAAATGTGTGTTACTTCCGAGCGTTGGCAAAAGTCGTGAGGAGTACCCTCACCTCCTGCACTCCCCTCTCCTCTCCTGCTGCTGCCTGCTCTGTTGATGGCCTGGCAGCATGTGACAGGTAACAAGGCAGCCGCAGCAGCCACAGCCACAGTCCCAGCCAAGGCAGCAGCAGCTTGGTCTGCCGACTCTAATGCATGATTTATAGTAAAATATTTATTTTACTGTTAAGTATATGCCGCAACCAGAGACACGAGTTGCATCTCTGCTCGGCGGGGGGCGGCGGCTGGGTGGGTGCCACATGCGGAACGCGGCACAGGTTGCAGTGGAAGCGACGGCAGCAGCTACAACGTTGACTCCGCTTCTGGCGCTGTCATTGCTGCTTATTGTTGTTGTGGCCTTATCAGCGTCTATGCAAAAGGCTAACTGTTTTTCATTTTGCTGCTGCTGTCTCTTCATCTTGTTAGCTGGGCTTCTTTTGGCTAATGTCACTCATACGACACGTTGTGCGCGCCAGATAAAATATTTATGTCAAATGCGACTCTCTGCACTACGTAGGGTATAAATCAAACGGTATCAGCTGATGACCCCGTTTCGCTAGCTCCTCAGCTCAGCGATTTTATGGCTTTTCAATAAGCGTGTCAAGCATAAATCACACTGGCAGCCGCAACTACACAACACAACTTATCTCAATCTCGTACAGTGGATAGCAGAAATCTTTCACTCGCACCAAATTAAGCCAAGCGCTCTTCACAAAATTATGACAAGCTGCTCGGCCAGACTGAGTAGGCAAGCGGGGGAGGAATAGAGAGAGAGAGAGAGAGAGAGAGAGAAGGGAGAGCAGACCCAGTTCTGATAAGCATCGCCATTGATTTTGCATGACTGCTCGCGTCTCACTCCCGCACTGAGTCGCCTTCTTGGCCCTCATCTTCGTGGCTTGGCAGCACGTTTAAAAGCTTTTGCTGGGCTTAAACAAAAGTGTCATAAATCTTGCAGGTCGACACAAAAGAACTTGACACAGTGAAATAAATACGCAGTACGCCACGATAGGGCCAAGATACACACAAAAGGCGACTCAACCAGCCAGTCAGCCAGGCACACAGAGGGAGGCAGGCAAAGGGGGAGCGCAGGCAGGCAGCCAAACAGTCAGCCAAGTTAGTCAAGTCAGCTCGAGCAAAAGGATACTAATGCACGTAATACGTTCCACTTGAATTGATAACAAAGGAGCCTGCGCTCATATGGGCCGAGGACGGGGGCCCAAAGGGGGGCCGCACGCCCTTATCCCCTTGGGGGCCCACGCTGTGGCCATGGAATATCTTTTTAGCTTGTGGCTGAGCCAGTGAATGCACAGTGAAAGAGAGACGAAGAGCAAGTGCGTCGCCATTGGCTTTGCAGTCTATTAGCCAAGGCAAAGTCGAAGAGCCCCCAAAAGCCTTTTGTCAACTGCAGCAGTGACTGTGCACAGTGGTGTGAGAGGCGATTGAAGTGCCTGCAAATTGTAGTTTACTATTTGAATGAGCTTAAATAAATATATGTGATATTTTAATAAAATGTGCATAGAGGAAATTTAATACTTATTGTTATATAAGTTGTATATATTTTAAATTAATTATTTTGCACCAAAAAATTGGTTTTTATCTCTTAAATCTTCACAGTCTTTTAAAGTATTTACGGCAGTTTTTTTCCTTTAAAAAATGCTCTTCATTCGCTAAAACGTAATCGCTTTCCTCTTCCTTTTTTGCTGATAAATTCATTTGGACACTCTCAACGACATGCGATTTCCTCTGGCTGGCTGGCGATAAAAGGCAGCAACAGCAAACAAACACACTCAGCTAAAGAAAATGCCAAAAATGTGACGGCCTAAAATTTGTTGTAGTTGGCGGTTTTTTTGGGAATAAACGCAAAGGGCGCGACTGGCCAAATGAAAATGAAAAGAAGATTAATGACAAACGACAAATTGCGTTCAATGTCGCATTAATTGAGGCAATGAGCGCATGAATAAATGCATGAATTTACACAAAGCAACAACAACAGCAACAACAATAAAAAACAATGACAAGCCAAATGAATTCTACCAAAAAGTGAGCATTAAAGCCAAACGAGCTGTGCGAAGGCTGCGAAGGTCGCTTACAAGATCTCAGCGATCAATTCGCGCATTGCAAATGATAACTTGATGAGGGTGAAGGGGGTACCCTCCCCCTCTTTCCCACTCAGCCCCGATTTAGCGAGAATATATATTAAGAATGTTTTTCGGCAGAAGAACCAACAGTAATCAGCAATCAGTGTTGCATAACACTCGAAGACGATGACAATTTATGAGTTTTTCCCCCAAAAGAATCACAACAAGAGGCATTTAATAGACAATCTGATGATGCAACTGCAAACAAAAGATAAATAATTGAGAATATGTAAAGAATAAAAACAAAATATAGACAGACACAATCGGCACAAAAAATGGAAATCGATGTTTGTATTCAGAATTCCCAATTCCAAAGTCAAAGCGCAACTTTTGCATAAATTTAGCATAGATTGCAAATGATAAGTTGATGACTTTGGACAACAGCAGCAACAACAACAACACGAGTAACAAAAACAATTGATGAATATTTTACAGCTTGCAGGAATTTATGACAGTAGAAAATGTAAATAAACGATTGGAAAACAAATAGAAAAGACAATAATAATTTATTTAATAGATAAAGTATGTTTGTGTTATTTTTAGAAACCATTACAGAATGTTTGCAATGCATATGAATAATATTTTCACTTTTAAAGCATAATATATCAAATAATCAAAATAAAAGTCTCCATAAATTACATAAACATTTCAGAAATTATCACCAACAGTTTGTATAAAACAAAACCCGACAAAGTTGCCATAAAATCTCGCAACGGTTAAAACTCTTTGAACAAAATATCATAGAAATATATGATAGCTATAAAAAAATCTGAACAATAAACATTATTTAATAAACATATTGTGCCTCAAGACTGAGCTATAAAGACTTTATAACAATTCTTCGTAGAGGCAAAAAACCTTTTAATAATAGCAAATAAAATTGTTTATAACGTCACACAGCGCGCATAGCTAATAAGCCAATTTAATAATGAGCGCAACAGCAACAACGACAACAGCAAAGGCGACAACAATGACAGCACATAGAGCAGAACTCAATGGGTTAAGGTCGCCGTTTATAGAGCTCGCTGGGGATCGATGGATTCATTTGCCGCGCCCGAAATTGTTGCGGCTGCGGCGCGTGTTACGGTTAACAGAGCAGCCTCTGATTTGGCCACAGTCAATGCAGGCAGGCCCATGCACACACACACGCACATTGGCACACAGTCAGGCTGTCTATTAGCGCATTTATGAGCAAATTACGGGAGCGCCGCCACAGCAAATGGAACTGGGGCTGAGGCTGAGGCTGCCACCCGCCACGGCCCGCCGCCAGGTTTGGGCCACAAAATATGAGCAAACCACCGACTAATTGCACCACACAACGTCGGCGGCCCACGTAGCCGAGGGCATTGCGGTTGCCATGGCTCCCCCTCCCTCTCTTTGATTTGCCTACTGGTTTTTTTCTTGCTGTGTAATATGCAACAAATCAACGCGCAAATTGTAACATAAAATATTTACACAACCTCCTTACCCCCACCACACTTCTCCCCCTTTCCCCTGCTGTACTTTGTTTATTGCATTTAATTTGCGCATTGTTTGCGCGGCTTTAGATAATTGCGAGCATCAATTGCAGGCGCAGAGTGGGCGTGGCGGGCAGCATCAGGCTGTGGCGCCCACACACAGTGGCAATCAATGTGCCAGGCGCTGACACAGTGGGCGGCTCGCTGCGAACGGGTCAGTGCGCAGAGCAAAGCAAGGGGAGAGTGCAAGGAGAAGGAAAGTGAGAGAGGGAGATAGGAGAGAGAGAGAGAGAGGGAGGTAGTGGGTGCAGGCAAACCGAGTAATATCCAAATGAAAAGCCGCAGACATTTTGCCTGCTTTCATTAAGTTTTCAGCGGCTGTGTATAATCAACGTCCAGCTTGTCCCGCTGTCTCTCCGTCTGTCTGTCCATCTCTCTGTTGTCTGTCTGTCTATCTGCATGTCTGTCTGTCTGTCTGTCTCTCCATTTGTTTGTTTGCATTTCACGCTTCAGCCTTTGGCCCCGTGTGTGATTAATCTCCCACACGGCGAGGCGGCAAACTATTGCGGGCTCCAATGGAGCCGTGGACAGTGTAACAGACAGCTAGCAGCATAATACACACACACACACACACATGCACACATACGTAGAACAAATGATTTCCCACTGTTATTGATGATGTGTTGATTAGGTTCTGAAATGAAGTAAGAACAACAACAACAGCGGCAACAAATTGCGGCCATGTGAATTTCGAGTCGGTTGAGTCGAGCGTTGCGTTTCATTATGAATTTCACTTTGAACTCGTGCCGCACACACACACACAAGCAGACACACACACGTACTGTATGTAGAACTGCGACGCCCTGCTGAGTTTTGGGCTGCCGCTGCTGTTGCACATGTGTGTGGCAGCAACAGCAACAAAGGGGCAAATTAGGTCATGTTTGCTCAAAAACGTATTTTGTTGCAAATTGCAAGAATCATGCAACACAGCGTGTGCCTAATGAATTGGCCAGTTCGCCAGCTTGCTAAAGTTCGCTGTTGCGGTCTTTTGTTTCAAATTACCAAGCCAGACTAATGGCCAGTAAACGGACCGCAGACAGACAGATGGACGGACAGTGCAGCAACAACGTTGCATGCCACAAATGCCGCACTTACGCCAATCGTTTGCAACGTTCAATTCATTAGAAGTTTTCCGCAGCTGCCGCCGCATGTCAATTTTCATTTTCATTTGTGCAGCACGAAATATGTTGCAAAGGGTGAAGAGGAGGGGATGAATATAAAAAAGAGGAAAGCAAGATAATAAGCTGGGAGATAAGTAGTAGAATTGATAAACAAATGCACAAAACAACAGTAGAATTAAATGTAAAAGGAGGAAGCAAGATCATGAACAAAGGGGAAGGGAAGAGACAAGATATATAAACTAAAACACAGACGAACTGTAGAATGGAAATAAGGAGATCAAACTGTCTACTTATCTAGCATATTTATGCCTTAATCTATACCCTAAAGTGTCGCATAAGATATACACCACATGAACATTCCCATCTCAACAACAGAACTACGAGTATCACAGTCATTAACAAAATTGCCCCCTCGTACTAAGTGCTCTGTCTCAGTTCCCACCTCTGTACTGAACTTTGAAACGAAATTAAGCGAAACGCTTCCGTCTTCAAAACGTTCCAAACGTGCAGTTATGTTGTAAATGCCTCGCTTGATTCCCCATATTTATTCATATTATTCACAATTTTAATCACATAATTTGCCTTTTGCATGCCTCGTTGGCTCGCATTGTCAACGACATGGCGACGCTTGAATATGATGGTCATTTTCATGCCATGCCAGAAATCCTCAATAAATTGTTATGTGCGCGGCCATTGGGAATTGCCCTGGCCACGCCCACACTTACTGGTCGGCCAGGCGGCAAGGCGGCCAAGACGAACGAACAGTCTGTCCGTCAAATGGTTTGGCTAATGGTTTGGCCAATTGTCGCAAATTAGTAAGGCCAACAAACTTGCACGCACAAGAGAAGGAGGAACAGAAAGAGAGAGAGAGAGGGAGGGGAGCTAAGTACGCGGCCAACACCTTTGGCCAAATCACATGCACAAGCCAGCTAACGGTAAACGGCAAGAGAGCTTGGCAAAAGAACAGCTATAAAGGTTTTTACTGCTACAATTGGCAAATTGAAAATTGCGCGCTGGCGGCAAATGCAGGCGAAGCTGAAGCTGTGCAGCTCGAGCAGCTGCCCCTGCCACAATTTGTAGCACACAGTCGCCGGGCCTTAGCCAGCGCCCAAAGCCAAGTGCAGCGCTTGATGCGTTGACTGCCAGATAAGCTGATGCATTGCCGCCGCAGAGCGCTGCAAGTGGAGACGTTTCAATTTCAGAAAGCATTTGGCCAAGGCAGACATTTTAATGAATCGCTGCCAGCTTTAGACGGCGACGCAGTGCTAACGGTGCCAGACTGTGCCATGGCTAGACATGCCACGCACTGACGTAACAGCAACAGCAACAACAACAAGCAGAAGAAGAACAGCAACAGCAAAAACTGTGACAGCAACTCGTCACAGTTGCGAGTCTGATAAGGTCGCCAAAACGAATGACTTAGGCAACGAACTTGCATTGCTGCCAAGTCTCCGATTCAATGTCAATTCTGACTGAGACTGCGTAGACAGTTGGCTCTTTTCGAGTGCGTACTTGTGAATCATATTCACTAGCACTCAATCGGCCCACTGCAAATCGTTTATTCAGTTAGTTCTCTTGTTATTGTTGCTGTCACTTTCAACTTTCGCTTGGCTTCTGCTCTCGTTTTTCACTAATTCGTGCCTGTTCTGCTTCGTGTGCTCCAAACTTGACCCTATTCCGTGGCGCATATATTGTAATTAAAACGAAATGAATCGCACGAAACTAAGCCAACTCGATTGCCATAATAAAGTCGAGTCCAAGTCCGAGAGGGCTCGCGAGATCTCCGGCATTGCGACGTCTGCAAGTGTGTTTAGGCGTTAATTTCGGGTTCTACTTGTGCCTGCTTCTTCCCCTTCCTCTTATTCTTCTTCTCTAAATTATACGTTACGCGCACTCTGCGTGCACTTTCTCTGTCTGCCCGTAAATAGGGAAAGAGAGTGAGTGAGTGCTGTAGGCGTGGGCGTGGGCGTGCACTTAATTGCGGTTTAATGCCGCAAATCGATCGCAGATCGATTGATCGCTCGTTTGCTTACCTTTTGATGGTATTCGCTGTTTTGCTTGCCTATTGAGTCCGTCTCACATCACACTGCGAATAGAGCACAAAGAAATGGGGGAAATTAGTTTATATAAATACTCGAAAGTGCCTCATAAGCCTCTTCAGACTGTAATTGCACAGTCAATGTGTTTCGGACGTTTATAGCTGCTTGTAGTTATAATAATAGATTGTATAAATATCGCATATCGTATGAGTATCTCTCGCTGTTCCTCTTTCTGCTCTGCTCTTGTGCTTTCCATCACTTTTTCTTTGACTCTCTTGTTTTGTTACTCTCTTCAGTTTTATATAGAGTTTGCTTTCTCTTTGATGTCTTCCTACTCTTGCTCTAGCTTTGCTTATCTGTTTATACTTATTTCTATTTTAAGCCTTCGTCCTTTTCTCCTTTATTCTCTATCTTCTGTTATCCTTATTCACCTTTAGCCTGCATAGTTTTATTATATACATATTTATTCTGTATCTTTACCTCATTTACTGTCTTTCTTTCCCTACATCTCCCTCTCTCTTTGCATTTTTCTTGCCACGCTATCCCTCTCTTTAGTTTGCCAAAATATCTATGCATTTTCCCCCTCTACACTTCGCCCTTTCTCACTCTCCATCTCCCCCTTCTGCCTCTAACTCTCTCTCCCCACTGGCAAACCCTCTGCACGTGCCTCGTTTGCAGCTGCAGCTGCAACCGTTCTGAGCCACCTCCTGAGCTCGTTGCACACACGTTTAAAAACCGATTGGGCTCAGCATGCAAATGGCCAACTTGAGCGGCCAATTGGCTGCAATGCAATTGTTTTGTGTACTGAGTCTGGGCCTGGTCAGAAGTGAAAACGCAGTCCACTTTTGCTTTCCTTCAACTTTCAATTGGTGACTTAATTTCGTTCGGCAACAAAAGTGCTGCAATAAAAGCTAATGAAATCGAACGGCAACGTCAACAACAGCAACAACAACAACGAAAATAACAAAGCTTATTGTCCACTAAAAATAACTGCCGGGCAATAACAGCAACAACAACAACAACAACAGCAGCAACAGCAACAACAGTTAAAGTTTCGGAGACAACGCGCTGCTTGCCCAAGAAATTATCAAGTGCACTGTGCTTTGGCACTTTTACTTTCATTGTTGTTGCTGTTGTTGTTGTTGCTGCTTGCTTTGTTGTTGTTAATTTTATTGTTGCTGCTACGATCTTAGGCATTGTTGCCCGTGGGCTTTGTTGTTGCTGCTGTTGCTGCTGCTGCTGCTAACGAACGTTTTATGTGCCCGAAATTTTCACCAAGCACTTTTTACTTTGCTTCACTTTGCCAGCCGATTTTCCTTTTAGCAGCAGCTAATGAGTAAAACGCTTTTGGCAATACATAAACAGCAACAACAACAGCAACAGCAACAGCTACAACAACAACAGCATTGTAGCCTCTAAATTACAAAACAATTTGTTCGTAGCGCTTAAACTTCGATTTGTATGAGAAAATGTTGCTGCATCTCTTGTGGCATCTGATGAGAAAATAACACCAAATACAACAACAGCAATATTAGGGGCAACAACAACAACATTAACCAAAACAACAGCAGCAACAACACTTATAGCAACTGCAACTGCTGCTTACGCTGCTTATATAAGCAGATTAAGCATACGCCACGTTGCCAGCAGCCGCCAACAAAAGCAAACTTGCGCTTTGGCTTTTGCTACTTGATTTAATGCAAATACAACAGCAACAACAACAGTCACAATCACAATTATAGCCACACAGGGTTACATTGCAACACAATTCCAAAATTGCTGAAAACAAAAAAACTTCAAATTTTCGCATATATTTTGCATTGAATCGAGATCGAAGAGATATACCCCGATTTGTCGCTAGATATAGCCTTGCAGAAAGTTAAGGTATATACAAGATTATGTTATATTAGATATATATATATCGTATATCGGAAAGTGCCTCAAACGACTTTTCACACCCGAAATGCTGATGACAATGCAAGGCGGGCTAATTTGCTAAAAGCCTGCACAAATTTGTCATAATGCCTATAGAACCTTAGAGAGATATATATACTATATATATGCATATATATTGTTAGCCAGTTCTGGTGGGAAACTCAGCAAACTGCCACGATCGCTTTCCAGCGAGAACAAAGCACAAATTGCAGGCTATGCGGGCGAGTTTGGTCGTTCGTTCATGTGTTTTGCTGTGCAGTGTAGCGTGGCTGAGGTTGACGGTTGTGGGCGGGTTCAAGATTGCAACGGAGCTGGAGAACAGGCAGGCGGAGTCAGTAGGGGGGGCACATGCAAAAGTTAAATTATCGCTGTTGATCTTAGACTCGAGTCGAGCTACTCGTATTAAGTGCAGCAACTTGGACAATGGGACAGCTTGACTAAACGACCAGAGCGCTTTGAGCGCGCTACGTATCAATTAGCAGGAGACACAGTCCAAGCAGGCCGGGGCCAACATTAACAACAACAACTTCAACACAAGCAATTAAAAAACAAACAGTTCTCATAGTTCAAATGTTACACTTTTCACAATTCTCAACACAACATGAGCAAAGCGTTCTTCAGCAGCGAAGACATGGCGCGGTGCCAGCTACTGATGCACGAGGATAACGCGTTCAATTGCCTCAGCGAGGTCGGGCACGTTGGGTATCTGCAGTTCAATAATGTTTACGAGGAGGATCATCCCATCAATGGGCTGTACACGAAGAAGGTGCAACTGTGCCACGATTTGAAGCACATTGTCGAGAATATACGGGATCAAATGACTGAGCAGAAAATAAGACAAAACTTCTACGAGAATGTCGACGTCGAGGATCGTCCGCGAGAATCGAAGATACCCCAGTACGAGACGCAGCTCAGAAGCATGAACACTGAGATGCACTCGGTAATGGAGAACTACGCAACGCTGGAGAAACGACACACCTATCTTCAGGAGAAGCGTCATGCCTTGGAGGTGGGCAGCAAGCTACTCATGGCCCAAGGATCACAGAATGAGCTCTATTCCGATAGTATAATTCGTGAACTAATGCTGGATCAGTCCGATGCAGATCCAGTCAGTTCGCGTCTGAATTATGTTCTCGGCACCATCAATGCGGAGAAGTTCCAGCCATTCGAACTATTCCTGTACAGGCTCTTTGGCCGCAATCTTCTGGTGCGTCATGACGATTTGCCGAACATCATCGAACTGGTAGGCAAAAAGAAGATTGCAGTACACAAGTTTGTGGTGCTGATGATGACTATCTCGGAACAAATCAAGCCAAAGTTACTCAAGTGCTGCACCGCCTTCCATGTCACCATCTTCGAGTGCCCCGAATCGAGCACCCAACGCACCCTGATGATCGAACAATTAGATCGCGATATCGAGGACTTGGATGTGGTACAGAAGCAGACGCAAGTTGTACGCAAACGGATACTTTCGATGGCCGCCATCAACTCGTACATTATGCACATCAATTTGACCAAATCGATCAAGATATACGATCTACTCAATCGACTTAGCCCCGTCGGGGGTCAGAAGCATCAGAAGTATCTGCAGGCGGAGTGCTATGTGCCCGTTAGGCGCATAAAGCAGGTACGCGATGCGCTCAACGCTGGCGCACTGATCGAGGATACTGTCGGCCCGATCAACAATATTCCGCCGATTCTGTTGCGCCACAAAAGCAAGTCCAAGCACATGCCGCCGACCTTCTTCGAACTGAATAAGTTCACCAAAGGGTTTCAGAGTCTAATCGATTCGTATGGCATGGCCGATTTCAAGGAACTCAATCCGGCGCCTTATACGATCATCACATTTCCGTTTCTCTTTGCCATCATGTTCGGCGACATTGGACACGGCATCATTCTCACCTTATTCGCTGCTGCGCTCATCTGCGAGGATACCACTATCGAGGAGATGGATCGAAGAGCCAAGAACGAAAACGAGATACTCAATATACTCTATGCCGGCAGATATATCATCCTGCTGATGGGTATATTCTCGATCTACGTGGGATTCATTTACAACGATCTTCTGGGCCTTTCGGTGAATCTCTTTGGATCCAGTTGGAGCCACGACTACAATGTGAGTTTGCTAGCATCGATGACAAGGCGTCTGGAATTGAATCCAAGTGATAAGCGATGCTATAAGGGTGAACCATATCCCTTTGGTCTCGATCCGATGTGGATGATCGGTGGCGAGGACTCGATCACCACATTGAACTCACTTAAAATGAAGCTAGCCATCATATTGGGCGTTACCCAAATGATGTTTGGCTTGATTCTCTCAGCTGTGAATTGCTTTCGACTCGATCGTCGCATGGATTTCGTTCTTGTTGTGCTGCCGCAAATTATCTTCTTAACCTGCATGTTCGTCTATCTGGTCTTCCTTATTTTCTTCAAATGGTTCCGATATGGTGGCCTGAAGCCAGCACCGTTCAACTCAGCCTGTGCACCATCAGTGCTGATCATATTCATTGACATGCTGCTAATGAAGACAACAGATGACCTCGATCCAAAGTGCAACAAAACCATGTACCCCGGTGAGCGCACAGTGGAGTATATCTTGGTCTTCATAGCTCTAGCTATGATTCCCATTATGTTGGTTGGCAGACCGTTGTATATGCTGCGAAAGCAAAAGAAGCAGGCGAAAAATCGCAAGGAGCAGCGTGATATGAAGAATCTTAAGTTGAAGGGCATTCACACCCTCAACTTCATGCGTTCCACATTTCAGTTTGCCATGGAAGAATCCATAACGAAGGATACTATGCAAGATCAGCAGATGGATAATCAGCTAGAGGAGGATCAACAGCAGTTGCTCCTCAGCGATGAAGAGGATGACGAGGAGGTGGAATTCGATGTCTTGGAGCTGTGGATACACTCGGCCATTCATACCATCGAAACTGTGCTTGGTTCCATATCGCATACCGCATCCTATTTGCGTCTCTGGGCTCTGTCACTGGCCCATTCGCAGCTCTCGCATGTGCTCTTTCAGATGGTACTCTCCAAGGGCCTTAAGAACAACTTGCCCGTGTTTTTGGGCGTTCCAGCGCTAATCTGTGCCTTCTTCTTCTGGGCCATATTGACCATTGCCATCTTAATTATGATGGAGGGACTGTCGGCCTTTCTGCATACGCTACGCCTGCACTGGGTGGAGTTCCAATCCAAGTTCTTTGGCGGCGGCGGTGTAGGCTTTCACCCGTTTCGCTTCCGTCGCTCCACCAGGCACACTTAGCATGCGTAGCTACTCCTCTCGAGCTTGTAAATTTTTCTTGGTTAGGCAGTTAAATAAACAATCTTTATGTGCTCTTACAGTTAGCCAAAGAATTAACCTTTTCTTGGCTAAAATTAGCCAAAAACAAAGCAAGTTCTTTTCTCTTGCTTGCTCATAATTAACAGCTGTAAGGAGGGGAGGGAGGGGGGAAGCAGGAAGCTTTGCATGCAACCCACGCAAATGACCAGCATCTGCATCTTTGTGTGGACATTCCATTGCAATTAGCATTGGCAGCGACACTGCTAGCCAGTTCGCCATGGAGGCCATAAACCAAAGCAAACTTTAAACAATTTCCATTTATTTGGTTTATGCCACAACGACGGCCATTGCCAGCTGCATGTGGCACGTTGCGCGTTGCGCATTGCCTGCTCTTGGCTGCTGCTGGGTGCCAATGCGGGCGCAAAAGTCGTCGACCCTTTTGAAGCTGCCACAGCACACAGCACACACAGTTTGCTGCCGTTCTTGTCGTAGTTGTTTAGCTTGTTTTCCGCTGTACAGAGCCACAGCTGAGTATTTGCTGGCGTGACTCTTGCAGTTGCTCTTGCTCTTACTCTTGCTCTGGCTCTGGTTGTTGCCGCTCTGTTTGCGTCGCGCCGCCATTAACACCCACACGCCACAAGCCGCAGCCGCAGTCGCAGCCGCAGCCATAGCGGGGCGAGCCGCAGCATAAATTATGAACCGAGCGAACCGATGACGCATGCAGGCCTAAGTAGACTTGTTGCATGCATAAATAACTTTCGTTAGCTACACGAAGTGCCTTATTATTAGATCTCTGGCCGCTAAACAAAAGACACAGCAGCACGGCAACAACAACAACGAGAGCGCAGCCAAGTCAACGTCGCTGGGCAAAATGCATTTTCATGATCAGAGCAGGTTTCCAGCTACGCAATGGCTGGCCAAACAGGCTTTGGCTATAGCTATAGCTATATAGCTATGGCTCAAGCTATGACTGTGGCTTTGGCTTTGGCTCTGGCTCTGACTGTGGCTGTGGCTCTGGCTTTGGGTCTTGGCTCGTTTTAGCTGTAGCACGCGCCATTGTTTGGCGCAAGTTCGTTGCCTAAGTCTTTTGTTTATATTTGGTAAGTTGTGTTCTAATGCGAAACGCTCGTTGCCCATACTCGTGTGGCTGTGTGTCTCTGTGTGTGTGGCTGTGTGTGTGTGTGCCCAGAATGGGCAGCTGCTTAGCGCGTTTATGGCCAACAATTGTCAAGTCCCTCGGGTGACGCTGCTGCGCTGCACTGCAAGAAAAGCAAGGTCAACGTTGTCGTTTTCGTCTTGGTCTTTGTTGCTGTTGCTGTTGTTGTTGCTGTTGTAGTTGGCTGTTGTCGCCTGCCGCTTGGGGAAAATCAATTTCAAAGTTAAACGTCGCATTGCTGCCGCTTCCTTCTTGGCCCTGGCAATGGCAACGGCAACGGCAACAGCTTCACGTCACGTCACGTCACGTTTTGCGTTGGGTCATCAATTTTTTGAGTGCATTGCGCCGGCCTTAAAGGGCGCAACACAGTCGCAGTAGCCTGCTGCTCTCCCCCCTTCTCTCTGGTCATTCTCCTGGCTTCCCTTTTGGCTCTGCCTGCTCCCCTTGTGTCCCTGCCTGCTCCCTTTGCTGCACTTCCCTTTTGCTCCCCTCACTGCTTCATCTACTGCTGCCTGTTGTCATTGTTGCCACGTTACTGTTGTTGTTGCTGCTGCTGTTGCTGCTGCTCTTTTCGCTATTGTTGTAGCAGCACAACTGTGTCTGGGGCTCTCTCTCTGCTTTTGGGCCTTACATGCCGGGCATAACAAAAAAGGTGTTAAATTCAACTCGGCAGCGGGCACTCGAAATGCTCCCGCAGTCGCAGCCGAATGTCAATGGACGCTGAAGAATTTCTGCCATGGCAGAAGGACATTTGCGCAAAGACTGAGGTGAACCGAAGCAGATAGGGAGGGGAAGAGAGAGAGAGATAGAGGGAGAGCAGCATAGAGAAAGAGCGGGAGAGAGAGTGAATGCGCGTTCCAGGTTCCACTTCAGGCGAGGCAAGCGAGGCACAACATTCAAATGAAGTCAAGAGTTCGACAGCAACAACAACAACGGCAATAAGAATGAAGAACAGCAACAACAACAACAGGTATAAAAACAATAGCCACAGCTACCTGATGAAAACATCAGCGCATGCAAATGAGCAGCAGCAGCAGCGGCAGCAGCAAAAATCATAACTGTATACACTGCGCGCTTATTAAATAAATTAATTAACTTGCCACACACACACAGACAGCAACACTAGAATTGTGCATTGTTTGTTGTTGTTGTGGCTCACTTAATTAAATTTAATGGCATTGTAGCTTTTTGCACTTATTTGTTAACTTGATTCTTAACGCAACGGAAGCGCCGACAATTGGCCCCATTAGCCGCGCAGATCTCTGGCCAAATTCTGGCGGAATTTGCTGGCTGAGGCTGCGTCAGCCTCTGCTGCGTTCGCTGACTTTCACTCGACAAAATGCTTTAATTAAAATTGCAGAAACCGAGAGAGATACATTAATTTCAAACTATGTCGGAATTTGTTTTCGCATTTCGACCGGTTTGCTTCTCTCTCCCGAAAAAGTGAAATTTATTTTCACAGCAAGAACCCATTTTTGGCCATTTAGCCATTTTATTGTGGAGCGCCAGAACTAACTAAGTAGCAAAAAAAAGAGAAAGAATAGAGTTTAGCCATGCAAATGTGGCAGATAAATCAAGCCAAAGGGAAACCTGCGCTAAACGCAGACAAATGCGAAAATTATAAACAGATTAGCATGTAAATATATTTGGAAATACTTTTACAGTCGATTCTATGGCGAATAAAATCTGTTCGCTTTGCCATTCTCAGTTCATTCTGCAATCGAGTCGTATATATATAGATTACCACAGACGCGATTAAGCAATTTTATGTGTGCTTCTTTCATGATCTGTCACTGATCGTTTTGTGGCCCAGTTCGTTGTCGCAGTCTTTTGTCTTCTCTCCCCCTCATGCATAATGAGAATGCGAACGAGACGAGATATACGCGAAAAACGAAAAACTGTATAATACATGCACATATATATGTCAATTACAGCACGATTTTTGGCAAATTTGCTTGTCTCGTGTGCTGACACATTTCCGAGCGAATCCGAGAAGTTTTTGGGTCAACTGCGATGCCGATGCCGATGCCGATTTATATCGTCGGCGACAATAAATTTGTCAGCCTTTTCGAGGCACCGTTAAGTAAACGCAATGCATGATTTGTGTTTTATAATGAGGCCGAGAGAGCCGATGATGAAGACATTGACAAAGGCAAGGAAAGTACGCACGTTGGATTTAAAAAAGATATACATATATGCAAGGTTGAAAGAGTCATCTATATGCGTATGATATGTGTGAATGCTATAATCAACTATTATGTAGTGCGGGTGGAGTGAAGTGACTGAAGTAGCTGCAAGTGAAGTACGTTAAATGTGATTGTATTTGAATCTTAGTGAATTGTCTGGGTAGCTTTGAATGTATTTATAAATCAGTCTTCCCTTTTAAAGTTCATTTATTTCACATATAATACCTATATTTATGTCTTGATTTCTATCTTCGTCATTTAAAGTCACTGCATCTGCAATCATATTGTATTTAATTTTATACTTTTAATTCATTTGCATCTTTATCTCTAAATATCGATGAACCAGTATTTGCATCTCCACTTGTTGCCATCGCCGTATGGCCAACTTCAGTTCTAAATTTATCGCACATCGCATCTACCAGATACACTCAATATTTGCAAATGTATCTGTATCTGTATCGCTGTTTGCATAGCTTAGCCAGCTGAAATGTAGCTGTAGCTGTATCCGTAGAGCTCTTCAGCTATTTGTCTGATATTTACATTACATTTATATAGCATGCTGCCTGTTGCCTATTGCTCTCCCTTTCTCTCGGTCCCTCTCGCGTGCTGTGCGTGTGTGCTCCAGTTGCCAGTACAAATCAAAACATCACGAAATCTCGTTAAAAACCACAGCGCAAAGCAAATACGAAATACACAAATATGTACCGTTAGCTTTGTTTTAGCGCTGCGCATACGCGAAATAGAAGAAGCCCCAAAATAACAAAAACACAGAGAGAGGCAGAGAGAGAAAGAGAGTGAGGGAGAGAGGGGAAAACACACAAAAAGCAAGTACTACAAACCAAAGGCAAACAAAGCGCGCAAAATGGCATTGACCAGCCAAGTGAGCAGCCACTTGGCCAGCAGCAGCAACAACAACAATAAAAAACAACAACTACAACAACACTCAATTGTAGCTGTTGTTGTTGTTGAGAAGCAGCTGCTGCCCTGGTCAGTTTGGCAGTTGTCAGTTGTTCACAGTTGGCAGTTTTGAATTGTTCACAATTTGCAGTTCAACTTTTCATAATTTGCTACATTTAATTTGTGCTGCCCACCAACTAACGCTCACTGGTGAAGAGTACACTGTGAGAAAATTTCAATTGATGGGGAAATGTTATTGTTGCATTTTTCATATAAACAGAAATTCAATAAGGAGTTGAAAGTCGAAAGATGATCAATAAGAGCTTGTATCGAACTAAAATATTTTTAACAATTTCATTTCACTTGAATACTTCTTTACACTAATATAAAATATTCTACATATTTTTCCAATTTTTTCTAAAAGGTTTTTTCAAGCAAAAAAAAAGAGAATGAGGTTTCATAGTACAAATTAGATTCCAAGTCATGCAACAAGAGTAAACAAATTCACACTTGTCCTCTCTTCCTTCCTTCCTCCTTGAATCAGCCAACCAATTTCACTTTTTTTGTCACTACATTTTGTTTTCTTTTTTTGCTCAGTGCACAAACTGATTCAATCACTTGACAAACTGCAGCGCAGGTGGAAGCAGCAGCAGCAGCAGCGGCAGCACTGAGAGCTTTTTGACCTTCGCCTGACAGGCGAACAAAATGCAACTCAAGAGGCGAGAAACTTCACTTGGAGCTCAGCTCAGCTCAGCTCAGTTGGCTGGCAAACACTCGAACACGAAGTTCGTTGGTTCGTTGGCTGTCTGCCATTTGAATGACGTGCAGCAGCAGCAGCAGAAACACTTCCAGCAGCAACAACAACAACAGCAGCAAGACGGTGGCATGCAATCACAGCTAGACAACAATTGGTGTCAAATGCTACCGTAACACGCCACGCCAGGGCGAATTGCTGCCACAATTTATTGGCGCAACTTGAGAAATTGGCCGTAATAAAAGCCCAAAATGAGGCAGAAGAGGAAGCAGCATTTGCAGACACACACAGTGCCAGTCGAAATGTATGCGACATAAATAATTATAATTATAATTATGATGGCAACTAATTTCACTATAACCCAAAAATGTGTTGAGCCGAACACGCGCCAACTTTCCAAACCAGCAAGACAGGCGGGCGAGAGAAAGAGGAAAAGAAGGAGAGAGACAGGGGAAAGGCAGCGAAAGGGGAGAGAGAGAAGGGGTAGCTCAGTGTGAGGTCTCTGTGGACTCAGCATAGTTGACAGCTTCCAAATGCTGCGCAATTTGCAACCGTTTGCTGCCGAAAAAAACGAGCAGCAACAACAACAGCAACACGAACTGCCCACGCAGCACATAAATAAGTCAGCAGCAACAGCAACATGAGCAGCAGCAGCAGCAGCAGCAGCAGCAGCAGCATCTCGCAACTGACTCGCTTAGCGTAGCAGCTGGCAATAAATCTGAGACGCGCGCGTGGGACGCAGCGGGCGCGTCGTCGTCGTGCGACAAATGTCAGTGACGGCAGCGATGGCAACAGCGTCGGTGGCCACGCCCCGCTTTCGGTCAGTGCGTCATCAGCAGCAGTTGCTGGCCACCAAGTGCGTATTAAGTGTATCATCTCCATCTTTATGACTCAAGCAAAGTGCCCAAAAACTTCTTGTGGTGGCCAAAAAATCAGATTGCTAATGAAAAGTGACTGGACACTTGTATACCCTGTAGAACAATTTGGAAAGGAAGGGGATACACAGACTATAGAAGTAAAAATAAGGAAGAATTCACTTATATTGCCTTTGGAATACGGTCGTGTTCCTTCTGACTGTCTTCGAGTTGTTAATCTGTTCTTACTCAAGGAACTAAGAAGAGAGAGAGGATAAAACAAACCCTCTCTATTCACCATTATACAACAGAGTATCTCACAGTCGAGTTGCCTTTTCTCAAACATTTTTCTACTCGATTTGATAATCTGTTTATGGTCAAAGAACTAGGCCTCATTACCATATGCGTTGGCCAAAAAAACCAAAACACAAACTCGTAAATATCTCAAGAGAAGTTAAGAGGAAGAGAGAGAGACAGGGCAAGAGAGGGAACAAGAAAGAGGGAGAGAGATCAAGAGAGAGAGAGAGAGCAAGCAAGCCAACGCATTTAACACTTGGCCTCCACTTGGCAGCCGACGAGGAAGACGTCGACACTTTGCCAATGAATTGACACATTTGGCACAGAGCGCTGAAACGAAATCTTTCGTCGGCAATTTCTAGTTAGGATTTCACCTAACATATTAAGGATTTGTCAGCAAACTGATGACTTTGAGTGTCGCATCGAGTTGCTCTTAATTCGCGAAAAAATGGTGCCAATGGTTAAGGGCGACAGACTCATCAAGTTGTTAATCGTACAGATATAGATCAATTGATTGGAAGGTGTTTTGTGTGTAATATGATTGTCAGTTTTCAGATTGCTTTAAGCTGCGACAGGTGATGAGGAAAAGTGGCAGCTGTGAAGGAAATTGTGGCAGTAAAAGCTGACAAAGAAAAGTAGATTGGAAATGTAGGATGAGTTTTTTGTGAAAGGAAAGTTCTTTTTAGATCAATCTTACACTTTATTATTTGGTTATGGTTCGAACTGCAGTTCTCATTCTACCTCTAGCACCCAACTATAAGAACCTTTGATTGCTTTATAACCAAGTCTGCTTTGCTTCTAACTCCTAACTGAACTTCCATGCCACATTCCTTATCTTTACTCACTTAATTATCCAATCCCCAGGTAGAAATACCTTGTTTACGCTCTTGCAATTTATTTCCCCAGTTCATTTAAAATTTTAGCCAGAGCTCTTATAAATTTCAATTCTGACTACCCCCAATCTGAACAGAAAAATCTCCAGAAATTCTGTGCTTATATTTCTGATTTATGAATCTCACTTAAAGTGGCCGGCAAAAAGGTTAGAACACTTCCTTATGGCCGAAAACAGAAAACTAGAAACTATTTCAAAAAAACCAAACTCATTTTTCATCTCTCAACTTACCCGTAGAAACTGGAAATAATCGGGGGATGCTGCTTCTGCTGCTGCTGTTGCACTTGCAAATTCGGTAGCTGAAACGAGACAAAGCAAAAAGAGAGGGCGATAAATTAGCAGAGAGGCAAACAACAAACATGAAAACTAAATACCAATTCGAGTACTTGTTGGCATATTAAGCGACCACAAATCAACTGAAATAGCCCGAGTATACTTTGCTAGCCATAAATATGTATTGTATGCTGATTTATGGCACGCAGTCGGTGCTTAAATTATGGACAATTTGTCACGTCACTGAGTTGGACTTAAATTATCACTCGAAACTGATCTATGAGGGGTACGAGGAGGAGCGGAGCAGCGGGGGGCACTTTCTACTATGACAAATTTGCACTGAGAAGAGAGCGCAAGGCAAATTAGACTTGAAATCATGTTTGTACATGCACTTCAAACAACAGCAACAACAACAGCAACAACAACAGCAGCACGTACTACGATTCGCTTGTTAACTCATCCAAAAAGTAAACCACATTCTTTAGAGCATTTGAAAAAGGCTGGGTAGAAAAAAAGCCACACAACAAAACAACATGCGAGGCATGAAAAAACAACAACAACTAATGCAACAAGAGCAGCAGCAACTTAGACAACAACAGCAACAACAACAACAGCAACACACGGCACAAATGTTCGAATAAAAAACACGTTCAGCGCGTGTAGCCGGCCAGGCAAGCCGACCAGGGGGCAGGCAGCTGCATGCGGAGGGGGCGTGGTCGGCCTGGCTGGCTGCAAATGCAAAACAACATTAAAAGACGAGAAATCTGGCTACTGTAATTTGTCTGCCCCAACATAGAGATACACACACACAAGCACACACAACTAAAGCTAGAGCGCTTGGCCGATTTCAATTCCAAGTGCGCGTCCAAGTTGCTGCCGCACGGGGCACAGGCCAGGGGCAGGCGCAGATAGCTGGCCAACAGTCTGCAATTGCTGCTCCACTTTTGAGTATGTCTCGCTGTGCTCCGCTCCCCCTCTCCTTCTCTCTCCCTCTCTCTTTCTCTCTTTCTCTCTGTCTCCCTGTTTGTATCTCGCCTTTGTCGCTGAGGTCAATTTTTATGTTGCAGTTCGTTTCGTTAGTTTTAGTTGGGCTGCATTTTTTGTCGCTTTTCGTTTTATTTATATTTGAAGCATTTTTTCTTCTATATTGTCTGTTTGCCACATGTGTGTATGTTTGTCTGTGTTTGTTGCCGAGCACAGCAAACTTTTCAGCTTGCCACTTGGCCAGCAAACACTTCAAACTTCAACTTTGACTACACAACAACTACGAATAAAATTACGATTGCGAGTGCCCGTACGAATATGAGTGCGAGTGCGAGTGTGAGTGCAAGCACGAGTTTGAGTGCAAGTTCGGCTGCAACTAACATATAACTATAAACTATAAACTGCCTCAATTGCCTGACACTTCAGTTGCAATTAGTTTTGTGGCCATGCATGTAAACTGCATTTATGTTTTAATCGCTCCACGTGCCCCACGACTTGACTTGGCTGAATATGTCAAAAAAACCTGTAAAGCACTCGTGGCAACATTTTGCTGAAGTGCTTTGAAAGCACATTCGATGCAGAGATTCGCTCTCTTTCAAGTGCCGAATGTGTTGCAATAAATGAGCAAAAGAAGTCAACAGATAAAAGCTGGGAAGCGCTTCAAAAGCCAATTGAAGCTGCAAAATGCTGCAGCTTTATCATCAAATTAACTTGCCTAGAAAAGGCTTTAAGCTCATAATAAAATACTCAATATAAAGAAAAGCACCTTTAATATGCCTACAAACTATTTCTATCTTCTACTTGAACTTTCATCATAATCTTTCGATCTTCAACTAAATAACCTTCCTATTAAAACCTCATTTAACTTTGCCAAGGATAAACTCTGCAGCACTAACTTGTAAATCGATATAAACTTAATTTTAAACGAGCCCTCCAACTAAAGTCCCGACTAAAGCTCGATAAACGCATTATGCGCCGGGGCAAATATGAAAATAATCGCATTATTTACGTGCAACCTTGAACTATTGCTTTTTATAAAGTTTCGACAAGCCCACGACGAATTTTGCATGCAGATGACAGTAAACAAGCCTTGAAGCACACATAGACACACACTGCAACTATCGCACACTGTTGCAACCTCAAATTGAACAAGTTGCAAGCTAGCAAACGATCCTGAGTCGAGGCTCGTCTCGTCGAGTTGAGTCCTTCCCCATGGCACTTTCAAGTGTCTGCCAATCAAGGCGAATCAAGTCGAAATTATTATTGACAATAACAATAATGGCAGAATAATAATCAGCTACCGTTTCAGTAGTGTTTTGCATGCGGCATGCAACATTGTGTTGTTTGTTGCACGCTGCCAAGGGCCGCGTTCGTGCGGCAGCAGCGAACGAAAAGTGAAAATTCTTGCTGCCAGTGAAACTGTTGCTAAGCAGGTGAAATACAAATGTATCTAGATACTTTTACTTGCCATTAAGCAGGGCTTTCCACATGTGCCACACACAGACACACAGACGCACACAGCACATGCAACATTTTCTCATTTTTGCCGGCATGAGTTTTCATAAATTATTCTGTCCCGCAGCCCGCTGTGCCGTGTGTGTTGTGTTTGCTTGTGTGTGATTTGTGTGTGTGTGTTGCACATTACATTTGATTACAAACTGTGCAGCCGACATGTGCCACTTTTTGTTGCAGTCGAAAGTAAAATGAAACAGGCAGCAAAACACAACCGAACTGAACTCAGCTCGGCATGAGTAGCGAAAATCTATGAGAAATGCATGTAAATGTGCGGCATAAACAGCAGCAACAACAACAGCAACGAGAACACACAACAGTAGCAACAACAACCAACTGCTGCTGCAACAACAACTCGAGCAACAACAGTTCGTACAACATTCGTTGTAAACTTTCAAAGGCATCGAAAATGCTTTTTACAACAAACAAACGAAAATATGATAAGTTTTTATGCACACACACACAGGTAATTATCTGGGCACAGCTTGTTGCCACTTTTCGTGTGCCTGCAACAATATTTGGCCAAAAGCTACTGCCAACTGCTGCGGGCAAAAAGGTACTCGCTACTCGCTCGGCGTGCAACAAAAAACACACTCAGCGCAGGCAAACTAAACATTTGCCTGCAATCAGACAAATGCAAAAACTCTGCTCTAATTAAATTTCTCAGACATAATATTGTGGTACTTAAAGCAAGGTACAGGGAGTGAGGGAGGGAGAGAGGGAGGTGTGGGAGGAGAGGGAGTGACTGACTGGTCCAGCTGCATGGCTAAGTCTTTGGCAAACACTCTTCAAATGTTGTTGCCGCTTCACTTTATGCGCTTTGCGTGAAAAAGTTTCAACGCGCACAAAGTATGAAAAGAAAGTCGAAATTGAGAGTGCTGTGGGCATAGGCGACTAGTGAATGCGCTGTAAAAAGGAAAGCAAGAGAGGGGGGAGGTGAAAATAAACATTAACTGGTGTCTGAGAGTTTGATTTTGCACTAGAGTTATGTTTGAAACTATAAAACGAAATGTACATAAAGGAAACATCAAAATTTCAAGTTAACCAGCAGTTAAAGCTTGGTTAAGAGCAAAATTATGTTTTAAACTTCAGTTTGAAGGTTCAAATTATATTTGGTGTAAAGAAAAGACCAAGATATAAGAAGATTAATACTTAAAGCTGATGTTCTCTTCTTCTTGTAACTTCAAGTTAAACTAAAACGCTAATCTACAAGTTGAACACCAAGTTACAATGGCTACTAAAGGTAGTCGAAGTCACGCTGAGTTTTAGTTAAAGTTTACCTCTGTTTATACTTTAATTTTTTAAACTCTAACTATGACTTAGCGAACATGCAAAATGTACACCTAACTTGCTGTTTGCTTCACTTGAGCGCTACCCTTGGCAAGTTTCAAGATGCTTGCCCCGGTGGCTGCCTCAGCCACTCAGCGTATGCAAGAAACTTTCATTTAGATTTATTGCCACAGCTAATATACCCCGTCGACTGCGTCAATTCTCTCTCTATGCAGTATATTAAAAAATATGCGAATAAAAGAATCTTTTGGCCGAGCGCAAAGTTCATCAAAACGCAGTAACTGCTGCTGCAGTTGGCAACGCGGGCTGCCTACCCCCAAGTGACGCCCCTCGCCCGCACTTCTTGTTGCTGCTTTGTACGCCCACTCAACGATAAATGGAACAGAGCTGAAGCTGGAGCGGCAGCTGGACCTGCATCTGTAGCTGTAGCTTGGCTCAGATTAAGATTGGGAACGGGCCACTTGTGCGCAGTTTTGTGCCAAACAATGCATATGACAAACTTTTGTCAATTTATTAAAAACTTTTGCGAGCGCGAGGCTGCAGCAGCACAAAGTTAACCTGATTCCCAGAGCGACCACAAGCATGTATCAGCAGTGCCAACTGGTCAGCAACGGTAGCAAAGAAGATGAAGGTGGAGAATGTGGCCCGAAGAGGGACTTCAACAAGATCAAACAACTTTCGTTGTTGTCGTTTATGAAACGAGCGCATAAATTGATGATAACAACACACAAAGGCAGCCAAGCAACCAACAACAACAGGAGAGGCCACAACGGGCAATTGTCCAAGTGATTGTGCACATCCCGACGACGACGACGACGATGATGGCCAGCAAGAGATGAGGCAGCTGGAACAGTTGCATCCGCCAAGCAGTTGCCCAACTGGTTGCAGTTATGAATTATGTCAAATGGCATAATTGCCACAAACTCTCGGCACAAACAGCTCCCTCTCTCTCTCTTTCACTCTTTTCCCATCTTTCTCTCTCTCTCTCTCGGGCATTTCTCTTGGCCAGGCTCAGCTCGGCTTTGTTGGTGGTTTTTGGTGGCGAGCGCGTAAAGCAGGAAGCAATAAATTCTATGCATTGCACTCGATACAATTTGTAAGCGATAGATACGTAGATACAGATACTTCTTAGCCTACTCCCCACATCCCACCCTGCTCCCCCTCTCCCCTGGCTAAGCGGAAACGCGCACAGCAGCTGTGTGTGCCCCGTGCTGGCCAACTTGGGTAGCCGCTCTCGCACTGCAGTTTGCGCCTAATGAATGTTTGCTGCTTTGCCGCTTGCAGTTTAATTAAATTTAATTTCGTTTTTTTTTTGAGTTGTTGTTTTTGTTGTTGCTGTTGCCTGCTTAACGGTACTCCTGGCTAAATTGTTGGCAATTTGTTCTGCACGCTGTGGCCATAAATTTGCATTTATCTGTTACAGTTAGAAGAAGCTGCAGCCCAGCCAGGCCACGCACTAGGCCAGGCAACTGCCTCACTCCCTCTCTCTCTAAGTCTCCCTCTCTCTTGCTCGACTTTCGCCGGCAGTGAAGCGATGCTTAGCCAGGCAGCGACGTCGCAGTCAACGCAACAAATTTGTACTCTAATTATCAGTCGCAGTCAGCGGGTTTCGGCTAACATTTCACACTCACTTTTCCTTGACGAGGGTCGCGTTGTTGTCATAACGCTTCACCTGCTAACCTCGCTCTCACTCACTCTCTCACGCTCCATCTGCATCTCTCACACTCACACTCTCCCTCTCTCTCTCTCTGTCTCTGTCTGTTTGTCTCTCGGTGAAAAGTGAAAAGTCATTAAAAAGCCAAAGAAAAGCGAAAAGCGGCGAACAGTGGCGAACAGCAGGCGAAATATGAGCGCTAGATATTTTCCCCCACGTTAAAAGAAAAACTTTGACATTGATATGACGAGGGGCGTTCCAGCAGTCGCGATAAATTATATATGTATATAGTATATATAGAGAGTAAAAATCTGAAATTCCAGCCAGCAAAAGCTTTAGCTGCAGCTCAATTGCATAAGCTGAAATCCGAAACACAGATTTTAATTAAGAAGAACCCTTGGACACGAAAGCGCTGGCACGAGCCCTCGCTAGAGTACCCTAGTGCACTCTCCTCTTCCTTCCTCCATCTCTCCCTCCCCTCCTCTAACCATGTCCCTTTCTTTTTCTGGCTTGTATCCAATGAAGGGTGCCGCCAACAAAGACGAACCGCAGCATATGGCGCTGTGCTGCGAGCTGCCATATTGTTTTCAAACTCATGTGAGCGAGTGTATGAGTGTGTGTGTGTGTGTGTGTGTGTGTGCACGCTTCGAATTGAGGTTATTAGTAACAAGGCCGTAGCTGCAGCACGCTCTGTGGCGGGGAAGGGCGCCCGTTGAGTGGGCCAAAAGGGCAACAAAAGTTTGCGGAAAAGCGAAAACTTTTTGCCAAGCATTTTCAATGATAATTTATGTCTAATATTTGAATACAATTGCAGTGGCAACAGCAGCAGCAGCCGTCGAAGCAACAGCTGCCCACATGCCTCTCCCCCAACTCCCTCTACCCCCTACCCCACTGTACTCTCTACCCCCCCTCCAAACAATGGCAATGTGTGTAAATGATGTCGAATGCATGCATAAAAGTCGGAAACTCATAACTCTCCGGCAACTCTCATTGTTGCCAGCCCATCTATGTATCTACAGCTATGCCAGCTGTATCTGTGTTTGCATCTATTTACTCACACACACACACACACACGCACACACATCTGTGGCTGTTTTATCTGCCCGGCAGTGCGTGCGTTTTGCAAAATGCCCATAAAATATTTACGATGCGAGCAACTTTTATACGACAATTATTTAATGTGCACTGCAAATGTTTATTATTTTAATGGGTTATCTTCGCTGCCGCTGCCGCTGCCATAACCAACACCTGAGGGAGACCTAATTGCCATAAATGTTACATTTGCAAATGGCGGCGATTACCACGCAGCCTGCGGCCTATAAACTAGTATCGAGAGGAGGCTTCGAAGGGGACTTTTACTGCTAGATGGATGGTCTAATTAGCATTAGCTATGGAACAGGGCTTAAAAACTTTAAAGAGTATAAAAAATGTATGCTTTAACTCGAGTTTATAGAGGTTGCGGTGCAAAAACTTATGAATTTAATAAATTAAATAACATTTATAAATTTGTACTCATGTTTCTCAACTCTATGTCAATCAAACAACATAAATAATAAATAATACATAACTGATGTCATAAAAATAGTCAATTAATGCTCTAAGCTTAATTCTTTTTTAGTAAACAACATTTAAAATTGTAGAATTATTAAATATATATTAAATAATATATGCTAAATGGGTGTTATTTTCAATTTGATCACCCTACAAACCGATCTTACAACCAAAAATATCAATTCAGTTCCAGTTCCAATTCCAGTTCCAGAACTTGCTGTCATATCTATTGCTTCATTTTATGTTTTCGCGAATCTTTTATGTGTTTCTAGTGATTATTAGTTTTTGTATTCGCCATAAAAGCTTTATGAGCTCACATTATGACATCACAGAACTCGATTTGTGATTTGTGTGCGTGGCAGAAAAAGAAAAAAGAGTTCTCTGGTCTATGACATTCAAATGGCTATAATTAAGCTAATTTAGCGGCCTTTGGCCAAGCCGAAAGAATTCCAAAATTTATACGCTAGAAATCTAAACAAAAACCAAAGTCAAATGTAAACAATGCGAAAATTCAAATGAAGTTTGCATGATTTCAGGCCGTTTCGCAAGAAGCAAAAGAACAAAAAAAAAAAACAAAATAATGAAAAACTTGGAAAAAGAATTCGAAATAAATTATGTTTTCAAGAGAACATTTTGCAACATCAGTCGGAGCCACGCCCACACTGGCGAAACCAATGCGAAGGCCAGCGAAATTGATGCGGATTGCGCTTGTTGCATTTGTTGCCCCAAAAGTCCGAGGAATGTTTATCGAATTAAATGTTGCCTTCGTCGTCGCTATCAACTGATGAATAATAAGCACTCCACCGCGTACAGCGTTGGCCAAACATTTAATTACAAAAACGTCGCGGCCTGCAATAAATTCTGTTTGCCTTTGTCTCGCCTCGGGCCAATGAATATGCCTGGCTGCCTGACTGCCTCACTGACTGTCTGCCTGCCCCCCAAAAAAACAAAAAACAAAATAAAAGAACAACAACAACAACAGCAAAAAAGATCAACGGGTGGCAGAAGAGGAGAGAACAGCGCAATTTGCCACTTTGTTGGGCCGCCCCTCTTTGTTTTGTTTTGGGGCAAAGAAGTGCGCACTGCAAAAAGTTGCACGCTCATCCTTATCCCTATGCTGATGATGTTGGGTCTTAGCCCTGCATAAATATGTTTTTATTTATAAGCTGTAACCCTATAGCCCGCCTACCTCATCACCCTCTACCCCCTGCCCGATGGTCCGCCCTCAGCGCGAAACTTTTTCAAAGCCAAATTCTGTAGCCCTGGTCAGAGCGGCAGTTGCAGTTTGCAACCTTAGTTTGGCTACTTGCGCGTAAGAGAGCAGCTCCAAAAGTATTGGCTAAGTGAACCATAATCGACTGTCAACTACCCTATAAAATATAAACTAAAGTGCACAGAGAAGTAATAAACAAACTAGTTGCAACCCTTTGTGACTTGCTCTTCTCACTACTCATTTTGAATAGCCTTTTTGCCACCTCTACAGGGTATTTTAAAAGTGAAACAATTTTTTTATGCTTTCCGCTTGGCTGCGCTCTTGGAGTCTAGCCAAGCAGCCAGAGTTGCCATTGAGTCGCCTTGTTTACCTTTTACTCACTCTTTACCTCCCTCTCTCTCTCTCTCTCTCTGTCTCTCTCTCTCTTTTCTTCTCTCTCTCTCACTTGCGTTTTACTCTCGTTTACTTTTTACTGCACTTCTTGCAAATGGAATACGCTTGTAAGCCCCGCGCTGAGCGTATTAAAACTTTACCAAACTAGTAGTTCCTCCGGTAACTCCTCCTGCCTCGCATCGTTTGCTGAGTATAAAAATAGTTAACAGCCGAAATTGACAACGCGTTAGGCGGTAGTTAGATGTAAGTGTCAAATTGTGTGTCAACTAAATTAGAATTTAACTGCGAGTTCTAGTTTAGAATACAGTTGCAATTTATAGAATTTAACTGGCAGTTAACTCGCAAGTTTATTCTCAGCTAGAGTTAACATGCAGCATTAACCTGCAGTTATACTTTCTTCATGTTAATCAAATACAAAGATATAGTAAAGAATTCTGCTTTATTCAACATTCATATCCTATAGATAGTGAACCCTCGTTAACCAGAAGTTAAAAGTATATGTCAAATTGAGTTAATCTTCAATTTAGAGAGTATTTTATAATTTGTCATAAGGCTCACTTTTCTTGGGAGTTAAGCGCGCATTAACCTGCAGTTAAATATGAATGTCAAATTGAATTCCTGTTAAATTTTACAGATTATATTTTGTTTCATCTTTAATTTCCGTTATATCGAGTCCTGTTTCTGATTGACAATCGCACATGCCCGACTGATTAATTTAAGCGTAATTTTCATTAAATTTATCAGACATTTAGCTCAGTTTCAGCACCTGCTTGGCTCTCAACCTGCCTCACTGTCTCACTCCGCTCTTGTTGTGGTCGCCTTCACGTGAAATTATTACCTTGCCGCACACACACACACAGACACACCCACCACACGGACACCTGCACACACGCGTAGCTTATTAAAATGTATATTAAAAGTGCAGTCATTGCATTAAAAGCGAAAATGCAGCCACAAACGACAACCGCGACTTAATTTCATTTTAATTAAAACTGCAAATGGCGAAATTGCACAAACGGCCCCAGGCAGCCCACTCGAGTGTGGCACAAATGTGTCAACAAATGCCCCCAAGGAATGCATAAACAAACATTCCATCTAACTAACTAACAATCTGGCTATCTAGCTATCTATTTGTCTGTCTATTTGTGGCTCTCTCTCTCCCTCTGGCACACGCTGCGTATGCGTAACGTGCTCTAATGACCTCAGTTGGCCGCAAATAGTCGAATTTAGTGGAAAGCCACGCCCACTCAGCACAGCCCGAAGGTTAAGCTGAGTATAGGAGCACACACACACCGTACTCACACTCGTATTCATGAGTGTATTCACTTGTAGTCACGCTTTAATCAAGTGCGCGCGCCTAGCACGCCCAGCACCGGCAACGAGCTCCAATAAATTTGAGACGAGTCGCTTTATCAGCTACGTCACCATGTTCTGGCTCGCACTTGCTCCGAGTATGTGTGTGCTTGAGTGTGTGCATGTTTATGGCCAGAACGGAAAGCCAACACAAAAGGCAAACGTGGTAAAAATACTTTGCATGCCACGGCGAGGCAAGGCAAGGCAAGTTGCCTTTTCAGCTGCCTTTTCAGCCTGATGTCAGCCAAAGTTTCATATGTCATAATTTTATCAGGCAACAAAAAAGGCAAGTGATGTCTATCTGCCAGTGTGTGTGTGTGTGTGTCGTGTGTGTTGTGTGTCTTGGTGTGAGTGTGTGTCTGTTTGTGTTGCCTGTGCTTGGCCCTAAAGTGGAAACGCGGCGCTGCCATTCATGACACGCAGGCATTAAGCGCTGCGACAGGAATGAAGACCTGCCTCTGCCCTGTTCCTGCCCCTTTCCCCTCCACGACAGGTGCAACAGCCGTTGTTGCTGTTGTTGTTGCTGCTGCACATGCTAACAGGTACATTTGCAGCGTTGACTTTGATTACAAGTTCAGGCGGAATTTAGTGTTATGTTTCGACTGGCAGACGCAAGGAGCGAGAAGAGAAGGGAAGGGAAGGCAGGCGACGTAGCTGCCTCACTTAAAGCCCAAGCATTTTATTAACTATGAGTTGGGCGCCATTTTCTCACTCTCTTAAGCGCTTGCAACATATTTCTTCAATTTGCCGCAGCAGCAGCAGCAGCCCCAACGCAAACGGCAAGCACTATAAAAAAATATGATGTTATTTTTAACACACAGAAAGCGTGTGGAAAAGCTATTTTTAGCTGCAAGCGCGATCGAGCGCAAAAAGCGGCAAAGAAAAACTTGTGGCAGAAGCGGCAGCAGCAGCAAAGCACTTGCCACTTGCCACTTGCAACTTGCCACTTGCCCATTGGCAAGCAACGAGAGAGAGAGAGCAAGTCTAAGCTGAACTCGAATCGGACGACGAGGCAAGCAGGCAAAGGGGGAGGCAGGAGGGAAGTGGAAGACGGCACCTGGTTGGGACTTCATGTTTTATAATAAATATGGCCAATAAATAGCGCTGTTTAAGTGTCGCTGCCACCGCTAAGCAAATGCAATGCAACTGCTGCCACAAAAGGTTGCACAAATTTAATGAAAAACTTTTTGCTGCTCTTCATATGAAAATTCTCCCAGTTGCGTGCGAGAATGGCGTGTGTGTGTGTGTGTGCGAGAGTGTGTTAGCCAAAGCAAACAGTTCAAATTGGAAACAGTCACACACACACACACTCAGATAAAGCTGAGCAAACAGCGCCGCAAACACGTTGCACAAATATTCAGTGCGGGGGCAGGCAGAGCAACTTGCTGTGGACACTTGTGGGACAATTGCAGCAAGGGGACAGCAGGGGGGAGAGGGGAGGGTGGAGGGGCAGTCGACAGGCAACTGGGAACAGGGAACTGGACATGGGACATGGCAATAACTGCACATGCCACATGGCGCAACAAATACCGACGAAAACGCAACGCAAAAAGGAAAATGAGAAACAAAATGTATAAAAATAACGTGCAAAAACTAGTGAAAAACTAGTGACAAATGCAGTCGGCAACAACAACAATAGCGGCGAACTAACCGCAAAATACATTTGCAAAGTTTTTGCCATGAAATTTAAAACTGCTGTGCAAGGGAGTTAGAAAGGGGGGCAGTGCGGGGTGGGGCGGGGCAGGTGCACTGTGGCAATGCATTGGCATGTTGAATGCAACGATAAAACGCTAAACGCATATTAAAACAGCTGAACTCACACACACACATGATGAGGGCCCGAAGCTGTGTGCGAGGGGTGGCTAAAAGGTTACTGGGAGGCGGGATCGGGAGCTGCAAGAAAACAAGCAACTCCTGAGCTTGCACGTAATGCGCGCTGCCAAAAGAAAATTCCAAAGATTGAAACAGAAACAAACATTAAGAGCAAAAAAAAAGAAAAGAAAATGTGCAAGTTGGAAAAACATTGGAGAGTTTTCCCTTGAAATGGGATTTACGAGTTTCTGCATATTAAATCTCGAGAATGCAGATAAGCTAGTGTGGAGTGAGTGTGCAGAGGAGGAGGACTGGAGGCAGGACTAGGTGAAGTAATGGAGGAAGGAGTGCAAAGCGACAGGCAGAGGGTTTCATGAGATTTCAGCAGAACATCAAATATGCAGTCGAAAATTCCAGCAGTTCTTTCAGTTTTCGCTTAAAATGCGGCATAAACAAATCGCATAATGGTTTCAGCTTACGAGCTGGGCGTGCTCCAGCCCACCCTTTAACGGTAGTTCATTCGCAGCACGCACAAAGAGCAGAAGCAGAAGAGAAGCGACCGTTCAATGATAACACAGCCCCACAAAAAAAAAAAAGTGTCATGATCTGGGTATGCGGCATATGCAGTTATATGGATTTTGGGTCGCTGATTCCGAATCCGGCGTCAGAATTTCGCCATCACGTCTGGATTTCGACATAACCTCAAAAAACTGAAAAACCTTTAAATATCCCCTAAAAGATATAGAATTCTGCTCTGGGCATGCGATATATGTTTTAATATGTATTTTGGCCTTCTTAGCCCGAATCCGAAGTCAAAATTTAAACTAGACGTCTAAGTTTCGATTTAACCTCAAAAAACGCAAAAAATTGTTGGAGCCCCATAAAATAATGGGGGGTCATGATCGAGTCATGCGGTATATGTTTCTATATGTTTTTCGACCTTCCAAATCCGAATCTGAAGTCAAAACGTGCCTATCACGTCGGAATTTCATTCTAACCTAAAAAATTTTTCAAAAACTTTCGAAATTTTAAAAATATTTTTAATTTTAGATTAGGGTATCTTTGAATATGATATAAAAAAATTTTCCCGTTGATACAAGTCCTTTTGACCGTTATTTTATCACATTTTTAAACAGGTTTATATGAGTAATGATTTTTTACTTTAAAACTTTAATTTAGTAATTAAAAAACAAAAAATGAAAACGTGACTGTACATAATTGACCAAATGCCATAATCCGTAATTAAAAAATTTCAAAATTTTGGAAGTTTTTCAAAAATTTTTTAGGTTAGGTTGAACTTTCGACGTGATAGGCACGTTTTGACTTCAGATTCGGATTTGGAAGGTCGAAAAACATATAGAAACATATACCGCATGACTCGATCATGACCCCCCATTATTTTATGGGGCTCCAACAATTTTTTGCGTTTTTTGAGGTTAAATCGAAACTTAGACGTCTAGTTTAAATTTTGACTTCGGATTCGGGCTAAGAAGGCCAAAATACATATTAAAACATATATCGCATGCCCA
Source organism: Zaprionus indianus (assembly GCA_018904595.1). NCBI lineage: Eukaryota > Metazoa > Arthropoda > Insecta > Diptera > Drosophilidae > Zaprionus > Zaprionus indianus. The sequence continues at coordinate 2,975,235 of JAEIHA010000152.1, forward strand.
GAGCAGAATTCTATATCTTTTAGGGGATATTTAAAGGTTTTTCAGTTTTTTGAGGTTATGTCGAAATCCAGACGTGATGGCGAAATTCTGACGCCGGATTCGGAATCAGCGACCCAAAATCCATATAACTGCATATGCCGCATACCCAGATCATGACACTTTTTTTTTTTTGTGGGGCTGTGTAATTATACGCGTTTTCTCGAGTATTTATCATCCTGCCAGCCTGGCGGCACTTCCGCAGACGCCTTGCCATAATTTAATTGAAGTCAAAAGTTTTGCTTCTTGTTTGGGAACTGGCAGAGAGGGTATGAGCGACGAGTGAGGAGGTTGGTAACAGGTTGGAATGAAGAGAAGATTGCTTTTTAGAGAAGTTAGCTATGTTACTAAAGGATTTTTACTATTTTTGCACTACTTATACTGATACTAATACTTTTAAATATACCTACTACTACTAATACTTCTGCTAATAATACTATTAGGTACTACTATTACTACTGCCAATAATACTATTTACTACTACTATTACTCCGACTACTACTACTTTATACTACTACTACTACTACAATACGACTTTATACTAATACTACTAGTACTTATACTACTACTACTACAATAAGTACTCCTACTACGACTTTATACTAATACTACTAGTACTTATACTACTACTACTCCTATCACTACTACTTTTTACTACTGCTACTAGTAGCTCTACTACTTCTATTACTACTACTGCTACTAGTATCTCTACTACTTTTATTACTACTACTGCTACTAGTATTTCTACTACATTTATTACTACTACTGCTATTACTACTACTACTATAGCTCCTACTACTACTACTACTGCTCCTACTACTACTACTGCTCCTACTAGTACTACTACTGATCCTACTAATACTACTACTGCTCCCACTACTACTACTACTGCATCTACCACTACTACTACTGCTCCTACTACTGCTACTACTACTATTACTTTTACTTCTATCACTACTAATACTACTACTACTACTGCTCCTACTTCTACTACTATTACTACTACTACTACTACTACTACTACTACTACTACTCTTACTAATATTAAAATTTTACTACTTCTACTTGATATCACTCCTTCCATATTTGCAGAGCATTCCCTATTTGCTGCCACTTCAACAGTAACTGCTCCTCACAGGCTTTTGTTGTTGCCATTACTGTTAATATTGTTGCTGTTGTCCTTATCTTTGCTGTTGTTCTCATTGTTATTATTGCAGCAGTGTTAACAAGGCCGCACCGAAAATGAATTGTAATAAGCAAGTCGAACACCGTCGAGAGTGGAGCGTCGAACTTCGAACGTTGAGCGTGGCGCAGTGTTTCACACTTAATTGCCAGCCCCAAAATATACTTATGAAATTACCCAAGACGGCTTCGACGGCAGAGGTAGCAGAGGTGGCAGCAGTGGCGGTGCGCAGTGATAAATTAATGAATCCGAAGCGGGTTGCAAGCGCCAATTGAGACCGCAAGTTGCCCAACTACATAGCAGGGGCAAACGGGTTTCCGGCTCATATTCGTAGCTGTTTGAATTTATATTTTATGTATTTCAATCTTATAGATACATTTTCAGCTGGGCGCTAAGCGAAACACACACTCACACACACACATGCGATGGCAAACATGTTTCGCGTAATTTAAAAACCAAATATTTAAAGCATTTGCCGTTCGACTGCAAATTTTTTATATTTTATCGCTATTATTTTTAATATATCTGCGACTTTTTTGTTGTTCCTCGTTGCGGTAGGTCAGGCGAGTGCTGAAAAGTGAACTGAACTGAACCGAACTGGATTAAGTGGGCAGGCAAATTGTGTTTGCTTCGAAATATTTATGCAAATCCATTTTCGGAGTGTAGCGTCAGGCTTAATTGATATAAATCAAGTTATTATCTGATCTTCAGAGAGTTAATTGAACTTGCATGTTTTCGCAAGGTACAAGAGCTTTTTTATTTGCAGTGAGTGGAAGCCTAAGTCGATTTAAGATAAGTACTCCTATATATAACTTTCAGTTTGTATTGAAAACTTTACTTAACTAAACTTTCCAAGCAGCTGAAAACTCGCAGGAAGATAAAAGCTATTAAACAAGTTACTTTATTGAAGCTTTCTCAAAATGCTTAAGCAATTTAATTATAATTTTACTAACTACATATTCAATAACATTTTCAATTGAATTTTATTTCAATCAAGTTGCTCAAAACACGGCAAAATATTTAAATTATTTATTCATTACAAACTTTAAAGAAGTAATCAACGCTCACTCGAATGAGCTTTCGCAGCAACTAAAAGCTCTCATTGAAATTAAGGCAGTTAGCTCAGCTTGCATCCTTAAGCTTTCTTCGGCACTTTCTTAAGGCAATTAGGCTCACTTGCAACAGCAGCAGCACACAAGCGACAAGCTTCCCCTCCTGCCACCCTCTCTCTTTATTGTCTTATGGCACTTTCAGTTAATGTCAGTGCACTTTAACGACTTCCCAGTTAGTCTTAATTACTTGGTCAACGCACCTGAAGACAGCTGCTGCTACTGTTCAATAGTTGGTCTGGCAAGCTGAGCTGCGCTTGTATCTCGTAGGTTTGTTATATCTCACATCGGTGTCTTACTTCTATGTATCTTTGCTGGGTAACATTCTTAAGACTTCATTTCTCTCAGCTTACTAAGGCTTCTCTGTGGTTTTCCCATTACCTTTCTACACATTTCTCTCGCTCTTTATCACGTTGCTCTCTCCCTTCCCCTTGCTACACTTATGTTGGCCTGTCCATTAGCTAATTAGCAAATATTCGGCTAAATCAAAGAACCCTTTCCCAAGTTTCAAGTCCCAAGTGGCCCGCTGTACAAATTGTGTAATGCGATTTGAATTGCAGACGCATAAATGTCACAAATGCTACAAATTGCAATATCAAATGAACATCAATAAAAGCACTTTATGTCGCAAGTCACTTAAAGCACTCACACACGCACACAAACAGACACACACAGATACTGTGGCAGCTGCAGTTAAGTAGCTGCCCAGCGGCAGACCCACTAAACAAACATGGCAACATGTCTATTCCTACAAACTCTGTCGTTGCTGCTGCTGCTGCTGCTGCTGCAGTGGTTGTTGTAGCTGTTCCTGTTGTTGTTGTTGCTGCTGCATAAAAAAGATAGCAACAACAACAACAACAGCTGCGAGCTGGGGAGACAGCAGTCACACAGCATGAAAGGCAAATGGAAACAAACCCAACAGGCCTGCAAAAACCTAACGAATCGAAATTCAATCAACGATCAATGAATCGACTGTCGGGCAGGAGAGGAACGTAGGGGGAGGGGGAGGTTGTGGCAGAGTTTGTCGGCGAGAGGGCTTACAGGGCTCTGGGCGGCATTTAACATTTCCGTTGCCATTGTCGCAGCTCAGTTCCCTCTGAGTTCCCTGCTCACCAGTCGCAGTCCCTGAGCTACCTGGCGATGTGGCAACAGCTGCGCCTGCTGGCTCCGCTCGAATGGCTGGCTGCCCCGACTGGCGGCATCCTGCGCTGCCGCCTGCGGAAGCTGCGCTTAGGGCCGTGCCGCACACAAACACACTCACTCACAACGGATGTCGAGTGGATGCAACCCACGCCACGCCTCGACTCGCCTCCTTAATTCAGTTTTCTGTTTGGTTCTCATGCGTTTTGTTTGGCTTCTCCATCTACTCCTTCTTCTATTTTTATGGCCATTTCTCGTTAAGCGCATAAATGTCGCTTAAATATTTTTACTGCTCCTCGGGGCACAGCCCGGCACCACTGTGCAATGCAGGGACACTGTGCAGAGCACAGACCAAGCTCGTCGTCATCATCAACACGAGCTAATCGCTTTTGCTGATGCGAATTTGCATTTGAAATGCCAACAATGAGTGCAGCCCACAGATACAGCAGCCAGAGATACAGATACAGATACAGATGAGGATACAGTAGTTGCAGATACTGCAGCACAGATACAGCTACACACAGCTACAAAATTGCTGGCAGAGCTTAATTTGTTTTGCCGGCTTTTATAAATGGCCAGCATGGCTGATTAGCCAACTAAAGCTGCGCATTAAGTGAGCTGATTATGACCGAGCTGCAACTGGGGGATTTGGTTTGGCATTGGGGATTGGGGATTGGGATTCGCCCTGGCAGCGGGACCCTCAATTGCCAGGGTTTCGGCATGCAGTTCGACCAACATGGGAGCCATCTGCATAAGTAATTAATTGCATTTCTCTAGCAGCAGCAGCAGCAGCATCAGCAGCATCGGCATCAGCAACAGCAACCACAACGCAGCAAGCATTTCCCATCATGATGAGCATCGTTTGTCGATTGCCAACTTCCTGCATTGAGCAGCCACACATACACGCACACATAGACAGTGATAACTGACTGCTCGGGTTGCTCGGTCCAGCTCGACTTGCCTGGCAAATTATTAAAACCAACATCTGCACTCCCTCGGGCCACTCTGCGCTGTGACAAACAATGTAGCTGACAAATGACGAATGCAATTTGTTTGCCTCGAAAATGTGAGTAGTGAGTGGTGAATAGTGAGCAGTGAGTACTCAGCACACGATACTCGCTACTCGTCTGTGTCCTCAGTTGATTTCGAGTAGTGGCAAAATATTTGCAAATTAAGTCGCTGGGGAATTGCTGCAGGCAACAAGGGAAGCTTTGAGGGAACTACCCAGCCAAATGGGCTTCACTTTGCTATGGATATAGGAATTTATCGCAAATTTGGCATAGGTAGCTATATAAAAAAGGAGCCTAACAAGTAAATATAGGTAGCAAATTGCATTAATATCTATATATAGAAAACAAAGTGAAATAAACTTCGATTTCTAATGATGGAAAGTAACAATTTTCATTCAGCTTTATATAAGAATGCGACTGTCAGTCATCTCTAATGTCTAATCTCTTTTAAATATAGTACAATTGCTCTGCAGTTCTATACATAGAACCCCAACAATCTAATAGTTTTATATATCCAACTTCATAGCTCCATCTAGCAGCAAGTGTAACTTACACCACACAACATGGCAGCAGCTGAAAACTTTATCATCTACAAACAATTTCAGCTAGTAGTTGCAGCCTTTGTTCTCCCGTGCTATTCTTCGCACCCTTTTCAATCAGTTTTCCCCAAACTGCAGGGTATTAAAAATACAGCAAGTTTGATAAATAGTAAATTTCATCAGCCGCTAGATTTATGGGCGATTGTGAGTCATGTGTGCGGTGGCTGAAAAGGTTTTGCGTAAACAATGAACAAAAAGTTAATCTCACCTCTCGTCGAGCAGATCAATAAATTTTTTATTAAATTGTGGCAAGTCAGGCTAGAAATATCGCTAGAGAGAGAGACAGAGAGAGAGAAAGAGAGAGAGAGTGAGTGCTGCATGTGAAATTGTTACATTTGTTTTTATTGCTTTGTCGAAATTGCCAAATAAAAGTTTTGCCTCATAGAAAATTCTTATAGGTGCCTCCAACTGCTGTTGCCGCTGTTGCATGTGGATAGGCAGCTGCCACAGTGCTATGTTTAATACATTTTGTGCTGCACACACACACACACAGACGCACGCAGAGCATTTCACTGAGCATCTCTTGGCAATTTTGCCAGCCTTTGGCTGTCCATTCAATTGAACACTCACATTACACATACGACACGTGGGTCTAAGGTGAAATCCTTTTTGCCCTGTGCCCTGTCAGCAAAGTAAAATTTTGGCAGCTGCTGCAAGACAGGCAGCTGGGAAAAGGAGGGGAGGGGGGGCTAGGCAGTGCCCCAGTGCTAAGCTGATTTGGCAGCTAGCAAAAGCTGACAGCTGCTGCAGCTTTACACCCCAGCTCCAGTTGCTGTTGTTGTTGTTGTTGTTGTTGTTGTTGCTGTGCGAAAAGGTGGCAAATAAGCAGCAGAGGCAAACGGCGTCTTTTTGGCTCTTTTCTGGCTGCCATTAACAGGTTGCACTTGAACTTGAGGCGCCATAAAATGTTGCCGCATACATATTTAATGTTGACAGTTGACTGGATACGAAGACTCTCCGTGTGTGTGTGTGCGAGTGTGCGTGTGTGTGTGTGCATATCATGACCTTAAACTTCAACTTGTTTTTGTGGCAAGCCGCGAGACGCGGCAACAGCAGCAGCTGCCGATGAAGACACGCACAAAGCGAACACGCAGCAAAGCGAGCAAAAGCAAACAGAGCCGCCAGGCCCGCAAGGCAGGTTGTTAATGTCGATATATGCACTGCGAGAAATGCAGTAGCGCCTTTGCCAGCGCTACTTCTCTAATACAGTTATGCACAAAACTGATTAGGTAAATTTCCTGCCAGCAAAGTGTAAAGTTGTAAACATTTTTGCACAAACAATTTTTGCATATTTTCTGTCAGTGTAGCCTGCGGGCCTTGCCTTGCCTTGCCTTGCCTGCCCGGCGGAGCACGTTGATCGGACGCGCAAACGACATGAGCAATTAAAAATTTGTTAAATTAATTTTGCAAAATTTTTTTGCCTCTTCTTCGTGGCCAAAGAACCAGAAACAGCAGCAGAAGATGAATAGAGGAATGGTGGGAAGCAGGGGGAAGGGAGCGAGGGAGCGCAACCGAGTGCGAACCCGTGCCCAGGCAAAGGCAATGGCAATGGAAATGGCTCTGACAACGGTCCCGCATTCTGTGTAATTCATTAGGAACGGTCGCCGGTTTGAGCTGCGATTCTTCACTGCCCCTCCCCCGCTACCCCGCTCCCCCCCGCGCCATAACCCTTTTCAGTGTGCTGGCGTTTTATTGCTACACTTGACATTTTGTCAGCAGTTGCGTATTTTAATTTAATTCATTTTTATTAAATGCGGGCTCAGCGCTAAAAGAGATGAGTGCAGAATAGACGAACCCGACCCGACCACGTACACTCCCCCTCCCTTCTCCTACCCCCTCTTGCACACGTAGCAAAGCCAATGCCAGTTAAGTTGACATTTATTTGTGCATTGCGCATACGCCGCGTCTGCCATGGCGGTTAGCCAAGTTTGTCAGAACTTTGGGTCCAGCCACAGGCAGCGTCATCTGTCTCGCTCTCTCTCTGTCCCTCTCTCTGTCTGTCCAACTGTCCGCTCATGTGTGTCGCTTGTATGTTTATCTTGCAGAGAGACAGTTGAGAAGAGAGACAGAGAGGGAGGGAGCAGGCGCTTTAAAGTTTGGACATCACTGCAAATGGTCTTAGCCACGGCAACGGCAACGGATTTGGCGCAGATTGGATTTGCGACTTTTGAGGCAGAGAGGCAGTCAGTGCCGAGCACAAGTATTGCTTGGCAATTCAATTAAAATACAAGCCCTAAACTTCAAGTGTGTGTGTGTGCAATTAAATTAAAAGTTTTTGCTACTAAATAGAAACAGTTAGCAAAATGTTAATGACTCTTGGCTCACACACACAGGAAATGAAGCGAAAAACTTGCAGAGCAATTGCTCTGTCAGGCCAAACCACCTTCAGCAAATTGGCCAAGACGAGCCCTAAAGTTGGCCAAAAAACCGAGAGAGAGGGAGAGAGAGAGACAGAAACCGCGCACGAACTGAGTGACTGACTGACTGGCAGGCAAATCAATTGACCGCATGCAATTGTCGAAATCAGAAAGGGCCACGACAGAAACCCTGACAAACTTGGCCCAAAACACAAAACGTTTATAAACAATAAGCAGCTGCTGCTGTTATTGCTGTTGCTGTTGCTGCTCCCGCTGCAATCTCTGCTCGCTGTTGCTGTTGACAGTTGCTGCAAATCAGTTTGCAGTCAAAATTTCTAGCCTTCGGCCAAGCCAAGCCAAGCGTAGCCAGGCCAACGTGATCGCATTCCTCGCTAGACAATAAGTCGCAGTTTTTTTTTTTTTTTTTTTTGGTGGCCGCATCGATCACGATCGCGCTGACTGACTGACTGACAGAGAGACAGACGGACAGACTGGCAGACAGCTTGACTGGGGGGCACTGGGCCAGTTGGCTATCATAAATACATAATGGCAAATCGAAAAAATGAACTGCAATCGCAGCTCGGCGATCTCTTCTCTCTCTCTCTTTGGGCTCTATGCGCGATGTCATAGGTTGGCCCCAAAAGTGCACAGAGGTCGCGCTGGCCAAGTGTTGCCTAAGCCAACTTGAACTTCGGGCCAAAATAAACAAAAACACACACACCAAAAAAGTTGCAATTGCACAATTAAAACCGCTAAAAACCGCTAAAACAAACAAAGCCAAAGCAGAAACAAAAAACAAACTCGCAACAAATGAAAATTAATTCGGCTTATGCGGCCACATGGCCAGGCACAATTGACAATAATTTTCCCGCCGCAGCAGCAGCAACAACAACAACAACAAAGCCAATGAAAATGCAGCCAAAAAGTTGAGTCATTTTTAAACCGATTATCAGCAGGGGGAAAGGGAAAGAGAGAGAGGGAGAGCAGGAGGCAAGTTTTTAACAATTAAACAATTGCAGCTTGCAGACAACCAAATTTATGAGTTGCCAACACACATGCAACAAACAGCAACAACAATAAATACAACAACAAATGGGCTTTCCCCCCTTCCCTTCCCTGCACAGTCACATAACATGTCAAATGTCATTTGTCGCGCGATCCAACGACGCTGAGGCAGTTAGATAAGTTGAACCAGTGTCAGATTAAGAGCAAGACAGGGCAAGACAAAAAGGTGCAGGGGAGAAGTGAGGAGAAAGGAGGGGAGTTGGGGAGGGTTGGCTAGGGAAACTGGGAGATCAGACAGCTGGCGTCGCCTGTCGTATTTAAGTCCAATTCAATCAGTCGACTGACGAAAATCAATTAAAGACAACAGCGTTTATATTGTCGTATCGCAGACAGCAAATCAGTGCGTGTGCGAGGCAGACAGAGAAGGGAAGGTAGGAGAGAGAGAGAGAGGGAGAGGAAGTCAGGCTTAAAGTCAGCGCCGTTTCATGGTTAGTTAAAGTTCATAGTAAATTGCGCATTGAACGCGTGTACAATATCTTGAACATAGATCTCGCTCCCTACCAAGTTATGAAATTTGCCATAGGTCTGCGAGCAGCAACTGATTAAGTGCGCAATTAATCAAATAACAGCATTATTATATAGATTATATCGCAGTCTCATCTGCAGCTGAGCATGTTGGTTACTCTTATGAGTTCATTGCTTCGATTCTGCTTTTTCAATTTGCACTCTTCAGCATCGGTTTGACATATGTCAGAATTCCTTTGCAGCATCGTCTCATCTTTGGTATGATGATGATGCTCGTCTCTTCATATTGGCTGACTGACTGTCATTAGCAGCATTTCAATCATGTCGTGCGTTGATTAGCTTTTCTCTACAGTGAGCTCAAAATCCCTTCGAGTCGCAAGCTCACCTTACTCAGCTATCTGTCTGTCTGTCTCTCTACCTTCCTGTCTGTCTGGCCGTCTGACTGTCGCACTGTCACATGCCACAAGGTGTTGAACAATGCCAACCAAATCGATATGCAAAACGTACGCTGCACTGCAATTGCCTTTTCACTGAGCTAACGTGGCTCATACACTGCGCCTGACTGCGTCTTCCCAGCTCAGGTTGCCCCCCTCTCCCCTTCGGCACTTCCCTTGCGGGCCCTTGTCATTGTCACCCCATCGACAATTGCTGACAAATCATTTGCCATTTGGCTGCATTTCGCTTTTGGCATTTTTCCGCTGCGGTTGCCATTGGCATGTGCCACAAATTTTGAGCGCAATATGTCGTCAAAAGTCTCGCTATCTGTCGCCCTGTCTGTCTCTCTGTCTATCTATCTCTATCTAGTCTATCTAGCTGGCAGTTTGTTTGTCACTCAGCCCTCTCTCTCTCCTTGCCTGTCTATCGGTTTTTCGGCTGCCTCGATTTCGCAACCGCAACAAAGAATGTACCTGCCACATTGTGTATCGAGGTATTTGTCACTTTGCCCGAATTGCTGCTGCTGCTACAGCCAATGCAGTTGGCCATTTTTCACACTACATCTCAGTCAGTCCCCCCCTTCCCCCATGACACGACGCCTGCCAATCTGCAGCTACCCCCGCTGCAATCATATGCATTGCTAGTGCTTGTGTGCCGTAGGCGCGTGCCCCAAATTGCAGCCTGTGTCCGGTGCAGCAAACAAACAAACAAAAATCAAAATACCAACAACAACAACAAAAACAACAACAAATGACAGCAACAGCAACAACAAGCAGAACCGGCTTCGTCCAAAAAATTTAACGAGACTGCAGTGGAAAAAGCGGCAAAAGCATAACGGGGGAAATTGGCAGCATAATGACGTCTAAATGCTCTGCAAGTGATGTGGAATTGATGATGCAAAGGTAACTAGAGAGGGACAGGCAGAGAAGGAGGGAGAGAGAGTGAGATAGAAAGATAGGAAGTGCTGGTGACAGAGGCAGGCAGATAAGCTACAATTGATGTGGGAATATCTGTAGAGGATGTCCAAGAAAGTGAGGCAACTGAGAGAGAGAAAGGAAAAGAAACGCATAAAGACTAGAGGAAATAATAAAAAAGACAGAGAAAGGAGAGAGAAATAGAGAGAGGGAGGGAATAAGAAAGAGAAATGTAGGAAGGAAGAACTTACAAAATGGCAAACAGGCAGAGTTATAAATAGAGAGACATATGCAGAGTGCAGACCATTAGGCGATCATATGTATTTTTATATTGTATGTACAAACTTCAAAAAAATAGACAAATAAATATAGAAAAATATAAAATACACCTATAGACTATCTATTATTTAAAACTTCTTCTAATAATAATTAATGTGACTATTTGTTTTGCAATTTTCACCCAAGAAAACAAAGTTCACCTTTCGATTATGCATTATTCAAATTATCATAAGTATATGCAAAGTTCCTATCAATAAACATAAATTTAGATAAATATTAATTTAAATTATAATCATAACCCTCTTATATAACAAACACTTTCATTTTCGGTCGCATATTTAACACACTAATCAGCATACCCGCTGCACAATTTTCCACTCACTGCATACATGAAAAAATAGTGGAAAATTTTTGTGACTGCAGCTAATTAAATTATTTACTTTAGTTTTTAATGCATTATGCAGCAGGTCAACAAGCGGCACAGCACACGTTGCTGCAACTCTACAGTTGTTGTTGTTGTTTGTCCGCCTACCTACTGCTGTTGCTGTTGTTGTTGTTATGGAAAATATGTTTGTTTGGGTGCCGTAGGCAGTCGACAGACTGGACAACATGTTGTGAACTGTAAATAATCTGCAGCTATGCCAGATATATGCAATATACGAGTATATAGTACAGCATATAGTCCTGTTCACTCTCTCAGCTTAATTGTTTGCATATTGCGCATACGCCGCATGGACAGTTGTAGGTAGTTTCGCATCAGGTCGAAGCAATCAAATTGCGATGAGCAGCAAATAAAACAATCGAAAGAGGAACTTCAAAAAATAACAACAATGGCAAATATGCAATTGCAACGGCTTAAAGCAATTACAGTATTTACAACATGTCAGCAACAAAGAGGGTGAATAAATAACAACAATAAAAAAACACTAGCAGCAGAAACATCAACTGCAAAACAATTCAACTTTCCGGGCCACGTTTTTGACAAATTGCAAATATTACGAAATAATTTCAATAGATTTTTCTCCGCTTTGCCCATTTTTCCTTCATTTCTTTTGGCCCAAGCTGCAATCTTTGCATAAGCAAAGAAATTAAATTGAGTTGTTTTTTTTTTACTGTTTGTTTGTTTGAATTTCGGTTTTCAGAAAATTCGACACGGCAGCCATAAAAACAGATGAGTCCAAGTCACCAATTGAATTTGGTAAGGGGGCGCAGAAAGACAGATAGAGAGAAAGACAGATAGAGAGACAGGCAGAGAGAGAGAGGGAGGGAGAGAGAACGAGTGAAAAAATAGCTTTCAGCAAACTAAAGAAAATTATGTAAAATCATTTGTTGTTGTTGTTGGCTGAACAGTCGCAAAAAGGCAACAAACAAAGCGCACACAGTTTAAAGACATTTTCGAGTGAGGTTGGGGCGAACGTGCTCGAGTAATCTCTTTGAGAAAATACCCTGTAATTGAAGGGGTGTGATACAAGGGAAGGTGGTCATGGAGAAAATGAAGGGCCATCAAAAAAGATCATCTTTTTATATTTTGCTTCGTAGTTATTTAGTCTTCTTGCAGAAATATGGTCACCCAAATTTAAAAAATGCGTATTTGCATATACAATTAATCTTTATATAAGAAAAATTGATAAATATTCATTGCTTTTAACCTATCTAGTTACAAACAATGTATCGTCACCCTAATACAAAAAATTTGCATGTCGGTTAGATTGATTTTAAAGATAAAACAAACAAAAAACTATGGTGCGCAAAAATAGCTCAAATACGGTCACCCTAATACAAATAAAAGCAAAATTGTATGTAAGTTAGATTTTTTTTATGGATAATACCTATATATGAAACAATAATGATATAAACAATATCTACTATAATCAATTCATTATTATGATCCTTCATTTTCACAGCGCATACCACAAGTCGCGCATACCCCACGCCATTTGTCGACCCCTTTTTATACAAGTTGTTTTTCTTTTGATCATTTTTTTCGTTGACAACTCAATTGCTTTCTTTGTTCCCGCATATATACTATATATCTTTACTATATTGATTATGATATAATTATGAAAATGACGTCTGATCTGCGAGCGGGTCGACTGGGGTCGCTTGCTTCCCCCCAAGGGGCATATTCCCCTGTCTATCTCTGCAGTCGTTGAGTCAAGTAATTGAGCTGCTGAAATCTTGATAAAGCAGCTCAGTAATTGAATATAATTTGTACAGAAGTTAACAACGTTCTATGCTGACCTGAATTCGTGATTCGGGTTGCCATTTCTCAATTTCCCAAAGTCGCCTCGCATGCGAGACGCGCTCGATAGCTGACTAAACAGAGGGGGGCAGGGAGCAGAGAGACCCCAGAGATGGAAGGCTTGTGAGACTTGGGATCTGAGTTGAGGCTCTTCGGGAATTCATTAGTTTGCGGCGAGCAGGCAAATATGATGGGGGCAAACAAAGACACACTCACACACACACAGACACACACTCACACACAGACGTGCACCGACAGAGACAGAGATACTTGCAAGTTGCAACATGTTATTTAGGCGTAAATCATTTCGCTGGCAGTTCTCAGTTCTCAGCGAGAACTTCTACCCGGCACTTGAAATTGGAATTTCGATTTTTCACAAGTTCACATGTTGCAAGCAAGCGTTGCAAGTGCGTTGCGCCCCTGACCAAGTCGTGTCTGCAGCTTGAGCCACAATTGTAGTTTCAGTCGGAGAGGGAAGAGGTGTGGGAGTGGTAGAGGCAGTTGGAGCTGTAGTCCAAGTCGCGCTCAGCAGAGCGCAACGCCAACTTCGACGCCGCCGACGCCGCCAACGCCGACGACTTTTGTGGCATTTCCATTTTCATTTTCACACGCGGTCATTAGAGTTGAACTCCACTTAAGAAGAGAGTGAGACTTGGACTTGGACTTGTACTTGGACTAGCGACTCCTTTCGGCCATTTTTCACACACAAATGCAGAAAGAGCGAGACAGAGAGAGAGAGAGAGAGAGAGAGGGAGATAGGGAGCGAGGGAGCGCGACGAGCAATCGCAGCAGAAATAAATTAAATTTAACTTGCATTTTTGCCCAGGCCATGGGCAAGTCCAACTTGCAGTTGTTGTTGCTATTGTTGTTGTTGTTGCTGCTCTATGTTGCTGTGCTGTTTTTCCACAAGTTGGCACTTGAAATTGCAAGGGCCGCGTCGCGCCGCGCTGCGCTGCACTGCATGTATCTGGCAGATACTTACTTAATACTTTGTATCTTCAGCTTCACGTTGGCTCCGTCCGCGAGCGCGTTCTGCCATATGCAAATTAAAATTAAAAGCCTTTTTGTACTCTGCTTAACTTTGGCTGCAGACACTCCAACAGCAGACCAAGTGCAGGCCACAGCCACGTCCACATCCCCATCTCCATCCACAGCCACAGCCACAACCACGTCCAAGTTCTCGTCGGACTTCTGCCGGCCTTTGCCTATGACTTTACAATTTGTTTGGCTTTTTGCGGCAAGCCGATAGGCTCTGAAGTGTGAAACATGCCTTCAACTTGAGCCCCACACACACACACAAACACACACACAAGCACACACACAAAGACGGTACAACTCGCACAACTCAGCAGAAAAGTGTCTGACTGTCTGCGTTTCTTGACTGTCATTCCCCCCCTGCAAAGCCAAAGTATCTATGTGTCTGTATACGTATCTGTATCTGTATCTGTGCTTGAACTTCTCGCACAGCGGAAGTTCAAGGCGTTCACTCAATTGTATCGTGTAATGAAATGTTTTATAACTTCGTACGTCCGTCCAGCCGCAAATTCGCATTAATAATTGCGCGTTTCATTTAACAGTTGCTTCGACGACTCCCGCTCTGGCTTCCATCTCCGGTCATTGGCTCCGGTTCGGCGCCTGCTGCCCGGCGGCGCATTGTCATATCAGTTGATAATCATTAGCATTAGATACTGTCCAATAATACTTATGTCTCTGTCGTGTAATCTTTATGCTAATATTTACAAGCATCTCTCGCACGAATTCTTTGTCCGACATCATTTGTCAAAGGCGAAGGCAATCGGTTTACAGCATCGACTTAATTAATGGTAATAATCAAAGCAAAGCAAAGCAAAGCAGAGCTCACCACCAAGTCCAAGTCAAAGCCAAGCTCTAGAGTTGCCACTCAAGGTTGTAGACCTTTGGCTGCCAAACAGAAAAAAAAGCTAAAAACACAGCCAAAAATTGACGTAACTTATTCGCGTTTATATCACTCGCCTCAGTCAAAGCTTTGGCTATAGATACCATCATCAGGCACGGCACAACAAAACATAGCACACACACAGGGCTCACACACACACACAGACAGGGGACACACACGCAGGGCACACACACAGACAGTGCACACACGCAACTCGAAACTGGCGCGTCAAAATTAATACGTTTTTAAATGGCAAACGACGCAGCTTCCTGTTGAGCTGAGAGCCAACTCCACGAGCAGCGTCCCCCACTCCCCGCCCCCCATCTACACAAGCTGCCAAAGCCATCTCCCAGTTGGCCAAGTTAACCGAGTCTTACGCACATGCGCGTAATTGTTTTTGGGCGCCCAGAGAGACGCGGCTCCAAGAGGCTGAAGTTCTTGTAGCGCGTTTTTGGGACCAACCAAAGTGCGCAAAAGAATATAAGGCGAGGGCTGCTCAAGCAGTTGGCAGTAGCATAAGCCACGAAGATATAATTGGTGGCATAAATGAATAAATAGAATATGATACAGCAAGTACAAAAACTTCTTCGACTGTTAAAGATTTTTAATCTAAGATTTTATGTAGTTTTTTAAACATTTATTTTCAGTCTACAAATAATGAATAAAAAGAAATTGCCCATAGAAGTCTAATGAGTAATAATGATATTGAAAAACTTGGCAGCACATATTTATAAATATATTATACTTATATATATATATATATACATTTATTTTAATATTATATATGTATTTATTGTACTTATTTATTTCAATACTCAACAACTTTTCCTATATAAAATGAGAATTAGTTAACTTTTAATTCAAAGAATTGTCACTTGAAACTCTTCTTCAAACTCTTCCCCCTTCAATTGTCTGCCAAAATGTTTAGACACTATGCTACAACACACCGACGCACCTCTTCAATCGCACCTCGCAACTCATAAATTAATGATGGCTTCGCACCGCGCGCGACTCTGGAACTGAAATGTAAATTGAATTTTAAAAGGCAATTTAACGTGCGCGTTCTGTGGCCATAATTAAAAATTAACTTCAATTTAACACTCGATACTCTCGCAACACACACTCACACACTAACACACTGACACACTCACACACACACATACGCGAACTAAACTTCAATTTGTAATACGCGTACGTAATTTCAGACATTCGGTTCAGCTGATGCTGCGTTTTTAATTAAGCCAACAATAACTCAGATGATTTATGAACACTTTTTGAGCTGCAATTGAAAAGCGCAAACGAGTGTTGAATGTTGATTTATGCGCCAGTTTGATGAATACAAAAAAATACCAGTAAAATACCAGTAATTCAGTACTTAAAACACCAACAAAATGTGCATTACAATTAATGCCAAATTAATTATGCTGCCACGCCTTTTTTTGTCTCTTTTATTAGCGCAATTTTTCCGCCTTTAATTGGCTTTTCATGAACTTAATTACGGCTAGAAAAAGAGCTGAAAAAATAACTATCTTCAATGGCGATTTAATGAGCGGAAAAGCGAGCAAACTTGCACCGAAAATCTGCATAAAGAATAGCTAAAGTTTTTGGCTTTATAATACCCGAAAATGGCTGCTAACATTTTTGGCTAGAAAATGTTTAGCTCGCAACAATTTTGCAATTATCATAAATCAGCCGCAAAAAATGCCTTTCTGCATATATCGAGCGAATTTTTGCATAAAATGTTTGCACATTTTATGATTAATTTGTTGTGTGCGTTTAATTGCCACACACACACACATCACACTAACACACATACAGAGAGACAACCACACAACAATTTCTAAACAAAACATTCGCGCATTTGAAATGCAGAAATTGACTCGTTTTGGCGTTTTTTGAATGGAAATTTGAATTTGAATTTGAGACGCGCACATTTTATGCAAATTTCGCTTGCTTGTTAACATTTATTGCCGGCGGCAGAGTGACTGCTATAAGGGGGAGTGCTACACAGCTGACGATCCACTCACGGGGCGTGGCACATACGCACACACACGTGAAAAAAGGCTAAAGCCGAAGCCAGAGCAAAAGATTTTTAATTAAAATGGCAAAACGTTTAAGCAGCTTTCGTTGAGAGGCTGAGAAGGAGAAGGGAATAGAAAGAGGGAGAGAGAGAGTGAGGGAGAGAGGACTAACATAAACAATAACAATAACTACCGAATGCGATAAAACTGATAGTTTAAGCCGGAAATATTCATATGAATTTTCACACATTTTAGACACGCGTTTTGCCGATGCAGCGCACGTACAGCGTGGGAGAGAGGGAGAAAGGGGAGTGCAGGGTAATTAGGCTATGTCACACACGGCGTATGCGTAACACACTACATACGTAAATAGCCTGGCGCGGATTATAGCACATCTAATTGAAAGATTCTGATTAGATTGCTGCAAACAATTTAAAGCTTGCGAATGCAAAACAATTTCATTTAATTGAATTTGTCACGTCTTTCCTCTCTTTCTCTCTCCCGCACTCTGCCTGCCATTTAAATTTGCGGCCCACTGTGCGCCGTGAGGCAAAAACAATAAGCACACAAACACACACAGACTCACGTAATACCTTGGCAATTTGAGTAATTAATGTGGTATGAAATGAGCCGATTAAAGACAATGATTAAAGACAGCTCCCAAGTGCGCTGAAGGGTGCAAAAGCTGCACAACAGAGAGGGGGAGGGAAGGGAGGTAGGGAGAGGCGGGGCAGTACATTAGGTAGGCTTAATACCCTGTGTGTTGTGGTAGGCAGCATGTGTACGAGTATGTATACAGTATGTGGTGTCTATAGCAAAAAGATATATTTATTTGGATATGATCTAACTAGGTAAATTAAAAGTTATATTGGGAATTGAGTAAAACTGCACAAGAATATATATAGTAAGTTGGGAATATAACAGAATGATAATAAAGAACTTAGCTATAACTGCGACTGATTGTTACTGGTTTATTTGAGGATATAGCTGGTTGCAAAAGCATTTAAATATCATATATCATTTACAGAAGTAAATTATATAAAGTCACAGCTCACTCTCTTCATACACACTGAGATATTGTAAAATATTCAATTGAACATGAATATATATGACTCTTAACACATGTATGTCTTTGAGAAACTTTTCTCATATTGTATGATTTTTTAGAACATTTCAAGTATTTATAAGGAGGAACTATTTTTTATTTATATTTATTATTTGTATAATCTATATCTTTCATTTGAACTAGAATATATATTCTATATTCATATTATATTTATTCTACATATTCTATATATTCTATTTATTATATTTATTTTTTTTTATTCTTTATACATAAACTTGCACTTTTCTGCAATTGAAATGCGCTTTTCAAAATGCAATTTCTGACTTTCAATGCAAATGCCTGCGGCCGTAAAGTAAATACCCCGGCTTAAATTCCCCAATTCCCCTAACTGACAATTGGCAATTTGTGTCTAAAAAGCAACCATAAAAAAAGGATGAGATTATACAGCAAAGCAAGCCGAGAACCAATTGAAGTGCAATGCATAAGCGCATTAGCGGGAAGCATTTTGGGGAATCAGAATGGGAAATTTTGGTCAATTCGGAATTGCTGCTAATGCTTCCGCTGCGATGCAATTAGCCGGAATCGAACTAGTGAAGGAGCAGCCGCAACTCAAGCTAAGCTTGGGGCGGCTTAAGACACCCTCGAGATAGCATATGCCACGCGTATATTATGCAAAGTAGGAGGTGGAGAGGAGGGAGAGGCACAAAGGCAACCATTGCAAATGGCAAACTCACCTGTAATTAATCGAAATCCGTTCGCCCCTAATCAGACACCTGTACGCAGCGACAGTGGATCGTATACGTATATTGTGGATGGTAAGTGTGGACACCGTGTTGTTGTTGTGGCACTTCCTGCGGCAAATTTGCGAAATTTGTTGCGCGTTGTGGTTAATTTTCTGTTTATTTTTTAGGTTTTTCGATTTTTGTTTTTCGTTTTGTTTTTGTAAGCATAAATTACAATCAAAAATGCAAAACACAAATCAAATGCACAATGAAATTCGATAACGATAATTTGTGAGACACACACACATACACTTTTTCACACACACACGCACCCACAGAGCACACTCTCAAAGCAGATGCACAAAGTGCAAAATTATGAAATTCTCATGAAAATTTGATTTACTTTTGACCTCCAGTCTTATCTCTCTTTGTGTGTGTTTGTGTGTGAGAACACAGTGCTGCAAAATACACAAATAATAAAAAAATGAGATGCAAAAAGAGATGCGAAAAAGAGCTGCCAAAAAAATAACAAACGAAAAAGTGAAGAGGAAAACAAAGCGCAGCCAAAAAAGAGTTCAACTTGCAACGAATAATCAGCTGGAATATAGTTCATAATATATGTGCTATATATAGACTATATAGTAGGGTATATAGTATATACTTTATGCTATATGCAGTGGATGCTTAAGCTGGGGCGCGTAGTTTATGCCCCGCAGATTTATGTTGCAAATATGCAAAAAACCAAAAGCAGAAAGGGATACCACAACAACAACAATAACTGCTGCCGGCCAGCGGCTTGTGCTGCATTGTGTGTGGATTTGTGGCAGTGTGCAAGAGGGACAGAGTGGGGGGAGGAAGAGAGAGAGGGGAAGCCGCTGGTAGGGCGGCTACTAAAACTGTCTCAAGTTAATCGCTTTTATTTATTTTCGCCCAAGCCAAGCGCAGAAAAACTTAACTGCAACCGGTTTTTCCACACACACACACACATACAGGGGCAAGTTGGGCAGGCGTAGCTGGCTGGGCATGTAGAAATTTTGCGCGCCTTTTAGCGATTTTCTTTGCTTTTAGTTGAAAATGTTTGCAGCTCATCGCGCGCTGCGCGCAGAATTTATGGAAAAACCCATCAAAACAAAAGCGAATTTCCTTCTATCTGGCTGCCTTTGTGTTGGTGTGGCAGTTGCAAGCTTGCAGCAACAGATAGAGACAAGCAGCAACGGCAGCAGCAGCAGCTTGCTTACATGTCTAGCCAGGTAGCTCTGCCGCTGCTGCTCTTGGCCAGGTTAACACGCCAAGCTGGCGACGTCATAAAGTCAGCTGCGCGTCTGCCGAGCAGCCTCAACTTGCTTTTGTTGTGACTTGTGGAACGCTTTGTTGCAGCTACTCGGTTGACAGTGGCAGCAGCAACAGCAACAGCAGCAGAGCGAGCAGGCAAGGCGAAAGCAGTGGAAGAGGGAGATGGAAGAAGAGACTAAGATGCAGAGGCAGCGAGGCAAGGGGGAACAAGGGGAGACAGTGCAGCAGGCAGAGGCTGATGCGAGGCAACTTTCAAGGCTGTTTAGAAGGCAGCCATCGCACACTCACACACACATGCACTTCACTCACACACACACACATGCAGGCACTTCACACACACACTCAGGCAGTGTTTTTTTTTTGTCAAGCACGAGCTGCCCTTTTGTTTAAGTTTCGTACTAGTTACTACTACTAAATATTCTTCTCTTTTGTTGTTGCTCTTGCTGTTGTTGTTGTTGTTCTTTTTTTGTTGTTTTTTTAATTACTGCAAACAGGTTTGCCTGCCTGCAACTCCTTTTCGCTGACTGGCTTGTCTCGCTCTCTCCACTGCACTCTCTCTCTCCTTCTCTCTCTCTCTCTCTATGTTTATTCCCCTCTATTTACTCTTTCCTCTTTAATTAGCAAGTTTTTATTTATCGCATTTGTTTACGTTTTGTTTTTGCAACTAGAATTTACCGTTTTGTGTATTTGTGTTTGTTTTGTTGTTGTTGTCGTTTGTTTGGCTTGTTTTCTTGTTGCTGTTGTTGTTGTTTATCTTTACTTTTGCTTTAGCGTGTTTGAAGCGTGTTTGTGCTTGTCGAAAACGCGTCGCGAACTCGTCAATGAATCGAAGAGCCTAACTCGAGATGCACCCAACGCAGCGTCGTCGTGTTCTTGTCGTTTCGGCTGGCAAAGCTCAACTGAATTCGTTGGCCCAAGCCAGGCAGCACAAGAGCTGAAGTCGCTGGCGTCGCTGTCGACGTTGCTGCCGCTGCTGCCAACGCCAACGCCAACGCTATAGTTAACTGGTTTGTGGCAGCGTCGTCGCGTCGCGTCGCATCGCATCGCATCGTTGCTGTTGTTGTTGTTGCCGGCCCGAAGCCAAAGTCGACCGAGTCGTTTCAAGTCGCGTTGCCTCTGCTCTCACTCACTCACTCTCTGTACGACGCGCTCTCTCTCACTCTCTCTCTCAGTGCCGTGTTGCTTCCGCTTGGCCAAAACTGCAGTAGCAGCTGTTCGAAATAGTAGTAGAATAGTAGTAGACGTAGCACAAGCAGCTGTAATTAGCTGACTGCGCTCTCTCTCGCGTGCTCTCTCTCTCTCTCTCTTGTGTTGGCGCTCTCTCTTGCTCGTAACGGAAGTAAAAACTGCAACAGAGGAGAGCAGCAACAGCAACAACAACAACAGCCGGTTTGCGTTTCAGTTGTTTACTTTTTGACTCTCGCACGTCAGACTGTTATACGCGCGCGCGTTTGTTATACTGCACACCGAACAGCTGTTCGCACAACTGTCGCCCGTGGGGGGTTTGAGTTGTACTCAAGTGGGCTGGAGTTGCCACATCATGTATTGGCCGAGGGGGGAGGGTTGCCATAGCACATTTGATAAATAAACAAAAACAAATAAGGAAAAACTTCAAGTGTGGCCACAAATTGAGTCA
This sequence comes from Zaprionus indianus, assembly GCA_018904595.1. Lineage (NCBI taxonomy): Eukaryota > Metazoa > Arthropoda > Insecta > Diptera > Drosophilidae > Zaprionus > Zaprionus indianus. Next base: position 2,996,722 of record JAEIHA010000152.1, read on the forward strand.
AATTTTTACTTCGAGAAATTGACAGCGATTTATTTGCGGGTGAAGTGGGGGGAGGGGGAAATGGAGAGTGCAATCGAGCGCAACGGCAACACTTTCGGCTCAAACGATGCGTTAATTATAACACTTAATGCAATTAGCAGTGAAATTTGTCAAATATATGCAAGGGAGAGGGGGGAATACGCATAAGGAAAATTAACAGCTGTGGAAATTGTCATAATTGAGTTGCATGGGAGAGGGGGAAATTAATTGGGTTAAGTTGCGCATTGAAATATGCAGAATATTGTGGGGTATATTTGGAAATAATGTGATATAAAAATACTTAAGGTACTTCAATTATAAAGAATATATTAACAAAATGTATAAAATATATTAAAATTATGAGATCTTTTTAAGTTCAATCTATCTATCTAACTCTTTCTATCTTCCACTCACAATAATCCAGTATCTCTTTCTCTTGTTTACTCTCTTCTCTTGTCCCTCTCTTCTCCCTCTCGTCCCCACCTCTTCACCCCCTATTAAGTACCCTTTGTGCAGCTCAAATAACTCAAAGGACATGCAGATCCCTTTTGCTGTAATCTCATCTATTATTATATTTTTTTTAAGTTCTCAATTTTCCCTCTCAACAAGCCAGTTCCGCTTCCGCAGACAAAATAACCGTTTTTTAGACCTTTATAATATAATAAAACATATTAAATTCCCCTCTCAACACAAAAAATAAAAACGTATCAAATGACAATTGAGTTTTTCGTATTTTCGTTTTTTCATATCATTCGTTTGTGGCATTTTTTCGGTGTTTTTTGCTGAATTTTGTTTTATAACTTTGTTACAATTGTTACCGTTACTTTCATTGCTACCATACGCCCACACACACCCGTTTTACAATTGCGAATTTCATAACTTTATTAATAGATTTGTCCCATTGTCTGGCTTTATCGAGCCGCATTCAGGCGCGACAAAAGGCCCGATCCCGGGCCAAGCCCATAAACGGGGGCTACCGTAGTACGCTGTTGCGGTTCGTTGTTGCTTTAGCCAGAGTTGTCGCCGTTGCTGTTGTTGTAATCATTGTTGTTGTCGCTGCTTACCCCCAGGAGTCAAACCAAAGAAATTCCAATTAATGAAAATGCGAATAATAAAGACAAAAGCAGCTGGCGAGCTGACAAGATAGAAAAGGGAGGGAGGCGAAAAGAAAAGAGGAAGAGAGGGAACTGAATTAGTTAGTTTGCTTTTTTTTGGCTGCGAAATTATGCAAACAGCAGGTGTTTTATTTTTATTGTTGTTTCACGTTGTTTATTTTTTTTTTTTGTTTGGTTTTTGTCGGTTTTCTGCTTCGACTTTTTGATGACTTTTCACTGCAGTCTTCTTTGCCAATTTCAGGTCATTAGCAGGCGGTTTTCAGGTGGGTCACCTCGCGCCCTCTCTCTCTCTCTTTCGCTCTCTGTCTTTGTCTCCCCTCCCTGGGGAATCAAAGTTTTGGGTAAGGCCCTGGGGAGTGTAGAAAATTTAATTAACTGACCAAATTGAATACAGTTTGCGCGCTCACGCCGCAGAAGTGCGACGAACTAGCCGAACGCACCTCGCCCCCCTCCCCTGGGGAGAACACCGCGTGCGGCGGCAAAACGGCGCGGCACAAGCCACCCGCAACGTTGCGTCCAGTTGTAATTGTTGTTGTTCTTTTTGTTGTTACAGTGTTTTTGTTGTTTTATTGTTGTTGTTGCTGTTAGCTCTGCCAGTTGGCCTTTTTCAAGCCGCTGTTGTTAATGTTTCATTTATTTGTTCTTCCGTTTGATGTTGCTATTGTTGTTGCTGTTGTTGCTGTTGTTGCTGTCGCGTCGGAAGTTGTCGCCGGGCAGTCAACAAAGCATAACGCACACATGCTAACGGTACTTTATGGAGAACTGCAGAACATTTATCGCCGCTTTGCCAGAGCCAGAGCTGAGCGATTGTTGTTGTTGTTGTTGCATATTAAAATATTTTTGGATAAAAAATTCATTTAAATTTCAACAAATTAGTCGAGACCCTAAAAAGAAGAACCAGACAGCTACTCATACATAAGACTGGCCTCAAAAAAGAGAATGAAGAAAGAAAGAGAAGTCGAGAAATAATTTCTTATTTGACTGATGACAATGTGGGTGGAGATAAATGAGTATTATATGTCTTCTAAAGAGTTTTATAAGTGTATATTTATTTTAATAAAGATTTTAAAAATGTTGTGAGTGTAAACAAATCTGATTAGCAACAAAAAAATTATTGAAAATATATTTATTTATAGAATTTAATAGAACCTATTTATGATTATTGTCCATGAGCTCTTTTGAAATTTTTACTGAAAAATTATTAAAACATAAACACAGTTAGTACAGAAATTAAATCCAATAATCAATTATATATGTTAACTAATACATATAACCTGATGGGTTGGTTATACAATAAAAGCATAATATAGTAATTTTAAATCATAAAGTAATCAAATTTTTACCGGGACCTCATTTTATACAGTTTTTTATATCAAGATTGATTCATTTCATTCATTCGCTATGCATCATAACATATACTTTATATAAACGAACATAAGAAAACTATTCGTAAACTTTTTATTTCATAATTCAACAGCTCCTTTCCCTCCTTATCCCTCTCTTTATGATCTTCATCATTTTTACTATTAGAAATCAAGTTTTCTTATTTTTTCCCTAGCTAGTTAACCTCAATTCTTTTTTGGCAAGACTTTTCTATGTCTCCCATTTTCCCTATTGCCTTTTGATTGCACAATCTCTGCATTTAATCGATCATAAGCATGTCAAGTTTATCGACTTATCGATGATGCCAATAGTCATAGACAGGGAGACGAAAGGGTGCAAGGGGGAGGGGCGGCATCGAACGAGCAGCAGCAGCCGTTTTTCAATTTCCCCAGCCATAAGCTGTCAATTTTATGGCCAAAAACGGCGCTTGGCTTTATGAGTTTCAACACCCAAAACTGTGCGGAGTACCCGCTCTAACCTCACTTCCCACAGTCCCCCCTCTCTCACTCGCTCTCCCCAGACAGTAAACTCCCCTGCCCACTCTCTGTACACACACTGGCAACGCGACGCACTAAAAGAAAATTTATGTTGATGATTTTGTGTGGCCCGACGGAGAGTGGGAGGAGGCAACCGCGTCTAGCAGGCCAGGATGGAGCCGCAGGCGCACGCAGACAGAGTCAAATTGGAGTTGAGGCCGGGGCAGACAATGCAACAACTACAACAACAACAACGAGTTGAGTCGCATCGACTGCGGTCATCGCGCAGCGTCGGAGCTCGCGCTGCCCACCCAAAAAGGCGGCACTAAATTGCCCAAATGCCGTTAGAACAATAATTGCGCACACACCAACACACACACACACACACACACACAGGGGCGTAGTAGCCACTCCCCCCTCCCATCCCTGCTGTTCATCTCTCTCTATGATTGGCAAGCACAGATAGAGCCGCCACCGAAGCTTGCCAATTTATTGAGTTGTAAAATTGCCAATGGGGCCGCACAATGAGCGGGCAGCAATGTGCGGGGGGAGGGGGTGAAACATATTAAAAATAAATAAATTAAAAATTCGACTACTTGCAGTGGGTAACCCCTTGACCACTCCGCCCCGCTGCCTGCGCTCATTAGTTCTACTGTCTGACTAATTGTGCTCATAAATAAAGCGAGAAAATTCACACGAAAAGCTTCGCCTGATGCTGCGCTGCTGCTGCTGCTGCACGGGACAGAGACGAATGTCGCTTCCTCGTTGCAAGGTCAACTTCCTGCCTGAGCTGCCACGTAACAGCTGCCACATACCCCCGACTCCCTGTGGACAGCATTGATTGATGCACTGCCAGCTGCCGTTAGAGCAGCCAGAAAACCGCCAAGGCAAAGCCATGCGGCTTCACACCGAAATTGGCTTCTAATCTGGCCAAAATGGTCAGCCCAAAAATGGCCAACACACACGCTCGACTAGAGGCCACAACAATTTTTGTCAATAATCGTAAATTAATGAAATGCAACAGCAACAATTGCAAACAACAACAGCAAGAACACACGTTGCCACACGCCAAGCTAAGCAAATGCCGCCAAAAGCAGCGACAGCAATAAAAGCGACAGCAATCAAAAAGGAGGCAAGATCGAGTCGCACTCGAAATACCCTGGGTGGAGAGTGCACAGAAGAGCAGTTAGTTTGGAGATGAATGATATTTAGATAGGTTGTTAGATACATATATATAGAAAGTGTTAAATAAGATAACATATAAATAAGTTTGATAGCATTAAAATAATAACATAATAAAGATTTAAATAATTTAAAAATCCAATTTTTCTCATTTCTTCAATGATGGTTTGAAAACACTTAAAATTTATATCATAACCAATTGAAAATTATTGAATTTAAGACTTATTTTTATATTACATTTATTATTGAACACAGAAAACATCTAAAAGAAGAACTTTTCTTTTCTAAAAGTAAAAACTTAATTAATGTGTGATAATTGTTTCTATATTTTCTAGTCCTCTCTTGCTTAAAAATTAGAGAAGCCTAAGAATAAACTTTCATATGTTCTACAATAATATTAGAAATTACAATAAATATAAATAGTTCAATTATAAAATAAATATTATTATGATATATGAAGAACCTATGAAATTTTGTTAAATTTCTTAAGTTCTCATTCACTTAGAATTTTGATAGTTTCTCTTGGCCTTTGCATCTTTCCTTTACCACCCCTCTCTTTTACTCCCTCTCTCTTTCTTCCACCACTCAACATACTCCTTATCAGAACCCAACTACCCTTCCAAGTGCAGTGTAGCCATGCTTGTTGTAGAATGCGCTTTTAAAGCCATATTTATGGGTCCTTAGCAGTGGCATCGGCATCGGCATTGTTATTGTTATCGTTGTTGTTAGTTGTTCCTTGTTTGTTGTCGCCGTTGTTGTTGCGGTCAATGCTGTTGGCAATTGTTGCTGCTGTTGTTGTTGTTGCTGCTGCAGCAATTGTGGCTGTTTGGCTTCTTTTGTCGGCTGCGTTTTGGGGGTAATTTGTTAGATTCTCCTGCCCGGGCTGACTTCGTCGACTGTCGCATTAAATAATTAAAATATTCACCGAGGAATTTTAACGACTCAATAAATGATACGTTGACAAAGGAAAGAAGAAGCAGCCCAGCTGTAATAGTATTAATAACAATAATAAAGAGAGAGAGGAAGGGAGAGGGAAAATGGCCAAGTTGGCAGCGGGCAATGGGCAACGGCAGTTGGGACTCATCATTTGGATGTGATTAACTTAAGTACACAAGACATAAATATTTAAACGCTGCAGCGAAAGCCAGGCAAATGAGGCTGCCAGAGGGAGGGACAGGGACAGGGGCAGGGGGCGTGGCCTGCCCCCCTTTGCACAGTGGCAGCAAAACGTCAGCAGAGCTGTCAGTCAACAACAAACAGCGCAGACGACACTCTCCATAATGGCCAACTAATGCTGCCACACGGCGAGCAGAGGAAGGAAGGGGGAGGGGGGTTGGTGGGCTGTTGCAGCCAGTTTGTGGCAACATTAAGCATAAAATTGCAGCTCCAAACGCCGTTCTCGACTGAGCCGACAATCTTTTTTTGCTGCTGCTGCTGTTGTTGCTGACCACCAGCAGCAACTGTTGCTGTGGCAGCGGCAGCAACAGCAACAGGGCCCATTTGGCTGCGGCCGATTGTGGCACCTTGTTGATCAATAATTGCCACACGACAGCTAAATGGGCTTTAATGCCATGTTTGAGCGAAAGGGAGAGAGAGAAAGAGAGAGCGGGAGAGCGCGCTGGCCACAAGGAAATGCAAATCAAATTCTAATGATGTTGCAACAGACAACAGACACCGTCGACCGTCGCCGTCGCCGTACCACAAGCCGTGGCACTTGGGGGACAATGCCCAGGCACGCAAATATTACCGCAGCTGAGGCAGCGACGTCGACCGAGGCAGAAATCGACTTATATTATTAGAATTGAACATGCAATCTGACAAGTGTTTGGGTCGAAAACGTTTCCGGGTCCAAAGATGTCCGAAATGGCCACTGACCAGGCTAATTGGCCAGCAGCAGCAGAGCAGCAGCAGAGCCAGAGCTATATACCAACACTATGACTATATAGCCTCCTATATAGTCGCTGATTTACGATGCTGTTTCCTGTGCCGGATCCCAAAATGTTGCCACACCAACCAACTCCCTTTCCCGCCTCCCCCTCTTGGCCCGTTGCAATGTTGTCGCCGTGACGGAAATGCAATTGACAGACGATGCAGTCTGTCTCTGTCTATCTGCCTCCCTCCCTCTCTCTTTTTCTATCTCTCTCACTTTCTACAGAATGTTGCGGATACCAATATGAGTGTCTGGCTGAGTGTGAGTGCCTTATTGTGAGTGCTGCGTGCGGGTACTCATTGATATTCGTTGCCTCCATCTATCTATGCCTTCTTGGGACGAACCTTCCTGCTAAATAGGGTATTAATAACTTTTGACTAACTCAGCTGGTGACGCTGCTGCATTCCTCGACGGTTGTTGAACGTTGCGGTTCTTGTTGTTGCTGTGTGTAGTTGTTGATGTATGGTTGGCATTGTTGTTGCTGCGGTTGCTAATCGAGCTGGTTGCATTGACAAGCTCAGGCAGCCAGAATATGATCTAAGCGGACTTTACATACTCATAGAACTTGTCTTTACTGGATTTATAAATAGATATGTTTATTCATGTTCAACCTTGACCAGTTTCTGACTTTCAACTTTCATAATTTTGTAATATCATCGGCCTTTTCCAAGGAATGTTCTTTTATCAAGTTGGCGTACAAAGCAATAAATATATATAAATAAATATGTAAAAAAATATATAAGAATAATAGATTATAAAAATATAATAAGATATTTCCCCCCAACAATATTTTCTTTATTGAAATATTTTTGTTCTTACTTAATCAATTAAAAAGTTTTCCAATTATTAGAAATTAAAGGTTAAACAGAGTTCGATGAAATTGCACTATATACTGAAAATATATATTCTTTTTTTAATGTTCGATAGGTATTTAAATATATAAATTTACATAATCTATAATCTTCAATACACATTGGAAATAACTTCCCTTTTTTGGGCTTAAAGCTTCACTTCTTCTTAATTCTAATATACCTTCACTTTTCCGTACAGCACCTCAATCATTTATAAAATATTATTTACCCATTTTCAACACTCAATTTTCCCTGCTCTCCTCCCCTGGCTGACATTTTCCGCCGTTTACCCAACTGCTCAGTAAGTAATATTTTAATCCCAAGTCTAAATGATATTCACGATTCCCTCTCGAGAGCAGACGATGACAAATCGCGACGATGACTCTTTGCATCAGTTGCTGAAAATAAAACGATGAATGCGCCGCTTGCACCTGCAAGGGAAGTGCAAAGGTCAGCGGGCGCGTGCGCTTGAGAACGAAAGTTGACGTGACCCATCGAAGCAGAAGATGGAGAAGAAGAAGAAGAGGCAGCAGATGAGGCAGAACAGACTGGGTGATTAATCACAGTTTGCATATGACAAATCCGCCATGGGAAACTGAAGCTGAAGCTGCTTAGCCAGCTACCTTTCAACTCCCCCTCTCTCTCTCTTTCTCCCTCATTGTGAGCAATGTCAAATGCTGACCATGCTTGCTGCTTGACTTGACCACTCCAGCTCCAACTGAGACACTCAAGCATTGGACGAGGCTACGTGCCGCTTGTTGTTGCAGCAACCGATGCCGATGCCGATGCCGGCCCAGAGATAGCCACACACTGTCCGTACAATTTCAATACAATATTTGAAATAATTGGCTACAAATCGTCATTACATTGTTGCTGCCAAGGCAGAGTATCCTACTACACTTCTCTCCTCCCCCCTACTCCGTTCCTCTGCCGCTGCTGTGCCACAAATTGCTGTTGCCGAGCTGCCACAATCGTAGACACATTTTGCTGCCGCTGCTGCTGCTGCCGACTTTGCCTGACCTACGACACCATCATGTGCGCCAGCTAAGCCTCACCCAGCTACACTGCTCCCTTGCCCCCTCCCTCTTTCTCTCTCTTTTTCTCCCTTGCCCCTGCCCTTTTCCCCTCTGCAGTTACAGTTCCCCTGTCAAGCGAGTGAAACTTGAAATTGCTATTGATACTGATAGCAACTGCTGCTGCTGCAAGTACAACTGCAACTGCAACTCGTACTACTGCCCCCCTCTCTTGCTCTCTCTTTCTCTATTTGTTAGCCTGGCTTTTAATCTGTGCGCCTTAATGCGTTACGGTAAATATTTTTGCTGTTAAGATCAAAGCTGGCCATCTAAAGGTTTCTGCCATTATTTGGCTAATTGAGCTGCGTTTCGGGTCAACTAAGCCACCGATGCTCTACCAATTGCTAGGCCTGCTGTACCCCCTTACCACCCTCACCTCCCCCTAGCACTTGCTGCTGCTCAATCATCGCCAAAAGAGTAAAGAAATATGCGATTGTTGCATTTAATGCGCAAAACGTGAGGCCAATTTGCATGGCGACAACAATAGCAACACCAACAACAACAATAACTGCGATACTTAACTAACTACAACAACAACTGCCAGTGCAACTGCAACTGCAGCTACCACGGCAACCTACAACAAAGTCAACCTTCATCTGTGTTCTTATTCTCAATGCATTTCACACATTTTCTTGTGTTTTCTTGTGACTCACTTTTAGTTTTATGTGGAAGATTTATTACGTAGCCCGACTCGCACAATTCATTAGGCTACAAAGTGCACTGCACGGTCAGCTTGAGTAGAGATGTGCACGTGAGTGGGGAGAGATGAGCAAGTAAGTGAGTAGATGAGGCAACTAGAGAGTTGAGGAGAGGAAGGGAAGAGACAAGAGTTGGTTTTCAAATTCTATATGCAGAGAAAGAATTTGGTGTAGTATGTTCATATTTTATGTAAATAAAAATAGCTAGAAAAGAATAGAGATGGGTGCGTGAGTGAAAAAAATAAAGGAAACTGTTTAGTTTGATTAATAGATAAATTTTTGTGTGATAATTGTAAATTACAGAAAGAGTGTTTTGATTTTGAAGCTTCTTCTTCAAGTTCACTTAGTTTGAAGTTACTTTACTATTGATCAAGGTTTTTTTACTGCTTTTTCCTTATCTGTGTATCAAATTTAATATATGCCAGGGTTAAACAACACTAGTTAAATCTAGAATATTCGTTTCGCAATATAATTGTATGTACTATGGAATCCATAATAATTTTCCTCAGTTTCATATTTTCGACTACTCAAAATTGTCTGCAATCCCCTAAACAGCTATCAATCTTACTAACTTCTAACCTTCTCATCACTACAATTTCGTGCCTGTCACACTGCCATCTCTAGCTAAGCGATGCGACACTCACCCGCGACGCGCTGACTGCGCTGCCAGTGCGCATAGGTCACGTGTCTTGTGTTTTCTGCTGTTTCGTGTCTTTCTCGAAATATCAAGCGATTGAACTATAGACATTTTGGCCAAATGCAGCAACAGCAGAAGTAGCTGCAGCAGCAGCAGCAGCAGCAGCAGCAGCATCAGCAACAGACGGCAGCCAAAATGCCGCGGGGGAGTGGCAACCCCTCAGAGGGGGAGAGAGGAGGATGCATTGTTGGGGGAATTGCTTTCATGTTGCTGGCGCATCTTGCGAGCGATGCTCGCACTAAATGTCAAATGCAAATGCAAAAGGCGAAGCGGAGCAGGCACTACTCGAGTTGCCCCACAGCACTTGCCACTCGCCACTTGCCACTTGCCACCTGCCAAATGGCTGGCAGAAACTTTCTGTTGTTGCTGTTGTTGCTGGCGTAGCAGGTTGACAGTCATAATTAATACGCTTAAGTTGGCTTACTTAATTTCAATTTGCACGTCGCCGACAAATTTCTCTGCCGCCCCGGGTTCATTAAAAAGCCATTAGACTGCGTTTGTGGCCATTAGAAACTTCTTGGCTATGTTGAATTAGCCATGTTGCTGCTGCTGCCAATGTTGTTGTTGTTAAGGTTGCTGCTGCTGCTGCCGCTGCTGCTGTTGTTGTCGCTGTGTCAACTCTTAAAGGTTGATTTTTCGCCAATTTTCTTGCGTGGGAAATGCCGTCGATCGGTCACGATCCGAGATTGGCAGTTGCAGTGAGGATGGAAAGAGGGGGAGGGGGAGAGTGGAAGATCTTTCGATCGCAGATCTTTGATAGTGAAGACACCAGATAGCCGAGACACAAACCCCATGTCGATGAATGCAAATTCAAAGTTGATTTTATCGCGAATTGTTTGACTTTTTCCTCGACTGATTTGCCTGCTGCCACTTGACAAATGAGCTGACATGCCACATGTGTGTAATTTACAACAACAACAACAACAACAACAACAGCAACGGCGGCAATTTGTAGAGCCAATTTTCGTCGAAACAATAGACCTATAGAGAGCTCTGCTCCCCCCTGCGCCACCCTCGTTGGCTTGACAATTTGCGCATTGATTTGGAAAATGGCTTGGCACAACAAATGGCCAAGAAATGGAGCGCACACAGAGATCGACATATGTGCAACACACAGACAGACAGACACACACACACACATATCGAGATGAAAATGACATGGAAAAAGTCGAAAGTCGAAGCTCAAAGTGAGTGAGGAAGACAGAGAGAGGGAGGGAGACGGAGATACAGAGAGAAAATTGTGGTGCACACAAAGGAAAATTGCACTGAAAATTGGCGCTATCAACAAAAGCAACTTGCAGAACAAAACGGAACAGAGCCAGACTGAGAGGGCAAAGAAGCAGCAGCAAGAACAGAGGGCAAGTAGCGACAACGGAAAAAATATGTTAACAAAACTCTATAAAACATAATGAGCAGCTAGCAAATACCCTGTAGAATGAACTAGACACACCAAGACAGCGTATGGTGATTTCTGTTCAAGGAAATTTGCTTGAAATGTTTAAGATTAAGTGAGCTTGACTAGCACACACTCTGTAATGTAGTTTGAGGTATTAACTTAGACTTATCTTACAGTAAAATATATTAAGCTAGATCTACAGGGCCTGCTCGACCTGCATATACCCTGTACACTTAATAAAATTGCAGACAATTTAGAAAACATTAAATTAAATTGAGACATCACAGAATAAAGTGGAATACAAAGAGTGTTTTACTAGGAATCACTCTGTACATTGTAAATAGTCTCACAAATCAATTCAATGCATTCTACACATAAATATCCTTTATGTACATCCTTGACATTCAAGCCGTGCACACCCTTTCTACATCTGTTACTACATTTACAGGGTACACCCAAAAAAATGGAATTTGTTACCCTATAACCTGACCTTCATTGCTCGCTGCTACCACTCGTAACATTTAAAATTTGTTTGTGCACTCATTTTTTTTGCCATCGTTATGCTTTGTTGTTGTTGTTGTAGGTTGTTGTAGTTCTTATTCGATTTCAACAGAAAACGTGCCTCAAGTTTTTTTTTTGTTGTTGGTTGCAAGTTCGCTTGTTTTTTTTTGCGCTTCGCCGCTTTCGGCACGTTCAACCAAATTGAAAACAGTTCAACGAAACGCGAGGCATGAAAAACGACTTCACGCGCGATGAGCAATCTCTGCTGCTGCCCCTTATCAGCAGCACAGTTGAGAATGATAAGCAGACAGACAGACAGACAAGCAGACAGAGAGTGGGAGAGCCGCCAAGTGATGAGAGTGTGGGAGAGATTGAGATGAGCTCTGGCTCATCAGTTCATCAGTTAACTTTGCGGCATTGTGTGAGGCACATCTTGCTCCATCTCTCACTCGCTATTGCTCTCTCACTCGCACTGTGAAAATGTTCGGCTGGTGGAAACTGTTGCTCTTGGGTTTCTGGTTAATTGGTTTGAGCCAAGGCCGTGCTGCTGTTGCCGGCGATTGGCATGAGGTGAGCTGAGTCTACATACACTAAATATGTGTTTATTGAGAGAGAACTTTACCCAGCAGACACCTGAACCCGATCCCACAATCTTTGAGAACAAATCGCCCACGGAGACGGATACACAGATCAACGATATCGATCCACAGAGTATATAAGATTAAACGACTACAAAGAAGCCTTGGATTATGCACAGATGCCATATAGTATAGAAAATATTTAAAAATTTTGTGAAATTCATATAAAACAAGCAATTCATTGTTGTACAGTATAACACAATAGAAAGAACTGCAAATAAATAAACTATATTAAACTAGAAAGAAAATGGAAAATGGTTCTACAGTAAAAACTCACGGCAACAAACTAGCTACAACGTTCCATATATAAACCTTCTCTTCAAGTCATTAATTCTTTCCTTAGTTCCTTCTACCCAAGTCCCACTGTACCCTCGATAAGCACTCCCATCAATTCGATTATATGTCATTAAATATATTTAAAAATATTAACAATGTTATTAACCTTCTCTCTCTCTCTCTTAGAAGCGGAAAGTGTACTGAGCCCCCGCACCCCAGTTGGGTCGACTATTGCCATAAGGTCCGCCCAGATGTTGCGAGTATTGTCCCGTTGCGTCCAGAGAGTGGCGACCATTGTTGCTCTGCCAGACTGGAGCACGTCCATTGACGCTCAAATCGAAACCCTGGCGAGGACTTCCACCGCCCTGCACATTAAGCTGACGCCGTTCGCGATGCAGCTCCTCTTGCTGTTCCACGTCCAGTTCTCCATCAGATGGATTAACCCATTGCTCCATCATCTAAGTTGAATGTTGACAGACATTAGGATTAGCACTACGAAACTCTGCACTGCCTTATCGCAATGAGACACTTACCAAATCCTTGTCTGCCTGCGGGTCGGATACCATATCATCTGTCAGCACGAGAGTGGGTCGTGGAATGGCCAGCGCGCAGGCAAACAGGCCGAGCAGGAGCAGCAAACTGAGACTGAGTTTCATTCTGTGGCTTTTAGTAGTGACTTCTGTTGTGACTGATGTCTGTTGTCCGATGTGTCCCCCATTTATATAGCTGAGTTATCTGCAAGTTGGCTCTAGTCAGAAAGATTCCCTTCAGAGGGAATCACTTTTGTAGAGGTTGACTACCGAGCTCTGCTCAAGTGGATCCCCGTCTCGCAGCTGCAGCTGATAAGGTGCGTGATCTCGCAAATATGCTGCAATAAAACCAAAAGTAAGTCCCCTAATTATTCATGAAAATATATATATTCATAGTTTCAGTTTATGAAAGGTACTTACCTCAGCAGATCTTTATAAAGAACCTGTAGCCGAATCTATTTGAACCTTGTTTGTATCCCCGTGACTCCCTTATTGTCTTTCTTTTTAAATTTCTCTCCTTCTTTATCTACCTATTTTTCTATTAGGCTGTCAGTCTTTCTTTCTGTTTACCTACATCAATCTTTTTCTATGTCCACCGAGAAAGTTCTGCCTCTTTCTTGTCTGTCTTTCTCCCCATTTCATAGAACTGTCTAGTCTGTCTATCTTTCTTTTTGAGTCTTTATAAATAGAATATTTTTAGATTCTATATAAGACAAATTCCACTTAGTTCTTCCTCTTACAATCAAGGTCGATTTGTATGAACAACATATTTTGACAAATTAATAAATGCAAATTGATGATGATGTGAAAAGCATTTGGTATTTTCCATTTTTAGAAAATCGCTCGCACCATGAATCATTTTTCAGCAATTTAAAACGCCCACCTTGATGAAAAGAAGCTTCGCTTTCGTTCAAGCGAAGAAAAGAAGAAAAAAAAACATAAAAACATTTTGTACAAATTTGTACAAATCTGTTAAGCAACATTTATTAATAAACTTTTGCTGGGCTAGTCTAACGAGCATGATAAATTTCCATTGAGGCTGTTCTTGACAGTTTACGCAATAAATCCAATTAACAAAAACAACAAAAAGATAAAGATACTGTAGATGGATGGAACAAAAAGACATTTCGGCAGGTTTCATTACGCGACGTCGTGTGTGCTTAATTTGTTATTACCAACAAGAATTAGCCAAGAAGCAATAAGACATTAAGAGCCATGTACAATAATTAAGAAGCGACAAACTGCAAGCTCATCCGCCACTAAAGCAGGTTCCGGGGTAGATGAACCTGCTCAAGGATCACGCTCAAAGATTCAAAAGATACCATAAAAAATTTACTGTTAAATAACTTTCTTTAATTCACAAATATTTTAATCAATTAATGTATACAAAGAGTTGTTCTATTTTCCTGGGAATCTGTAGCGATAGGTGGGTCCCACCTGCCAAGATGGTGGGCTGTTGCCCCAGGGTCCTCCCAAGTGCTGGCCATAGTATCCTTGCACATCGACCTCATGGCGCCTGTTGTCGCTCGTCCAGACCGGCACACGTCCCTCGATATGCACATCCTGTCCATACTTGTCACGATTGTGGCCACCACTCAGCTCCAAACGTTCGTCCTCCCTCGGAAAGGGATTAAGTTGGGGATAGGCCAGAGCGGCGCTGACCATCAGGCAGCAAGCCAAAGCGAAGATTGGAATTTGCATTTCGAGGATTGACTGTTGATTAACTGTTGCTGCATTCCAGCTGAGGTGCTGCTTTTATAGGTGCCACCCAACGCAATAATAAAAAATCCCCTACTAGCACAGCCTTATCTGGACCGTGGTGCATCCCCGTGGGTGAAGTCTTCTTCCTTCCTTTTTTTTTTTGTTTTTTTTGCTCGGCGCAGCTGACGCCTTTGTTTGGCTTCGTTTGAGAAAATATTTTCCTTCAACGCAGCTGGCGACTTTCCCTTGCTGCTTTTCTTCCACTTGTCAAATGCAATTCGGTAAATTTTCAATTTTCCTTCCATCGTCTTAAAATATAGTCGAGTACTGACTGCCAGGCTTTTGTTATGGCACTTTAAAGTTCTATTGACCAGAAGGAAAAACAATTGTCTGCGTAATTCGACTTAAAGTTCTGACAGATTCTCTTCTCTTGCCAAACTTCAGCACTTTTCCCCTTCTGCACACAAGCCCGCCCCCTGTATGAACAAACTTGTCATACGGCAGCAAGTGTTGCCATGATTTAATTATTTATTTGTATACCCTGTAAGAATGTAGTGATGTATATTCTTTTTATTAGGAATGAAAATTGAATAAAAATTGTATAATATGGTTAAATTTCTATTATTACATTTTTGATCAGTGAGTTTACTTTACAAAAAAAAATGTATTCTTGGACAAGAATTGTGAAACAATGAAATCACTGGGAATTTATTAGGTTTACATCTTTTATCTACCTAAAATTACAGGGCATCTCCATGTGCCATCACTTTCCAGCAGCTGCAATCGATTGTTTAATTTGCCATGCATTGATTTACGAGCATTTGTGGGTTTTCGTAAAAACATTTCCAATATTTCGTGTTCATTTCAATATTTGCAGCCGGTTTCCCGTTGCGCTCTCTTATCAGCAAACTGATAAGCCTCAGAGAGCGAGGAAGGCCATAACGGGAGCGTGAATTAAATAAAACATAAAGTGTAAAATCAAATAAATATGATGATGAGTTTTGTTATTAATGCGAGCAAACAGAAAACAGTTGTTGAACGAGAATCAGTCGGAAGAGACACGAGTGCGAGCTGTGAGTGAAAAATGCGGTTACAACTCATGTGCATGTGTGGGATGGTCGTGCTGTTGGCCCTACTGGGCTGGGTGAGTGTGGAAGAGAGGTAGAGGCAGAGTAGTGATCCAATATGATCCATAACTGTTTACAGGTACATCAGGTCGCAGCTCAGGCGGGTGACGCATCCAGTGAGGTGGGAAGCACTACGCAGAGGGAAAAGAAATGGTTTCCTGTCTGGGACGATGCACGTGGCGAGTGGACGGAACAGGATAATTAATCCACATAACTGTCATACGCTGATTTGTCATTTTGCATGCCAATTAAATCCTCAAATTAATCAACTCTTCCGCTGTCCATAGTGCTGCCAACTCGGCTTTTTTCTCGTCAAAATCTGGAATTTTCCAGGTTTCCAAAGGGGCCTGCTTCCAAAGATTTTCACGGTTTTTTCAGCTTTCCTCAACTTTTTAAAACGCCCCCGCCTCTTTGAAAATCGCCCCCTTTTTTTGAGGGACAGCGAAAATACGTTTTTAACAGAATGTAAACAAATAATTGCCTACTTTCCGGCTGTTTTATTAAAAGGCGCACACAACTATGCAACAAAAAAGCCAACTTCTCCATATAGTTTTTTCTAGGCGCCAATTTTTTTTATTTATCAATTTTATTTTGTTTTTTTTATTAAAATTTTTTAATATCTTAAAAACCCGTATAAAAACTGTGTAATTTTAAATTTGTTATTTATGATTGTTTTTTTATTAAATGTATTTATATATATTCTAAAAATCCGTGTGAAAAATCAATGAGCTCCCGTTTTGTATTTCATTCGCATATTGCACACATTTTACATAATTGTCCCATCATCATGCACGTCAAAAATCAATTGCCCCCGGTTCAATGCCCCCCAGCAACGAACGCCAAGTGCGTGTCGGGCGCAGATAATTGCGGCCATTACACAAGGCGGTAACGGAAACTATGTGTACTCAGAACACCCAACTTTGTGTGGAGAGGCAGGCAGATACAAAAAGCAACCACAACAAGAGAGCACCACAAAAGAAAAACCATGTTAACCAAGTGACCCGGAAGAGCTGGGCGTGACACAAAGATACCCTGTAGGCAGGAGTGATTGGTAGAAAGTGCTGTGAATATGTTGAAAGAATAGTAGTAGCTACTCCTATTAAATTATATCCTTTAAGCCCACTAAATAAGCACACCCTGTTCCCTGTTCCAACCTTCACAGGGTATAAGTATATTAAGTGCCGACAACACTCAATAAAATGAAAAGCTTTCCACGAAATGGCAATCCTCGAGCCTCCATCAATGCGGCAATTAACGGTGCCTGGTTTTCGGTGCCCATGCAAATCGCACCGGAGAGGGGGGCAACCCTATTTTCTATTCCCGCTTTTGACACGCTTGCAAGTGCTATCAATTCGATTTGGGTGCGGCACGCAAGGAGGCGTGGCACAGGCAGAGAGCAACCGCTAGGGCAACTTTGCCGCATTATGCTGCAGTGCATCCTTGGCAGTTTCTCATTCTTTTTTTTTTTGGGCCAAAATCGAATCGCGGCCTAATTGCGTTAATTTCACTCCACATTTCTCGAATTGTTTTGCCGCCAGGTCACGCCCTGCCCTCCCCATTCCCCCCCTTATTCCAATTGCCTTGCATGTTTGTCGGCACTTTTAGTGCCTGGAACCAAGAGGAGCAGAGCCCTTCTCCCCTACTTGGCACAACTTGTGCATGTCGACGACATAATTGTTTGCCTTACAATTTATACAAATTATCCCCCGAACGTGTGGCGCCTCCACCACCAGTGCAACAACCCGCAAAGACGACGCAAAGACGAAGCCCTAAACAATCTTAGTCCCTCTGCGGGGTTCATTGACATGCGACAAGTGGATACTTCTATTATAATTTTCATTGGAAGCCTAACTTTTCGAATAGTTTTCTCTATACGGTGGTGGACACAGTAGCACCAGCCCCAGCACCATCTCCTGCCTGCGGATTACGCTCTACCATCACATCAAGTATGTCGCCCTCTTCCAGTCCCAGCGACGTGGCTGTCTCATCTGCCTCGATTCTCTGGCCATCGAAAGTGAGATACGTTTTATCCTTGAGCATGCCCGTGCGCGAGCAATACGCATCCTTCAGCTTGGACAGCGCCATCTGGCGCCGAATTCGAAAGAGGAGTAGCCCACGTTCCTCCGACTGCATCTTCAATGTGATATGGTATGTGTTCTGTACATCCTCGGTCTCCGACATGGCAATTCAGCTCAGATTTATCAGATTTACTTAAATATATCAATTATCTATATCTATTTTGTATTAGAATTGTGAATGGAACAGGAATATGGTGACAACATAGGCTCCACGTGGCCTACTTGGGGTCTGGCTAGATGAAATATTTACTATCTCCCCAAATTTGGTTTGGGCCACATCAGCAGAAGCGTCCGTTAAATTGTGGAACTAAGTAATAAATAAGAATATATAAGTTTCATTGAGCATTTCGTCGATAAGATAGCGTCCACTTTGGGTGAAGCAGGTACTCCCGGTGCATGCGGCGGTGCTACATATCTCATGTGAAGCCAGACGACTCAGCAAGAATCCGAAAAACTTGATTGTACAGTGGGGCAGTGAAGGTGGAACAAATGGGAAAATATATAAAAAAGAAAGTGTGAAGTTTTTACAAGCATTCAGTGTTAGGTATTGTATTGAATTAGCAAGTTCACACATAATACTTTAATATATTTTTCACATTATACAGTTTTTTAGTCATTCTACAATGATTGATTTCATAAAAAGAATAACTGAAACGCAAGTCATTATCCAATAAATACTTGAGATTTATTGTTGAAATTCTATGTGTATGAGGGTCGAAAGGTTTCCAACTGGAACCCTTCGCTCACGTAAATTAGTCATAACAATTTAGTAAACAATGACAACCAGTTTTTCCAAATAAAAGTTTTAAAGTCAAATCAGACGAACTATGGACAGGTTGGGAACATTCAAGCACCCAAGTTCGCAGCTCAAATTCTATTTACGCCTCACTGTGCGAATTAACGCCCTATCATATGGTATTATTTATTTATAAATTGTTCTACAGTTCGTAGTATGTGTGTGTGTGTATATATAGATAATATAGTAAAAAGCGATAGCTCGACGACGCTACGACTCAAAATTCAGTTGCTTTACGGCAAGCACGACGAACGGTTGTGCATACTCGATGAGGTCAGTGTGCGTGCGTGTGTGTGGGGGAACTAATTAATATTTGAAACATTCGCCAGATAAATAATCAAGAATTGTTATTGTGCTTAGCTGCACCCCTTAGAAAAAACACCTCTTCCCCGCGCATTCAATATGAAGTGTCTGACAATATTTGCTCTGATTGTGGCAATATTTGCCGCGATTGCTGGCTACGGCTATGTGGTCTTTACGGATCTGACACGTCCACTGCCCAAGCCTGAGTTCAAGGATGATACGTACTGGGGACCCGGCGATGTCAAGGACTATAAGCCTGATCCGAAGATCTATGACTTCGTGCTGGATGTGCCCAAGGCGGAGATCGATGATTTGCGTCAACAATTGAATCGCACACTGAAATTGGCCGAGCCCCTGGACGGTATTGCCTTCGAGTATGGCTTCAATAGCTACGCACTGGAACAGTTTGTCGAATACTGGCGCGAGAAGTATCTGACCCAGTGGAAGATTCGTCAGGAGTATCTCAACTCCTTGAAGCAGTACAAGACTGAGGTGCAGGGGTAAGTAAAGGTGCTTCAGAATGCACGACAGTCACAACTAATGAGTTGTCTTCCATTAAAGATTGAATATTCACTTCATACACGAACGTGTCTCCGAGGAGGTTGCGGCCAAGAAGCATGTCTATCCACTGCTGCTGCTCCACGGCTGGCCCGGCTCAGTGCGTGAGTTCTACGATTTCATTCCCATGCTGCGCAACGATCAGAACATCAGTGATTACGCCTTCGAAGTGGTTGCACCTTCGCTGGTTGGCTTCGGCTTTTCGGATGTGAGTAGAATGGTGGTTTTAGGGGATTATTAGCTGGGAATTGATTTTCTATAATACCATATGTTCTCTTTCCCACAGGCAGCGACACGCCCCGGCTTCAATGCCGCCGAAATGGCCACCGTGATGCGAAACCTCATGTTGAAACTGGGTCACAAGCAGTTCTTCGTGCAGGGTGGAGACTGGGGCAGCATTATTGGCAGCAACCTGGCCACGTTGTATCCGGAAAATGTGCTGGGCTACCATTCTAATATGTGTGTAATGACCACCCCGCTGTCCATTCTGAAGAGCATCTACACACACTACTATCCCGAGAAGGTACTGGCCAATCGCATGTTCTACGATCATCACACGCAGCTGTGGGAAAGGTACCAGAATCTGCTCGTGGAGACTGGCTACTATCATATTCAGGCCACCAAGCCAGACACCATTGGAGCTGCCCTCGACTCAAGTCCTGTCGCACTAGCCGCCTACATACTTGAGAAATTCCAGACCTGCACGGGACCCAGTCTCAATCAAGATTTCGGTGCAATTGTCACAGTCTTTGGCCTCGAGGCTGTTCTGGACAATCTAATGTTCTATTACCTGAACAGTGCGGCAACCACTGCGGGTCGTTTCTATGCAGAGAACTCCTCGAAAGCTTATCGTGATTTGCAGTTAGAGCGCGTCCAAACCCCTGTGCCCATGGGTTGTGCCCGTTTCCGCTTCGATCTTCCGCCCGCATCGGACTGGCAGCTACGCGACAAGTTCCCCAATCTGAAGCACAGCATGTATTTCCAGCATGGTGGACATTTCGCCGCCATGGAAATGCCATCGATGTTGTTCAATGACTTCACAACATTTGTGAGAAAGGTCGGACTCAATCCTGAGACTAAAGAATAAGCAATAATTTGTTACGATGCAAGTCTGGTTAAATTTTGTTAAAGATTGATTAATAAACGCTTTAGTTAACTTATCGATTTACTGCAATTATCCATTATCACTAGATTGTGCACTTTAGAACACTGTCGTGCACTTTGGATCTCGCGTATAACTGACTTTATTTTTAACTAACATTGCTTTTGCTTTCCCTACAATTTAGCAAAGCTTCAATATTTCGTATTTGATAAGAGAATTCTCTATTTTGATTAGGTTCACTTTCTTGTTCGGTAAAGAATTGTTTGCTGCGTCACGGCCACGGTGTGCAAAGCACAATTATAAAATGCGCACACTCATCCTGAGAGAGCGAAAGAGAGTAAAAGAGGAATAGAACATGCCATAAGTGATGGACTAAAACATGAAAATGATACATATTTGCAAATTTTCTTGTACTCTTTGTAGGTACAGCACAAATTCGTGCTCATCACACGCAGCGCTCTCCTCTCTAGGCAATCAACTGTGACATTTATTTACATACACACACACACATGCAAACTTGCGCTAAGTTCGCATGTATGCATGTGTGCCCAAACATTGCTCTCTCTCTCTGTGTCTTTCTATCTCTTGTGTGTGTGCTTGC
This sequence comes from Zaprionus indianus, assembly GCA_018904595.1. Classification (NCBI taxonomy): domain Eukaryota; kingdom Metazoa; phylum Arthropoda; class Insecta; order Diptera; family Drosophilidae; genus Zaprionus; species Zaprionus indianus. Next base: position 3,017,752 of record JAEIHA010000152.1, read on the forward strand.
AAAGCTCTCGGCTCTCTTGCTCTCATCGGCACGACTATCGATTGAGTGATCGGCAGCCAGTGCTCTCATCGTGAGTCGTCGTTTGCAGCTTGCCCTTCACCTACCGTGGTATAAAGCGCACAGCAACACCAACGAACAGTTTAATTCGGCAACTTGATCGGAACGGTTGTGTTTTTCTCTCTACTCCAGCTCGTTTGCTGCGGCTTAAGTGGAACAAATACTCAGATTAATTGCAATAAGCAAAGCAAAGTGCAAATAAATACACAAAATGCCTTCTGCAGCGCAGACTACAGTACGCATCCTAATCGGCGCCGTGGTCGCAGTATTATTTGTGGGCATAAAGAACTACCGTGATTTAGGTGCACCCGGCAAACGACCTGACCTCAATAACAATGAGTACTGGGGCCCAGCGCTAAAGGAACCCTACAAAGAAAACAAGGCCGTGCGACCCTATGACATCGGTGCTTCTGCTGAGGTGAGTGCGAATGTTCTAAGAAGGTATTGGTTATGGCGACTCGTGGGTAAGACCCACTCTACCTTCTGCCTGCCCAAACTCGTTTGTCGCCTTGTACACACACTGCGCATATTAATTGTTTGTGTGTTCTTTTCCCTCCCTCTCTGCCCCTTCTCAGCTCATTGCCGACTTGAAGACGCAGCTGGATCGTCCGCTGAAACTACAGGAGCCACTCGAGGGCGTTGGCTTCGAGTACGGTTTCAATGCCAAAGAGTTGCAAAACTTGGTGAAATACTGGCGCGATAGTTATTTGCCCAAATGGAACGAAAGGGAGGCATATCTGAAGCAGTTCAATCATTTCCAGACCGAAATTCAGGGGTAAGTAGTACGGTTAGCCCTCGCTACAAGAAAATTTAAAGGAAACCCATTTGCAAAGTTTCATTACATAATTGACATTTGATCGCTTAATCTACCTAATGATATAATTTATGCATATACATAGGGAGGTATTGGTATATATGGGGGTATTGGCAGTAAATGAATTGAATATAGAACATGATGTGCATATATTGAACTGAACTTAATGAACTTCTCACTTTCGTTTTGCAGTTTAAAAATTCATTTCATTCACGCAAAGCCCACTAAGACTGACGGTAAGAAGGTGCTGCCTTTGCTTTTGATGCACGGCTGGCCTGGATCGGTACGCGAGTTCTACGATTTCATACCGCTCTTGACAACCGGCAGCGATAAGAGCGAGTATGTCTTTGAAGTGATTGCACCTAGTTTGCCTGGCTATGGCTGGTCTCAGGTAAGACTCCGATGGCAGGACCTCCAGGCTTATAAACCGAAGCAACTAACAAGGCCTTTCACTTATCTTTGTAGGGTGCCTCGAAGAAGGGCTTTGGTGCAGCTCAGGTATCGGTGGTTATGCGCAATCTTATGCTGCGTCTGGGCTTCGAGAAGTTCCTTATTCAGGGTGGCGATTGGGGCAGCATCATTGGCAGCGCTCTAGCTGCCCTCTTCCCGGAGAACACACTGGGCTATCACTCCAACATGTGCAGCAACGGCAGCCCCCTCGGAAACATTCGACTGGTGCTGGCCTCGATCTTCCCCAGCTTCTATGTGGACAGCAAGCATGCAGAGTTCTACAAGGGTGTGGGTCATCTATTCTCTTCCATTCTCGAGGAGATGGGCTATGCGCATATACAGGCCACCAAACCAGATACCATTGGCACCGCATTGGCCCACAATCCTGTTGGCCTGGCCGCCTACATAGTCGAGAAGTTCTCGACGTGGACAAATCCTGCATACAGACAACTGAAGGATGGAGGTTTAACAAAGCATTTTACCTATGATCAGTTATTGGATAATGTTATGATCTATTACATAACCAATTCAATAACCACCTCGGTGCGTCTCTATGCCGAGACTATGAATAGCGCCCAGCTGAGCTTGGGCGTGGACAATGTGCCCGTACAGGCTCCTGTTGCGTGTGCCCATTTCTTGCACGAACTGACGCACGTACCCGATTCAGTTTTGGCCAACAGATTCCCCAAACTCATACAAACCACACACTACACCGAGGGCGGACACTTTCCGGCGTTTGAGGTGCCGCAGCAGCTGTACGAGGACTTTGTCGCGTATGTGAAGAAGGCATTCGCCTAGTTAGGACTAGTTTCGTTTCAATTGTATATTTTCTTACAAACGGCATCGGAATGAATAAAAAGTGTTGTTTATTTTTAAAAAATTATAATTATTATTGTGGAGCGAAGATCGATTACTCAGATCGATTGGCTCCGAAAGCTAATACGCTTCGTTGCGACTCGTTGAGAACAAACACTTCATATACAGAATATCAATCAGCTTATTTATAGTATCGTATCTCGTGCATACTATAGTGGCGTCTCATATGTCTTCATCAAAGTCGCATAATAATTGGGCTTGGCAGACTTTGCTATGCGGTTCATCACTTTTATTTTCAATAACAGTTTGCCGATAAGATTATACCTTTAACCTGCTTCTACTTGTGTAAATGAATCATTATTGACTGTTAAACAGAACTCGTTTTCTATTTTTACAGTTCGTTATTATATTATAATTATAATTTGTAGCCGCCTCGGAATGCTTTACATGTGTTAAACATTTGTTTTTAGGAATAAGCTACTGGAATGTATTAACGCTGTGAGGTAATCACGCGACCTTTTTATAGGGGGTATGCAGTATCGCTCTGTTTTTGCAAATCAAATTCGGGGTTAGTTGGGGCTGAGGCAACACTTTGACCCGGCGAGCAGCTGCGTATTTTGCAAATTATCCACAATTAACAAATTGCCGATTTCTCAACACGCAAAGCTTTCTCGGCTTAAAAGCGAATAAAGCTTTTAAGTCGCATCTCCAACGAGCGGGGCATAGACGACTTCACAAAAAGCTTACCCACTTAGCAAAGCTCCAGCTTGAGCAAGCTAACCGAGCAAAGGCTTAGACCCGAACACAGTGAAGCGATAAATAAACGAAAGCACTTATCATCGTGTGTGTGCGAAGTTTAACGATTAGTTCAACAATAACAACAACAGTTACAAAGCAGCCGCAATCTCAGCCAAACTGCTGATTAGATGCCGCGTCTGTTCGGGCAGTCAGTCTGACTGGAACCTTTGAACAGACAAGTTCTACGACGGGCAGCTGAGAATATGTCGCCCATAACACGTATCCTGGTGCTGTTGCTGGCCATTGGCGGCGGCATGCTCTACAAGGAGCTGAACAAGCTGTGGGGTGATTTGCCCGCACCCACATTGGATGCACAGCAATGGTGGGGCGATGAGGCCTCACCCAAAGACTACGAGGCATATTTGGCCAACACTTCTGAGGTGGTGAACAATCGACTTATGTACCCCGATGCGGTAAGATAACAAATTCAATTCTCAAGTGCCGTCTACACATATTTTACCGAAAATATTCCAAATTGCAGACGATTGAGGATCTGAAAAAGCAACTGAATCGTACCCTGCGTCTCACACCTCCATTGGAAGGTGTGGCATTCGAGTATGGTTTCAATACGGATTACCTGAAGGAACTGATCAAATACTGGCGCGACGATTACCTGCCGCGTTGGCGTGAACGCGAAGTGTTCCTCTGGCAATTCAATCACTTCACCACAGAAATTCAGGGGTGAGTGAGGAAGAGATAAACTCTTATCGCAGCTTGACCACTGATAGCGCACACATTTTATTAGTCTACGCATGCACTTTCTACACCTGATGGTCTACGACGACAACAAGGTGGGCAAGAAGCACTATCCAGTGCTGCTGCTCCATGGCTGGCCTGGATCGGTGCGTGAATTCTACGATATGATCCACATGCTGCACCAGTCCAACTTGGATCCCAACAACAAATACATTTTTAACGTGATTGTGCCCAGTTTACCGGGTTACGGTTGGTCACAGGTGAGTACTAATACTTTCAGCCGCTCTGAGTAGTTTCTAATGCTTCTTATGCTTCAGGGCACATCGCGTCCAGGCTTGGGTCCTGCTCAGGTGGCCGTAATGCTGCGTAATCTGATGCTGCGTCTGGGCTATGATAAGTTCTTCATTCAAGGAGGTGACTGGGGCTCAATACTGGGTTCACATTTGGCCACACTATATCCGGAAAATGTGCTAGGTTATCACTCCAACATGTGCAACAACTTGAGTCCCAGGTCGCAAGTGAAGGGTCTGTTGGCTGGACTGTGGCCCAGTCTGTTTGTACCCAGCGGCTTTGAGGACTTCTTCTTCCCCAAATCTAAGGAACTCAGCTACTTGGTTGAGGAGAGCGGCTACTTCCATCTGCAGGCTACTAAACCCGATACCATTGGCGCTGCTCTGACCGATAATCCTGTCGGCCTGGCTACCTACATACTCGAAAAGTTCTCCACCTGGACAAATGCCACCTATCGCTCTCTTCCCGATGGCGGACTGACGCGGCGCTATAAGCTAGATGCACTGTTCGACAATGTGATGATCTACTATCTGACAAACTCGATCACAACATCCCAGCGCCTCTATGCGGAAGCCTACACAAACGAACAGCGCGAGCTGAGGCTGGAGCGTGTGCCCACCTCTGTGCCGACGGGCTGTGCCCGCTTCAAGGGAGACATCATGCAGTTCCTGGACTGGCAGCTGCAGGACAAATACAAGAATCTGATCCACAGCACGTACTACAAACGAGGCGGTCACTTTGCTGCCCTTGAGTTACCCAAGGTGCTGTACGATGATTTCATAGAGTTTGTCAAAAAGGTTGAGCGCAAATTTAATATTAAGACTTTGTAAATCTTAGCACCCTGTAACAACAATTGTCCATACTGTAATTAAGAACAATGTTATGTGTTGAATTTTTTACAATTAAATCATTTTTAAAAATTAATCTTTTTTAAATTTCGGCAAAATATACCATGAAGTGTAAAAAATACCGAAAACGGTCACGCTGGTTGTGATTAGAGTAAAAATAGTGTTGTAAAATACTAGGCGTGCGCAAGAGTGGCAACTTCAAAGTTTTACCTCTTGCAACTAAAATTGTCAAAATGTAAACAAGAATTGTATTTAATTTCTTTTGCATATTCACAATGCGAGTGCACAGAATTCAATTTAAAAAGTAACACGCAAATCAGTTCAGCATGACTTGGGCGACTTGTCCAAGCGCCTGCTGTCTGCCTACTGTAGATGACAATCCAGAGTTATTAGCTGACTGAGCAACTCTTCGCGGACGATTGTAGCGCAGATAAACAATTTCTAAAAGTGCTCGTCATCATGTGTAGGCGAAGCCGGACGACGAGTCGTCAAACAACAACAGCCAACCAGATGGGAAATGTTCCTGACTTTGCATACCGGTGTTTAGTGTGCCTCGAACAGCTTAATCAGCTGTGGGGTTATCTGCCAGCTCCAACGCAATGGTGGAGTAATAACACCGCACCCAAGGACAATGAGGAATATTTGGCCAAAGGTTTCAAGGTAGTAAAGAGTCCGCTTACCCAGATGAGGTAAGCTATTTGGTTTTATTTTCGGTATGAGGAATCCCCTAAAGCTATCTTATATAATTTCAGAGGGCTGAGTCGCCGACTACCTTGTACTCTGGCGTGAACGAGAGTTGCCTCTTCACAGGTGAATATCAATAAACATAGAGACTGCATCAATAAATACTTAATTGCTTCATTACAATACAGGGATCTGCGAAAACTGGTTTTGGTCCAGCCGACATGGCGGAGATATAGGCTCTTTGTAGGCTCAACTACATCCACACTTTATCCGCTACCGGGCTCCCTTTCTAACGTATCAATCTGAGTCCCAAATCTCAAGTAAACCGCCTGCTGGCCAGTCTAACCGCGAGGTTAGTTCTCGCTTCAAGGGGGACCTCATGCAATTCCTGGACACGCATCTGCAAACCAAGTTTCCAGAGTTAATACATAGCACATACTACAAGAGGGGAGGTACCTTCTCTGCCCTAGGTCGTAAAAAATGACTTTATAGAGTTTGTTAAGAAAGTTGAGCACAAGATCAAAACTGTGTAAATAAAGATGATGAGAGTTAAAACTGTGATATTTTTATATCGATGTATACAATCGATACTTGAGCCTATCGAACTCTGGATCGAAGCTCTTTACGACTATGTTTAGTGATTCAAGTGCAATTAAACCAGTGTTTAACAGATATTGAACTTGATCCTGTCAACAGCTTTCAGCCAGTGTTGCAAATAACTGCGAAGCTCAAATGAAAGCGAATGGAAGATTAAACAGTAAATTATTGTTCTATGCATGCTGCAGCCGCAAAAGAAAAAATAATAAAAGAACAAAGCAACTAGATAAATAGTAAATTTTTTCGATTATTAGTTTGAATTATAAAACATACATAAGGTGAGTTCGAGAAGCAGGCATTTTATATTTTGTGTCAGTCTGCCTCCATCAATCGACATAAATTTTTAAGTAAAATAAAAATAATATTTCTAACATCCATTTTGTGAATGTTTTTCTAGCTACACATAAAGTCGCACACACCTTCAGAAATCTTGAAGCATTTATAAACAGTATTCGCGATAGAACAGAAGAACCGTGTTATTCCTATTTAGTCAATTTCTAGTAAGTTCACACAATGTCTGATCTAAAGCCAACCGTTGCCCTGACAAGCGTCAATGGGGAGAATATGTCGCGACACCAGATGCTCGAGTGGGTCAACAATATGGTCGATGGACATTACAAAAAGATCGAAGAGCTGTGCTCAGGTAAGTCGCGACACGCCCTGAAAATCATCTAGATTGATACATCTTGTGTTTCTTCTGTAGGTGCTGCCTATTGCCAAATGATGGAAATGATCTTTCCAAATTGCATCAATTTGAAGCGCGTTAAAATGTCGGCCAAGCTGGAGCACGAGTGGTTTCACAACATGAAGCTCTTGCAGGGAGCTCTCATACGTGTCAAACTGGACAAAACAATTCCGGTTGATCGTTTGATTAAGGGTCGTTTCCAGGATAATTTCGAATTTCTACAATGGTTCAAAAAGTTCTTTGACTCACAGGCACCTGGCCTTGAGAATATCAAATCCGCCGCCAATGCGGTTCATCCAAAACCGATTAAACCTCGTAACGTTGAGGCCGCCAACGACAATGGACTGTGCAAAAAGGAATCTCTGAACAATCTGTTATCATCGATCGAGGAGCTTAATACAAAAAGTAGTGAAGTCATCGAAACACGCGATAAGGCATATAACAAACTGCGTCAGATCGAAGTGCTCCTAACCAAATCGATTGAACAGAACGAATATGTCGATTTCTGTAATCGGGTCTGTGATGTGCTATATAAGCCAGATGATGCTGTTGCTGCCAAGGATGATAGCCATGATAGTAATGAAAACAATTGAATAAATACAGCTACGCTACGCATAATGAAACTGATTCTAATCTCTTTATTTAAGTGTTTAAGACTTATAAAATAATTAACAGTTAAGATAGTACAAATACAAATTTAAGTTCATCATATAGAGCTGCATTAATAAAAAATTCGTAATGTAAGACACACGTAGAATATCTTGATGCAGAAAAAGAGTGTTTCCCAAAAAGTTCAGTTTGTATTAACATTGATTAGCTTCATATGCTTAATATTATGCGATTTAAATGTTTTTCTTTTGTTATTCTTTGGCCCTTTTACACACAGATTACAGTAAACACAGATAAGCTGCCATTAAAATTCAGGTTTTGCGTAAATACAATTGTTGCTTTGTTTTTGCAGGATGGTATAGAGTTCCATTAGTTGCCCTCCGGTTTGGGCAGATTAGTGTCATATGCTCGTATAACTATAGATTGTGAGACAGCACCGCCTTCCTCTTGCGAAAATGCATAGCCATCTGTGAAAGGGAAAAAAAGTTGGAAACATTAGTTATTTCACAATTCAAACTGTCAAATTGTCTTCATTTGCTGAACAAAATGTTGATGATAATGTGTAACTGATATGAATTACTTTAATTGGCGTAAAAATAGCATACCCCATTGATATAAAAACAACAATAACAAAAAAAAAACAAATGTCATTTGCCGCATGTGAAACGCAATTACCCGGGACTCTAGTGCTGATTACCCTTACTATATATTTATAACTAGACCATTAAAAAGTGAAGTACCGCCGTCACCAGATGGTTAGTTCATGTCCTTGACAACTGGAACTTTGTGGGATTGGTAAATAGGTTGTACTCACGCGATAATTCTAGTTCCGTTTCAACTCTTGTGTTGGCACGACGGGTGAAAACATTACGTAGCAATCTCGCAGTTTCAGTGAATCTGTAGAATTAAGGTTGGGCATTGCGAGATAGATCGCAGGGCTTTTAGTAATGATTTATGTATGTGTTGTGGGATTCAAAATTTCTTTGCTTGTTATTGCGCATTCTATGAATTCGGTTTTTTATTTTAATTCGTTTTAGTTTTTCATTTCACTTTGAATTGTTAGCATATATGTTGTTACTACTGCGGTCAGTTGGAAATCATAAGTGAGCAAATGTCAAGAGGGATTAGTTCTTGCGCTACAATTGAATAATAAATACAAAGGTGACAAAGAAATGGTACCAAAATTTATAGAGCATGCACAAACGTTCCAATATTATGAAAATTATAAAAGGATCTCTTATATCACAGTTGGCAACTTAAATGTAAAGGCGAAATCTAGAAAATATATATGAATGTATAACATGCAATATAGGTAGGTAAAAACTCGATTATCTGTTTAGTATAGACATTTATAGGACCATATTCTGTGTTTTCACTATCTTTCTATAGATCTGCTTTTTATCTAACCCCCAAGATGAAGATTTGAAGTACTCTTAATAGCATCAATGAATAACCTTATCGATGGACATGGCTGAGTGACTGTATGACTATGAATTGGATCGTATGTGAGTATATTTTTGTATGTATGTACACAGTGTCGGTGTGTATATGTAATTTGACTTGATTTATCCATGAATTACTTACACCGAAGAATCGATCCCAAGGCATACATAGTACTGCGCACCCAAAGAAAATATTCATGAAAATTTTTAAGTAACATAATTAAGAGATTGTATTGCATTTCTTTTTGTAAGAAACTCATAAAGGTATTGCTTTGATATTGTTTAAAATTTTGAAATTCGTATTACTATGATATTGTTTTAAATTTTGATATTGGTATAGTTTGTTGATTTGTTCAGTTTTGTTGCGTGTTAGAATAAAAACGCAAGTAAAAAACATAAAAACTCAGGTGCAAAACATTCAGCATGACGAAAGTGTGCCATAAAAGTCTTTGTTATTCCCATTGCAATGTCAGCAATTTATCGCATGCGAGCTGTGGCAGATAACGCAGGACATACATTATTTTGTATGTTTAAACTATATGAATACTGAACGACGTTTATTTGAACGTTTATTTGTTTATATTTCTGCATAATTATAAAAGCCGTTCTTATTACTTTTCTTCGTGTTCGATTGAATGAAACAAACAAACAAACAAACAGCTGAGGTGAATATGAGAAACAATACAATGATGGTCGTTCACATATAGTAAGTGTGTTTTTGAACCGATTGTAGCTGATTGCAATTGTTGTTCTCGAAAAACCCTGTAGTTTTATTAAGTACACACATTTATTGTACAAACAAATTGACAGATTGACTATCTAATTTCGCATAAATATATATATTTCTATCGGGAAACAAATGTACACCAACTTAAATTAAGAATTTTATAGCGAGGGAAGAAACAGGAATACAAACTCAACACTTAAATTTATTTGCATTTAGTATATTTCCAATAAGATAAACAAGAGGGCAGTATAAGCTATAGATTAGGATAGTTTGTAAAATGTTTAGTTTATTTTTAATAGTTTTTTGCAGGATAGAGGAATGCAAAGAATGTTAAGGAGGGAATACAGATTACCTTAGAAATAATTTCGCAGACTTAAGAACTAATATATACTTGAATACATTCAACAAATTAATTAAAAACTCTGGAATGACTGAGGAACTGCAACTTGCTTTGAAATAATGCTTGTTAACTGGATTTCACATTGGACTTCACCTAAAATTTGACTCTCTCTCTCGTTCAGAAAATGTATCTAGAGACGTTGGTATCTTTTATCACACATTTACACATTTGTGTGGTGCTTATAAAGTAAATTCAAATGATAAATACAATACAATAATAATTATGATTTCAACAATTATCAGCAAAATTTTAATGATTAACTCTATTAAAATGAGCTAATTGAACGCACTTCATATGCTACAGTAATTCGTATCACAGTTCTTATCGTTAATTAATTGGAAAATATATCGAATATGTACAAACATGATAAATTTATAGCTAAAGCTTATATACGACTAATTCTGACTGGATATGGCTTGTCGCGCCCTGAGCACTTATAAATATATTTATTGAACATAAAAACAACAATTGCTTATCACACAAATTACATACAAATATACATACACAAACATTGATAATAAATTACTTTAACATTATAGATTATTGTTACTAGAGCCTCACTACATATGCAGTATATCGTCACTGCTGTCGACGCTCTCGTTTCGCGCTCCGCCGCGCAGGCGCTGTCTACGTCGATAATGCTGCTGATCTCCGATGCTCTCCTCCAGATCCAGATTCTCCACACGCAATTGTCGCTGCGGTTTCGGCGAGTACTTGGTGTTGTTGAAGTTCCGCATTCCATATAACATTTCATCTCTGTAGAATCGTGTTGACGTACACGCCGATACATATGTACGAGTATATACCAAGTTCGTGACAAATTCGTGGATATGGCAGACAGGATGGAGTTATAGGGATCAATTACAATAGTTAAGCACAATTTCATTTGTTTCATATATTCGCAACGATATCGATTTAAATTAATGTAAATATGCAAACGGGGGGATAGAAGAGGAGAGATAGAAATGTACATAGTATATATATATATTTTGGGATTTACTCAATATCGTTTACTTAATGTTCTTAATTGGTTTCAAAATGATTTTTGCTAAATAAATGATCATAACTCGGATTGGATAGAAATAACAACAATTAGCTATAATGTAAGTATGTATTGTTTTCAAATTTGGTCATCTATTTGGAAATTGAATTGTGTTTGTTTCTTTCAATGCATTTCAATACAACTGCTAAACGAAATCAACTTTTAATTACAGTGTGGCTAAATGAGATATTATATAATAGATAAGAGTCGAGTGTGCATGTTGCATGTTGTTTCTCCACGTGTATTATACAGTTTACTATATCTGTACTGTTTGGCATTCGATTTGTGTGTTTTATAGTATCTAGTTTAGGTTACAATCTCTCTTAAACCTAGGATGCATGGTACTTTAGTTTAACTCTACACTGAGAGCGAAACACACATGGAAATTACTGAACAGTATTTTACTAAGTATTCATTCGCCAGTCAGGCTTTCGTTTACAATGTTTTGTCAGACAGCTACGGTAATGTATGAGAAGCCATTGTTCTGTACAGACCGACTGAGAAACAGCTGGGCAAACACCAGAATACACCTTAATTGTATATGTAAATTGAAAAAGGCACATAAGATAAGAACCAAGTTATTTGTTTAAGGTTATCATGGAGCCGGATACTTAGCTATATTTCCTATGTGTATTTGCATTGGGGCCTTGTGCTGTTTTTTTTAATGTGTGTCACGTATTAGTTTTCGCATTCGGCTTATGGTGTTTCATATTTTTTTTATTGTTTATTTCAGCTGTTCTTTGTTTATGGCTCGTATGTATACCACTAGTTTTACTATTTTCAACTACAGAGTCTATGAGAGCTCGTGAATAGAAATCATGTACTAAAGCGATCACACACAATGAGAGTAAAACAAACACAATTGAAACAGTTACACAAGAAGTGACTTAGTTGGTTTATTACTAATTAACGTATTAACTAATTTAATAATTATGGTGATTAAGAATGGTGTGCTTAATGATCTAATAACAAATGCCTACGTAAGTGTGTGCAAAACAATTACAAAACAAGGAATGCCAAGAAAAGAGAGATCGCACAAATCGAAGACGAAAATTTAAATTCAAATCATTTTGTGCGCTCTCTCCAAAAACTAAATTAAAGAAACGCTTAAATTACTGAAAACAATGCGCAGCAACAATTCAAATTGAAAATGTAGCAGTAATAGAGTTAATAAATGCCAATAGTCGACCAATTCAAAGAAATAATGCAAATACATAGGCAGAGTCAGTATAGTCAGTTCCTTCTGACTTTTTGTTTTGGGTTTCCTATCTACTACGTTTTTGTCTCGACTTTATGCAATTGCAATACTTACGAAGAACGTGACTCTTCCATCACTTGAGAGGGATCATGCCGTTGTATTTCCGATTCCCGCACAGCATCCGTGAGGGTCTTGAATACCGTGTTATGTACACTGCACAAGATGAGATCGAAGAGAGTAGAAAGATTAAAAAATAAGCATATTGCAAAAGATAGTTATGTCAAAGTTATAGTTGACATACAGCTTGCATAGCACATCGATTAGCAGACTGGTGATGGGCACCAATACCAGACCCAACCAAAAGATCGGCGTCGAAAGCAGTTGTATGTCCATGCCGACAAAATTGGCGGCAAAATAAAACGTTGGCCAGAAGTGACTGTAGATGAGAACAAAGATAAACCAAAGGCCGATAGATCCCCAAATGGCCGCATGTGTTAACCAGGTCCAGGAACTTGTGATGAGGCCGGCCTTCAAGCAGACCGTGACGACAACGTACTGCAAAACAAAAACAAAAAGTAATAAATATATATATATATACCATATTCAAATCCAGTCCTGGGCTCACCGTGTACACCATGTTGCCCAGCAGCAAATAGTCGCTTGTCTTGCCGTCTCCCCAGATGGCTTCTGAGTGGAATAGCATCATGGGCATCCAGAAGAGAAATACCGAATGGAGCAATGCATTGAGTATCCATATCCAAAATACTTTAACATTGAAAAGTTTAGAACTCTGCGATGCTTTATATAGCTGCGGATATCGCAGCATTGTGTCCGCTGTACAGAATTTCTCGAAAAGACCGATGGCAAATGGTGGCATCGCAGTAAAGAGCACGTTATACAATCCGATTGTCCAGCGCTCGAACAGAATTTGTCCCGACCAGCCCGAGTAGACGGCGAACCAGAGTTCAATGACATACAAGCAAACATTCTTATAGAAGCTATAGAGAATTAGCTTGCTAATACGCGCATAATTCCAGGCGCCGTGTACCAGCAGCAGTCGACGCAGGTAACGAAACTGAGCAATCGAATAGTCCGAGGCGCAGGCAGCCTGCAAACCCTCGACACCGGATATGCCGATGCCCACATTTGCCTTCTGTATCATGGCCACATCGTTGGCCCCATCGCCAATGGCCAGCGTAACGGCCTTTGTATTTTGTGTTACCATATCGACCACTTCGGCTTTTTGTATTGGCGAGACGCGACAGCAGATAACCACGCGCGATTTCAAACACAGTTCCTGGAAATCTCCACGCAAGTCACAGGTTAACGCGTACTTCAGTGTCTTACCATCGATGACCAAGGCCACGTTCGCATCCTTGGCCGTTGAGCTCTTGAAGTCATTAATATGCTGTAGTATGACATCGCGAGTGGCCTAAAAATAAAGTTCAGATATCAGAAATATATATACATATATATAACGACTTATTTAGTTACATCCAAGCTCTCCTCGTTGAGTATAATGATGACCATGGAGTGCTTTATCAGCTTGCATGAGTATCCAATGTTGATTGCCGTCTCCTGCTTGTCCCCCGTCAGCACCCAAACGTAAATGCCCGCATCGAGCAGCGCCTGTATGGTATCCGGTACTCCATCCTGCAGTCGATCCTCAATTGCTGTCGCTCCCAACAGTGTTAGATTCATTTCAATCAGATTTGCCGCATCATCCATTTTACTTTCGCGTCGATGCAGTGCCATCGATGCCTTATTGAATGTCTTGTTCCATTCTTCATATACCTCCTCATTGATTTCGGCCTCAGCCAGACACAGTGTACGCAAACCATCTGATGCAAATTCCTCTAAATGCTGCAACGTAGCATCCCGATACTGCTGATTCTTTTGCGCGAGCCTTTCGTAAACTACCGAATCGGCGCCTTTCATAAACAGCTTGATCTTTCCCTCCGGTGTGCGCACTATGAGAGACATACGTTTCCGGCTTGAGGTAAACTCAATAACATTTAGTACTTGATAACGTTTGCGCTCTCCCAATGCATTGATCTCAACATATTCGGGTGTACGTGTATCGAATACGTAACCAAATTTCCGAGCACCATCCACCAGAGCACGTTCATCCGGACTGGCTGCATGATAAATTATTTCACCATTCTCCTTCCGCTCCGGTATCACAGTATGGCACACGGACAACAGCACCAAGAACTCCTCGATGGCACGCGCATTTTCATGATTACGCAATATATTCTGCACCAACTCCGATTCCTCTGGCGTTCGTTTCGGGTCATAGATAGCGCCAGCGATTGAACATTTCTTAAAGACCATCACATTGCGTGTCAGTGTGCCAGTCTTGTCCGAGAACACATACTTGACCAGGCCGAGTTCTTCGTTTAAATTCGATGTTCTAGCACTCGCTGGCGTATTCGATTCCTCGTGATACATCTCGATGTCATAGTTAATGAATATGGCCTGCAGAAATCTGACTAGTTCCAGTGTGACTTGTAAGGATATCGGTATCAGATTGTTATATAGAATGAAGAACGTCAACAGGTTGTAGCCCAGGCTCATGCTCTTGAAATCACCAATGCCCAAATACCAATCTGTCGTGGAATGTCGCTGGGTCCAGAACAAATTGCATAGTCCGCTGGTTATGCATAGTGTGATCAACATCATAAACAGCATCAAGATCTGTGTGTTTGTCAGTTTATCCACCGTCGAACGCTTGAGCGGTGCTGCCGTTGAGTTCTTCATCAGCTTTGTCTCGTGTCCCGTGTAGATGACAACACCAAAGATCCACGCAGTGTTGCGCAACATGGCACCACGCTGCAGTACCTGATCGCTGCCCAAGCCAACGGGACTGTAAACGATCGATTAATATTTGATTTTGAGATAGTTGAAGCTGTACTTACGGCATGTTGGTTTCCTTCAGCACACCATTGAACTCGTATAGCAATCTGTTCGGTAATTCACACTCGATCGTGCCATCGAATTGCATCAAGTCTTTTGTTTCCAACAGTGTGGCTGTGGATTGCACGCCCTGCCTGATCTTAAGATTCGTCTCTCCATCCAAATTCGCTGTCTCAATGAAACACATCGCCTGCGGCTCACTGTGAATTAGCAAAGTTGCAATTAATTTTCGATAACTGTGTTGTGTTCCTCGCCAAACTCACCTCGATGACAGCAGTACTAAATCAGCGGGAAAGAAATCATCGATAGTCACTTTGGTAATGTCGCCAACTGTCAGATCGCACCAACGCACAGTGGTCCACGTGCCGTTTTCCAGTCGTTCGATCGGTCGATCATTGATCTCATTATCGGCACGATGACGTTTCTATTTAGTAAAAATAAGAGAAGAAAGAATAGTGTGAAAATTGCTCTAATAAAAAGAAGTATTTAAATATTTCCTCGATTTATCTGCACTCACAATATCCTCAATGATCTCCTTGATGGCGCTGACCGTAAGTATGAAGATGAGTGGCACCAGTGTTGTGTAGCGACCCGTTGGGGATACATCCGGAATTTGTTGTAGTAATGCAATAAGTAAGAAAAAGCAATTGGAATATCGTCTGAATTGCTCAAAGAGGAACGCCGGTAAAAAGCTGATAACACTGTAAGTAGAGAGACAGAGATAAACAAAGAGAGGGATGTAGTAAATTGCAACAGATGTTACGGATGTTGCCCTTCTGGTCTTATCTTATCTTTCTTTCTCACACTCTGAATAGATCAAATGGCAATAACGTCATTTGGTGAGATTACACAGTCAACTGTGTGATGCGTTAACTCACCTATATTTAGCTGTGGATATACGGTTATTACAATAAGTTGAGGTCTGTGGCCCGTTTAATGTGATGATCCTCTTCTCCGTGTCATCCCTATCGAAGTCGTCAGCTTGATGCTGCTCATCTTCATCTAGTAAAGAAATAAAAATTTATTATGAGATAAAATATTGCAGACTTTACAAGAGGAAACATCTTAAATTACGGAAGGCAAATTAAAAGAAAATGATAAAAATACATTAATATTTCATTTTTTTTATTAATTTTTTTCGTATTTGGCGAGAAAGAAATTAATAGCTACAGGTTTTCCCAGAGCGTACTTTTTAGCAAATGTTTTGATATTGAAATGAGTCCGGCCATCGAGCGTTTTGTCATTCAAATAGGTTTCATCAAAATCCAGTTGACAGTGCTGCTTGAAGACCACAAATATATAGCGATGATATCCCGTATTCGGTTCCGGATGACTTCCAACGTAGGCAACAATCTGATCGCCCCGAACGATGTCACAACCTGGTACATTACCAATCAACCAGTGCAAAAATTGACCTTCTGTCGGTGATTTCCGACTGGGTGTATCGGGATCGATCATAAGCATCGTATACAACTTGTTCGGATATGACAACCATCTTACACTCGGAGCAATACGCACTTCGTATGGAGTTAAAATACAGGCAGGTTTAACCGAAACCTGGCAGACATAATGCGTAGTGATGACAATTTCAGGAGGACAGTCCACAATCTCGGGTATGATACCATTCTCCTTTAGAGATTTATCCAATTCCTTGACTAGATCGGGCACAGGACACGTCAAGAACATTTCAAATTTTCATTGGCATTCAAAATTGTTTTTTTTTCTTGACTTTTTTTTTTTTTTTTTTGAATTTTTAATAGTTCAAACACGGATATATTGATCTGATTAGTTTCAAATTCGAATAATTATGACTTATTTCTATTCTCATATTTTGTAAGCACACAAAAAGCGTCTATATATTTGTATATATGTTTTGCATAACGTTTAACGATTAACCACAACTTGAATATATGTATATTGTATATATATGATTATCTGTAAGTTTGCTTCACAAGAATTTTAAATAGGAATATTTTGTATAGTTAGTAGACTGTTTTGCATATTAAAAGGTTTCCGTTTGAGGTTTTTAGTTTGAGGTTTCCGTTTTCGAGTTAAAGTTTACAGAGTATTGTCGACAGATTACGATATTTTAGATTACTGCGAAGCAATTTTTTTTTTTTGATTTTTTCCTCTAAAACTTACGCCGGCAGCGTATGCGCAACGCCGTATAGATATTGCCCAGCATCACGAGGTTTATGCGACGCCACTGTCCACGCGTGGGGGCTCTGTCTCGCGCCTCTAGGCGTTGACCACAAAAGTAGCTGTAATGATGATGATGCGATCCGTGTGTGTAGCTAACTCGCTCTCTGGTAACCGTCTCAGCTGAATCGGTATCACTCTCAGTGTAGTCGTCGTCGTCGTCGTCGTAGTAGTCGACCCCCTCTTCCTCCCCAGGACTCTGGTCGTCCTCTTCGTCGCCCCGATCTGCTTTAGAGTGGTGCACTTCGTCCTTGGTTTCCTTTTTGTGCTCCTTGTCGTGCTTCTTATCGTGCTTGGCGTCGTGTTCCTTGTGATGCTTCTCTTCGTGCCTTGATTCTTGCTTCGATACGTGCTTCGATACGTGCTTCGATTCGTGCTTCGATTCGTGCTCCTTGTGGTGCCTCTGTTCGTGCCTCTTATCGTGCCTCTCGTTGTGCTTCACTTCGTGCTTCTTGTCGCGTTTCTCTTCGTGTTTCTTCTCACGCTTCCTGTCGTGCTTCTCAACGTACTTCTCTTCGTGTCTCTTCTCGCGCTTCTTGTCGTGCTTCTCTATGTTCCTCTCTACGTGCCTCTCTTCGTGCTTCTCTTCGTGCTTCTCTTCGTGCTTCTCTTCGTGCTTCTCTAGGTGCCTCTCTCCGTGCCCCTCTCTGTGCCTCTCTTCCTGTCCCTCTTCCTGTCTCTCTTCCTGCTTTTCTTCGGGCTCCTCGTCCTGTTCCTTGTCGTTAAGCTCGTTCGCGAATCGCACCTTCTTCAATATCCTTCTCTCTGTCTGAACACCCCTGCTCTTCCTGGCCAAATTCTCCTTTACAGTCCCCTCCAGGTTGATGCGATTCTGTGGCAGCAGCTCACAAACACACTTAAACAATGGTGCAACGAGCCACAAGTGGGCGTGACTGGGGGCGTATGAGCTGCTATTCAGGCGTCTGCGCACTCAGTTCCATGCACATTGAGCTGGAGCTCGTGGGATTTGCTCAACTTTGACATTTTGCATGGCTTTCGACAGTTGCACTATGTAGGACATCCTGTTGGTGATGGTATACACACACACTAATACAAAAAAGTAGCTCGTATATGTGTTTCAAGCTTAAAATCTAACCCTTTATTTGTTTTTTATGTTCTTCAAGAAACACTTTTGAGCCAAAGTAGTCCGCAGAGTTTGCACTACTTTCGTATTATCGATTTGTCACCGACACAACTGCGACTTGCAACGCTTTCGCTTTGCAACTTAGGGAATTCGTCACACTTTGAAAATATATTTAACTTTGTTTTACATATATGTATATATCAAGATGTGTCTGCAATTTGCAAGAAGATTTTAGAAAATGCAATTCAAGGATTTTTTTGCACTTTGCACTTTGACACTTTCATTTGCAATGCGCCTGCAGTGCGGAGTGTGTGTTCTGCTCACTTGCAGTTTAAATTCGCGACTGACAACGATGGGGAAATCATCGTGTCGAAGGATTGCGCAGAAGAACTCACGGAGAGGGGAACCAAAAAAGGTGCAAACAGCCATTGAATTGATTCCCAGGGTCGTCAGATTTCGTGTGCCCCGAACGGCCACACGATGCAGCAGCAGAATCCTTGTAGCTATAAATAAATTCATTTATAGCTGCATTTGTGTTTATGTATTTGTGTGGAATGTGCGTCAGCTTTATCAACTGTTGACTATATGCCAAGTAACGGCGAATCCCGGGAGAGCGCTTACGTTGTAGAGTGCATGCCCGGGCTTGACGCCAGCAGGGACCAATTTGGTGTAAAAGCATTTGACAAGAAACAAACACGAATACACAGTCGAGGGTACTCAACTCCGATATACCCGCTAACACATTTTGTGTTGCATACTTTGCAGAACTGTTTGGAAATTAGTATCTCTTAAAATTATTTCTTAAATAACTTCTATGTTAATTAACCGATCGCAACCAAATTTTAAGAAATACTTTGGTTGTTATTGATAGTTGTTATCTTTACTAAAAATGAACGGTACTGCATTAAAATTAAGCTTGGTATTGGGTTTTAAAGATTTAGGGGTTAGAATTCTAAAACAAACTTGATCTGTGTGCACTAATTACACATATTGACACCAAATTTGGTAGCTCTATCTATTACATACTCTGAGAGCTAGGTTTTGAGCGGACAAAGAATTGGAAATAAGTTATAATAGCCTTCTACCCTATGCGTGGCGAGTATAACAAGAGTGTAGAATTGAAAATACTTTAGGAACCTATATAATATACAAAAATATCATTAGTTTTACTTGCTAAGCTAGTTTGCACTTTCAAACAGCTTTCAGCTGTTCTTCTGACTTTCTGAAATACGTTCAATTTAGTACATAAGTTATAAGACATAAATATAAGATACGAGGGTCGTTTGATAAGTCCGTGACTTTTTGTATTTGCCGCGCACCTGCTCTAAATACAACACTGCTCCTGTCAGCAGTTATCGATTAACAGCTGACTGTAAAATTTTGAGAAAGCTGCGTTTTTTGGTTTGCGTTTTATAGGCATTGAAAGCAGACGATCTCGTGAATTTTAACGAAAATGGAAAAAAGTGAATTTCGTGTCAGCATGGCAAAATTTCATAAATTGGGCTACGAACTGCTACCCCATCCAGCATATTCTCCAGATTTAGCCCCCTGTGACTATTTTTTGTTTCCAAACATGAAGAAATGGCTCGGCGGTAAGAGATTCGGGTCATCACAGAAACAAACGACTATTTTCAGGGCCTTGAGAAAACCTATTATTTGGAAGGAATAAAAAAATTGGAAAAACGCTGGACTAAATGTATAGAGCTAAAAGGATATTATGTTGAGAAATAAAACGCTTCTTTGACGAAAAAAATATATTTTATTCAAAAAGTCACGGACTTATCAAACGACCCTCGTATATACCCTAGTATATTCTAATTAATCTCTCTATGTACTTTCATTAAATTGAACAAATAGATATTTAAAATAACTTATGTTTTAAGATGTATGTAAATAACTGAAAAGTAAAAATTAGTTAATAAAATATGTATAGTATGGATAGACACCTTCGCACTCCATTTTGCTGGAAATTTTGGATCTAATTTTTCGCTTCGCTGCACTTAGCCAACTCTCCTTGGGCTTCGACTGTTTTTGACGCGCATTGGGATTCTCTGGTTTGCTGGACTGGGATTCATTATCCTCCGAAGCTGATGCTGTAGCATCGCCTGGCTTGCGGGTGTTGTTGCCCTCATCGGGGGCAAATTGTGTGGGTCCCGTTGTGGCCGTGTGTCGCAAAGCTTCGCCCCTTAGCCGCCGCATACAATCCTGGCACCACAAATAAAACCGTTCGCCAACATTGGGTCTGTTGAATGCGTTAATGGGGAGAGGGGCGGGACTAATGTCGGTACGGAGATTCGCAGGTGCAACCACTTGTTGTTGCTGTTGTTCTGCAGCTTGTCGATTGCGAATCGTCTTTTCGGGAGCTGAACCATTGTGATTGCTTTTTCCATTCGTATTTCGCGAGTTATTATTGTTCTTATTGGGATCTGCCATGTTGGCATGATTCCTCAACGTTTATTTCTAAGTTATTTTGCACACTTTTTAACAGTTTCAAATTTTGACTTTTGTACTTTCGATTTGATCTCTCACTGTCATTCTGAGTGGCCTTTCGGGGCAACCTTTTGATTCGGTGTGATTGCTGCGTTGTCGTACGACACAACTAATTATTCACACGTTCACACACAAGCTACAATATATTCAATTCTGAGTTGCTGCTTATTGATTTTCAATATTTCCCAAGAGAGACCCAAACAAATTCCAAAGAAAATTCATTACAAGAAAAAAACAAGTCATCGACCTGTGTTCATTATAAAAGCGGAAATCAACAGAAACCATAACCACATATGCCGGTACCAGCACCAGCACTAGAACCTCCTACTACCCCCTTGTGGCACCATAAAAGCTATTGTCAGGTTGTCTACTCAAATCATAAGCAAACACTTCCATTCGCGTGTCACCTGAAAAACAGGATGAAGGCAAGGGTGTGTGTGGCAAGTTGTATGTGTGGCATGGTATGTGTTTGTGTTTGTGTGTCTGTGGCGTGTTTGCGCTTGTGGCCAAGTAAACAGCCGCACTTAAGGGTAATTAGGACCTTTGACTAGGCGAACAGCCACAGCGAATTGAATTTCGCGAATCGGGGAACTGCAATCGTAAAAGCTAAAGCAAAAAAGCTAATGTCAAGGCAAGAGTTAAAACAGATTTCGCTACGAGATTATTAGAGTACCCAATAAGCAAAGTTAAATTTACGACTGCCACTATATGATCGCGTATAATAAGTAGTTTTCGCTTAAAGCATGCAATATTGGTCGACTAATGGGGAATTTAGAAGAACTTAAAGCCATTCAAGGTTGTATTAAACAAATGGGTGTGTTCTAAATAAAGACAATAAATAAATAAGTCTCATTTCCAATTCACTTTAACTCAGCACGTGCTTTAGAATGCATGAGAATTGCCTTGTCCATCAAATTCGCTAACGAAGCTAGTAAACGAGGCAAACTGGAAGGAAATTGAAGAACTAAATTACAGGGAATACATCAATAGCAAAGTAAATGGACTGCATGGAAGGTCAGGCAGGGGGAGTCGGTCGTGTGTACACACAGTGTCTCCCCACTGTGCCGCCAAATTGATCATAAATATTAATAAAGAGCACCCAACGTGAGGCGGAACGTGGTCAATTCTGGTAATTACAGATGACATTAGTTGCCCCACATTAAAATAAACTACAAACCCACAACACAAACACACAGACACACACGCACATGCAAGCACGCATAGGCACGCATCAGTAGGGTATTCGTAGCGTCCCAGATACCCTACAACCATGGAGTCTAGGTAAATAAACAGGCCAAGCGTACTATAAATGCCAAATAAATTGCTGTCTTCTTTTTATTTTGATTCTATAAATACACACATAAAATAATATGCACATCTAGTACACATATAAATACATATACACATGCATATGTTCACCACATGTATGTACATTGTATATTTTGGACACTTTCCAAGCAATTTTACTTTCACATTTTGCGATTCTAGTCAAGCGTCGAAAGTCGCAAATTGAAATTGAAAGCGTATGTTACAAGTCAGAGATATGGAGAACAAAAGCACAACAGGTTCTCAGCTACTTTACAGATGATCGTAAGTTGTTAACTTGACTCATTTGGCAGTAAGTATATATGCGATATATCGTACGTACTTGAACAGTCATGACTTACGCAAACACAGCGAGAGAAAATAACAACAATGGGAAATACAAATATATTCGTACAATATCCGCTGGAACGCTCGATATAAGCAAACACAAACATATACATATATATATATATATATGTATATACCTCAGCTATATACTGAAAAACCTATATCGTTGCAATTTATGGCTAACCCATTACAGTTTTAAGGTTCTCCATATGCGGGCAAGTAAAATTACACATACGATTCGTGCCTTCTTGGTCACACTTTGTACACACACTGACTCATGTGTCTGTTGTGTGTGTGTAGGTGTGTGTGCACACAATATGTCAATTATATTGTCAGTGTGAAATGTACTGTGCTGCAAGGTCCAGCAGCAGCAACAGCAGCTTGCCACACATTGTCGTTCAGTTATTGTGAAAACCCAATCAATATGAGAATTATTGACAGTCAAAGAATAATTGGCTCGTACTACTGCGACGTCCAATGCGGACGATGTCAACGAGTTGAATTTCCTCGATATAATTAGATGGTCACTTATAAATTTATGAACTAACAGTGTGCAACAAAGTTCTCTGAAAGTTACAAATATTTACTGTGAAAGTTTATAAAAAGTTTCAATAAACAAACAGAGCAAGAAGTGACCCACAAATGTCACGGTGTTTCATCAACACATATACGTTTTCTTTATTGCTCAATCTAGCGTAACCTGTAGTCGATCATTATAATATACGAGTATGTATGTATATATTCAGTGCTATTTGGATGGTGACGTCTTGGGCATAGCGTATTTGAACTATTTATATAATATAAAACTAAACAATATGCGACGACGTACTAACCGAAAAAACAAATATATATGCGTGTTTGTATGTATTAGGTATATATGAATGTAGGTATGAATCAGATTATAGCCTATTGAAAGCAAAAGTGAAAACAACAAAAACAAACACGTGCATTCAATATGTTCGAAGGTACAAACTGTAAACAGTCATTAGAACAATGAAAGGGTTTATACTATGATTCTTCGTCTGAAAACAGTAAATTATTAAACAGAAAGGAGCAATACGTTTAGCTTTAAACAAGCATTTGGTTTTTAGAGATTATACTAACAACTTAGCGGAGAGTTTATAAATGAGTCAATAAATTCAACAAGCTAAACATTTTAAACATGGAAGCTGTTGCTGACTCACTTAAATGTTAGTCACAGATTGGTTTAAACTGAATATACGAGGTATATTTAGCTTCTTAGCTTATCTCAATGATGCCAAAACTTAACATATTTAAGTAGAACAAAGCAGAATATAAAGCGGAACTATCAAGGCCGATAGTCCCTATATCGGCGGAGCACGAAATCCAAAAACTGTACAAAAAACAAACCCACTTTACACTTCTGTCTGTCCCTTTATAAAGTATCGCAGCCAAATTTAAATTATTTATAATTTTATAGTAAAGGTCGCAGACCTTATTATACATTTTGAAAGAGCTAACAAAACGATGACGTTATGTCTGTTTGTATTGCCAGAAAACAATATAGTGAATATTTTGCAATTGGGACGCAACCGATTTATAAATAAACATATAATAAACAAATGGCTAAATACGACATTTAGGAAATCTATTGTTTGGCTTGCGATATACACAAAGATGAATAGGGTATTATAAATGGTTAATTACTGCCGGGCACATGATTTGATGTAAAACAGTGACGCACCCAGTGAGGGGGGCAAGGCAATTCACAGAAATCCCCTACGGTTTCTATTCTACGTACGACACTGTGTTTGTTAATTAACAGCAAATATAATACACATAGCGAAATGATTTCGCCGAATTTTTACCTTCCGTACGTAATTTGTGTTTATTTTCAGCACAATAAAGATTCAACATACTACACGATTACTACAGAATTGAGTGATTTCTATTGAGACGAAGAAAGCGACCTTTTAAACGTGATAAATCATGAAATGAGACTGAAACAGTGCAACGACAAATTTTTGTTTTATCTGAAAATCAAAAGAGAGAGCCCCTAAAAACCGCACATAAAATGCGGGGGGAGGACGTTTGATTTAAAACAGAACCCACAAAATGAAACATGCAGAAACTAGTTTGAACAACATTTGTGTGCAGAGCGAGAGAGAGAGAGAGAGAGGGCGACGAAGAGGGCATTAGAGAAACCGTAATTACAATAATAGTGCAACAATGGCAATGAAATAAACAGCGAGAAATGCAAACACAATAAAATAGGGAAACATTGTTATTGTTTCGCATGCCGTTGACAACTGAGAACGAACTTGAGAGAGCGTCAGATGAAGAAGAAGAAGCAGAGGCAGAGAGACTGAGAGTGTGTGAGAGCGCGTGTGTGGGTATAATATCTTAATAGAGAAGGCGCCAATACACCACACACAATCAAATCACGTATGTATGTATTATGCGAGTTTGTATATGCATTAACACTGGTCATGGTTTCCATTTATCAAACTTGCCACACACAAACATATGTACAACGTGGCGTATGTGTGATTCGCGTACAACTGCAACTTGTTTGGCCAAAAACAACATCAGCAACATCGAGTAAATCAACATATTCTTGGTAAAAGTCGAATATGTTTTCAGCACTTGA
This sequence comes from Zaprionus indianus, assembly GCA_018904595.1. Classification (NCBI taxonomy): domain Eukaryota; kingdom Metazoa; phylum Arthropoda; class Insecta; order Diptera; family Drosophilidae; genus Zaprionus; species Zaprionus indianus. Next base: position 3,042,859 of record JAEIHA010000152.1, read on the forward strand.
ATTAAAGGTCGTACGCGTGCCCCGTTATTTCCATAAACTTGAAAGCGAAATTCTAATTTCACTTGATGCGGATATACTTGAAGTCATTGTTCCGTAAAATAATTGAACGCTTTCCAAACAGTTGCTCCACTACGCAGACATTTACATAGGTATTATGTTCCACATCGGTAAAACGCAAAAAAAAATTCCGAGTGGGAGCCCCAAAGCGAGCTGACAACTACGCGCGCGCGTGTTTGGCAAGCAACTGTGGACCTGATACTCACCTGTAACTGTGTGCGGAAACAGAGAGAGAGAGAGAGAGAACTGGATAAACATATGTGAAAAGTGCCAAAGCAACGCAGATTTCACCACTCTGTAAAGGCGCAAAAACGACTATATTTTGAATAATACAATAACGTTAGATCGCTTGCACAATCAATTTTGCATTTCCTATCAAACAATTATACATTTAAAATTATCATAAATCTGCATATTTTTAAAAATATCCTAAAATTACCTTAAAAACAAAAAATAGCCAAACAAAAATGCCAACTGCTGTTGTGCAGCACTGATTTCTGTTATTGCTATGTTAAAATAGAAAAGTGGTGAGTTTGCTCTGTCTGTTACTCACCATCTCACTCTGTTTCTGTTACACTATTATTTTCATTCATTGTTTACATTTGTTTTGCAGTTTCTCATATTAAGTATGATTGCTATTTCCAAATACTCGGCTTAACAAAATAAATTCATATTTAAATAATCATAACAGAATGGTGCAGCAAAAAGTTCAAGTGCCGCCCCCGGGTGGACTCGAACCACCAACCTTTCGGTTAACAGCCGAACGCGCTAACCGATTGCGCCACGGAGGCACTTGTTGAGCTGCCGACCAAAACATTATTTTCCAAATGGAGAACTAACAACAGTACCACTCCCCTTTTTTAAAGGACTAAGCCCAAAACTGAGCCCTAACTAACTAACCCAAAAAATCCTAAATTGTTTATATAAACTTATTTGCCTTGGTTAAACACATGTAAGTCAGTTGAAAAATGTATAAGCTATACTCCAAAAAATGCTTTTAAGGATATAAAATAAATATGATATAAATATAATTTTAATAAAAATAAGTCTAAAAAAAAAAAAAAAATAAAAAAAATAAAAAAAGATTTGTCAGAAGTGGGATTCGAACCCACGCCCTCAGAGAGGACCAGAACGCTCATACACCCCTGTTCGAGAGGCAAGATTTGACATCTTGAGTCTGGCGCCTTAGACCGCTCGGCCATCCTGACACTTGTTTGATGCGTGTCACAATTGCAACTTCTATGAATGAGAATGTTAGAACATCAACGAAAACGTTTTACACCACAACTAAAGGGGTTGTTTTTTGTACATTGGAAATTTGTAAGGCAGCAAGAAGCGTATTATCACGCGTAGACCTCATTTCACAATATCAAGGCAACCTTTTTTTTTCTCACAAAGTTAAAATATTTACATTTAAAGTTATTTGTAAAATTTATAAAAAAAAAAACCTGAATGGAAAGCATTCAGAGAATAAGAAGTGCAAACAAAGGTCATAAGAACGTTTATTTATTCAGCTGCCTCGGCAATTTATTTGCTTTTCTGCTTACATGGCAACTTTGTCAGCTCACACACAACGGCCCATTAGCTCAGTTGGTTAGAGCGTCGTGCTAATAACGCGAAGGTCGCGGGTTCGATCCCCTCATGGGCCAAGATAAATTTTTTTTTTTTTTTTTTTTTTTTCCTTTTAATTGCTGACCCCTTTAATCAATGTCCGTTCTACGAAATGGTTCTGTTGGCGTGTAAACAGTATCCTACTGTTCGTACGTACATGCACACGTGTGTGGGAAGAATGAGTCGACGCCTCTTTGTTAATCGTGTGATAGTTTTCATTGATTTTTAAAGCAATGACCAAGCCTAGCGGGAAATCAGCCCCAGCGATTAGTTAACTTACTTACTTAGCATTATCTAAAAAGATATTAACGAACGAACACACGGAAACATTTAGCCTAAAAAGCTTTTTGCAATGACTGAAAAATGTCATGTGGCATGACTTCCATGCCGAGCACGTTAGGATATCAAGAGTCGTTTCACCTTAAACCCTCCACGCCCCCCTGTGATGATGATGATGTCATGAGTAAGAAGTAAAAAGAAATCCAAGCAAGTACGTAATAACTCGCTGAGACATTGATGATCTCAGTGGTAGTCCCTTTATTAGAACGCAAGGACAATTAAGCCTTAATCTAAGCTGATTGGGCTAAAAGGTTTTGCTAATTCTTGGATAGATGATATCTAAACAAAGATTACTTTGCTAGATTCAGTTATTTTAACTAAATCAAAGTTAGCACTGCCCTTGCCATTATATACTTAGTAAGGAGGAGTTTGAATAACATATATGTTCTATATTTTTATATAAACCAAAACTATAAACTATGGATGCCACTAAGGTAAAACTGCAGACGATTCTCCGTGATAATAAAAAAGACGATGAACAGAAGCAAACAAAAAAGCGCGTGAGTTTCAAATGTTTTGTCGAGTTCTATACCTATCCGGAATATTGGAATGAGGAATTGCCAGAGACGTGTCCGCTTCCGAAAGATACTTTGGTAGATTTAACTTCATTTCTTGTATGGGTTATATTCAATATTTTTACGATATAATACCCCCTTTTAAAAAGCAGAACGAAGAGATGACAGATGGAGGGGCCAAGCTAGATGCCGAGGAGGATATCGTGAATTCTTAAATGGCTTTTTGTTTACCATTATATGACTGTGTGTCTACGTGTGTGTATGCAGTGTAGGGGGTGTGGGATGTGGGTGTATGCAGGTCTCTTGTGATTACGTCATCCACAAGTCGCCAGTCGCCGGAAGCTGAAAATGGCCTTATTTAAGTGACACATGACATTTGACATCTGAGCAGACCGTTAAAAGGGACAACGACGGAAACCGGTAAAGGTAGGGCTGAAACTGCTACTAGGCTGTAACTGCCGTTATAATATATATATGTACTGTATCTGTACAGTATGTAGTCTTATATATATTTCCTTTATCAGTTTTGTAATAAATTTCCAACTATTATGCCCAATCGAAACGATTAGATTAATTTGGGACGGGATGTTGGAATAACAAAAAAGATTTTTAATTGCATTATTTGCAATATTTACTGCAGGCAATACCCAGACACACAAGTCGGGTAAATACAGTCATTAAATCAAGCGATTAAACAGGATTGTGATAAAGATTATATGTGTCGCCCTTCACGTGGGAAAACTGTGACGCAGTTGTTACAGACAGACCTTTCTTCATTCTCCTTCATTTAATAGAAGTTTCTTAAGACCTAAAACAAATATTCTTTTAAATATGCACTTCATATATTAAGAGTTCCCAGTTTGCACTCGAAGTAAAGACACAGCTGGGACTAGCACCTGAAATCAAGGGGTGATTACATTCCGTGCCAAGTGACACCTTAGATTATTACTCTTCACGCTCAAGTGGAAGACTTAGGTGGCAATCAATTAAGCTTATGGCCAAAGGATGATTTACAGCTGCTGAAGAAACAGTCTACGCAATTGGGTTGCCAGCCGGGCAGGCCTATAAAAGACAAAATGCAGTGACTGCAAATATCATACTACGCTCAGGTGTCCAAGAGAAGACAAGAGAAGACAGCAAAATGCATTGCCAGACAATTGGAGCAGTGATTCTTCTACTGGCTGTCGCCCTATGTGCAGCAGTGCCCATTGACCTGGAGGGACGCATTGTGGGCGGATCGAAGACGACCATCAATGAACATCCCTGGCAAGTGTCCGTGCAACGTTCGGGAGTGCATTTCTGTGGCGGCAGCCTGCTTAGCTCTACAATTGTGGTAACTGCCGCGCACTGCCTGCTCAAGGTAACCGTGCCCACCTTGCGTATACGCGCTGGATCTTCCTATCGTGCTTATGGTGGCACCGTTGTGGCTGCAGCTGCTTTCAAAGTGCACGAGAACTACAACGAAGATACTAAAGAGAATGATATTGGAGTAATTCGACTCAAGTCGGCACTAAAGCTGAGCAGCAGCATCAAGACCATCGCCATGGCAAGTGCTACACCCGCGCATGGTGCAGCGGCAAGTTGCTCTGGCTGGGGTGCAACACAATTCGAGGGATACTTTGCCTCGCAGCTCTTGTACATCGATACGAAGATTGTGGCACGTTCGCAATGTGCCAGCTCCAGCTATGGATATGGTTCGCTAATCGGAGAAACTATGCTTTGTGCAGCGGCCAGCAATAAGGATGCCTGCCAGGGTGATTCCGGTGGACCCCTCGTTGTGGGCAGCAAACTAGTTGGCATCGTCTCGTTTGGCAACAATTGTGCTCAAGCCTATTATCCGGGAGTCTATGCCGATGTCGCTGTGCTGAGGAATTGGGTACTGCAGGCAATGAAGACCGTTTAAGGCACAGAGCAATCAAGATTCGTTTACCGATTGCCAATCGATTCTTCTGGCACACAATGAAAAAGATATACAATCAGCAAAGCGATTCTACTGCCGATAACTATCGATGACGGCAAGCAATTGTTAACTTTAATTTTAAACATATCATTCCTATGGCAATGAACTATATATTAATTTTTCTATGCTTTTAAAGAAGCTAAATAAAACAGAATATCATATAAAGAATACTGTTTGATGGGTAAGTGGTTGTTTCAGACTGGGGAAAAAAAGATAGCGAACGAAACATTATAATTCATAACCAAAAAGGTTTAATAGGTACAGTTTTCCCATCTCCTATCATTGAATACTTCTAAATCTAAGCAAGATTAGCCTCTTACGAACTAAATTCTCAGCCAGAATCTAAATAAAACTCTTGTAATTTACATTTGGGTTAAATTTCATAAAAATACTAATGATCAATTCATAGAAAGAAATAATTACTGAAGCTAGAAAACTGAAAAAAGATACGATTATAAATACTTATCAAGATTTTTCCTTTTTGCCCAAACATTTATGATTAAGAAAGGAAGAAAAGACTCTTCCAAGCATAAACTAGATCAATCAATGAAATTGGACAACATTCTACTGTATCCTAAACTAAAATAATAATGAAATATTTATAACAATTATTACTCAAATTCCAGTTTACGACTCATTCATCTAAGAACTCATGCAACCATGGGAAGTGAATCATGTTGCATGCTGCAAATCGAAACAACAAACTCAGTGTAAATAGAATATGATTCACATGTTTCTCCGGCCTCAGCATCATTTATTTATATATTGAACCCAAACTCTTATTCATAAATAACTAATAAATGATGATAACGGGAAAGTGAAACCACAAAACTCTAGCAAGTGAATAGAGGGACTAGAATCCCAACCATCATTAAACCCTTTTATGTGCAGCCTCCACAACTTCTCTCCCAGTAGAGTTGAATCTTTCTCTCCACTCACTCACCTTCGTATTCGGCGCGCTTGGTGCGTAGAAATGAAGTTGTCATCCGCAGACCACGCGCCGCATTCGATAGAATGGAACTCTTGGAGTCCTTGCGGTTACGCGCCACCGACTTGCGCCTGGAACTGCTGCGACGGTGATGATGATGCCGCTGCTGCTGCTGCTGACAGGTTGAGGAGAGTGTGCCAGCCACGGATTCCGACTGTGGTGTAATGGGCGTATTGGGCGTGTCGGAATCGATGAAACCGAGATTGCTGTTGGCACTATTAAGGTGTATGCTCGTCTGGCTCAGCACCGGCAACTTGCTGCCACTAAGCGAAGCCGCAAGTTGTTCGTCCAACCCATTGCTGGACTCGTGCGTAAGATGTTCCAGTGATTCAAAGTCACGATCGATGGCCGGTGGCATCGAGTGCCGGAACCAGGACTCCTGGCGATGCTGTGCCGTGCGCTGCTGTCGTCGACGTTGACTAGCATAGCTGGGAGTGGAGTTCGTCGTATTGGTCCGATTCAGTTCAATTGAAATGGTATTGCGATTGTTTATATCCTGGTTTGGCAGATTCAGACTGCCCGACTGAGGTCGTCCGTCGCCAGACATGTTGTTTGGGTGTGTATGTTGTATAAGGCACTTAAGAGAAATTCCCTTCGCGAGTCGAGACTCAATTAAGTCTATTTAATAATCAGTTTGTGTGTGTGTAGTTTAACAAGGCACCTTTTATCGAGAGTATGTGTATATAAGGCTTATGCTACATGTAGAATTGAATATATATAGTTCACAAACTTCAGTTATATAAGGTCTTTAACCTTTCTGCTGTTACTGGTGGGGCGGGGCGGATACAATACATTTTCGAATTATTTAAAAGCCTTGAACTTATTATTTTCCCTGACATGCGTTGAGAACTGTAACAACTGACAGTCCACACTCACACACACACAGAGGAAATAGCGCCCCCTTTGCGCCGCCTATGACTAATTTCAGCTTTCAACAAGCAGCTCTGCACTAAAGGGGGAACATCAAAAATTCATTCCGTTCGAACATAGTTCCCAGTTCTAGTTAAGTTGTCCTCGTCACGCATATGCAAACGAGAACGAGTACATTATCTGTATAAAAGCACAATTGTTCAATAATCTTCGAAGATAGCGTTTAACTTTATGGCTTATGTACGTGGGAATCCTTCGAATTATCGAGCTATGCCACTGATTGAATTTAGCTAAAGCGCGCCGCGCCAGCAAACTTCAGTGCCAACTGTCTGGCCAGAGTTGAAGGCGTCGGCGGGGGCGTGGAACGGATTTGCACACACATCTATTTACTTTTTCAACTTTAAGCATGTCCTTCACACACACACACACACACACACGCAGACACTTACAGAGAACGCGCGAATCATAACAAATAACAATAATAGAAAGAAAACATGGGATGCGGGGGGGATGTGATGCCTCGTTTATTTTGTTTTTCTTTTCTTTTCGCGTCTCATTTTCACTCGCATTTTCCGCGGCGCTCTTTTAAATGTGAATTGCGTCCACAACGTGCGACAGCCAAAAGCCAACTGTGGCCATTCCGCACGAGAGGACCTCGACAGCACCGGGCCTCGGCAAAGCAAGGCTCAGTCAATAATCAAAAAGGGAACTTCGGGGACAGCGCACGAAAGGGGCCGAACTGAAGGTTGGTTAGCTCTCGGTTTAGCTCTGTGTTTGCAGCAATTGAAACATGTACAAAATGTTTCATAAATACGCATTCACACGCATGCACAGACAGGCGCAGACACCATAATAGGCTAGCAGCAGTTGCAGTTGGACGACAATCGTCCAATCAAGTTGGTTGGAAAAGCAGCTCAATTTGTTTCCACGATATGTTAAGTCGATATAGAACAACGCAGCTCCTTAGACATATAGTATAAGTATATTTAGATTAATTCTATTTAGTATATGCCAAGTTAGTACTACGTCATTTCTATTCTCTCAAGCATATAGCAGACTTTAGGTCGCCTTTGAACAGCGAGGCCCATTAGCTCAGCTGGTTAGAGCGTCGTGCTAATAACGCGAAGGTCGCGGGTTCGATCCCCCCATGGGCCAACTATATATTTTTTTTATTTTTTTCCCCTCAACCTGAGAACAGACAATATTTCTATGGTTTCTTACTGTAACCACAGATAGAAAGATTAACAGTAGTTTTAGTTACACACATATAGAAAACCTTAACTAACACATATAGTGTGCACAATTGTGTTTGTTTCCAAGTCATACCTTGCACAACAATCTTATCACTGTTCTTTGTTATTGTTTTAAAAGGGGTAGTCTTAACTATGTAGACTGGGTGTTATTCATTAAAACAATTTCGAATTCTGCGTCAATTCAGAGATAGCTGTTCACAATGATTCATTTAAAAAACATTTAAATTCAATACACACATTCACATGCATAAATGAATATCAATATATCAATATTTACTTACGTGCATGCAAAAGACCGGCAAGCTCATTGCGAGAATGACGATGTCGCTGTGGTGGAGTTGGGGAATTTGCATCCTCTTGTCGCAGGTAACGTGACACCATGTGTGTGTATATTGTTTATTGTTGGTGGGAGAGAGTAGTGCAACTGGTGAATTCAATAAACACTGAACAAACGGTATATTGCGCGCAATTCGGGGCGGTTTCACAACACTTGCATTTTAATATATGGTATATGCACTTATTCATTTGCTATCTGACTTAGTAAGAACGTTTGTTCATTGTACACAATCTAATTGTACAAAAATTGATAAGCACAAACAAAACCGAAAAGTAAACACGCACACACTCTGCTTCTAATAGCGAATAAGACGCATAACAGATTGGTAAAATGTTAATTAACAGTGTGCGAAAATCAATGTTTGACAAAGACACTTAATTTTGTTTAAAAAACATAAACTACATTGAAAAAAAGTGTGCGATTAACATTGGCTGCAGATATATTCTTTAAATGCATCTAATATTGTTAAAAAACATTAGAAAAAAAATTTGATTTGAACTTAACATCTGTTAACTGATTCGATATCTTAGTTCATTAACATTCTCAGCTGTTTTTAACATTATCGATTTTTCACTGTTTTTCTTTTTCATTTACAATTTTTATGGCATTTTTTGCAAACTGCTGCAGTGTGGACCTAAAATAATAAACATTTACTTAGATATCCGCTACAGAAGCTTACTTACACACAAAAACTTTTGTTTAAATTCAACTCAGGCCAGTGCAGCAAAAACACCAATCTGGCAACGCCACACAATGAAAAGTAGTTATTTTTTAATTTTTCACCTACAATTATTGAAGGAGTATCTTTAATAAAATGAAACACAATATCTCAACTTTAAAACGAACTACAAATTTATGTATTTTATTTATATCGCATCTTGGTACAAAACTTATCTCTAAACTTTTTTTTCGAAAGCAAATTTGTACAGATTTTACATACGTACATCAATTGTACAGGACCATTTACGGGTTAATCATAATATTATTTCAATGTCCGTTCCGATTGTAAACTGAAAACGAAATTCATCACAAAGTCGGGAAATAAATAAAAGCATTTAGATAAATATTACAAGCAAACAATAATGTAGTTAGAATAGTTTAGTAAGGAGAACATAAAGATTATTTGATATGGCAAGATGGCACTCGGCGTCAGTTTTAGTTTAAGGAATTATTTCTAAGGAGCAAATGTTTACATGCGTACATACATAGATTGTTATTTATACTGTTAGTATGTGCTTATTACTATGTATTTTTCAAAAGTCATTCAATATGAACGAAGGTGTCTGGACAATAGCACCAGTTAGGATCAGTACATGTTAGGATTTTATGATATACATACTTGCATTTGTTATGATTATAATTATTTATTTTATACAGTCTTTAGAAATGCAAGTTAATGGTTTTCGTATTAAAATGGCTCGTTGCCTTGTGCGTCTTTTACAAAAGAAAATTTACAAAGAACATTAAATGAAAATGGTAACGTTAGAAACATAATTAAAAAATAGAAATACATATAAGTTAAAGTGAACCCTTCTTGCAATGATAATAATAATAATAGTGATGATGATATAGTTGTTGTGCCTGTTGCTTTCCAATCAAACCGTTTGTTATAATACATTCTCCATATTGGAACGAACATTGCGCAGAACATTGTGTGTCTTGAGTATTTGATTCTTAATGTCTTTTTCAACTTGTGCTTTAGCTTTGTTAACAAGACGCAACTTTTCATAAGTGTCTTCAAATTGTCTCTTGGTGCGTATTAATTTGCGCCTCAATTCGGCCATTTCTTGCTCTACCTTTGCACAGTCGTGAATCGGTGATGAAAATGAGGTCTGTGCACCAGCTGCAACTGCAGACGATGCAGCGGCATCTGTATCGGGAGAGAACTCTGTCAATGAATGAGAAGTTATTCTATATTCGTAGAAGAATTGCATCATGAGGAACTTACCTTCTTTAGTGGCCAGTAATTCCAAGTCTTGGCTGTTCTTTCCCACACCCAACTCGACAGTCTTCATCAATGTGCGTTGAGCACTCGATAGTTCCACGCTCATTACGCGACCCACATCGCTCTCAATGCCCAAATCTGGAGATGGATTACTTAAACGCACGGCTACTGCAGCAGAGCTAGATGGACCAGCAGTTGTCTTGCTGTTGTTACCCTGTGGTACCTCTTCGGAGGTGTAGCCAGATTGCGAGACATCACTGCCTTGTACACGGTGTGATTGCTGCTGCTGCAGCTGACGCTGCTCCTCCTGCAACGTTGCCAACTGTGTCTTCAGATCCTCCACGCGTTTTTCCAACTGCAACTTATCGTTGTACGCCTTTGTGCGCTCCATAATCGCCTTGGATGCCTGCAGAGTGCTCTCGTCCAGTTCTTTTTTGAGCGCACGAGCTGTCAGTTCATTCTCCACCAGCGTCTGCTTGAGTTCCTTCTCGTTCTCTTGATAATACTCCAGGGTACGCTGCATTTCCATTAGCAGAGCTTTGGTCTCCTCATGCTTGGTTAGTGGAACCCAGTCGCGAGCCAATGTCTCTTGTTGCTCGCGTTGCTGTTCCTCGAGACGTCGTGTCGCCTCCATCTTACACTCCAAGAGTTCCGCATGCGCCTCATTAAGATGAACAGCGTGTTCCTCCTCCATTTCTTGCATTTTCTTCTGCATGTCTTGCAGTTCCATTTCTGTGATTTGTGCATCAGCGAGCAGCGTGTTGTGGGCCAAACGTTGCTGCTCTAGTTGCTGAGTCTTCTCCTCGATGAGCTTTTGCAGCTCAACGACCTGTTTATCTTCTTGTGTGCCAATCACTTGAAGATCGGCCAATAAAGTCTGGTTTAGTGCACGCAGCTGTTCCACCTGCTGCGTGATTTCCATCACACGCAACTGCTCTTGCTTGAGGCGATTATCTGCATCGACTAGCTCACATTGTGCCGCCAATATGCGCTCATCGCGCTGTGCAATCAAGGACTCCAGCTGTGCGATACGTTCAGCTGTACGAGTGCGATCCTGCTTCAATGAATTGGCAGAGCAAGCATGTCCCTCGCTATCCGATTCACTGTGATGTTGCTCGCCACACACCAGACTGTTCGACGTGTCCTCCAGTCCAATGCGCGCCAAAGAAACCTTACGATCTGGCTCAGACCAAGCCTCCGATTCGCTCTGGTTATCAACCGGCTGCTGCGGCAAAGGCAACGAGCGTCGCTCCTTGCGCAATTGTGCATCTGATTTCATGGCCTTCGCTGTGCCAACCGCATTGATCTCCTCATGCGAATTGTACGTGCGGTTGCACTCTGCATCTGCTTCGGTATACAAGATCTCCGAGAGCTTGCTGAGTTGTATCAAACTCTGGTCGGCCAACGAAGCACCCGTAATGGACAACGTCATGTTGAGGCTCTTCGATAGGTCCAGACTGCGATCGATGGCACGACGCATTGCGTTGCGACGATCGGCGGCCAGCACACCTAACACATCCTTGTGCTTAAGCAGCGAGTTAAGGAATCCGGCCAGCTCTTCCAGACGATTTGTCAGCACGGTGCACACATCGGCACACTCAAGTCGCCACTTATTGGCACTCTCCACATCTGCCTGCATGGAGTTGAGCTCCAGGCGTAGCTTGGCAACTTCAGTTCCGTTCTCTTGCAACTCGTTAAGACGTTGCAACAGCACATCCACCTTACGTTGCAGCAACTTGTTGCGTTTGACTGACTTTATGTACTCAGCCTCCGAGAAGGATTGATCAGCAGCTCCACCACTGGCACCCGTGGAATCATCAGCAGAAGGTTCAGTAGCAGCAGTTTGGTTGCTAACCAATTTTGTCAGCCGCTCCACCTCACGATTCTTCTCCCACAGTTCTTTGTTGACAAGGTTCTGCAGGTTAGCGGTCTTCTTCTTCACATCCGCCTGCAGTTGCTTGATCATCTGATTCTGTTCGTTAATTTGCTGTTCATAGCGTTGCTTTAGACTGCGAGAAAGGTCATCAACGCAGATCTCAGTATCGCTTACCGAGTGCGGCTTTGTAGGCTTTGGTTCTTCGTTCTGCTAAAAAAAAAAAAACTCTTGTTTAGTATATTTTACCATGATAATTTAGTAACTCATTAATTTACCGTTTTTGCCTGCTGTTTATATCTGTTGATTTCCTTTTCCTGACTTGTCAGTTTCTGCATTAGCTTCTGTATAGTGCGACAGGCTTGTTCATGCACACGCTCACGTTCATTTAACTTTTCCTGCGCATCCTGCAGTTCACAGATTTTGTTGGCTAATTCGGTGCGTATTTGTTCTGGCTGGAGCTAAAAGTATAGATAGATACATATCTCATAATGAGTGCTTGTACAATCAATCTATTTAGAACTATCCCCCAAGAAGAATAAATGTCAATGAATAATTGTTAGGCTCACGTTTTCTATTTATTTAGTAACGACAAATTTATGTATAAACTACCAAAAGGATAAGATGATCTGCATTCATAAACAAAGCAAAATGAATCTGGGGTGGGGTATACAAATGAGGTTATAAGCAAATTTGAATACTTTTGCACTCGCTAATTTTTGCGCCACGCTGCGTTTCGTAGACAGCGTCAACACCATAACGAATCCTAGCGCGCCTCTGTCTGGAAACACAAAATGGCGCCTTCTAGCAGAGTACTACTTTATTCAGGATGCGAGAATTCGTCAATTTGTTTGTGGGGGATAGCACCAAAGATATAGCAGTTGACAGAGTCCAGCGAACGGCAGCAGGGAATAATTGTGAAAAGCTGTGCTTGGCGCGGCAACAGATAATGGAAAGCTCGGATCTCTGCAATACTGTGGGGCAACAATGGGTTAACACAGGTTCAAAACAATTTGGAAATGTGTCAAGAACATTTCTTAGAATATTATATGAAATCTAGCGAAGGTCTGCAAACTGGCTTAAATGATTTTATTTATTGAACATCCAAAAAGAAAAAAACACATTAACAAAACAAAAAACCTTTGAAAACTAAGAGAAATTTTAGAAATTAAGAAATATTTTCAAAAAGTCTTCAAGTGAAATCGTGAACTGAATCGAAATTACATTTTTCTCCAGTTTGCAGACCCTTGCTGATTCAATCAACTCAATTCTCAACTTATGCTTCACCTCTGACGTGGAAAATGTAAATTTCTTGTTGGGCCTAAAGCATGGGAAACCATGGCGGTCCAGGCAAAAAGAGCAATTAGAACTTAGAAGGGATTCTGACTGTGAGCAGTTATTTGGATTGCGATGAAGTTCCAGAACTTTAGCAATAGGCAATGGATGAGGAAATGCGAAACGATCTACCATCAAGGTGCTGTTATCCTCACTTTGCAATTGTTTGATTAAATCTTCAGAGAGGGGTTTGCTTAGCACATTCTCGTACTTGATCAATTGTACAACGACACTTCTTTGGGAGTGTTCCTTTTCTTTTCCCAAATTCAAGTTCTTTACGCGGGCAGGTGAAGAGCCAAATAGAAACGCGACAAAAGTCGTTAGGTGAAACTACTTACATTGATAACATTGATGGTCTGCCTCTGTAGATCCAAAACATCTACTGCATCATCTATCCACTTACTCTGAAGCTGCATCTTGCGCTCACTAGAACTCAGATCGCTGATCAATCGTCGACTTTCGTTTAAACACGCACTAAGCTCGATCTTCTGACGCTTTATAATACTCTAATAACGGCTACTACTAACCCAAGTAACTTATAATAAGAGACAGAAGTGTTACTTACATTTGAAAGCGTTTCGAGCTCCGTTTTTTTCTCGAGTTGCTCTACCAATTCGGCATTCTTCACCGCAAGCTCCTGAATCTTAGCCTCGCAAGCTGTTAGTGACTCCTGACGATCAGCCAACTCGTTCTCCAGCAGCTCCAATTGTCGTCGCACCTCGTACTCTCGCTGTTCAGCCTCTATTATCACGTTTTGCAATTTCAACACCTACGAAAGGTAAAGCAGTTATAAGCAACTATCCTTCTAAGTTTATCATTTGGACTCACCTCTGGTTCCAAGCTCTTGAGTTTTTCAGTCGATAGAGTATCTAAGGATTTCTTCGTTGCATTTTGCTTGGCCTCTGACTAAAAGAAGATTAAAAATGTGGTTCTTTAGACGATTGTGTGTGAGAGAAATGATTTGCTTACCTCCAGTTGATAAATGTATTGCTGCATTTCCTCAATCATTGTTTGACTCTCAATGTCCGATTTCTTTTGCGCCTCTTCGTGCTGCGATATTGCTCTAGCAGCATCTTTCAAAAGTTCCGTCTTTTCATCGACCCTTTTGCGAAGCAATTCAATCTCAATTTTTGAGTCAATCAATTGCTTGGACAGCGTCGAGTCTGTTGTCTTGCCACGTGAACCATGTTGACTCTCTTCCATAAAATAAATTCGCAACTTCAGATTAAAGTTCTCCTTGCGCAGCGTTGACATCTGTTCCTCCAGCTCGCGCATCGAACGTCCCTGCAGCGGAGAATGAATACCTCCAGGTTTACGTCCTGCATCAAAGCTATTATCTGTTTGGGATAAATTAAAGAACAAGATATTTTATGAGAATCATATTTGAATGCAAACCTTTGCAACCAGCGCATCCGTCACAGCTATTAAAACTATTTATCTTCTGCATTATAATTGACGCCGAACCGTGTTAGTAAAAATATAAAAAGAGTTTGGGACTGAGAATTGATCGATATCTAACTGCTATTGTTGATTGAGTGTACTTCCGAAAATCATATATATGATACTTATCTGACAACTAACACACGGACAATCTGTTTCCTAATTGTATATGTCGGCAAGGACGTGAATTTGTATTGTAACAGATAACTACATAACTACTTAGAACTTACATGAATTTTCCAGGGTTACATCTTGAATTCCACCAGGACTTGTGCTGCAATTAATCATACAAACAATTGAATTAATAAAATATATAAAATAAAAGTTCTTATTCTCATTAAAATTATAAACAAAGAAAGGATTACAGCTATTCTGTTCTTTATCAAAGTACTTTAATAATCTCTTGTGGTTTTATTACAACTAAATTCGAATAACAACGATGTAAGTGTTGGCAGTGTGTTATCGCTAAGTGTGTAAATAAACTTAATCCATTTCCGCTATGATTGTTGTGGTCTCTTCCACAAGACTGGAATCTGTTGCTGCTTCGGTAACCATATCAGCATCTTCTGTAGTCGTTTCTATGAGCGAAGGGTTCTGGAAACACTCTTCGCTGTCCGCTAGAGTTCCATTACAAAACTCTTTGTACACCGACCAAGCTGTCCAACCCTGCTGACGTCTGATAAGGCGTGCACAACGCACAGCTGTAGTGATATCGTCGCTAAGTAGTTCGGTGCAATTGATGTTGCAGCCATTGAAGGCATAATAAGGCGTTTCTACTGGCGGCGCACACCAGTAACGATCACTGATTTGAAAGAGTCCATAGTCCTTAGAGCCATCCGAGTTGGCCTGTCCGACAACGTGCGTATTGAAACGACTCTCAAAGTCAGCAATACAAAGCCACATTGGTAGTTCCGCCTTGGGGACATCCAAGATGTATAGTTGACCCGCCAATTCACAAGGTTCCATGCGTAGGCCCAACATGGGCACCAGCAAGCACAACAATATTCCCAGCGCAATATTATGCATTTTAAAAATACTTTTGCAGCGGCAGACGGCAGTGACCCAACGCAGCCTTAGCCACGATCTAACTGAGCATCCGTGTCGTGTAAACAAACTTTGCCTCTGTTATAATACACCTGAGCCACACGCCACAGATTAGAGATGGCAGCTTGTGCGATATATTAAACATATGTTGGCTTTATATAATCATAGAATATACCTTTCTATACAACCTCTGTTTCGATCGGAGTTACTTTAAATTAATTTATATTATTTATCTACATTACATTCATATCTCAACTGTTCTCCTAGAACTCTTTAGGGTTCTCTCACGCACGTTCGTGAGACTTACAAACACTCCGCACCAGTGAGGAGGTCAATTTAAACAGGTTTCAATAGTTTCAAGCACCTATAATTAACTGGCTACTACGTATCTCAATCAACTATTTAACATCTCAATATATTGGCTATCTTCATGCTTATGATATATCTATGTAGACAAGTCATAGAAATTATGAATTCAATTATCGCTCAATCAGAAGCTATTTTAATCACAAATTCCTAAAAAATATACTCGTACATACATACAATATAAGTCTTTTAAAAGCACATTCTAGAGGCATGTCAGACCTAAATTCTTTTTACAACATTGTCAAAAGCAATTAAAATGTTTTTAGAACGAACAGACAATATTGAAATTTCGGTCTCAGCTTTAGTGGAGCGTAAAAATTCTTGCATATAGTATCGTAGCACAGATTCGGCACATCCACACCCAGTTCTTTTCAGCTCAATGGAGCTTTGATGTCATACTCATGCAAATATACTATAGATGGGCAAAGTTCTAATTAAATTAACGGCCTCTATAGTCTTGAAATTTTAATTCGACAATTGTCTTCCCTAGTAACACTGTCTGTGTTATGACAGATAGACTATATACTATTGTATGCAGATAGATATCTTACCTTGCAGCACTAGTTCCATGACTGAATGAATAGCGTTTATAAGGACGCGGTAGGGAATCATTAGAGTTGTTCAAAGATGTCGATCGAAATATGCCCGACATTATACGATTTTTGACATTAACGCAGCGCTACCTTAAGGTATTGTTCGCTCCAGTACATTTAATAAACTGACGATAAAAAATAAATAATAATTTTACTTTTCTTTTTTAATTAAATTGATCGCATGCGTCATCACTCGATGTGTTTATTATCGTTGTGGCTGCTGTTGTTGTTGTTGTTGCACTTGTTGTTGATTCCTATCCTAAATAGCTTGCGGCACACCAGTCTATAAATGCAACTTCACTGTAGGTACAAATACTCTGAGGTTACCCCACGTCAGATACGTGTATAGGCATCCACGTAGTACGTGTGTGTGTGTGTGAGTCCGATACTTCACGACAAGTATGACTCATTGGCGCACTGACTCGGCAAATGTCCCCAAAAAATCACGACGCATCCACACACAGGAGCTAAGATATTACGTATCTGGGAACGCACGATGCACGTAGTATAAGTTTAGATGCTGTTTTTGAGGGCATCTGCATTAGATGCGTATTCGCGATGCGTATCTTTTTTGCTTTGGCTGTCAGCTAAACAACCCGTCTACGTCTGCACAGCCCCTGCCGGGCTCGGTGGACGCTGCCATAGCTGCAACTATAGCTACCGCAGCCACATGTGGGCCACGCATTTTGGCGCTTTTCACGTGAGACTTCTTCTTTTTTATTGCATTTATTTTTGGAAATGAGCAAAAACACAAATTCAAATTCAAAATGCAATCGAAATGACGCGAAAGAAACTTGGCCATTCCGGGGATACAAGTTGTGTGTGTGTATTGTTCGGTTTGTTTTGACGGGGCAAAGTTGTGCCACTATATCTATGGTTACTACGTATACGAGAATCGAAAAGGATGTGTGTCTGTGTGTATTGTGTAGCAACAACAGGTGTTAAAAGGTAACCTAGAGTCCTCTTCACCCCAGTTTAAACTACTGTAATATTTGAAATGACCTTCCTAGGATTACTGCATATTTTTCCAGGAAGTGAAAAGGGATTACAATATTTATAATTCCAAGAGCCGCAGGCAAAGTGTGCTTATTAATATTTGTATTTATAGAGCATTATATAAATAATAATATATAGCAATAAAGCAAAGTTAGATGTTGTAGGGAGATATTAATATTTTTTATTCATAATGAAGAATCATTCTTAAGAAATTAATGGAATCAGAAGCTGTTGAATTTAGAGCAACCCCTCTACAAACACAAAAGTAACTTGTAAATATTAGCATATCATTCTCACTTTCCACTTTCGTGCATTCGAACTTCCATCACATCGACATGCAAAGACATGTAAAGACATGCACGTCACTCAACGCACAGGTACGAGTTACGTGTAATTCACTCACTACCTGACGTATCCCTCATTATGCCAGACATACGAATTTAGCTGCCTGTTCTACAACAGCAACCACAACAACAACAACAATAGAAACAGTTTAAGGCCGCGAAACTAATTAACAACAATTGGCGCCAAATGTAGATGCAGTTTAGAACTGAGGCTAGAACGTAAACAAGATACTTGTTTAGAAAAGTTTGACCATATTTGAGTGCATCTGATCGCATTTCCAGTGTGAAGTGCACGAGGCATACACTGTGAAAAAGCGGATGTTAGTTAGCCAAGGTAGGTTCGTAAACTGTACAGGTAACCAGACCGTTATATGATGGTGGTGGTGCTTTTACGTACTTTGCACTCAGGCAAAACGAAGCCTGAGGACACATTGTTGCAAGAGGGTCGCTCTAGGGGGCGTGCTTGAACAAAGGAAAGCATCCTTAGCGCTTGAAAAGCAATCTCATAGTGGGAATGTCTAAAATGCAGCACGCACTCATAAATATCATATATAGAACACACACAAACACACATAGACATATTCATGTACCAGCTCTACATATTTTTCCGTAACTAAAATTAGATGAAGCATCAACAACAGCAACAACAACAGCAGCAGCGACAAAGGAAATCAACAACAAATTGAGGCGCACGTATGCCTCACCAATACACACACAATCACTCACAATTTTATATGTATGTAATTTATATAAGATTATTCCTTCGTTTACATAGTCGAAGAATTCACAAAGTTATAGTTCAATTTCTCACAATTTGTTCTGCATATTCCACACAAAAACTTTTATAATATACACTTTATTTACTTTATCCGCGACGCGCAGTGTTATTTGATTAATGTTTCAATGTTTACAAAGTACGTGCGAGTATATGTTTGTTTAAGAAGAATGCGCGAGAGAGAGAAAAAGAGGGAGACTGATAGGAGTAAGACCAAGCACAATCACAACAAACGAAGCAAAATATAATGCGAAATAATAAAAATATTGCTCTTCATTCAGTTGTCTAAGTAAACCGACAGCCAGAATTGTACTGAAATGCGCATCAAGATAACGAGAGAGAAAACCGAGCAATGGCAGCAGCATCATCCATTCATCCGTCTATCAGTCGAAATTCGTAGGGAAAATGCTCTCACCGAATATACGACAGATGTGTGGCTCGTGTTATCCGAGCGCACAACTCACCCACCATATGGTGGGTTGCTCTCTCCCTCTCTTTCGGGCGCACTCTCTCGCGGTACGAAAAGGGGTGGGTTGTGTACTTTACATCACATGTGTATGTACATATGTGCATTCGTACATGCACATTCATGCATGCATTGACCGGAGAAGAGTTTCGGAGACCTGCTGGGAGATGAGAGCTGAGTACGCCCTGATCGTTTGATGTTATTTCTGCTCGGACTCGGATGGATGAGCATCACATATAAGTAAATTTGTTGTTGAGTGCGTGTGGCGCGAATGTCTTTAAATTAGCTAACCAAGCATCGTTTATTAATACAAATTTAGTTTTGGATCAAAGCCAAAGTGCGAAAGTGCATTACCAAGCAAACTTCAAAGGCAAAGGCAAATACAAACACACACTCAAATGCATTTTGTGTTGCACACTCGTGCACAATAAGAAAAAATAAATCCAATTGTACTTACTCGTCAGAGTCTATGCGCTTGGATAATGCCTCGGCCAGGTTCTTCAGTACCCTTGGATCTACCTCGGCAGCTCCATTTTCTGCCAGAAAACTTGTCACTGTTTCTATCAAGGTAATTTCCTTCAAAGACGAAGTGCAGTTGACGCCATCGCTGTCGTAGCAGTCCCTCGGCATTTGTTTTGACAGATCTTGATCCATTTTCAATTTATCTTTACTGAATTTATATGCACTCCTTCAAAACAAATAAGTTAAGTTGTTGAAAAAAAATACTTGAACTAACAATTAATCAATTATAAAAATTGAGCGCGCTCTCGTCAGATGTTTTCGGCGTCAGTGGTTAGAGTTATCGATAAGTCGCGCGAACATCGCGACATTGATTAAAAGTTTTCGATTGTGTTGCCAGATAATTGAAAAAGTAACTAGGTGGCATTGTTATTATACCTTCACGTAGTGGCCCAAAGAAGAAGAAACATAGACTGCAAATTTAAATAAATTTACATTTCGTTGATAAACACACAAATAAAAACAGACATTAAATAGAGCAATGATATAAAAAACAAGTCACCGTAACGCTGGCGTAACGCAACGCGACAAGTTGAAAATATATTTCGATTAGCTACGTTTTGGCCAAAAAAAAACATAGCAAAGCCAGAGCGAAAACAGTAGAAAAATGTTTGCAACGTTAAAAAACAAGATTAAGGAGGAAACTGGAGAAGATGTGTCCACGTCACGGCAGAGCACTAACAATAATAATAATAATATAAATAATTATCGCCTACGTAGCCGCCGCGTGAGCATAAACTCCAACTTTGCTGACGACGTGGGTGGGGGTGGGAGCGGCGGTATCTACAATGAGGTAAAGTAGATACATTTATCATATCACATACATATATTGTGTACATTATTTGATTCTGGAATATTTTTATAAAACATATGTTTTGTTTTTTTTATTTTTTGGGGCTAAACAGTCGGAACAACTGTCCCATCTGCGAAGTCAATGCAATGAGCTTTCCTCCAGGGTGACCATCCTCAACCAAAACCTACAACAACTGCAGGAAGAAAAGCTTCGAGTTGATAAGACCAACGAGATCTTGTTGGAGAGTGTTAGGGTGGCCCAGACACAGAAAGATATCTATTGTGAGGAGCAGGAGAAGATACAAAATTTGCAGCGAATTGAAATTGATAAGCTGAAAAGCTTGCTCGGCTTTCGTGAACAGGAAGCCGTGGATCATATGGCCTCCGTACGCCAGTATCAGCAACAAATCGAAAACTTTAATCAGGAATTGGAACGTTTGCGTAAAATAGAACCCATTGCTGAAGATTTGCGTGATGAGCTTGAACAGTTGCGTCATGCAACGCAACACGAAAAGAACCAATTGACCACAACCCTTGCTGCCGTAGAGGAGGAGAATCGTAATATGAAAATGCGCCTCCGGATTGTAGAAGAATCACGTGTCGAGGCATTGCCCAAATTAAGCGGAGATCAGCAGGTGCAGGCCCTTATGCAGGAGCACAAACTGCTCGAACAGCATCTGGAGGAAGCACATTTGCAGCTGTCCGACATAAAGAGCTCGTGGAGTGGCCAGAATTTTGCACTAGAGAAACAAGTGAGCCGCCTGTCGCAGCAGGTAGCTGAAGAAACCACCGAGAAGCGAAAGGCTCTCAAGGCTCGCGACGATGCCATCGAGAGTCGTAAACAGGTCGCATTCGAGCTGGAGAAGGCACACATGGAAATCAAGCAACGAGACGATAAGGTAGGTAGACAGATTATACCTGATAAAGAGAATGACCTCATAAAGAATTTATCGATAGATAAAATTACTGGAAGACGAAGTGGATGAACTGACTAATGCGTTGAAGGAATGTCGCGAGGAGAACGAGCAGCAAATCATCTTCGAGCGCAACAAATCCGTGAGTATCACTTCTGATGTTGGCGCTTAGCGGTGGCTACACACACACACGCACACACACATTTACACAACACACACAAATACACACATATGCATACCTTCAATACCTAATTAATTCCTATTACTAACATATAAATCCCAATTCTGTTTGCCAGTAACAAGCTCGTCACCCTAGAAATTATGTTGCATTATCTTTTACTTTTTCTTTAACTGTATTTATTGTATATAATCTATAAACCATAACCAAAAACTTATTAAATATTGCCATAAATCAAAGAAAAAGAAAACAAAAAGCATGTTCTACCTTATTTCGAAAATAAAAACAAAAACAAAAACTTAAATATAGGAAACACTGGCGGCCGAAACAAAAGATCTCAAAATACGACTAGCAACTGCCGACGATAGATTCGACGAGTATGTTAAAAACGCGGAACAGATCGCCCAAAAGCTACGCACACAGAACACCGAGAGCAAGGATCTCCTCAACGAGACCCAAACGAAACTGGAGATCGAACGGGAGGAGAAGCTAACTGCTTTACTACGGAATGCGGAAATCTCGCAGAGTGAAGAGCTGCTGAAAAAGGAGCTACGCATGGAGCAAACCGAATCGAATGATCTGCACGACAAGAACAAGCAATTGGAGAAGGATGTGCAGGAGGCGCGTCTGGCGCTGCAATCCCTCAATGAGGCTGCACAGAAGAATGCCGAAGATTTGGCTAAGTACGAGCTGATCCAACGGGAAATTATCGAGAAGAATAAGGTAAATATAAATTATGAAAAACTAATCAGGTTTGCAGGAACTTAAATCATTTCTTTATTCTGCAGACAATAAAAACGTTAAATCAACGTTTAAGTGATCTTAAGAAGACCCTGCAAAAAGAATTTCGTAGTTCGCAAACAGCAACTATCGACATTGATACGGATCAAGCAATACCTGCCTTTAGGATACCCCACACGCCACTTGAGAATTTTCAGTCGGACAACAAACCAAATTGCATT
This sequence comes from Zaprionus indianus, assembly GCA_018904595.1. NCBI lineage: Eukaryota > Metazoa > Arthropoda > Insecta > Diptera > Drosophilidae > Zaprionus > Zaprionus indianus. Next base: position 3,065,331 of record JAEIHA010000152.1, read on the forward strand.
ATAATGGATGAAGTTAATTTTAAATACCTAAAGCACGTTATCGTCAAGTTTTTGACCAGCAGGGAGGTGAGTTTCATGTTCATCGAGACCGAGAATTTTATTTTATGTATATATAATCTTTTTTTTTTGTGTCTAGGTCGAAGCACGGCATCTTGTGCGTGCCGTTTCGACGCTTCTTCAGCTTTCGCCGGAAGAAGAAAAGCTATTGCACGATACGCTGAATTGGAAGATGAGCTGGTTCGGCGTAAAACCCAGTTAAACAGCCGAAAACAACCTCAAGGAAAACCCACAATTTGACATGTGCAATAATCGAGAGTACATAACGACATATGTATATATAGACGAGACTTACGAACATTCCTATATTGTAATATATATTTTAATTTGTCGCTAAAAGTAATTTGTACTGTGTACATATTATATTTCCTTTTTTATAATTTCGGATAGAAGTGGTATGAGGGGAATTCCATTGTGATGTTAATTATTTTTAATTTGGCACCTGAGATATTAATACCAAAAAAAAAAGAATTTTAAAGAATTTAATTGTTTTTATAAATTTGCTAACCTATCCGCAAGCGACAATAAGTATTTTAATTGTTACATATTTTGTTAATTAGAAATGTAATTATTATTATTATGTTTTCTTTATAATATGTATTTTTAAATTTAAATTTACAACGTATACATATTAACATTAGCATATTCATACATACACCCACACATATGGAAAGTAGAACGGTTTGTGATGCACTGTCAATAAAAGCCTATTCTAATTGTAATAAGATTTTTAATGATAGAAATCCAGTTGGGAATATTCTTATTTGCACATCATAACGAATTTATCGATAACATTGTTGCCGCTACAGGTTTAGTATTTTTCAACTGAATTTAGGTGATTTTCATTTTTTTTCGATCACAGTCACACTGCGTCTATTGACAATGTCGCTTGGAAACGCTGGGCGAATTGGTGTTTGTTGGTTCGTACATTCATTACGTACAAATATTGCACAAATTCTAACTAAAATTACAATTTTCTTAAATTAAATAGGGCATTTCTGACCGTTGGCGGTGTGTATGCATTTGTTTTGTCTAAGAAATCAGTTGACAACCGACGATACGAAACGTTACGTGTACGTGAACGCATGAGAAAAGCAAATCACGGTGAATACGATCACAGTATTGCGGACAGACGTTTCGATTAGGAAATAAAGCAAATATAACCAAGAAAACGTGTCGTGTCGTGTAGAATAATATACAAATTCCCGAAACATGGCAATGCCCCAAATTAGCTCAGCCGACCAGGCCAAACTGCAGATGATGCAGGAAATGGAAATCGAAATGATGTCCGATTTATATAACCGCATGACAACCGCCTGTCACAAGAAGTGCATTCCGCCGCGTTACGGCGAATCCGAATTGGGTGAGTTTCTGATTAGTAACCGGAAGATTGAGAAAACGTAAACATTCTTCTACTTGCTTGCAGGCAAAGGTGAAATGGTCTGCATCGACAGGTGTGTGGCAAAGTATTTGGATATACATGAGAAAATTGGCAAGAAACTGACAGAGATGTCCATGCAAGATGAGGAGTTCATGAAGAAAATGTCTAGTTAAATCCAGTGATACCTCAGCATAAGAAAATGAAAGGATTCGGTCATATTGATGGGAGTCCTCTGTACAAATGGGCATTTCACTTGTTACGTTATTCTGTTACACACACACACAACACATACACAACCACCCACACGCACACACACTCCAACAACGCGGCTTGCTAAACAAGAATAAACCTTAACATTTATCGTAGCTTTATTTGGTTCGTTTAGAAAGTAGTGACAAATCGCGACATTTCCGGCAGCATAACGCTTATGTCCTCGATGGTATTCTCCAATGAACTCTCATCGGAACTGTCCAATTGACTGGTGCGCACACTATTGGCCCAGTCCGAGGATGACACATCAATATCCCGATTTGCATTCGGAAATTGTGGTGCGCTTGGGTCATGTCTGATCACGTTAACGCTACAATCCGGCAGCATCTCATCCTCCATTTCAATGTAGATATTCGTTTGCGTCTGCAGAGGGAGAGGAGGAAGATCTCAATATTCAGTTTGTGGTAAATTCTTGGTTGACTCACCCGTGCCAGCTCCCGTAGCTGAGGTGACATGCTGATGGGATTCCTGGTCAGATTCAACATTCGTACGAATTCCATACGTTCTAAGTCGGCTCGACTAGGGGCTACATCGATGCAGTTATCGTTAAGGAAAACGAATCTCAACTTGATCATCATCGTTAGCACTCGTGGAAACCTTTGCAGTTGATTGCTCTTCAAATTGAGGTGTGTCAACTTCTGCAGTAAATTGAAAGTGCTCGGCACCTCGGTCAGCTCATTGCCCTCGACAGTCAGCCAACGCAGTTCCGTCAGACTGCCGATTGAGTCGGGCAGTGATGACAATTGATTCCCACGCGCTCCGAGCGTCTGTAGGCGTTCACAATTCGATATCTCCTTGGGCAATTCTCGCAGTCCCGTATTGTTGCACCAGAACGTCTCCAGTGACGTGAGATGACCCAATTCCGCTGGCAGATGTTCAATGTTGTTGCAACTGATGTTGAGGAATTTCAGACGAACCAAGTCGCAGATGCAGAGTGGAAACTCTTCCAGATTGTTGTAGTCCAATGCCAGCACTTGTAGACGAAACAAATTGGCCAGACAAGAAGGTACCTAAGCAAGGCACACATATTAATATACGAGTACTCAGTTTTCTATGCTCTCTCACATCTCTCTTACCTTTGTGAGTCTGTTCTGATTGAGAAACAGCTTCATCAACGATTCACACTTCTCGATTATTTCAGGCAGCTCGGACATTTGGTAATGTGAAAGATTAAGGGAAAAGGCCTTCTTTGATATGACTTCCTCACAATTGGCCAATATATAATTGGTGCGAAAGAATTGGCAAATCTTTTCCATCTTCGTGGACTCAGGTGTAGTCAAATAAATCTGTGTGCTTCAATTTAGTGTGATTTATTTCCAAAAGTTGAATACATTTTACAAGCACAGGTTGAGAAACTACAACTAGAAATGTCAAACCAAAGCAATATTTAGAATCACAATATATACTCTATATATGTGTGTATCTATACACAAGCCCTCTGGCATGCCCATATGTTGTACCCTGTCCTGTTACGTGTTCTAAATTTATAATTTTCGTTGCTCGCCAAAAACAAAAAGTGCATCACGTTGACATTTGCAAGCAACGAAGATTCTATACTCTCAGGAAATGGAATATTAGGAAAAATTGTTAAAGCGATCGAAAAGAAGTCTTTCCAGCATGTTATAAACTGCACATTATTTCTGTTGATCTCAAACTAGCTCTTTTTGAAGAAGTTATTAAAATAAATGATTGTTATTACTGTCATATTGTATACACAGTCGAGAGTACTCGATCGTTTTGAAGTATATACATTGTCACCCGTTTTGCAGATGTAGAACCAAAACAAAGAAAGAGAATTGTTATGTAAACAAACCAAGTGAGGATTTTCATACAGCGATAACTATAGTGCATGGTGTTATCAATATTACTACTCATATATAGGGGACTATCTGCTGTTTTGATGACGTATTTATATTATAGGTATCGGTTTAAAATCAATTGGGTTTTATTTGGTTTATTAAATGTTTCAAAACACTTCGAATGGTATAGCTTCTGCCAGTATTACTAAGTCATCAATTATAGCATTGCTTGCTCCATCTGTTGCTCAGTCTATCTTTATCCAGGATACTATGAGAGTGTTTTAATTAGCTTATGCTTTGTAGTACTGATATCTTGAACTTACGTATTGGGGTCCACGGCCGTTCGGGCTGCCAGATGTGATGGCGTTGCCGTGCTTGTCAAGGGTTACGGTGCGACCATCTGGACGCTTCCATACGGAGACCTCATCGTTCCAGGTTCCAGCCTGATTACCGCGAGCTACAAAGTTTTCACCCTGCACACGCTGTGGACTGCGACGATGACGCTGGGCAATGAAACTGCCATCGCTGCCGACATCAACAGTGCGATCTGGACGGGAGACGTGGAACTGCGGACTACGACGTTGACGGCCGTAGCGGACGACATTATCGGGACCAACGGACAGTTGGAAATCTGCGGGTGCCGCGCGACTTTGACGACTGACATAGGCGCCCCCTGGACCTGCGATTACTACACGATCTGGCCGACTGACTACTACACCTCGACGACTGCGGCCAACATAGGTGCCTACCGGGCCCGCAAGTACCGTACGATCTGGACGAGTGACGAGTACACCACGACGACTGCGAGCATTGTAGCTTGGGCCTCCTTCTGGTGCGGGGGGAAGAGACTGTCCGCGGGTAGCAGTCAGACCAGGTCCACTAATGGTGTGGCTACCTTGTCTGCCGCCACCACCACGTCGATGCACATAGGTGTTGCCTTGATCATCTGTAAACACGTGTTGTCCTCCAGGTGAATTTTGGAAAGTGCCAGGCACGCCAGGCACATTGTAAGGACCATCGTTCTGGCCACGTATGTACACCTGATTGCCCGGTGTGCCAAACACATGCGGACCATCACGTCCGTCGTAGGTGCCCTGTGCATTGACAGCTATCAGACATAATTGGAAAAATTAATATACATTTTCTTTTGATTTCCGAATAGTTGATTGCTTTACCGGCACAGAGCAGCAGCGTTGCGCTTAATCCCAGCAAGCTAAACGATCCCATGTTTTCTCAATGCAGTTCCAACGATGAGCTCGAACTGAATGCACTTAATCCGTTGCAACTCAAGTATTTATAGCTTGCACTGGAAACCATCAATACTAGATGATAGTTGCCCAGTTTCCATAACGTCATTTCACATTTGATAATCTCGCTTCGATCTGGGAAATTCACAAACTGTTTACTGACCCTGCACTAGCGACTGCTCGATAGGGAGGCTCTGCTAATTATGACGGACTGACAAATCTTTTCAATACGTTAATGAGTGATAATTTCCATTGGCGCCCCCACAGAATTTAAGAAAACATTCAAGTTTTATATATACAAGATATAAGATTACTATATAGTCAAGCCCGGGCAATGCCGTCTTGCACTCCTTTCAATATACCCATTAAAGTTGTTTTGCATTTCCAATAATTCCCACAAAGTACTAAGAATTCTGCCGGGCAATACCCAATCAACTAACAAGTCCGATTAAGCTCGACAGATAATACTAGACTGCATGAAAAAGCATTATATATTTATATGTACATGCATAAGTACATGTATGCGTGTATAGTTGTAGATGCAGCTCGACTTAGGAAGAGTGCACGGCCATAAACCAAGTCTATAGACTATGCGGCATTGTAAACCGGTAAACCGGTTCTATATAAGCAGCATAGCAAATCAAAATAAACAGATAATGCTTTTAAAAATGAAAATATTTATATATATAAGACTGTTTTCTTTTAATTTTGGACATGTCATTCAACACACAATTGAACTTAGAAAGTAAATGGAATTCTTGCAGATACAAAAAGTACATTAAAAACGTTGATTTTTTAGTTTATAATTTTCTTGTCTGGCCGGTGAAACATTTGTACTGGCTGTAATCTTGATTATGCTCGGTTTGAACTGTGTTTGGGGTTCAATTACTGCACCTAATCTTCGGGCACCTTCCATTGCAGCTGTTTACCGCGTTCGTATAGATTTTTTAATGCAACCGAAAACTTCTTTTCTGCCTGCAATTGCAGATAATGTTTGTAGAGCTGTAGCGTGGTGCGGGCATCCTCAATCGAATCGTGTGTCTCCGACTGTATTTTTGTTCCTATAATGCAATATAGATTAGCATAAAGATCTCTAAATGGGCTCGATAACATACCCAAAAAGTGCCAGGCCAAGAAGCGCAAAGAGACCATGCGATGATGCGGCAGATGGAAAAGATGCACTGTGTCGATTATTTGCTCGGATGGTACATAAATATTAATCACCCTGTAAAGGATAGATATCTTTAGACTTTCCTTTAATTAAATTATAGTTGACGTCACCTAAAATCATTCTTGAGGCCATGTCCAACGAATATAACTCCGGTATCAACAAGAAACTTTAACTTCTGATACGAATACTTGAGTGCAGTTAATCTTTTGTTGCTAAAGTTGGCATCCAGGTCGCCGGGCTTTATGCCAGAGAATTGCGTCAAATAATCGACTACCTTCTCCTGCGTTGAGATATAATCATCAATGAACGGAACTCCCTCATCTGCACCTTGTCTGCAGTTGAAATTCACATTAAATATATGTTCCCATGAATGATAAATGGCAGTAACTCACCCGCGTATGCAAGAAATTCGAGCCACACTCATGTGACACGGTTTGATTGTTGCTGTTTTTCCATCTGGACGTATTTCGTTTTCCTCCGGATTAAGGGTTACAAATTCCGCATCCATTGCAATTAAATCCCCTGCTTGTGGCATCTCGTTTCTCTGCAGAGGCTTCAGAGTGGCATCGGTACTTAGGTTAGTTGGCAAGGGGTTCAAAATATCCTATTAAATATAAGTAAATAAAATGTTATTGATTGTTAATTTATTGTTCATAGCAGAAACCTACCTGCAAGAAAGGATTTACTGGCGGATCGGTGGCTTTTGCTGTTGCTGCCTCCTCGCTTGCGGCAGCTGTGCCTGCCTCCAAATCCTCATCCACACTCCGATAGAAGAGCACACACGGCACCTTCCAATCCAAAGTGAACCACACTGATTCTTGCGGTGAAACGGGTGAAATGCTAACCATAATATATTATTTATTAATCACGCAGTGTCTTATTTAAGAGATTTAATAAACTTACCTGAAATCATTGAAAATATACCATTGGTTTTGCGCATCCTCCTCGGAAATATCAGATGATTTCATGGCGTGATATTTTTGTCGCACATTTATGAGTGAAACCAAGTTCTTCTGTGTGCCATCATCGATCTGACAGAGTACAGCATGCAAGGCGTACATCCTCTTCACCTTGTGCTTGGCAAATACTTGCTGCTCATCTTGCTGTTGTTCCTCTTCTTCCTCCTCCTGATCTGGTTTAGAGGCATGCGTGTGTGATTGCACAATCAGCTCGCCATGCTCATTGATGCCCATGTTAAAAGCCAGAGGAAACCACGATTTCTGTCGTGCACTTGGTGAACTACTCACATTTGCCGATTGATTAGTGTGCGATGGAGATTTCCTTTTATGATGTAAACAAGGTTTGTTAACGAAAATACTAATTCCAAATACTTTCAACCAACCGATCAGGGTGCATAAAGTGGCAATCGCTGCGTGAACAATTGACTCCATAACGACAAGGTTTGCTGGTGCTCAATGCAGCCGATTCAGAACTAGGTCTCTCGCTGCAACGATTCAGCTGACGTTTCAAAAAACCAATATCCTTCTCGTTGTTCAGGCCACAATTGATGGCAAGTATCTGCGGCAAGGATGTTACCTAAAAGAATATTGAAAATTAATATATATGTGTATGCAAAAATATATGTAATACTTTATTACCTTAACGCTTTGATTGGTGGGTGAAAACTTCTTGCAGTTCTCGCAAAATGCTTGTATATTCTTCTCTGAGCTTAGTGAACGTTTTAAAATATTTCCAAAATCGAAGTGCTGCTCGCTGTCCTTAATATGAGTCGGATACGATAAATTGCAGGCCAATAAAATGTTCTCTTTTGATTTCTAAAAAACAACAAAGAATTCATTTAGAATCATTTATAATATGTTATATATGTACCAACCTCTGCTTGGCACTTAATACAACGATTGATGCAAATCTGCTTGGTTCCAAAAATTTTACTTATTTCCGTCTCCGCATTGATCTTACAACGTTCCCGTTCGTCGTCCTTTGCGTTATCATCTAACAAGTTCAATTTAATCTCATTAGAATAATAAAAAGTACAAGCTCATTCTATATACTAACCAGAAATGGAATCGTATAACTCAGAAGTTGTTGTATTCTCTGTTGTATTCATACTATCGCCAGCTAGAGATGTGTTCTGCGAACTCTTTTCCACGGAATTCTTTCCTGCATCCATAATTTCGTAATGCATTTGATGGAGAATAAAACGATTCCAGTTCTGTAAAGGTGACACAACCCAATCAATATATAATTCGTTAGCCTAGCAAAAGAGTCTTAACTACAATACTTGCCTGAATTAATGTAATCAGATTGACATTGGACGACCGATCAGTTAGAATCAAGCCCAAAGCTGAGGCTTCGGGAACTGTGCGAAAGGAGCGCAGGAAATTGCTGGCTTGACAGGGCGTGGAAGCTAAAATAAGGTTTGCGTACATCATGTAATAGCCGTAACTTGTACTTGAGTACTAAAACCAACCAGTGCTTTTATCCAGCATTTGAAACAGGAAGCCCAACTCGCAGGATAAGCAAAACTCCTTTGAACAGGTGTGACCAATAAGCTTCGCTCGCAACGATTCAGTGAAGTAAAGGATCTGAGAAACGAAGAAAATATGTTTTAACGTGTAATTCTATGTTATTTTCCTTCTGGGAAACACTTTTAGATTACCTGCAGCATTGCATTGCAATAAGAGTTCGGCAATGTGGCTTCCAGTCCGGCAAAACAGGTTTGATTATGCTGTTCGAAGTCAAAATCTTGAGTTCCCAATTTCGTATACTTTAACTCGACTTTGCGATATCTCCTAGGTATTATTTTAACTCCATTGTCCGTCTTTGTTGCCGTCGTACTTCCATTGGCATTCGTGATAAGAGTGACACCTTGTCCCTGGTCAAGCAGACAATAGGGGATTTGATTACGACGAGCTGTTCTCGGATTCGGTGAGTAGCCAATTGGTCCTTGCATTTTCATATTATTTAGAACATCGGGATCTATAGCTTTTGGTCGATGATAACTATAGCGCAGCAGTTCTTCGGGCCAATCGGAAAACCAACGTGTGCCGGTTGTCAAATGAGGCAATAGAACTGAGGACAAGGGGAAGTTAGTGTCTGTAAACGGTACCATGGGCAACGGTGGCACAACATCCGCAAATTCAGTGTTCCGAGAAAATGCATTAAACTGCGGTTGAGGTGTTTGCACCGAGGCGATCGTGTTAATATGCCCCGATTGATCACCAAAGGCCATGGCCTGCGATGAGGAGCTGATGTCGAAACTCAAGCATTGGCTGCCGTTCGTATTGATCTGATACATGGAGACGCGTGGTTCACTCAACTCAACCGTGTCGACCAGCTGGAACTGGCCATAGCTGGACACGACAGCGAGGCGAGAGGTAAGCGATGGCAAAAATTTAAGCATTTGCGGATCAATTAACACTTGAATTGGTGATATTAATCGAAGCATTCTCAAATCGTAAACCATTAGGAAACGATCGATTGCTAAATTGTTCTGACGTCCGCTATAGCCGCACGATATAAGATAGTTTCCTTGTACATCGAAATCGGAGAGACTGTTCGTATGGGTTTTAATTGTGTGTTCTACATTAAGGGTGTTCAAATCTCGTAGGGTAACAGTGCCGAATTGGTCGCCCGCAAAAAGATAACGCGAGTTTTTGCGTAGCACAGTGCAACCGGCAGAGCCCACATGCTCTAGTCTTGTCTCCTTTAGCGTCCGCATATCAAAGTCAATCATTTCCTCCTGCAATCCAGCCATAACCAGACGATGCGGCGACAACTGTAGCATGCAAACCATTTCCACCATATTGTTGGACCTGAAAGGGTCCATTTGGAATGCTTCAATGATGATCATTACTTTTGTTAAAAATCCACTCACTTGTGTGTAAATTTTGGTAGTCCACGACGAATCTGATGACGCAGTGAAGTCTGCGTTAATACTAAGACTCCCGAGTCGATACTTATAATTTGCCGAACTATATCGCTGGCATGGACTTGGAATGATGTGTATTTCTGCAAAGAGCTGGTATAATACGACGTGACATGTCCCTGTCGAAGAGAAAAATATTAATAATTGATAGCAATGCAAATAATGACTACTTACGCCTTGATTGCCCATCCATAGTAGCTCTTCGTAGTCATCAAAGGCCACTGTTGAGACGCCGAAATTTTCCCCACCGTCAGCAAGAATTGGAATTGGGTTAGCGACATAGTCGGCATCGCTGGAGCCAATGTTGAAGCCATTGAAATTGGGTGAATAATGCTCAGGGTTCCTAGCAGGGCCAGTATCATAAACATCTTTGGCAAATATTTACACGGTATAGACGTTTATTTATACAATAAAATAAACAAAAAAAAAAAAGGAGAAAGTTTAGATAAAGCGCAAATGCTTTGTTTAGATACATGGTCATACTTAGTATATCGTCTGCACCACCGATTTGATCGGACCCTCCGCAATAAACGTAATCCATTCGTAGAAAGCACTCTTTGTCTACTAATATAATTTTTTATTTATTTTTAACAGTAATTTTTTTTATTTGCATCAATTGTTGTTGCGTATATACATGTTGCTCACGAATAATTATCGTTGATTGCCGAAAATATCGATAATTGTAGATACGTTGGAATTTAAAGCTTGACACTAAAAAAGACAGAACCGGAGACTTAATACCAAAGTGCAACGTTGCTCCAATAAAACAAAATTATGTAACGGCTAGTTTTAAAATTTATGAGAAGTTAATTTTTCATATTTTCTAAGTACGAAGTGACCCATCTAAACACATTGGATATAAACAACTACTTCTTACAAACCCTTTTACAGAGCGGTTAGTATTTAATTAATCCACTGATTTGGTCACACCGAATGACTATGTTCCGTGCCACATGCAAAATTGCACTTAATTTAACAACCAGACGACATTTAACAAAGAACTTCAGAATGGCTGAGCTTCAAAAAATTGCCGAGAACAACAGGCGCGCCGAAAGTCTCGTAGACTCAATAAAAGAGGAGGTAAGTACATATATAAATATAAAACAAAAGAACTATACTATCCGGACTCTATTTTAGATATCAGCTTTACAAAAAGAATTGATCGAGCGCAAGAAGAAGGAACTTATTGAAGAGAACGCTGCGCTGGAAAAGGAAGTAGAGGCAGCCTTGGCACAGCTAGTGGCGCTGGAAATACGCAATGGCAAGAAACAGATTCCGGTACCCGGTAGCCGAACCCTATGTACTCAAGCTGGTAATGAAACTGCACCCGTCGCACCTGCACCCGCAAAACCTGTGGCAGATAAGGAAGCTTCCGCGCCTGCAGCCGCGCCAACAAAAGCTGCGCCAAAAGAGAAGAAAGTAAAGGAAAAGAAAGCGCCCGCTGATAAGCCAGCTCCCGTTCCTGAGGCTCCAATCGATGTTGGCCGTTTGGATATGCGTGTAGGACGCATTGTTGAGGTAGGCCGTCATCCGGACGCAGACAGTTTGTATTTGGAGAAGATTGACTGCGGCGAAGCAGCCCCTCGCACTGTTGTATCTGGATTGGTTAAATTTGTACCAATCGAGGAAATGGAGAACCGATTAGTAGTTGTGCTCTGCAATCTTAAACCAGCCAAAATGCGTGGTGTTACCTCTGAGGCGATGGTTATGTGCGCATCAACTCCCGAAAAGGTGGAGGTACTAAGTCCTCCGGCTGGCGCGGTACCCGGTGATCTGGTACACTGCGAAGGCTACGTACGTCAACCAGATGCCCAGTTAAACCCGAAGAAGAAGATATTCGAGACATGTGCTCCTGATCTTACGACCAACGGAGATCTTATTGCGTGTTTCAAGGGATCGCCGCTGCATGTACCCGGCAAAGGAAATATTGTGTCGCAAACTCTGAAGAACGTGAACGTCAAATAGATGTTTATGAAGATGAAAATGCTCGAAATAAAATTTCAAATTCATTTGCCAACTAAAGTTGCTTAGTCATTGTCAGTTATTTTATTTGTGCTATCAAATCAATAACATAACGATACCGAAGACCTGTTGCTCAATGAATGTTTATCTGTTTAAAGATTTCTTTAATTTGAAATCATTTCTCTTTTTTCTTTATTTACACAATGGAAATGATTACTTTACCAGATAACAGATCACATGAGCTGCCTTCCAGTTCAATAGTTTGTTGGTATATGAATATATGTATTAACAGGGATCTTAAAAACAAACAATTTCTCGATAATTTATTCCACTTTCATTCTTATTTGGCCTTCTCTTTTTACTGACTATTCCTGATGTGGGCGTGGCTGCTGAACTTGCGGCACTGCCCCTGGTACTAGAACAGCAACACGATAGGTATTCGCTTCGACCACAATGGTTTTTGTTAATATATCGTAGGCTGTACGGTTGTTCTTGAAGAATATCATAACAACACAGATGGGAAACAAGAGTGTCATAACAAAATTCTTTGCCAGTGCGCGCATCAAGGCCCTTAACAAGGTGGGATTCTCTGCGGGATAGAGCAGAGCTCGCAGAGGTTCTCGCTGTGGTTGAAAAATGAACTGCGGCACAACGGGAGCCTGCAATGGCACAACTGCTTCGACATACAGTATACGTATCTTCATGAGGGATTTGCCAGGTGTTGCGCCATTATAGAACACTGTCCAGAGGCATTCGTACCAGCAGATAATCAATTTTGTGAGCATCTCAATCAATAACAAATCCGAGGATAGTGTTAGGAAATCCATTGAGATGTCAAAGAAACTCACAAAGATATCCTCCTCATCCAGTGTTTTACGCATTACATCCTTGTCGAAGTCAAGATCAAAAACGTGAAATAATGAAAAGGTAACGATAATTTTCAATATGAACAATATGAATACGTCAATGGCCTCTGCGATGGCTCGTTTCCAAAAGGGAGCTACAACCACCTCGGTACCGCCATGTCTTTGGATAATTTCCTGTTGTTGGGCTTCATTCAATATTCGCAAACGATTGAAACTGGGTCGGTCAACAGGTACGTTTGCTGGCTGATTAGTCGCCTGCAGCGGGGATTGGCGATTCGCTTGCAGCGGATCTATGGAGATCCCAGGCAGAAATGGTGGCAACGGTGCTGGCAACAATGGTGGATAGTTGTAATTCGCGAACAAATAATTTGGAAACATTTGGATAAGTGCCGCCTGCTTGGCCCATGCCTCAAGACTGGCGAAATAGGCCTCCTTCGTTGTCAAATCCTTGTTTATTTCTAGAAGTTTGCGTACTTTGATGTCGCTTGTCGGTTCCACCTTGGGAACTGGATTATCTTCGCTGTTTGTATTCTCACTCATTGTAACAATGGATTTTTATTTTGCTGATCCGCAGTACTTAAAATACTTTTAGCTTGATATATCCAAGAATTTTCCAATTATTTATTTATTTTTTCGGTGTTGTTTAAGTTGACGTGTTAAACACTGGATCGGGGGGATGAAGAGCAACAGGGGAAAATTAACTTTCAGACAGTGCTGCCCATTACGCTATTTTCCCGTCAAATCTAGCTTTTTGATAAAAACATTTATGAAGAGATGAAAATATGTTCGGAAACCGGAATTTATGATAATTGTTAAAACACAGACAACTTTTCCATTGTCTAAATTATGGTATATTCAACTATTCTGTACGATAAGGAAGGTAAATATTAAATTATTTGTTATCGATAATTATCCATCGTGCAACTAGCTTCAATTATGTGAACCTTTCCAACACTACTTAAGTTTAAATCGACAGAGTTGCTTTTAATACCACAGCTGTGCGCTCTAAATGCTTGGTGGATCCTACGCTGGCTCTATGCTAACCGAAATATTCAAATGTAAGCTCTATAATTTCTGCCGAACATGAGTAAAATCTCAAGCTGACAAAATAACTTTACTAATAACTAGCACTATTAAAAGTCCATTATCATTACATATTAAATGAATATTTTTATTTATTAAAATTGAATCCACCTATAAATAGAATTACATACATATTTCATTCTGCGGATTAGGTATTGATACTCATACATACATCGTTTTGCTAAGAATAAAATACAACATGTATGTATGCGACTTACAAGTACTCTTGCCAAGTGGGACCTTAATTACACTTGCGGTATATGGAATTAATGAACCATTGAAACATTAATCCCCTTATTCTTTCATACGTAGTTATGGCTGGATGAACATACATACATCACATGAATATAGAAGAACTTATTAACTGTATGCATTTATTAGTTACTTTTTAGGTATGTATAGTACTTATTCTGTACATATATGTATGTATGTAGGTATGTATGCATGTACACAGTAACCAATAATTATAAGTATGTATGCAATTGCAGAAAATTCGTACGCCGTTCGTAAGTACTCACATTGATCATCGAGCTCTGTTTATATATATATGTACGTATGTATGTATGCAGTAGATTTGTTTGTTTTTACAATGTCTTACAATGAAATAAACAGGAGGAGAATAGACAATTCAGCTATTAATATGCACTGGATTGGCGGCAAGTAGGTACAAAAAGTCATACATAAACTAATACGTATCCCAATCTCAGCAATTAATGTGGGAATGCACACAGAGTCATCTTTGCTCGATTTATTGCCAAACATTTCCGATGTTCAAATTACCAAATTGCTGATTAAGATTGGATGTCACTGCCGATGCGGTCGTGCCCGTTGGAGCCGGATATCCCGATGATGGTATTCCTCCAGTCGACATCGGTTGCATCACATTCATTCCCAGTCCAAGTTGTTGCTGCTGCTGCTGTTGCTGTTGTGGCGAGGACTGCGCTGCACCGCTAAAGAGAGGCATTCCACTGAGGAGACTCTGGTTTGTCTGCATCAGATTTGGTGGTGCTGCTGTCTGACCAGCTAAGTTATTCCCAGCCAGATATGGACTGCCGCTGGCATTGGGAAATTGGCCACCGCCGAAGCTAACGTTACCCACCAGATTCATAGCACCGCCAGTGGGCGCATTACTAAAGGCATTCGGTGCGGCCATGACGGGTGCATTGTACATGCTAACTGAATTCGGAGGTGTCATAAACTGATGGTGATGATGATGTGTTTGCTGGGGGACCTGCTGCTGCTGATGATGCATGTAGCCGCCAGGTGCCATGCCCGTGAAGTTACCAAAGCTCAATTGTGGATTATGAGTGGTTGGTGCATTGCCGTACAATGCCAGTATGCTATCTTTGGATAGTTTTCCCGACTGATCCTTGTCACTGCCACCAAGTGTACCCTGACTGAAGAAGTCCTGCTCCTGTTGGGCCAATGAGTTTGGCTGTTGGGATTGCATTGCAAGCGACGAGGCGTCGGCTGCGTTATTGCCATTGATTTTCTCTGGTGTCGGCATCCCGCTAACATTACAACTAGCGCTGAGGAAGCTACTGAAGCTATCGTTTTGCAGATCCTGCACTCCACCTCCACCGACTCCAACACCAATACTGGCGGTAATTGGCTTGGTGGGCGACGACAGACCCAAGAGATCACTTTCGCCACCGACAACACTATTGGTGCTATTGTTTTGTACGCGATGCGATGTTTTCGGACTGCTGCCACCAACCTGACTGGGCTTAGGCTTAGGCAATGGCGCCGGCAGTGGCGAACTTTTCACAGCTGCAGCGGATGCGGCAGCAATTCCTGACGTAGCTGAGGTTCGTTTGTCGGCAGTGCCACTGGAAGTGGTTATGTTGCTAATGCCTAAGGTTGTTTGAGCCGATTTCTTTTTACGTTTCTGCCGTTCCAATTCCTCATCGATCTCTTTGGCCCAATCGACCTTCGGTGGCGAGGGCGGCACCCATTCGCGGGCCAAATACTTTTTATGCTCGTACTTTGCCCGTATAAAATTCTCTAGGGCTGTATCTGTTTGGGGGCGTCGAAAACCGTCGGGCAGTTGAGCTTCATAAACGGCACGTGCCCGTGAATTGCCCATTTGTTGCAACGATATAACCTGCTCCGGTGTCCAGGCATCCAAATTAACACTTTTCACTCGAGAAATGTGGACGCCCAAATTGCGATGAATTCCGGCACAACGAATGCAAAGGAACACGCCCAGATTCCATGATGCCCAGCGTGGACCTGCAAGTTTGCAGTCAATGAGTATATATTAAAATGAAAATAATCATAAATAAATACACATTCGCACACATGCACATACGAGTACATAAAACAAACAAAACAAAGAACAATATCATCTTCAGCCCGTTGCCAACCGGACTTCCTATGCATTGATTAATTTGTTTATCTTGATAACATATTTCTTTACTATCTTAAAGAGTACTCGTGAAAATTAATGGGGCATAAATCAAATATTTCCTTTTATATTCAGAGCTTAAGTTGGATATTATATTTGAAGTTTAAATCTCCACACAATTAAACTAACTGCGGTTTCATGAATTGGATTTATATATAGCTGCTCCATTCTGTACGATGTAAAAAATAAAAGAACAAAGAAAGATAAATACTACATATCGAAATTATTCAACAACAACTTGTATCTGGGTATAAAAATAAAACTGGGTAGGCGCCAACTGATCCTCTGCTTGGTTTGCCAAGAGGGCGTCATCTAAGCCGCATTTATTTGGTTTTTTTTGGAGTGTGTAATGCCTACTCAGCATGAAGTAATCTAGCTAAATGTGTTTGACCCCTTCCTAAAAACCCAAATTTATCCATGCGGGAGCTTTAAACCTCAGTGGGTCACTCGCCCCTCCCCCAACAACAAAAACAATAGCAGTAAATATGCGTGCATGTTTGTGTGTATGTGCAAATATCCAGTTGAGGTGCATATCACAGTGTTTGTGTGTATGCGTACTTACCCTTGGCATCGCAGTCTACACAATATTTATTATCATCATCCCGAAGCATTTGAGTCAAAAGGGTTTGGCATTTGTCCTGCATAAGTTTGGTACGCTCCGTTTCCTTACGGCTTGCATTTGACGTGCTCATTTTCCTGCACTTGTCGTCGTTAGTCTTTTGCCGTTTATCGTTTCACAAATTTTAACAACGCGTGTCTATTAATGTGCGTAACAAGAGTGTATGACGTGGGCTTTTATTCTTAAGTTAAGTTAACCGGCTCTCAGTTGATGTTTTATTTTTCACTTTCACATATGTAATGACTAAATTTTTTAATGGATTAAGAATACTACAATTTTTGCTATCGAAAATAGTGTACGTCTGCGTCTGTACGTCAGACTCATTTCGGATAGTCTGGCAATAATAGTGTCAAAATGGCAAGGAGCAGCAGTGTTGCCAGACTGTCCAGATGGCAAGCCACTTTTTTAAAACCATTGTTTGTACTCATTTGTTATTTGCATGTGCAACAAGTGAAGATATTGAATTGCATTAAACTATGCATTTTTATAAAGAAAAACTCAACTCATGTCTTCGTATACTGGAGAGTGCGGGGCCCAGTTATATTGGCGATATAAACTGGTTAAATGTTAGTTTATCTAATTTTTTAATATTATTTAGAGAAATAACTATTGTTTACATTCCTTTGTAGGATTTCTGTGCCGAGTTTTTGAAGTTTTCAAATATTGTGCATAAGATAATAAGTAATCAAATAGAATATGAATGTCTGGAGATAATTTGTCTATGCTTAACGCAAATTATAATCTGCATCAGGCATTTGGAGAATACCATACAGATGGAGAGCACAAGTGGTCTAAGGATACAGGTGAATAAGAATAAATAACTATTGGATTAATAGAAATGCTAATGAATGTATTTCAGGCAACTCATCATCACTTTATTGATCGCATTAAAGTTTGTCTGAAGAGACTATGTGCCAGTTTGGAGCCAAATGGAAATGGAGTACAGGAGTGCTCGTTAGAAGGAGCTTCCTTCTTAACACTTCTCGATACTTTGCTTGACTCTTTATCAGTTTTGACCAACCCAACTGAAGACACCTGCATTGCACAGGAAGACATTCTGGTGCTAGGCAAACAAACAAAAGTGCAAATAGATTTACTGTTAGGCCAAGCACTTTCTTTTGCCAATGTAGCACTGCAGCAGGACAAAAAGGCTTTGAGTGCACTCTGCCAGAAGGTATTACAGTGCTTTACAAGATATTTATGAGATGTTTATTTATATTAATATATTTTACTTCTCTTAGGTTATGAGGGACTGTAGCGCCTTTCAAGCGGAGTGCCAACCAAACTCTACCGCGGTTATAAGTAATTATTCCAATCAAAAACTAAGGGCCATCACTTTGGAGCACGCGCTTTACCAATTGGAGGAGTATATAAACGAGACTCTATTGCGTTTGGTATTCACGTGTTTTCTAGACTTTCAAAAGATATCAGTAGATAAGATACGCAATATTTTGCGTACTGAAAATGATACCATTGTTGATGAATATATAGCGGATTTTGATGTTAATTTGGACCGCGCCACACAAATCGGAATATTTGCAATTGCTTTCGCGCCAAGTTTAAAAAGTGAGTTTTTCAGTTGTTTCTCAAAGTTGAAATATATTTATCTATCTATTAAACTTTCAGTTAAGACACTCGTCCGCAGTTGTCTGGCCTCGTTTGAATATTTGGACACCAGTTTAATACCTTCGCTTCAGTCGAGTACATCAGATCTACATTCAGAGCTATTGGAGCAACATTTCAAGGAAGAATTGTCAAAATTCAAGGTTACAATTCAGGAGATAATTGACAGCCGTGCTTTTGTGGGATGCTACTCACAAATTCTTACAGCTGGCATTGAAGTGAACGAAAAAGAGTTTGATAAAGCCCAACTAGATGATTTGGTGCAAATGGGTTTCTTTATTCTTGAGCACTTTCAACTAGATGTCAATCGCAAGGTTATAATGAGGGAAGGCCAGGAGTGCTTTCAAAACTTAGTGCGCATTCTACGAGAGTGTAAGGCAATACTGATGTGTGCCTCCCAAGTAGATCCTTGTCGTATTATTAAACGATTTAAGATATTGCGCACCATCGTGCGAAAACTTCACAGTAATATTGGAACAGATGAAAAGGGAACTGCAGCATTTACAGGACATATTGAACACGCACCAATTATCGAAGAAGAAATTGAAAACTCATCGGCTCTGCTGGCTTCACCATCAAGAAGTATACTCTACGAAACCCGCAAGGATAGAACTAAAAATATTGATAAAAAAATCCCTACTGTGCCTGTGGGAAATCCCATTACTGAAGTCATAAAAATTAAGGCCCCTGTTTGCTTACGTCGCAGTAAGTTATTGTACTGATTTTCACAGTAAAATGTATTATTATTGTTAATTTTTCACAGAGGAAAGCTTACGCACAACTATGTTCAAGAGACAGAGACCGTTGGAAGCGAATAAACTGCAGACTACATTCCTTAATGAATCTGCAAGTCTGGAAATCAGTGGTAGGTGCTTAGATAGTCAGTCAGGTTTTGCTTTTCATGATTTTAAAAATACTGATGCAATTTAAAAACTTTATTTCCCTTCTTATAGGTATATTAAATGAACTAACAGGATTAACGTCCACCTTCGCCATAAGACATCAGCGAAAGTAACGGGTTCCCTATCTATTGTGAATGGCATTGACAATACGCACACAAACGCAATTCACACACGTACTCATTCTTAGTGGTAGCGCCGCACGCAGTGTTTTTGTTTTGAATATCTTTTAAAGATACAAAAATAATATAAATAAATAAGATATCAATCAATACTATACTACATTAAGTTGCTTCTATAAGACATTGCTTTGTCATACCTATTATACAGTATTCAATTTTAATATGCCAAAAGTCATCCTATCGATTTTCCTAAACGAAAAGGATACACACATTTTTGCGCGCATATAAATATATTTTGAGAAATTGTAAACAGAGTTTTTAAAGTTGAAGGAAATGCAAACTGAACAAGAAGATAAAGCCTGCGTTGAAGATCAGCCCAAGGCTCGAGGTGGAAGACCATCCAGAAACAAGAGCAACAATCATCATGTGGTTCCTCTAGGCATGCTTGTAGTACTTGCCACTTTCTATCTGATGATTGCTGGCCTACAGATCAACTATAACTATTATTTCCGGACTGGAGTTGATGCTGTCGAAATACCCAAAACGGAGGATGATTCCCAAGAGAATAATATACCAAAGGAAATGGATATAGAGCACCAGCCGCAGTCGTTGTGCAGAAAAATCGAAGTATTTACCATGAAAGTGGTCAACGGATTGAACGGTATATCCAAAATTAAACCTAAGTCGAATAGTACTGGACTTTCGCTTGGCACTGGCATTAGACAATCAAAAAACGGTAAACCTGACAAAAAGAAGGACATCCCCAAGAAGCCAAACACAGCTGAACCCATTATATATCTATTCGCTTTGGTCTTTATATACCTTTTACTAAAAGCGGCATCTGATATTAATCAGCATTATAAAACGGTAAACAAAATAGAATCTCATCTATGAAGACAATAAATTTGTTGAGCATTTAATTTACAGCAAAAACAGGGAGATAAACGATTGCGTCGTTGTTCCCTTCAATCCTATGCACAAAAGGACCAAAGAAGTGCTCACCTGGATCGACGGGCATCTAAAGGTATTTCAACAAAAAGTTTGCCAAAATTTTAAAAGGATCTTAAACTACCTAAATGTAACTGAATGCTTTTTCAAACATAGGGATCAAATCAAAACTATGATATACAAACACTATAAAGTTTTATTGTAATATATGTGTTGTGGACTGAATCTTAATCTATTGAACTTGACTTTCTATATTGTATTTACTCTACTAATCACTGTCCAATACATGTTAAACATATCTATCTACACTTCTTATTCTATCTGAATTTACATTCTAATGTCAATTTGTATTTGTACAAGTAAATATTATGACTATATTATATATTTTATTGGTGTGTTATCAAATGTAATGTTATATACAGTTATCCCCCAACTGTCCTTATTTCTTGCTTCACTTGCTATCAAAATCGAAATATAATTTTAAGTATTAACGTTGAATGTGCAAAAATATTGTATCGTGCCTACACTTACCTACATATACATAGCATATATATACACACTATATATATGTATATGGATGTACGTATAGAACCTATGTGAATTTGTTGTACTGTGAAAAGAACTTTAAACAAAATAAAACTCTTCTCTGCACTCCTGTGATGATTTACAAAGTACCATTTATAGTACTACTACTTGTCTAGCTCTATGTGACGTTGTGTTTTACTTCTTCTTTCTTCTTGGTAAAATTAATTCTTACACACAGTTGAAAATATCATTAATTGAGTTCATATTATTTATAGGTGTACAATCGATGTTCAGTAGACACCACATATTTACAGAAGGTCGAACTGTGTCTCTGGATCGTTTTAAGTACACCATACCCCGAGAAGAAAATTTTGTGGCACCCAAAAGAATGCTGATAAACATGCAAAAGCAGAGCTCGTTCGGTGAATATGCCAGGGCTAGTCCAGCCCCCGTAAGGCGTCTAACTGGTAAAAGGAAACTGGAAGACAAGTTGGGTTGTGCATATAGTATGTTTGTACCCCTCTTTTAGATCCACGTATGAATCGTCGCCTTTCGGTTCCCATCACCATTAACTATCAAACCGTAAGTGTTGCTCCGGCATATCCCGAGCTTGCCAGGCGTGGCTCAGTTATCAACATTGTGGATACAAATATTCCGGGCTCGGCTGCATTGCCTCTGGCAGCTCAACCTATCGATGCAAAGCGCAGGGTGCGAATGATCAATCGTCACTAAAGACAAGTCCAAAAAAATATAATCAAGCCGATAAAATTTCAACGAATTTATACAAAAGCAAATGCTGAGCAAACTTTACAAAACTCAAATATCTCCACCCGATGTACACTAAAGAAGAAGACTTGACTATTGCCAAATGTTTTTAACTTTGCTTTTCATTAATAGGTGTATTACTTTTAATATTATCATTATTAAGGCATTTTAGACATACAAAATACGTTATTTATTACTACGCCCATGCAATTATTAAGTTATAATATACACACATTTAATAAATTGCACAGATGAGCCGTATTACCAATTCTACTTAAGGCAAGATTTAAAACAATCTTAGGCTACATGAATGTTTTGCTTTGTTTCCGATGAAAAAAAAGATGATTTACAGTTATTTATATAGTTAAATATTTGATTACGATTCTATTCTGTATTGTCGAACATATTGAAATTGTTTCATTTTATTATTATCGAAAGTTTTGCTTAGATATAGATTGAGATAAAGGGAAGTCTATGCATGTTCGGATTACGAGTAATTGATCAGTTATCGTGCATATAAATCTACAAAACCTTATCGAATTTTGTGCTAGCTTTTCTCCTATTCAATTTAATACAAAAATAAATTACGTATTTTAATTGCATAAGGCTTGTGGTTACCATAAAGCATACATATATATTTAAAAATATATATAAATATATTTATTTTATCTCTCTTAACGTTTACATTAACTTTAACTAAGCTCGTTGCCCTCGTATAGGCTCTCGCAGCTCTCCAATAAACGCAGAACTGGCGATATATCGTAGGGATACAATTGGCGCGATACCAGTCGGGATATTTGCAAACGAAGTCTGATCAGGACACCCATCGCCTCGTCCAGCATTGCGTTGCCCATGCCAAAGCTATGACAGCTGTGCACAAACATTGTCCAGTTCATGCGAATATATTTCAGAAATCGCAGCAAATACAACAGAAAGCACGTCTCATTGCTGACCAATAGATCCAGCAAGAGATCCGAGCTATTCGATGTCATTTTGAGAAATTCAAGGAATGTATATACAGGATTAAGCATAGCGACAAGCTCGGGGAATGCATTATTGCGAAAAGAAATGCCCGAAGTGACATCCAGTGTGCAGACCATTGCCTCTATCAAGTGATCATCCTGATCATCAAATAGATGTATAAGGATTTTACTAAAATGACATTCCGGATGAAATTGCAGTGTTTGCTTAATGAAAGTCTCCAATTTACTGAGCACATCCCGTATGGAGAGCTCAATGAGTAGGATATCCTGAAATGCATCGTAATCCGTGGAATCTATTGATGAATCTGATGAATCACTGCGTATCTCCTTAACGGTAACTGCTATTGATTTTAGCACCAACAACACCATCTTCTGCAGCAGCGTCTTGTCCATTTCAATGAGGTCCAATTGACCACCACTGGCCGCATCCTCTTGCACATGGATCGCTGTGTGAAGCGTTCCATTGGCATAATTTATTGTCGCACCATTGTAACCGATTAGACCAACAATATTCTCGGGCTGGCGACGTGGCAAGGATTCTAGAATACGAGGATTGCGCACATGACAGACAATCTGATGTGCCAGCTTGCATGTCTCCTCCGGCAGCATGTCCTGCAGCGCTAACGTGGAGCCATAGCAAAGCGCCTCGTTGAATAGGCAAAGCATTTGCTTATAGACGGTGCACGACAGATTTTGGCTGAGCAGCAGTTCGAATTTATCCAACTGCGCATAGAATGGACGCGTTTCATCTATTGAGAGATTCGCCTTCACCGATATGATGTTCTCCCACAGCTGCAGAAAGTTGAGCACACAATGTTCAGCTGTGTCCTGATGTGAGGGCGCCATCAGTTCCGACATATTCTTCACCAGGGATGGCCATTTGTGCTCCAACTTCTGAATGGTAATGCACTTCAGATGCGTCGTATCAAAACTCTCCGAATCGGTAAGGGCAACGACGTGGCATCCATTTGGTGGCATATAATTGGCAG
This sequence comes from Zaprionus indianus, assembly GCA_018904595.1. Taxonomy (NCBI): domain Eukaryota; kingdom Metazoa; phylum Arthropoda; class Insecta; order Diptera; family Drosophilidae; genus Zaprionus; species Zaprionus indianus. The sequence continues at coordinate 3,088,936 of JAEIHA010000152.1, forward strand.
GTAAACTATTTGATGTTGTTGTTGTACTATTGTTGCTATCATAAGGATGGCCTTCGTCATCCGTCTCGGATGTATCCCGAAATTGTCGTGCAAAGTAGTTATTCTCGAGCGGTTGAACCTGTACAGGGAAATGCATATAGCTTATTGAGGCATCCGCAGAACCAGTCATTGAGCTTGTTGCAGTATAATCATCGTCCAGTGGATGCAGCTCAACATCCTTCCATTCGACAATACGTTTAATTATATCTAAACTAAAGTGTATCTTCTGTACGGCGGCCTTGTCCAGCAGCTCATAGTTGAACAACTGATCCACAATCTTCTGTAGCCATTCATCGTTGAGCTCCTGCTTGGCAATAACCAGAAATGCGGCTAGCACACGTCCCGCCAGAAATTGCACATAGGAATTATTATAGCCTGCCAATACGATAATCTCATCGATCAGTTTATGATCATTACGTATTAATGCATCGCACACGTCCATGATACGCGTACAAATGAATCCCTTGGCATTCTGCTTTAAGTATATGTCGAACAGTAGCTGAAGATTGGACAGGAATTGTAAGAGTTTGTTTGTTGGCCATTCGCGCAGATACGCAATGCGTTTCTGGCCATTCGAGTCATGTGAGTAATGCGATTGGAAGGGTTTCCTCAGCGTACGCTCTGAGACACCACACAGGCACTGGCGCGTCAAAGATTGCTCAAACTCCAGCATATCGTCGACAGTCGATAGGCTGTTGCTGCTGCTATTACTGCTACTACTATGCTGCGTCGATCCTACTGCCGCTGCTGCTGCTGTCGCCGAGAGCAGTTCGGTCAGTTGAGCCGCTCGATCTACTTCATCCTTTGTCGCACCGTTGCTGGCAACTTCATTATTTTGTGGCAAGATATTATTGACTAAATTTTGTACGCCGCCCAATAGTTGTGCATAGGAGGCGGCACGAGAATTACTTGGTGTTGTTGTGGGCGAATTGTTTGTGCTGCCCGTTGAACATGACGAGGATAGGGATGAGCACAAATGATGATTCTTATTGTTGCCATTAGCATCCATAATGTCCCCAGCATCGTGTATATCAGGCGGTGCTTTCGCCCCAACCAAACGAATTTGTTTATCTATTTTCTGCCTCTTCGTCTGCGGCTGTTCGTTGTGATGAATTGCAGCAGTAGATGCTGTGCTCCCACTGCTGCTGCCTCCTGAACAGGGACAGCCATTTCCATTGCTACTGCTGCTGCTGCTACTGCTGGTGCTGCTGCTACTGCTGCTCGTCGAAGTGCCACTGCCACCAGTCGTATCCATGTTGCGTTACTGTCTTTATAGCTGACGTACCCGACGTCGTAAGAGTGTGTTGCACTTATTTCTGCTGTCCTCTGTAATTAAATATTGAGCACACATTAAAAAAACGCCATTGATTTTGACTTTAATATTCAAGCCCTGATACAGCTACGCTGCCACTGTGCTGCTGCTGCTACCGAATTACGCGCATTCACAAGGTTACGTGTGCACTATGAAGCGAGCATTCATTTTTGTATTTTAAATCGATTTTATATTAAGTTCTTTGGAGTCTTGCAGTTAGCAGCAGTTATAACTGTATTCTGGGCACTTGTTTCATATTGTTAAGCATTTTGCAAACACACAAAACACCTTTAATGTTGAGATACTTGTTGCTCATTTACCTTTGCCTTTGTAATGTTTGTGTTAGTTTCACTTCAATCTCGGTTATTCTTTTGAAAGCAGCTCGTACACTTGCACAGTTCATTATGAAATCGTTTTGCACATTTTCGGTATGCAAATCTTGCATATTTTGTTTACATCATTTATTTCACGACTCTTAACTTTACTGAAAAAAAACAACTTGCTCTGTTAATTAACAAGTAGCGAGCGCGTCGCCATCTTTGTAGTGTTGGGATGTTCATATGCTGGCCAGTGGCAGTACACGGTACGACTTGGACGCGCAATAGCCCACACACGTAACGATCTTATAAAAATAACAAACTGCATAAATAATTTCGTCGTTTGGTTTTATATCTTTTAATTAATAAATATAAATTATTTTTAATATTGTTTATATATATATTTCATAAATAAATTATAACTTGCATTCCAATGGTCCGGTAGCGCTAAGCACTTAGTGCTGCCACCTGGGTAAAATATATAAATTAAAAGTTTTTTAATATAAAATCTGAATTTTCAATATATATAAATGCTTTTTAAAAAAAGTCAAGTCCAATTTGTAGAAAAAACTTGTAACAAATTTAAAGTTTCAAAATTAGAAAACCGCTATTACGCCACGTGGCAACACTGTCACTTGTTTTTCATTTGACATTGAAGGTGCACACATTTCCAGCTGGTGGTGGGTGGAAAAGGACTACCGTTGCGGTACAAAATTTCGGTTATTCGTGTAACAACGGCGTATTTGTGGAGTTGTATACTGGGCTCGGCTGCCCGAATTGAAAAGAAATTCCTGAAAAATCCAGAGACCTTAAGAATCATACTTAAGTAAAGTGTTTTCTGTTTCACGCGAGCAGTTTTAATTCGTCTTTGTTAGTGTCAAGTTGTGTTTAACTAAACCTTCAAAAGGAAAATGGCCGGTGCACTGCCCATTCTAACCCAAGAACCCACCTTCAAGAAGCTCCAGGAATACTTCAATGCCCACAACAATGATCTAATCATTAAGGATTTGTTTGCCGCTGATCCCAAGCGGTTCAACAGATTCAGGTGAGAGTGAAAGCTTTCACGGTCAAGCATGTATGTATGTATCTACATATGTATGGGTGTAGATATATGAGTGGGTCGAATGCCCTTTCAGTTACAACATGCCTATGATATTTGAATATGCTTTAGCATACACACATACACATGTGAATACATACATTCATACGTCATGGTTATGTCCTAGGCAAGCCCATAGAAACTTAGTGCATATAGTATTTATTATTAATGTGTATTATGTTGGAAGAAAAAATATCTCTGAAGAGGTGGAGTGGGGGGTCTGAAGTATGAATTTTGATAAAATTAATAATGATAACAGAATATTACACTTTCATTATGTATTTTATTGTTGTCTGTTAATCTTTGTCCTTGCATAAGGTCAAAGCAACGACCTTTTTTGTACTTTCGATCAATTGAAACGCGCGTTAAGGTCAAATAAATTGATTTCTAATTTTCTTTTTGTTATTCGCGACTTTCAATTAACAATTGATTTTATTATTATTTCATCAGCCTGCGTTTGGACACTCCCAACGATGGTGACATACTGTTGGATTACTCGAAGAATCGCATAAACGAAGATGTTTGGCCATTGTTGTTGGACTTGGCGAAAGCTCGCCGCGTTGAGGAAGCCCGTAATGCGATGTTCAGTGGACAGCACATTAATATAACCGAAAACCGCGCCGTATTGCATACGGCATTGCGTAATCGCGGCACTCAGCCGGTGTTAGTAGACAACAAGGATGTGATGATTGATGTTCGTGCTGAATTGGCGCATATGAAGGAATTCACCAACAAGGTTATCTCTGGTGTTTGGCGTGGTTGTACCGGCAAACAAATCACCGATGTTGTAAACATTGGTATCGGTGGTTCCGATCTGGGTCCCCTCATGGTCACCGAAGCTCTGAAACCCTATGGCAAGGGCCTGCATTCACATTTCGTGTCGAACATCGATGGCACCCACATGGCTGAGGTGCTGAAAAAGGTGTCCTATGAAACGACACTGTTCATCATTGCCTCGAAGACCTTTACTACCCAAGAGACCATCACGAACGCCACATCGGCTAAGACTTGGCTGCTTGAACACACCAAAGATGTGAGTGTACCCGAATTTCATCACAGTTGCTTTAATTAATATTTAATTTCATTTGTAGCCGGAGTCCGTTGCTAAGCACTTTGTAGCTTTGTCCACCAACAAGGAAAAGGTGACCGCCTTTGGCATCGATAGCGCAAACATGTTTGGCTTCTGGGATTGGGTGGGTGGACGCTATTCCCTGTGGTCGGCCATTGGCCTTTCCATTTGCCTGTCGATTGGCTTTGAGAACTTTGAGCAGCTTCTCGACGGCGCCCACTACATGGATAATCATTTCAAGACGTCGCCTCTCTCGAAGAATGTAAGTAAACACAAAGTTTTCAATATACTTGTATATGTATGTGTCTATATGTATTTGTTTGCTTATTTCTAGGCACCTGTAATTCTCGCCCTTCTTGGCATTTGGTATTCGAACTTTTACAATGCTGAGACCCACGCCCTACTGCCATATGACCAGTATCTGCACCGATTTGCTGCCTATTTCCAGCAGGGTGATATGGAGAGCAACGGCAAGTTTGTAACCAAGTCGGGCAAGAAGGTTACCTACAACACAGGTCCAATTGTTTGGGGTGAGCCTGGCACCAATGGCCAGCATGCCTTCTATCAACTGATCCATCAGGGCACACGTCTAATTCCTTGCGATTTCATTGCAACTGCACAGACGCACAACCCCATCGCTGGTGGCAAGCACCACAAGATTCTGCTCTCGAATTTCCTAGCCCAAACAGAAGCACTGATGACGGGCAAGACAGCGGATCAGGCTCGTGCAGAGCTCGCAAACGCAGGCTTGTGCGGCAACGAGCTGGAGAACTTGTTGCCTCATAAGGTGTTTGTTGGCAATCGTCCAACCAACTCGATTGTGGTCAAGAAACTTTCACCTTTCACCCTTGGTGCATTGATTGGTAAGTAACATATCAAAATTACTCATTATTGCGAATTTCATAATCATTTTTCCTCTTCATTTGTTCCTTTTTACAGCAATGTACGAGCATAAGATCTTTGTGCAGGGTATCATCTGGGACATTAACTCGTTCGATCAGTGGGGCGTCGAGTTGGGCAAGCAGTTGGCCAAGGCCATTGAACCTGAACTTGATACCTGCGAAGAAGTCTTGTCTCACGATAGTTCGACAAATGGCCTCATCAATTTCCTTAAGAGCAATTGGAAGTAAACATGTAACCACAATATCATCCATTCTTTGCGCTCAATTTGGGACGTTTTACCTAAGTTCTACAACAAAAACTACAAATCCTGTTTTTGGCACAAAATTTTTAAATATATGAATACTATTACATACTATATTGTTAAATTTGCATGCTTATTGGAATTATACGTACAGCATTTGTTTGCGAATTGGCAAAAATCTCACTATCGGTAGTTTCAAAATATTACATACATATATATGTTGTTGTTGGATGTAGTTTAAACATGAAAAACATTTAAACAGTAAAGGAAATGCGTGGAAATAAAAGCATTAAATGTATTTGAAAAAAAAAAATGAATAAAAGAAAAGCTTTTAAATTTCTCTTCGATTTGGGGTCAGGAGAGGTGTTGAATTAATTATTTTATTTTCCTCAATTAGCAAAGATAAACAACTAAGTTTCGACCTACTCTTCTAACCAGCGGAAGCATCTGTGTCTGCTTCCTCGTCATCGTCTGGATTTTTGACCTCTTGTTCATCCTCCGAATTTTGTGTCATTATAAGATCCTCCTCATCGGCCGCCACATCATCATCAGCTTCCATTTTTTCATCACCGTCATCATCATCATCGTCGTCCTCATCATCATCATCATCATCATCGTCATCATCATCGTCATTGTCTTCGTCATCATCCTCATCTTCGTCTTCCTCTTTCTCAAGATCGTCCCATTCATTTCCGACCGACTGTCTGGGCCTAGGGTCTAAATGATTTCCATGATTTAGGTATTAACTGACGATAACAGCTTAATATATATTTACCTGATTTCTCAAAGACAGTAAGAACAGCATGTTCCTTTACAATTTTGGTGGAATTGCGGTTTAACTGATTTATTATCAATTGGACTCGACCAGAGACCCTAAAAAATGTACAAACATAAAGAACGCATTGAAATTTCTATATATGTGAATAAAACATAAATCAACACAACAAATTCAAATCGACAAAGCTTATTTAAATTTTACTATGAATGCAAATAAGGACTCCCCAAAGGCCAAGACTAATTTTGCGGCTAGTGATAGTTATGAAAAAATAGAAGAGCCTCTGATTCCTACGCATATGCAGAACTTTTATAAACTTGAAGATGAAATTGAAAAGTGCAAAAAACCTTTATGTGCCGATGATGACATGGAATGTATTTATAGTATGATCGATGCAACTATTTGCGAGGCTATTCAAATTATTGAATCTGACCCACGTGGATTATTTTGTTATAAGTATCCGACTGATTTAGAAAATGTTTTTTTACAGCAAGAGGTTATCAATGCAATTGCGCAAATGACTAACGAGAGTGATTTATCGATTCCAGGTGAATCGGACCATACTTGGATAAAAATAATGGATTTTGAATATAGCAATGTGATTCCACTGATACGCGATTATATAAGCCATTGGCGTCTTTCTCCGGAAACCAAATGTGTTGTGCTCACCAACACAAAGAAACACGATGTTCCTCTGAAGGGAACCATACACTTTATCGATGCTCACTTTTCACGACCGACACCAAGTTGTCCCAATCCCTTGGCCGTTGCCAAGGTTCGATTCATTGTCACCGTTTCAAAGGTAATGCAAAGTTATTACCCGATTATGATTACATATCGTTTCGAGGGATTTCGTACTTTATTTTACGCTGTGGGTGAACGTGCGGTTTTTTCAAATACATTTCAAAGATACTACATTGACACGATCTTGCATACCAAGTTAAGTTTTTATGCGGAGATTTGCGAGTGTCGTCATGGCACGATCGAGAACCCAAAGGTTGTGGAAGACCCAAAAGACGAACAGCAAAAAGACGAACAGCCCAAAGACAATGCAGAGAAGACAATATGAATTACGCGACCTATCTATATGCACATAATAAATATATTGAATATGTCAAACTTACTGCAATATTTCCGTTAGGCAATGCATACGTTGTTCTGCAATTCCCAGACACATGGCGAGTTTATCGTGCAACTCTTGTTTATTCTCGGACATCATGACACTCGTGTGAGTTATGGCCAAATTCTTTAGCCATAGCAAGGCACAATATACCCTAGAAATTTTGAATGATTGTAAATAAAACTGGATTTAAGATGAGATTATGTCATGATGCTTACTGGTCAGCCTTGCCTTGTAGCATTGTGGATAGTTCATTAAGTAAAGGACTGATATACTCCAGCGGCAAACGATCCAAAGTTAATCGTACAGCATTTTCTGTTGTTACTGTTTTCAATACATTTTTCAACATGCTAAGTATTTAAGAATAAAATATGTTAACGCACTTGTATAGATATCTAAGTCTTCCTTCGAACTTACGCCTGATTCTGGCTATGTAACGCCTGCATCAGTAGTTGTGTCTTGCTTTGGCTCTGCACTTTTCCATCAGATAACTTTGTTGCCTGCATTGTCAAACCTTTGAGGCGAGCCTCCATTGGCAACTCATTTTGTACTTTCTTTTTTGAAATCGGCACAGCACTGTTGTACTCCACATCCCCAATTTGTACAATCGGTACCTGAGACTTGAGAGCCGCCGGCGTGCCACTTTGATCGCCTTGTTGATTCTTAGTGTACAGTTTCTTGGGATCGGTGCGTACGATGACGTTCAACTTTTCAGCATAATTTGGAGTGTATCTTTCGAACTGCAAAAGGCGAAGGCTTCCATAACCAAACAGAATCTCATGAGAATGCTGGGCATCCTCAACGAAGTGAGCAGCGATTGCATAAATGGGTTCCACTGTGTTGGCGCCATCCGAAGCTATTTGCAGCGAGACCTTTGGCTTTATGTATTTCTCAGTTGAGAGACTGTGGGATAAATTAATGTTGCATATAATGATTATATGATTTGAATCGCATAAGACATTTACCTGTTTACATCTAGCAGGTATATATGAATATTTCCATTACGTGTTACACTTGCCACACGCAGACTTCCATCATCGCGTACCTCGCACGCCAAAGTATGGGCAACATCCTCCATAAGGAGTGTGCAAGTGGAAGCCTTGTTTTTACCCTTTTTATTAACCTTCCACAATGAGATAATACGCTCCATTCTGGCCGTGGTTAGCACATATTCAACATTGTTCGTTGCAGTGAAACTTGCAATTGCATTTATTTCGCCCGAGTGTCCTGTGCAGGTTTCAACCAGTTCTTTTGTGTCCACATCGTAGATCTTCAGCTGACGCGAGGCAACAACCAATGTACGACTATTCGCCAAATATGCTATCTTATGTGGCTTCTCGGGTCCCACCGACCACTGACCTGTGCAGCGTTCTTCGGCTAATGACCAGACAAGCACACGACAGTCTTTGCCAACACTATACAAACGCCCTTCGTTGTCGTAGACAATAAATTGGACAGGTCCATTGTGGCTATCACCGCCTAGTACGCGATCAGCCTACAATGATGATTATTAGATTTACTAACAGAGAAGTTTAAGTTTCACAATTACAAACCTTTCCTTCAGCTATGGAGTAGAGCACTACATTGCCTTTTAGTGTTCCAAGCGCCAAATAAAGCTTATTATTGTGTATGAATTTCGGCAACTTCTTTTTACGAGATGCTACCGCCGTTACCCACGTGAGCGCAGTGCAAGGGCCGGAGGCGTGAAGGTTTGACGTGAATTCCTGTTTTTGTGTATTCGTCTCGGTATCCCATATTCGTAGGATTCCCTGGTCATCAACCAAAGCAAACAGTTTCCCCCCATTCGGTGAGAATTCCAACACGTGCTTCTTGGCCACCGACATCGCTTTAAAAATTCGAGCACTCAACAGTGTGCAACAAAAACACAACACCCACAGTAGTGTTGGTTAACGCAATAAAAAAAACAACTCGATAATTATTCAACAACATTGGTATTTTTTTTTATTTCACCATTCACGTTTTTCTTCTAATTTTGAGTTAAACTAGAAGTGTCACGTTTTATTAATCATTTTATTTAGATACAAGAAATTTGCGTAAATAATTAATTTAATATACACTGAGTTTAAACATCAGTCTAGTGTGAACATGTCATTTGATGTTCTCACAAGGAAAATACTTTTTCAGTATTTTTAAATAAATTAAATCAGTATTTTTATTTGCAACCAGTGTGCAATCGAGAAATTTCGTTCGTTTCGGCATTGAGGTTAAGTACGAATTACCGACTGATTGACTTGCATTAGCTGCTCTTGGTTTTATTGAATATCTGTGCATAAAAATGGCTTTATCTGTTCCAAAAGCACCCGGAGTGGCGCAGATGCTAAAGGATGGCGCCCGCGTAAGTGAAATATAATTAAAAATCAAACAATTAAATGTCCTGTGTGCGGGTTTCATTGAAATTCTGTGTAAAACAGGCGGTGCGCCATAGAAGCGCGTGATTAGTCATCGCAGATGTTCTTTTTAATAATGCGTGATCCCATGATATTTCGATTCTCAGATGTACAGCGGCTTGGAGGAGGCAGTCTATCGCAATATCAGCGCCTGCAAGGAATTCGCACAGACAATGCGTTCTGCCTATGGTCCAAATGGCATGAACAAAATGATCATCAATCACATTGAGAAGCAATTCGTCACGAGCGATGCTGGAACCATTATGCGGGAACTGGATGTAGAACATCCAGCTGCCAAGCTTATTGTGATGGCCAGTCAAATGCAGGACGCCGAGGTTGGTGATGGCACCAATTTCGTCGTGGTGCTCGCTGGTGCACTGCTGGAGTCAGCTGAGGAGCTGCTGCGTTTGGGAATCACCACTGCTGAAATTGCTGATGGCTATGAAAAGGCGTTGACAAAGGCACTAGAGATTTTGCCAAAGCTAGTGTGCCATGAGGTTAAGGATTTCCGTGATGTTGCTAAGGTCAAGGAAGTTCTGCGCACAGCAATTATGTCCAAGCAGTACGGTCAGGAGGATTTCCTCAACGATCTGGTGAGCAAGGCCTGTGTCTCGATCTTGCCCGATGAGGGTACCTTCAATGTGGACAACATTCGCATCTGCAAGATTTTGGGCAGTGGTCTTGCCAAGTCTGAGGTGGTGCGTGGCATGGTTTTCAAACGTTTCGTAGAGGGTGATGTCACCTACGCCGAAAACGCAAAGGTTGTCATATTCTCGTGTCCCGTCGATATTATACAGACTGAAACCAAGGGCACAGTGCTGATCAAATCAGCCGATGAGCTCATGAACTTCTCTTCCGGTGAGGAGAGTCTTCTGGAGTCCCAGATTAAAGCTATTGCCGACGCTGGTGTGAAGGTTGTTGTTTCTGGTGGCAAAGTTGGCGACATGGCTCTGCATTTCCTGAACAAATACAAACTGATGGCTGTGCGTCTGAATTCCAAATTCGATTTGCGTCGTCTGAGTCGTTCTGTCAACGCCACAGTGTTGCCAAGAATCACGACACCCAGCCAGGAAGAATTGGGTTACTGCGACAAGGTTTGCATTGAAGAGTTGGGGGATACCACAATTGTGGCTTTCAGGTGTGTACATTATCAATTTTAGTATTTTAAGAAGCCAAACTTAATTATATTTATGATCTGCAGAAATGAAGGCAAGGATTCGCGCATTGCGACTGTTGTCATTCGTGGCGCTACAGATAACTTCATGGATGATATCGAGCGCGCTTTGGACGACGCTGTCAACAATTTCAAATGCCTGAGCCGTGATGGCCGTTATTTGCCTGGCGCTGGTGCCACTGAAATTGAGTTGGCCACGCAATTGGGCGCCTATGCTGATACTCTGCCTGGTCTGGATCAATATGCTGTGCGCAAGTTTGCCAATGCATTGGAAGCCTTCCCTAAGGCCTTGGCCGAGAACTCTGGCATCAATGGCACAGAGATTGTCAATCAGTTGTACCTGGCACACAATTCCGAGAAGGGAAAGAACATTGGATTCGATATTGAGTCAGAGAAGCCGGCAACAGTTGATGTTACAAAGGCTAAAATCTTTGATCTGTATCAAGCTAAGTTCTGGGGTCTCAAATATGCCGTCAGTGCTGCTGCAACCATCTTGAAGGTGGACCAGATTATTATGGCCAAGCGTGCAGGAGGTCCCAAGCCACGACAGGCTGCTGGCAGCGATGATGAAAGTTAAATATAGTCCTGGAAACAAACCCCTTCACGCTAAAATGTCTAACTTAATAATTTTAGTAGCCCAGGCGAAAGAATCCTTCACATGTATTTTCATACGCGAGTAGAAATTATAAATTTCATTAACCAACACAAACTCTCACCCCCTATACACAAACACACACACACAGATTTCTTGTATTAATAAAACTAAACTTACGAAAACTGAGTGTTTGAGAGTTCTTTTCTATGGTTATTTTGATTTATGTCTACCCAGTAAATTAAACTCATATTTGTTGGTGTCTCCGCTAGATAACTCATCTAAGCTTTTTATTTCAAGCAAAAGATTATTTTTGTTCTTTTTGTTGGAGTACATAACATATTTGGAATGCGTATGCGCAGATACATTTCAATATTTTGTTCGAATAAAATACGATATCGTTGTCGTTTTGTCAAATTGAAGTTAATAAAGTTTTTAAAGTGTGATATCTTGTAAATGGTATTTCGTGCTCTTATAATTCTTTCAAATCTTATAATTGCGTGTAACTTTTCATTATAATATTCCAGTAGTAGATATAAATAACTGCATTAAGGTTTGACGTCGAAACAATCGATACAATCCGTGCTCCATTGGATTGTTCAATTGTTAGGTGACAAACAAAATTTCGAAACTGAAAAACAAAGCTCAAAGATCTACAAATGAAACATGGATCAAGTCGAAAATTGTGTTTTGCCAATAAAACAATGTAAAAGAACAGAAAAATGGAAACTTACAAAGCCAACTGCAGTTTTGGATTGACAAGTCCCATGGAATATTCTAGAATTTGAAATTCTGAACAATTTTCTGCTGAATGCTCACGACAGCAGAACAGAGTTCAGAATCTACTTAATAAACGGTTTGAAAAACAAATGCATCCTACAAAAATACATGATTCTTACGTATTGTGTAGTGTTTGATATTTTAAAAGAACTTAAGCAATTAACGCCAATATTCATATGTAAATGCAACAATGGAAGAACAGATTGCAATGTCGACAATGCAAAGCTTTATTTGGGATGAGGATGCGTTAAGAGTATGGTACGATTCGAAATGATAGTATGAAAATATGAATGCTTCCCTTTTTTGGGAGAACCGTTTTTTTACATTCCAATACCATACAAATATGCCCAATACCATCTGTTAAGAGTATAAAAAAATAACACAGCTTCAAAATACTTTGCGAATCATGCGAATTACATTTTGGTTCAATTAGCCTTTACAAAAATATAGGCCCACCCGTAGACAACTCCTTATTGTGGATTGATAAACAGATTCGCAATGTCGACATAGCTTATAAGTAAGTATATGTATGTATATAGTATGTGCGCAGGTTTGCATCATAATGATGGATGACTTATCGCGTGCATTATTTGTGTTGTTGTACTCTAACAGAATCACACATTCTTGTGAACAATTTGTTTGGATTCGAAGAGCAAACAATTTTCGAATTCGTATTGATGGTTCCATTGAGATCTCTTTAGACAAAATTCAAAAATAAAAAATCGTTCAACAAGTAAGTATTATTTGCATAATAAATATTGGCATAATTAGCCCTTGCAATTGCATTTATCAATTAATCAATTCATAAAAGACAAAAACTACACTAGATATAAGTATGTTTGCATACATATTTGCATTTTGCTGCGTTACTGCAACGAGATTAAATATTTTTGCTAAGAAAAAACTTCATTGTTGAGTTTGATAATAAACGCACTAAAGTAAACTAGCAATTAGTTTTTGTTCTTGTTGTTGTTGTTATTGTTGCTCTTGCATTCCTGCCAGAATTTAAAGCTTTTAAAGTAATCATATATAGGTTTAACCCATTTTGCTGGGATTGCATTGTTGTTGTTCTTTTATAGTATCTCGAATATACATACGTAATTTAAGTATGTTTTCTTTAACAATTTGAAATAGATTTAACTTGAAATAAATAGGCAAAATATGTTATTTGGTTTTCTTTTTGTTTTTATTTGTGTTTACTGTGTGTGTTTTTGTGTTTTTAATAAATATATATATATTTAAGATTGATATATATATGGGATAAATATATATATAGAGATATTTAAGTGGATATAGGTTCCATAATGTAGGTAGTTGTTGCTATAGTCCGTACTATAATTGTCCTTACAAGTTGGGTTATTCGTGTACACAGATTGATATACTAATTGCAAACAAAGTTGGTGATATATTCCGAATAAATGCCAAAATGTTAATTAGAATCTTTAATCTTCAACATATGTATAAGTTTATACTGTGTGTCTTGCCATCCTTCCGTCTGTCTGTTTATAATTATTTCTGTGGCCTTTGTAGGCGGTTCACGGATTTCTCAAATTTAATATTGCTTTTGACATTTATAATCGTAATTTAGGAGTTTAGAAGTGTTTCTCTGCTGGTGGTGTCGGATTTAATTATTGTTTTTAGATTCATTTAGATTCTCAATTGTGTGCTATTTGTATTTAAGGCGAAACTTAAAACGAAAAACAATTCTATTGGTTTGGTATCTCCTTAAAGAGCCGTGCACGATGATTTCTCGCGGAAGGGATTTACCTTCTGGCTGGTGAAGCCAGTCCATAGGTAATCCTCCTGCTCGTGCTCCGTTATGTACTTCATCATCTTGGCGCACGACTCCGACACGGTTTGTCGATCGATGGACGCCTCTCGGCGCAGCTGTTCAACGACAATGCGCTGCTGTTGAAGGGATGATGACATTACGTCCATTACGGCTGTCTCGGATAGGCCTATGGTTGAAAAGTTATCTGAACTCAGATACGGATAGGTAAATTTAAGTAATTATGTAGTTGGTGGTTGTGTGTTTTTATTGTTCTGTTTGTCAATTTTCTTTTGTATCTTTTTTAATTTTGCTTAGAGGGATGTTGTTTTTGGATACGGTATTCTTTATGGGATTGCGCTGTAAATGTAGTAAAAGAGCAATTGCAACAAAATCATTTTTGTTTAAACATATTGTTTAACTTATGCTTCATTCGGAGACACGACATCGAACAAACGACATTAAATTACATAGAAAGAAAGATACAGCTTGAAAGGATAGGTATAGTGTTTCAGATTAGGACAGATTTAGATTTTTGTTTAGTAGTTTAAGTTTTTATTTAACCAAATCACACCTTGACTATGAAAATGTTCAGACTTTTCACACTAGTCAAAGCCAAGGCTAAACTGCACGCATGTGTATGTATGTATGTATGCTATTGGTATGTGTTCGTAAGCAAATCCTGCCTACATTATAAATAATGTACTATTTATCACCCTTGGTATGTCGCTGTGTTAATACTTATTACTCACACTACAAATAAAGAACTAAATATTACTCTTTTGATTACAAATTCGTTGCTCATCAATGATTTATATATTTTTAAGAACTAAAATCTCACATTGTAATGTTATAATGAAAAATTTAGGTTTCACATTTTCGGAAGAATAAAGAAAATTTTAATATCGGATTTTGCAATTCCCAATTGATTTTGTCTTGCTTGTGCAGCCGACACACACTTACGCATACATACACATACGTACAATATTCGAGTATGTTAATTAATTACACTAATTTGTTTAATTATTGGACACACACACAAACACAACTACATGTTAATAACGCTATTTGCAATAATTTACCAGCTTTATTTTATATTTGTTGTTAAATATTGTCGAGAATGTAGTTCAAGTTCGATTGACCTGGACAAAAAGATACACACCCAAAACCAATGAAACGTGAAGTTGGCTGCAAATTCGTCTATCGAATCGAAAACGATAACATTTTCGGTATTTTCTATCGTTCTATTACGTGTGTTTACGTTTGCGCATCCCTGGATGGCAAACCTTGGTGCAATAATGATGACGAAGGACGAGTGGTCCGCGGAGGAGGAGCTCCAACTCTTCCATGCTATGGATGGGTTACGTCCAGTTGGCATCAACAAACATTTCTACATGTCTTGCATTTCGGAACGTCTATCAAAATCTCTCAATCGTGAAATGCCGAGTGATCTAATATGGAAACACCTGAGCACAATGTATAAACTAAAAGAACTGGACGAACAGGAGTGTCTACCGTTTCCAAATGAGGAAAGAGAGTTCAGTTTGCCAGAGCAGGATTATGCTACGTTTTTGAACAAAAAATCTTCGGCTGCTAACGTTACTGAAGAAACATCAGAATCTCAGGTGCCACTGGGAATGTCGGTAGCTGCGGCAGCTACCGAAAACAATACTAAAGGTAAAATAGTGATAGTTTCTAAGCAATAACAAATAATAATAATTTCAATATTTGCATCCCAGCTTCTAAGTTTACTGCTAACCCCACTAGCGCTACGAAAGATAGTGAAAAGAAGGCCTCTCTAAAATCATTGGATTTGCCAAAACGACCAGCAAAACGTACACGAGGTTCAATGTCGAATGAATCTATTAGCCCCTCAACTACTCCGCCACCGATGCAGAGCAACAAACGTCGACGAATTTAGATTTAGTTAACTAAACGGCTTAGTAACAAATAGTTTTTATTAATTGTAGGTAAATCATGACCAAAATCTTGACTTTAAAATTTTATGTTAATTTACATGAACAATTTAATCATCAAAATCACTGTCGTTGGTATCTGTTTTTATTGGTTCTGGTGTTTCTGTCGCTACTTTCATGGAATCCAACAATGATTTCAGCAAGCGCTTGTTGAGGTGATCTGTTTGCGTGATTTCTCGTACGGGCTGCGCCTGTTGCGGATCTTCCGTTTCCGCTGGCGGTGGTACGGGGGTGTTTACTGTCATGGCGTCAATGTTTTCCAATACGGGCATTGCCAAAATACTTAATTGTTTGTAATTATTCTACCTGCGTTTGGGTTTGATATGTTTCTTTTGCTATGACACAGCCAGTCGTATCTTTTGCAGGGCTGCATTAATTCATTTTCGATTTTAATTAGGTTTGCATCCCTGGTGCTTAGTATTTTGTTTCGCATCCTTTAAATGTTGATACACTTTATTAGAATTGACACTAGTAATTATAACGATTTTATCCACTTGGAAGATAAACTACAGCTCCTACAATTTCAACTAGTAGGGCTACAGAAAAAAATAAATTGACATTGTTTTGTTTCCAGCCCTCGCAAAAACAGCTTTATTCGCTTGCGCAGTGCATGTTTGATTAGCGCCTAAATTCAATTTTATCAATATTATTAATAATGTTTATGCCCGAAACGGAGGATATGTTGCCAAGGTCGGCGCCAAGGCCTAGTGCACCGGTGCCGCTGGGACATACAGACGAAATCGTGAAACCAACTGTACCAGAAGTTTCAATACTGTTTGGCCAGCAGCCACCCCAACAACAACAGCAGCAGCATCAACAACAACAAAAGCAATCAACTGCGCCTGCGGCGCGTCCTGTTGGCAGTTTCGCTTCATGGAAAAAGCAAATACTGCCTCGCGTTAACTTTTCACCAGTTTTAACAACAGAACTGGGTCCAACAACATCGCCTACCCCTTCATCCGCCGGCGTCAGCACCCCTCCCACCAGTAGTGAATATAGTTATCTACCACGGAGGCATTCCTATGATGTTGAGAGACCAATGCCTGTGCAACCTCAGTCTATCAGTTCGAATATGGGATACGCGACGCCACCACCTACTCATTTTGTACGGGAAACATACCATAACAATGCTTCAGTACCGGCATCATGGTCATCTACTTCCAATGCTAATTCTTTACCAATCGCTTCTGATGTACTGACAATTTGTGCTGGTACCCAAACAGATGCAGAAACTACATTGCGCAGGGACTTATCATCCGAGCTCAGCAATTTGGTAAATAAGCAGGACCTGCGAGAGGTGCTCGACTTGTTGCAGATAATGCGCCAAGAGCAGCATCAATTGAGACGCCTTTGTGAATCTTTAACACAACAGCAACAACAACAACCGCAAACAACAAGTGGCAAGAGCTATAAAGAAACAGCTTCACAGTGTGAGCTTCTAGCTCCAAATAAAAGTAAGTGAATGTTGGAAACTACAATAACCCTATCTAATTAACTCGCAATAGATGCTCCTATGGTTAAACGGATCACGCCCATTGTGCAGGATTACATAGTTGAAGAAGATGAGCTTCCTGCAGCATTTGAAAAGCCACCCAGAGCTTTGCCACAATTCCAATCACCACGTGCTGCATCACCTATAGCACAATCCACCGGCTATCGAGCAAATACTCCACAGGGCAGACAGCCTGTTGCGCCAGCATCAAAACCAAGTACAGAGAAGAGCATGGTAATGAGTGAGCTGGCTCTTAAGTATCTGCCCCAAAAGCAAATCAATGAACTTATGGATGAGCTGCGTTTGTCCCCGAAAACAACAGTCAACGAAGTTGCCCCCCCTGCGGGAGGCAACACAACTCCGCTGCGTCAGATTGATAACTTCACACAGAGCCCAAGCAACATGTCCAATGCTTCATATAAATATCTTAAAAAGTATCGCCTGCTGCCCGAGGAACAAATGACCTATGATAATCATTTGCAACGCACAGAATCACCAGGCCGAGCGTCACCACAGCGCCAGTCACCTGCAATGCTGGATTTGGATAATATTCGAAATCAGCCTAAACTTATTTAATAAAAAATCGAGTTCATTGTTTTATTCTGTAAAGTTATGCATGTATGTACTATATTTTTTGTTGAAATACGATTTCAGTACAGGGGTTATTAACTTTATATTTATCTGCAAGGAAGTACATAAAAAAAACCGAACAAACAAACAAAATTTTGATTTAGACACACAATAATTGTATAATAAACAAATATTTATATTTGTTTTTCTTTTGTTTATCCTGCGGAGTTTAGCGCAAAACCAGTTGCAACTCTGATGCGGATTGGAGCAAGACCTTCAAGCCTTGCATGAAGCCAGCACATTGAGCAAAGTCGGTGCCGAAGGCAATGCGCGTGTGCACTTCCAGGGCATTGGCATAGTCGGCTATTTGAATGTACTGCACTATTTGATTGAGAGCCTGCACCGTTGTTGCTGTCAACTGCAAATCGAAAATGTAATTAGTTTAGAGTATATATATTTAAAATATATGCAGTTTAAGCTTACCCTGCCATCGCGCAGGCAATCATAGAGATTTTCCAATCGTTTGACCACATCCACGAATTTCCGCTTGGTGCGCTAAGGAAGAGATAACATCGTACATTATAAATAGTGTTGTTCAGTTGTGATCTATATATTTAATTACCGGATCGTTGGTTGCTCCCAAGCACTGATTTTTCAGTTCCTCCAACACAGTTTGTAGATAAATATACTCCTCTGGTAGTGGAGGCTTCTCCTTGGGCGGCTCTGGCTGGCGCTGTTCTTTCACAGGTGCTGGCTGTTCGGCATAACCAAAGGATTGCTGCTGTGGTTGACCGGGCCAGTACTGCTGCTGCTGCTGCTGATTTGGCACTGCAGATGTCTGAAACTGCTGCTGTTGCTGTGGTGGAAATCCTTGTGGATTGTTATTGGCTGCCGGATTGTAGTATCCAGTATTTCCCGCAGCTGGTGGCACGCTCTGCTAAATGTTGAAGAGAAAAATGTAAACAAATCTGCTGAATCGAAGTAAATTCAATCGTTACCTGATATTGATTGGGATCCATATAGTTATTCTGGTTCTGGTTTGGATCGACGCCATACAATGGATGTAAGATCGGCGCGGCAACAGGCTCAGGAGCTGGTCTTGGCTTCGGTTGCTATAAAATTACAGGTAAAGTTATATTAAGTATAGAAGGACTTAATTCGACTTACCACTCTTGAGGATTTCAGTGCTGGTGGGTCGTTCCAACCGGGTGGTGGCGTCGGGTTACGTTGTATGTTTTGCACAAGCGGGGCTGGAGGTGCAGCTGCCACGGGCATAGTTTCAATAGGAGCAACGCCTGGCAAATAGTTATTTTGAGGAGCACCTACAAATGGAGCTGGATTGAATTGCTGAATGGGATTTGTATTGAAGGCGTTGGCATTGTAGGTCGGCACATTAGGGGCCTGTGAAACGGGAGCACCACCGAAAGGAACTGCCGCTGGAGCTGGCATAGGATTGTATGGCATGCCGTATGAGCTTGTGGGTGCCGCTACAGATGGGTCCAAAACATATTTAGAACGCGAATGAAGACCAGATCCCGCTGCAGTTGGAGCCGTCGCTGGGCCTCCCGTAGAGCTGGCATTGCTGTGCGGTCGTGGGGGATGGGTAAGTGGTTCGGCTTTCAATTGTGGAGGATTGTAGATTTGTGTAGGTGGCTGAGCTGCTTGGAATGGAGTTGCTGTCGCCAAAGGTACACTTGGCGGAGCTGCAGCAGCTGGTGGTTGCTGCCAGCCTCCATTTGTTGCGCCACTGAATGGAATGGGTTGCTGTGGGTACATCAAGGGATTGCCAGCTGGCTTCGATAGAGAGCCACGTGATTCGCGATTAAACAAATAGTTTGCTGGAGCTGCAGCTGGTGCAGCAGGCGCCGCCGTTGCTTGGATATGGTCTACATTAACGGCATTACTGATGCGATCGCGTAGTTGATTCAAGTCCTCACTCTCCGCATTGGCCTTACTTAGCGTAGTTATATACTGAAGAGCTGCCGTAAGTGCGCCCTGAGATGCCAGAAGTCCACTGTACTCCGATATAAACCCAGCAAAACGTCCAGCCAAATCAACAGCAATGCCTTGCTGTTCCAAAGACTTGGTGAGAAGCATCACCACCTCGGCTAACTCCTGCAGCTCGTTGGTATTTAACTTGTAGTTGGTGTTCTGTTGCTCGAGCTGCTTCAGTTGATACCAGGCTGTCACCAGTTTATCAATGCTGCCAGCACAGATGTAACAGAGCATAGCATTTCGTGTAAGCTCAATATTGCTTGTCGATTCATTCAAAAGGCGGTCGCCCAATCTCTCGCAAATGTCCACGACTTTGCGTTCGCTGTGCTTCAGCGCGGCCACCAGTGCCTCTTTCCAAGAATCCACAGTGCAACGATTTACAAAGTCCAACCAATCTCGTGTGACCAGTGCCGAGATTACGTTGGATAATTCGCTCTTTTGCTGCTGCAAATAACGCGTCTGCGTACGTGTTAGAGCCTCAATGCCCGCCGTTGAGGCAATGATAAGAGCCTCGGGGATGCGCTGCGCTTCCAGACATAGCTCTACGGCAGCTTCAACGTTGCCGGTGAGTATGGCTTCGGTAATGAGACTGTCAGTGTCTGCAAAAACAAATAAATTCATTTTAAACAGCTGTAAAAATATTGTAAACAAATACTTACGATCGCCACTTGGAATTTTAAAATTTGGTCGTGCTGATGTAGCAAAGTCGTTAAAGTTTGTTTGATCGCCAGCTGAGCCATCGTATAAGTTCGTTTTGTTGTCCACAGTTTGCTAAAGAAATTAAAGAAGATTATGTACCATCAATAAAATTACACGAGCTTATTTAACCATAAATAATTTTGATAAAATGGGCTATGTATGTAAATGGGCCTGGCATCCCTTACCGAATTATCGGTGCTAGAGTTAGTGCTCTGATCGCACTCGACCTCTGAAGAATCGCTCTAATCAGCAGTATGTTTGGGGCAAGCATGAGAAATTGTTATCAGAGAAATGGAGAAACGAAATAAATGCTCGAAAGTTGATAACGACGACATGAAAACACATATGTTTCTGTTACTTATGTTTTTTGTTTCGGAAGATAAGAACTGACCCTAATTAATGAATACAAGCTTTGAAACGGAAACTTACATGTGTCAGCGTTGATATACGGGTCGTGAGGGTATCCACATCGGATTGTGAATTGCTTTCGTTTTCCTTGATGAACTTCGTGAACTTGCCATCAATGTCTTCCTTGTTATAGCCTTGAAACAGAATTTTTGAACATTCTTCTTGTTGTCAACAAATATAATAATTATCTTACCTAAGAGATTGAGCATTTCTTCCTTTGGATTGAGTTCAAAGTTCGCCTTGATAAAATACCAAATGTAACGTCCATGCTGATCGGTTGATTTGTCAGCCCGTACACGGCAATATTCGGCGTAGTTTGCCTCGGATAATGAAGTCTCCAAAGCATTGGCACGCTCCACTACGCCTGGTTCAGTGGTCAGCTGTTCCACCTTTATAGTTTTCGAAGTGTTATTGAAACTAACCAGTTTGCCACCGAACTAGAAATAAATTTCGTATTAGAGAAAGTAATTTGGCAGATTATATTAATACTCACACCAAAAGCAACGCCACAAGGACGTTTCATCCATTTGGGAGCCTGCGACAGATCGTGATACACAACTTGAGTAGCCTGCTGAGGCAATGGTGCTTGCGCAAACTGATCCATTCCCGGAAATGAGTCGGCAATCTTTTCGGAAGTCTGCACCAGATGATGAGTACCACCATTCAGCGAGTATATTGAGACAGCACCTTCCAAACTGGCACTGGCGATCAAAGCCGGATTGCGTGGACAGAATTGCACGTCGGAATACCAGGATGCCGTAGTGGCAACTTCGGAGAGGATCTCACCCTCGGGTATTTTGGTATTTGGGTTCCAGCAATAGATACGATTGTCCTTGCCACAGGACACCATTAAGTCTGTATCCTGCAAGCACCAGGACATGCCTAGTACTCCGCGATCGTGAATCTGGTAGGTCTTGGCTGGCGCTGTGGCATACCGCAAATCCCAGAGTTGAACAACAGGAGCCTGGTCATCTTCCGAAGCCAACCACACTTGTGTGGCCACCTCGGGATGCCATTCGATAGCATGCCATCTTACACGCGACTGAGTATCGGAAAGTTTAATAATCTGCTGACTCTTGCGCAAATCCCAGATGACACAACGTGTGCTGAACACTGAAGCCAATATGTGCTGCACCTGTCGATTCCAGGCCACATTCTTAACATCTTCCAGCGGCTGAGTCTTCGCGCCAGGATTAAGTGGACTGACCGGGTTGTTAAGATCCCAAATGTATATCTCCGACTCCGAAGCGCAAGAGGCCAACAAATTGTTCAGGAATGGATTAAAGTCCAAGCCACTAACAGCACCCGTATGCTTATCTTGTCGTGCCACCAGCGCCTCCTCATTCGCAAGCATTTTAGCTGCAGAATAGACATTAATATGTCCAGCCTCACAGCCACCCACAATGAGACCATTTGGATGTGCTCCACCGTTCACCCCAGTGGGGCTCCAAATTAGTTTCTGGAATCTTTTAAAGAAGAATTCGTTAAATAAGTTGACTGAAATCGTTTAACTATTTGGAAACTCACTTATAATCACTAGGCACGCTGGCCTTGAGCTCCAGATCGTAGCTGGCATCCCCAATACTGGGAGAATATATCTCCAAAGTTGCATTGGTGTTCGAGTCGAATTGCTGAGCTGCTGTGCCGGCTGCCAATAAAATTTGCTGTTGCTGAGCTGGCGACCAGGCGATGTTTACGGTCTTCTGCAGTTCTTTAATTTTCATTTTGCGTGTGTTAATTGCAATCTAAAATTAAAAATGCACTTGTTATTTTATGTTTACTGGATATTAAATGAATTGGTGCCACATCCAATTGGAGCGCGCCTCGTCATCACTTTTTTTTCTTCGGGTCTATATAACATTGGCGTGGCCTTTTTTTAGCCACATCGAATGGTGTTTGTTTTCACAAATTGGTTAGTGAACATTACTTACACGCAATTAATTACTTCCAATTATTTAAGCAATATAGTTGTAAATTATATGTGGTTAAAATCTAAATAATTCTTTCGTATAATCTTTTTTAAGAACTATAAGCTGTGGCACAATCGATGCTGCTGCCCGTAAGCATCGATAGGTATCGATTAATTCATTGCCGATAGACGCTAAAGACAACGATAAAAATAAACATCGTCAGCTGTTCAAACAAACTAATTGGAACTGGAATGTTGGAAATTCAATGCAGTTGCTTTATTGTTAAATAAATATAATATATTCATGTATAATTGGTATTACTATTTTATACTGCACTCAACGAGTTATTTTGCATTTGTAATGGCCGCAACTCGCTGCTCAACCTTAGCAACTTTACTGTTAATCGTTTCCAGATTCTGAGCAAAAGTTTCCTGCACGGAATGAAGAAGCTCCTTGTTGTTAACCAAGCTGGTGGTGATCGTTCCTTGTTTTTGTTCAATTTCTGCAATAATTTTAGCAAAATTGTTTGCTGAAAAGAAAAAGAAACCAGTTAGTTGACAATAATTTAAATGTCTTACTATAATTTTTACCATATTTGTGCAATGCTTCCAGTGCCTGCATGCGTTCGATGACATGTGGTAAGATTTCTACAACTGGTTCGGTACGTTTTGCAATGTCATAAAGTTCGGAAACCTTCTGGTCACGTTTTGCATCTTGCGAACTACCGCTGGACTTCTCTGCAATTGCATCCATTTTGCCTGCCAAGGTCGATAGACGCTTCTCGATGGCATCCAGTTTATCCGGCTGTAGTAAAGCGGCCTTAGTACTTAAGTGACGCACAGCCTCTAGTACATTTGTGGTGTTTGTTACAGCTGTGAGGCGACTCAGCTTCTCCGGTTGCGCTCCAACCGCCTTTTCAAGCTGATGTAAACGCTGTTCTAGACTTGCTATACGAGCTGTGGACGCCAGATCCGTGCCGGGGGTAGGCAAGGCCGTAAGTACGCCAGATTGTTTGAACTCCTCCACCTGTGCTACAAGTGCTTTCACCTGCTTGTCATTGGGTATTTGCTCTTTGCCCAACACTTGTTCGAGCTTCAGAGTGTCCAAAACTCTCTTTGCGGTACTAATCACAGTTGCAACTGCATCATAGGATTGTTTTTCCTCATCAGCGATCTTGCGATCCACTTGCAAAGCCGCAACTTCATTGAGTAGTTCGTTCATTTCGATTTGCAAGCGTTGGCATTTCTGCACAGGAGTTTCTTTTTCTCCCAATCCAACCAGTTCGTAGTCTCCGCCTCGCACATCGTAACCTCGGCACAGACGACGTCCAATTCGATCCGTGAAGTCGACGCTGCCTTCAAGGCTTGCACCACTGAAGCGCTTATGAGCGGCACTTGGCGAAATATGAATTCGCTCGATGCATTCCTTCTCCGGTTCTTCCTCATAATAGTCAGACGTCTCCTGCTCTGGATCATCGGGAGTTTCATAAACATCCGGCTGGTCATAAGCCTGTCAAATTGTAAAGTGAAAATATGTATGTATTATGTGTTGGGAGTACGTATAACAAGACGAATTAACTTCTTACAATGCCGGGAAGATTTTGGAATTTTGGATCTGCCATTACGGTGGGCACTGCGAGAGGTTATTGCAAGTTTCGTCTTTATTGCGCTGGTTTTATTTTGCAAAAATAATTTGCAAAACACAAATGGAAAGCAAAGCTAAAACTGATGTCATAAACAGTGTGACCAGCTGCTACAACAAGAATATCACATAGAAAAAAACAAACAGCTGTTAGAAGAAGTGAATTTAAAATACTGCATAAAATTTCAAACACTTTAAATACTAACATGTTATTCAAATTTTATAAAGTTTATTAAACGGTTGTTTTTAAGTTAATTTATTTATAAAAAACTTACAACTTATATGAATAATTAGTGACTATTTCAGTATTACGCTCGTACTTATGTAATTTAATACAAAAAGTGTAGGTTTTCGGTCTGTGAGATGTCCGCAATCAATTGTGAAATTATTGCATCTCACCTCGGGCAATTAATCACTATTTGAAAGGAATACCACTATTATATTGGCGAAACGGTCATTTACAAATTGCAAACTACGGCCGCACTGATTGATAGTTTCGTTAGTTCGTTGGGAGTTAGTTTGGGTGCAATTTGGTGTGGTACTTACTGCAGGACTTCATTTTTATCTTTAACTACCTGCAGAATGTCGTCCCTAGATTATTGTCTATATAGTTATAGTGACCTGCCGTTAGAGGTGAGTTTTATCCATTTATGGTATATATTTGGCTCGTGACTCAAAGTCAGCTGACAACAATTAAATAAATGCTTTGCATTCGTTTAGATTGTGTTGAACATATACAAGTATCTGGGTTACTCGGATCTACTGGCGGCAGGGGCCACTTGTCATCGCTGGAGAAATGCCCTATATCAGACGGAATTTATTGCGCGTACGTGTGTTCATTTCTCGAAAGTTGTGCTTTCGGATCAACATAGTCCTGCGCTAGATTTGCTAAAGAGCGAAAGACGCTTTCGAAATTTTTTGTTCGAGGATGTAACTCTGGGGCAGGTGCATGAGCTGATGACATTCATTGGTCAGTCGGCACATTCCCTATATCTGGATAATGTGGATCTCAGTGATAAACAGTTCTATGGAATTCTACGTCTACTGCCGCATCTGCAGTCCCTATCGGTGTCTCGCTGCCTGCCCTTGTTTATGTCTGCTACCTTTTTGGACAGCAACTCGTGCAACTTGAGTGAAATATCCGCCCACCTGGCCAACATACGTGAGCTGACTATATCAAAGAATCAATATCTTACTGACGCCATTCTATTGCGTCTTACTGCGCTCATGCCCAAACTGGAACTGTTGAATATGTCCGGGTGCCAGATATCTTTTCACAATGCAATTCATCGACGTTTCTACCCGACCGAGCCGAGTGCACCTAGTGAATCTGTGTTGACTTTTAAATACATTTTAAATGTGATCGTCCAGCAGCGGAAGATCCTCCGTGCCCTGGATTTTAGCCACACACTTATTGGCGAATCTTTGCTGTCGTTGTGCGATCTTGGAAAGGCTGACGCTGATGGCCAACCGGGTTTGCAACTTCAGCGTTTGCATTTAGCTGGCTGCAGACAGTTGAATGTGTCAACTATAAGAAGCTTTCTGTACACACAAAATCAGCTGAGTGTCCTAGACTTGTCGGCCACGATGTGCCTTAATGATGACTGCATGGCAGCCATTGTACAGACCAATCCACAGCTGGTGGATTTGAGGATGAACGCCTGTGCTGCCGTCACAAATGCAGGAGCGGCACATTTGCGGCATCTTCAACGGCTTAAGCATTTGGACATCTCAAACTGTGATGGTATCAGTAGTGCAGGCATTATGGGTGGCGTCGCCAGCGAAGAGAACAATGTGCTGCTGGAGCTGAATGTTTCATATCTGACCATTTGTGAGGAATCCGTCAAGTTTATTGCTCAAAATTTGCATGCTTTGCGCTCGCTTCACCTGAATCATTGTGTCAATGGTGTCACGGATGACGGGATGCAGCTTATTATTAGCCAATTGCGTTGGTTGCGTGAGTTATCGCTGGAAAGCTGCTGCCGGGTGAGTTAACTAATAAATTACTATATCAATTTGTAATTTATACCCCGTTTTCTTTAGTTAACCGACGCTGCACTCACAGGCATCAATGTGTCCAAGTTGCAGCTGAAGGGAACATCTTCCATGGGACATATCTACCCGCCACCAGATAGTTTTACAGGCTCATTGCAATCCATTAAAATATCTCTGCGCAGCAAGGCAGAAGAAGAAATAGTGCGTGATGCGAAACGCAAGCAGGCCATGATTGCGGCCTATGAAATGAATCTTATCAATGAGGACGATTTCGAAGGACACAATATACAAGAGCTGAGGGGACTGCGCTCCCTGAATCTGCGCGGCTGCAACAAGATTAGCGATGTCTCCTTGAAATATGGTCTCAAGCACATTGAGCTCAACCGCCTGTTGCTCTCTAATTGTCAACAAATATCCCTGCTCGGCATGGAAGCTCTGGTGACCAATTGTCCAGCCCTCGAGATATTGGATTTATCCGATTGCTATAACATTAACGATCAGGGTATTAAGATCATCACAGAGAAACTAAAGCGTCTGCGATCACTAGACATCAGCGGATGCAGTCAGCTGACTGATCACTCCATCGATGCCATCATCGTGAATTGCGCATGTCTGCAGACATTATCTATTTACCGCTGTCGTCGCATGTACACCGACATCGAGGATCGGCTGTCGGGTGTGCGTACTTTGCGTAATCTATATATGGATAACATGAACAGCATTGATAATGCCGAATTTTTTCGTTTAAAGAAGCGACTCGATTGCTGATATTTTGCTGCGATTTTTGTTGTTTTCGTACTATATTATTTTCAATTGTACAATTTTCGCTAGTCATCAGAGGCTAAGTTGGAGTCAAAGTTTAACATATGCAACATAACATGTGCAATAAATATTTCATAGTAATTTAAGAGCAAAGTTAACGTAACAAAATCAGAACAGGGGACTAAACAAGGAATAATTCAATTGTTCTTTGAATTGAATCGTTATCAGAATCGATTAACTGTTCAACCAAAACATTTGTGTATATATAAATATATATAGATAGTGACGCGCACGCACAAGAAAATCTAATCAATCAATGTCCATCAAGCAAATAAACAACAACTAATTATAAGCTAGTCAAATTTACCAGTTAACAATATTTACATAAATATATTAACTTATTAGCTGTGATTCTTCAAGGGCTTGTGTTCTATTGAGTGCATTTCGGAGAAGAACAACCAAAATGCACAATTTTATACATACATATATTTTCAGTGATCAAATATGGGATTTGCGCAAAATTGTTTAATGAATGTATTTCATTTGTTATAAATGTTGTTAATTTTATTTATTTATTCATTGTATCTAGAAAACCTCTTGAAATTTATTGACGTTTATTGATGTCTAAAATAAAATAAAAGAATTCAATAAAGAAATATGAGTCTTAATGTTTCCCAATCTGCTGTAATTCAAATATTAAATTACAACTAATAGAAAATTCAATAGAATTGCGTAAAAATGAATTGATTTATTATTATTAAGAACATTCTGTTTAGCTTGTGTTTCCGTTTTATACATGCCAGAATCGTCATCGTCAGTGTTTTGAAAGAGGTCCATTCTACATATTTGTTTACTTAAATTTAATTAAAATTATTGACTAGGCAGAAGAATTCGAACATTTAGAAGTATTATCAACCATAAAAATTGTGCATTTATTATTTTGTAGTTTAAAAAATAGAATAAAACCAAGAGAAAGAAAATAACATGAGATTTAGCCTCCTCCGCCGCCGCCCGAGAGCTCATCCTCGTATTGCTTGCGGAAGCAGTCACCCACAGGGAAGAAGTCCCAGCTGCGCTGCTGGTACATATTCCACACATATGTCTCCTGGCCGGTGTACTCCGTGTCCGGCTTATTAATCAAATGCATCAGGAAGAACATGTAGTTGGCCAGATTATGCTCCTTCTGGACGTGCGTATCGAACCCATGCGGTACTATATCGAAGAAATCTTTACCCATTCCACAAATGAAGCAATTCGATTCCATGTTATCCTTGACCGATTCCAATTGATCACGCAACTCTCCGAATGCATCGATAATCAGACCCTGAATAATGGCCAAGAGGATAACAATTACGAAGAAGAAGAACGTGATGTCGAAAATGATGCGATAGACCTCATAATCATCGCCATCCGGATCACCGATCTCATCACCAATGCCACCACCCGCTCTCACACCCTTGTACAGATGGAATACGAAGCAGGTCAACATGTCGTGACACTTCTTGTCCACTTCCTCGTCCTCTTCCTGAATGTAGAACTTGCGGAAGAAGTTAAACGCAATCACTGTGTAGATATACACAATGATCGTGAGCAGCATCACGGTCAGCACTAGCTGTTTACCGTTATGAGTTACTGACTGCAGGATCGTACGCAGAGTCTTGAAACCAACGGCCACATCGAGCAGATGAGCAGCAAAGAAGAAATTGTTGAAGTTGCCCATCACGGAGAAACTGAAGTACCACAACGAGTAGAGGAAGGCATTGTCTGTGAACGTGACACCTGCCTTCCACACCTGATAGCGCCAATCGATGTTCATGATGTACTTAAAGATGCCCGTCTCCTCGCTCTCTTGTGCCGCAAACGCGCTTTTCTCCATGCCCAACAGATTGGAAATGGAATCAAAATCGTAGGTCTCGCTGTACTTTTGTCGCACCTTCTTCTTGACAAACTTATCCCAATAGTTGACGGGGAAACTCTTAGCCGATATGACCAGCTTATCCCAGTGCGACTTAAAGTCATCATCCTCAGGTTGTTCGGCAATAAAGAGACCATCGAATTCCAGACGACGTGCGATTTCCTTTTCGCGCTTGAAGATGGCTAGTGGCACCTTCAGATGGTAGTAGGCAATCAGCATGGCCAGCGAGACGAGCGAGTGGAGCATGGCAGCAATGCGCAACACATGTTCCATGTAGAAGAAATCCTCATCGACGTGCACAAGTTCCGGTATATCGTCATCTTCAAAATCTCCATCGCCAGAGCCTCCATCACCGGAACCACCTAATCCAGATCCACCAACATCGGCGCCATCACCCGAACCTGAGCCCAAAATCAGTTCCTCCTCTCCAGATCCCTCACCCTCCTCGGCAAACGAGGTCACCTTATAGAAGAGCAGCATGAAATTGATACTGAAGGCCAAGACGAGTGCAACATATTTCAAATTGTAGAAGTTTCTGGCCAAGAAGCTGACGGCACGGTGAGTATATTGCGAGAAGTCGATCTGGTGGACAGCAGGAGTTTCTTGTGGCGCGGCCGAAGACTTCTTAGCCTCGGCCTCAATCGATGCCATGGCTGCCTCTTGTGCCTTCTGGGCCTCCTGACGCTCCTGCGCTGCCTTCTTTGCCGCTTCGCCACCAAGAAGATCCACTATGGAGATGGGCTCCTGATGTGGCTCACCCTCGAGGAGTTCACCCGCTGCCGCTGCTCCTTCCTCGGGGCTCGATTCGCCACCCTCCTCGACCGAAGAGTTTGCTGGCGATTCATGCACCACAACCTTATACATGCCGTTCTCTTCCTTGTTTATATCCAAGCCAAATGCTTGCACCGTACCCGGCGGTTCCTCCAGCGGTAAGGGTGGTAAAGCTCTTCCAAATGTTTCCTCCTCGACAACAGGTTCCTCTTCTTCTTGTTCCGGAGCCGGTCCACGCATCAGATTCAAAAGGATTCCAAATATATAACGCACAACACAATAATGTGCATATCCAGTATAGTAGAACATATAGAAGATGATCTTGAAGAATCCGACAATAAGTTCAGGTATCGATTTCGTTTGCATGACGCCAATTTGATGCTTAATGTTCGATGGACTGAGCATGTGAACGCCGAACTTGAGTCCCTCCTTGACAGCAGTAATCGTACGTCTGATCGGATCTCGAGCGGCACGCTCCTCTTCCTCTTCGCTCATATAGGAACTATAGGCCGTATCGCGTTTAACATTACCACCACCATCATCGGTGGCCATTAATCCCGAAGCGTGAGTCATCTCAAAGATAGCATCCTCGCAGAAGTTAACAAAAGCCTCGAGCTTCTCCTTGTCACCACCCTCGGTGACAATGGAATAGAAGAAGGCACGCTTGGACTCTCGAATCTGTGGCTTCTCCCATTGCTCGATGTTCGAGTCCTTGATCTCGAAATAGACACGTTCAATGCGTTTCGAGCTACCCAAAATTTCAATGCGTCCCAGGAAAGGCTCGAAATAGTTCAAAACAGAGCCGGCAGTCTCCAAGAAACGCGCCAGACGCGGCTCGTTGGGCATATGCTCACTAAGGTTCGTGAGCAGCACAGCCAGGTTGAAACCGATCTCCTTTGATGGCTCATGGAAACGTTCAACGAAGGCGCGGTAGTCGATTTTTCCCTCGTGATTTCGTTCGCAGCAAGCCAAAAGGAAATCCATTTCTTCCCTAAAAGAGAAAAGAATTTGTAGCTTAAGGTTTTTGCTAATGATCATTTCCTTACGGTGTGTAGTTCTTGGACTGCTCCATCTTCTCCCTGAACTCCTTGGGTATAACCCAACCCTCGTTCTTCATATCGATCTCGTGGAAACTAGGCGATTCAATGAGATCGGCCAGTTTGAGGAACATGTCGAAATACTTGAGAATCAGCTCAACATTGCCAGCCGATTCGACCAGGGTGTCCACCATCTGTTTGCCAATGGTGCCTGCAAAGAAAAAGGACCAATTTCGTGATCTTTGTGGGTAAAAAAGGGGGCAAGAAATCTATACCATTAACTACATTGCCTTCCAGCATAGACAACATCATGGTGATCATATCCTTCTGCAGATTGAGCAACTCCTTCAGCAGATCCACCTGACTTGAATGCTTGGACAGTTTGTCCTGCATGTGCGAGAACAGGAAGAGGAAACCGCCAACAGCATCCCACAATCTGGAATGGGCCAGCGCCTGCTGATTGAGGGTACAGGGACCCTGAATGACCTCAGTGAGTGTGTTGAAGACTTGACTAGCCACACCGATGGCCTTGAAGAAGTTCGCCTTGCCAGCGGGATCGATGATCTCCTTGCTTGAATAGTGCCAATAGAAGTCCATGATGGACTCCTGCAGACGCAGCAGATAATCCACAGTGCAAATGACCACGTTGACAGTGGTTGTGTTTCCCGCCTGGGTACGCAAATAGTTCTGCCACTCTGAGAAGGAATGCGTAGAAAAGGATTAGCATAGATTCTTAAGCTGGTATGCACTGCTGTAGACTCACCCAAGTTGTGACCCTCACAGGTGAGCTGGATGAACCGGAAGAGCGCACATGTGAACTCAGCATCATGCATATTCTTCTCACCCGCCGCACCTTCCGAGCCGACCCCGAGACCTGCACCCGCACTTGGAATATACTCTTTGTTGTGTTGTTGCAAAATATTTTGGTGTTGTTGGTGTTGGTGGGGGATTTTGACAACGATAGCGGGGAACAGGCACATAGTAACAAAGTATACGGGATTGATGATGATATAACATGCGTTTGGTTTATTTGCGGGGAATTTTCGGGGAAAGTATTTTGGAAAGGAAAAACGAAATCAATATATCTCAAATTTAGAATAAGAATGCGTATGGGGAGGTGCCAATCAAATAACACACAAAGAATACGTTAAAAGGTCAGCAAATTATAAGCAGGATATTCGATATACAGGTTGCCACTACATAGACGTGTATATATTGTATATATATCTTGTGCGAGCATACTCGGGACGCACTTGTTTTTGGAGACCTTACCCTCTGCCTTGGTGTTACGCTCAAAGGCGTCCAGATCGAGCACACTGCAAGAGTTCATCAGACCCGCAATTGAGGTAAAGAACCCTACATCCTTCTTCTCCTTCAGGTGATTCAACATGCCCATCTGAATGTCGATGTTGCCACCGCGCAATATGGCGATACCCAAATTGAGTGTTGTCATGACCATCTCCGAAGGAATACCTTTGGAGGCGGATATGTGCAACAGCACCATTTCGGCAACGCCGCGGTTCGACAGACGTGCCTGATGGAAGAGCAGCTTCTGTTTCTCCATCTCTTGTTCCTGTTAAAAAGAAAAGTATCGCAATCATTAACATAAAGTATTATTTAAATTTTGATGATAAAGAAATACATTAATAGCATAATGATATATCGTATATTAACTAATTAAAAATAGTACTGTTTTCTTCATTTTTCTAAATTTTTTATAGTTACCATTAACTTCTCCATGCGACACTTAAGTTTTAATCAATTGATTAATTCGTTAGCAGAATTAAGGTTAGGTATGATTAATGCGTTAGGTTTTGGATGATGGATTTGCTGGAAACTTACATGAATGCTCGTGCCTTCGCCCTCTTCACCACCTTCGCCGCCCTCTTCATCGCCACCTTCCTCTTCTTCTTCACCACAAGATTTGGCTGCGATTTGAGCATACGACATATACAGTAGATCCTCTTGAAGTGCTCCACTGCGCTCAGTCATGGCACCGCGACAGAAGGTTGTCACCAGCTGGGTCAATGGATCAGGCTTGCCGTCTGTCTCCTCTTCATCCTTCTTCGATTTCTCCGACTCCTCAAAGGTCTGCGTTAGGTCCTCGATCATTACCTCTTGACCAACATTTTCCTCCTGCAGCCACTGCTCGTAGTAGGTGCGTGCAAAGATATTGCAAGCACGATGTCTAGTGGAATATTAAAAAGGAAACCGTTAGAGAATATGTAGAAATGAAACTGCATTTATTAGGGATGAGCAAAACGAAATTAATTCAAACATTCAAAAAAAAAAGCTGAACAAGGTGCTTCAACAGATCAGAATTTAATAAATTAATTTTGTTTGATTAAATATGGAAAATATAATTAGTTATATGTTGGCAGGATTCAGTTAATAAAGAAATACAGTTCGTGCATATAAACAATGTATAGTTAAAACACTCAAAAAAAGAATTGCAAAGCATAGAAAAGTTCAAAACTAGAGCTGTGATTAGTTAATAGTTAGTAACACACATGAGTACCACCTTCTCATACGATATAGATGCTTGGCGCGTAAGCTTGATATAACTGCCTGGCGTCGAGCGACCGAAATTTTGGAACTCCAACGTTTTGTTTTGTTCTTGGGGCCGCATGCCTAAATATCGGTGGATCATTACAGATCGCATATTAGCATAGCATTTGGCATGAGCGCGACAGAGAGAGAGAGCATAAAAATATACAATATAAAACAAATCGGGTTTAGAGTACCATAAATCGATCTCATACACAAAGTGTGGTATTGCGTTTAGTACATTTTTAGTAGAAATTAGGTTAAGAGTAAAGGAAATTGAACAAAGTGCGAAAAATATGATGTGAAATAAGTATAACAAATAGGGTTAGGTCCAAAACAAACGGCCAAGTTTGAGATTAGTTAGTGTAGCGCGTCGATCACTTTAGTTTACTAGAGTTTCGGTCTTAACCTTGGTAGAGAGTGCAACGATGTCTGACGGAAACATGCGATAACGGCACGCTTCCTTTGAATAGACACAACGCTCCTGTAGACATTTTTGCTCTGCTGTTGTGGATGGTCGATCTGTAATTGTTTTGGTTCACGTTTGGGTTAAAAACCGTCGAAAATAGAGTTGACAATCGACAGTGGATAGTTGAGGGTCGATAATGTTGTTGGGTACGAAAAAGAATAGAAAAGATAAGTATAAATGTGCAATGTTTAAATAACTAGAAGAGAAAATATAGTTTGAACTCATATAGTTGATAATGAATTTAAAAATAAGTTAAGATTCATGTAGAACAATGATCGCTTGGAAGTAAAGAGATCTGATCTAAGTAATATAAATCTCAAATATTTAATTTGTATAGGTTTTCCGAGCAAACACTGTTTAAAGATTATAGATTATGTTCAGATATGTCTTGCAATACCATATTAGAGTTGGAAATGACTTCATCAGATTGAAATAAAGAGAGAGATAGTCTATTTACGT
This sequence comes from Zaprionus indianus, assembly GCA_018904595.1. Classification (NCBI taxonomy): domain Eukaryota; kingdom Metazoa; phylum Arthropoda; class Insecta; order Diptera; family Drosophilidae; genus Zaprionus; species Zaprionus indianus. The sequence goes on from JAEIHA010000152.1 coordinate 3,123,179, forward strand.
ACCATATGCAATCCAAAGAGAACCTTGGCCATGGCTACAATACGATCCACTGTCTCGGTGGTCTTGTCCTTGCCCTTTTCATTTGCGTTCGCATTGACCTTTTCCAGGGCCTGTTCGTCGACGGGCTCTTCGGTTTTGCCCAGTTTCGAGTAGAGATAATGCTGCCAGGACATCTCGTCGGATGGATCCAACTTGTCGGGAAGTGTTAGTTGATTGCGAGCGAATTCAATGACGTCGTATTCGGGCATCTTCTTCAGATATCTATCCTTGCAGTGCTGAACTAGTTCCTGTTCACGACCCGCAAACAGGTTAAGACCCACGGGAAGAAGACGTTTCAAACAAGCGACCATCAATGAGGCCTGCACCTCCTTGTCCTTGTCACGTTTCTTGTCCCTGTTCTTCTTCTTCTTCTTAACTTTACCACCCACAGCAGGCACGCCCTCTGAAATGGCTGAACGCCGCGTGGCCGTAGGCATTATGAGAGCCATATTATCGATCTCATTGGCGGAAATAAAGTTCTGCTCCTCCTTCAGGAAGTACTGACTCTTCGACCAGATATTGAAGATCTCTGCGACATGATTGTACAGCTCTTCAGCCTCGGGGATGTTATCTTTTAGCCAATGATTACGCTGCAAGTCGACATACTTGATAAGCAGCGGATAGAACGAATATATATCGCGCACAAGGAGATTCCAATCCTCTTGCAACTGTGTCTCCACTTGCGATGTATCATCGGTGGCCGACTTAATGAATCCACGCATACTCTCCTCCTTATGAAGCATATTCTCGGTACGCTTCTTTACACGCTCGGCCAGGGGCAGGAAGGGATCCTTCAGTAGCTCCTCAGATGTGTTGATAATAATCTGTTGAGTATATGCCGCAATGCGAGTCATCCAGGGTGCATTATCGTTGCCAATATTCTTCTTGATCATCTTCAGAACATTCCTCAGTAACGAATTCATATGATCTGCCGTTACCATGGTGACATGATTGCCACTAGTCGGACTGACATTGTCGGGTCCTTGGGACCACCAGAAAGGCAGATACGCGCAGAGCAGTGGAAGGATGACGTCAATAATGTGCGGTGCATCATTGTATGTCTTGTCCGACTCCACAAACTGATCGACTTCGCTGAGAATCGCCTCCAGGTTGGGCATACAACTCTCCATTTTAACCATTATATCCTGAGCCTCCAATGAATGGTCTGCAATGCGATTGAGTAGTGAGAATTGATTGTGCTTGTTGAGATGCGGCTCCAGGTAGGCCACTGGGAAGCAAGAGCTGTAGGCACCTAGGCATGAACCCAGCGCGGGTCGATGTCTTTCGATTTCTGTTTTCAGATACTTTCGATCGTGCGTCAATGTGGCATCTGTGCCCAAATGATAAAGAGCAGCCAAAATCTTATAGGATGCCACTTGAATCTCATCCAAGAGTAGATCACTGCCATAATCACATGCAGCGAGATGGTCGAACATTGCAGTCAGCACAGGTAGAACCACCTGATTGACATAGCCCAGCGAGGTGGAGGTCTTTAGATGTGTGCCGCGCAGATGACTATACTTGCCATCCTGCAGATTGAGTATGGTGTTGCCAAGATCGTCGGATGTCTGATTAAAGAATGTCAGCATCGAGGTGCGTATAAATTCGGGACAGTTCTTGGTCAGAGTCTTGGCATCGATGCCTTTGACCAGCACCTGCAGACAGCGCACAGTGATGCGCACATCAGGTCCGAAGGCACTCAGGCGATTACGCAACAGTGCGGCCAACTTGCAGAAGATCGAAGCAACCATTTCCTTCTCCTTCAGTGAGGCAGCTCCAATATTATTTGTTGCCGTTGCAATGGCAATGAAATAATTGCGATGCGTTGAGAAGTATTTCTCCATCAATGGCAAAACGACCTTCGAGAAGAACTTGATGTCCCGCGATGCAGTTTTAAACGATGTGCGACGACTGAACGTGGTCGATGGTTTCAACAGTTTCATGTTGATGGTGGCACGATCCAGATACTGAATGAGTTTCTCGAGCAACGAGTACGAGAAGCGCAGTTCAACGGCTGCCTGTGTGGCGCCGCCTTCCTCCACAGCGCCTCCCTTGGAAGGTCTGCAAACGATGAAGTGAGATTAATTGACTACAATGTAAGAACTATCGGAAACTTACTTGTGCAACTTATATCCCTGATATTGCATGTACTTGAGGAACTCCTGCGAGCGCTCACGATCCTTTTTCTTTTCCTTATCAGTGAGCAAATCGTAGGGCACCAGTTGTGGATGTATAACGCCACCACAGCCGTTCAGCTCCTCATTCTTCTTCTTAGCCCAGATATCGTGCGAGTTCTCAGCCAGACGCTCGGCCATATTCTGCATTTCTCTGCTGAGTGTCAAGTTGCTCATATCCACAGGATGTGGATTGTAGTTGAAAGGACTTCCCTCATTCTGAAAATCATGCTGTGGGTTTTAGCATCGAAGAATTTGTCGCGTGGGATTGAACAAAGCAGTTTTTTTTTGCCAATTGTTTTTTTGGGGTTTTGTTTCCATTAGAAGCGGAAGAAAATTTGGAAAAGTTGTTATTATGGTAAAACGTATTGAGGGAAATTCGTGGGTTAAACATAACTAAGATACATACAATTGTAGGCTTCGATTGACGACGCGTCGAACCACGATGATTGAGCGGCAGATCCATTTCGGAGTGCTCAACGGTCCAGCCAATAGCCAGCAGACCCTTGAGGCATTCGCGTACAGGATCGCGATACCGCTCACGTTCCTAAGAAAGCATGCAGGGATTAACAGAAACAGAACAAGTTTATAACAATCAGATTATTAAATTATTATATAGAGTATATTAGAGTATTGTATGCTGTTGATGAGTTAAAGATGATGCGATTTCCATGACCAAATTGGTTATACTATCGACTACGTACATATTCGCTGAGCATGTTGTAGGGCTTGAGGCGTGGATGCTTGCGATCGTTGTCGGATCGCACATCTCCATAGGTCCAGCCACCTTCCAAACGGCGACTGGCCCAGGCATCGTGATAATGTTCGCTGAACTTCTGAACCAACGAGTTCAGATCGTTGTCCAAATGCACATTGTTTGTATCGATGGGATTTGGTACATATTGTGGCTGATCTGGTGCACCCATTTGCCGGCCATAGTAATCCTCGTCGGTGTTCTTGGACAAACTGTAATCTGGCGGCAGAGCACAACCGATGGCGATGAGGCAGGGCAATGCCTTACCGAACAGTTCCGGGTCATAGTCCATGTTGCTCAGCGAGTCAAAAATGTTCGAGAACAGAAGCATGGTGAGGCGTTTTTCCTCATCTGACGAAGCTCCATACGAGCCTTGGCCTTGAGTCGAGCCATAGTACTTAGCGCAGCGATCAAAGTGCAGTGTGAGTAGCTAAAGGAAAACAGGAATATATAGTCAATCAATTTTGCTATCTATTTTAGAGTCTTACCCTGAGAGCAACCGTCGTGTATTCGGACAGTTTGGACACATCAACAGTCAACTTGCGCAGCAGCTTAAGCAACATGGCAGGTTGCATTTGTGATGTCAGTGCCACAAGGAAATCGGATACTGCCTCACGTTGTCCCTTGGTTAGCATACGGTTCTTGGATAGCCGATAGACCGTGTGCAGTGTCGCATCCAAGAGACTGGCATAGTTCTCGGCCTCATTGTAGAACTTCGAGTGTTTGATCAACAGCGGCAGAATCGAGTTGCCAATGTAACGATTCATGGCAAGTGCCATGTCACTCTCGGAGCCATCACTCTTGTCCAGAATGGTCGCGGTGCGTAGATCTGGCAAAAAGGCATCCTCGAGCAGGCGATAGAATAGATCTTGTGTCTCGATGCCATACACTCGTTCCAGGAAGAGCACAATGCTCTGTTTATTATTTGGCAGCAGGCCTGAGGGCATATCCGATTTGGGTTTCTCCTCGCCTGGGGCGGTTTGTGTGAGTGTAAACTTCAAACTGAGCACACCCTGAAGGTCTTCCAGTGGCACAAGAGATCTCAAAATAGCTCTAGCTCTCAGTGATTCGTTTTTACCCTGCTCAATGACCGAAACGTCTGGGGCGCATCGGCCCAGCAGGTCGACGAGCGTACAATAGAAATTAAGTATAGCCGCTCCAGTATCTATATAATCATCATCCTCATCGCTCTCCGGCAACGGATGGGTGAAATTCAGTCCGACTATGGTGCCTTCGGCTTCGTCTTGCATCTTACAACGATCCGAAATACGCTCCGACATACGATTGGCCTCGACGATTGCCCGGAAGAGACCTTCTCCTTCTCCTCTTAGAGCCGGTCCCAAGCATTCTGGACGACGGATAAGAAGACGAATGACAAGGTTTGCATTCTCCTCGACACTCTCGCCGTTAACCCAAACGCAATAGCGTAAAAAGTCCAAATACCTTTCACCCTCCACAGGGTCCCAACCAAGATCGGGATAACCCTTCTCGACAAGCTCTGAATTGCTTTGAAGGCCGCAACGCGACAAATAGACGGCGATTTTCTCCAAATAGTGTTCCCTAAGTGCCAGAGCTAATTCTGTGTTCTCCATCAAACTCGAATATGCCACATCGAGAGGTGTCGAACCACGCAGACTGGGTCTGGCCAACAGGATGTTGGCGTTGTCTAGCAAAAAGTCAAAGTGATCGAACATGGCCTTCTGATTCTGTCGTCCGGTACGACAGAAATAGCAAAGGAAGCGGCAACAGGCCACAACCATTTCATGGGAGGTATCCTTCTCCTTCGAGGGAACTCCCTCGGGTCCTTCTGTCTGGGTAGGCGCATCGCTTTGTGCCTGCGCTCGACGACCCAGCGTATTCATCATGACGGCCATAACGTTCTCGTGGACGCGTAGGATACGTATCAAATCGGGATGCTGGAAGAATGTTGCATTGTTGACCAATTTCCAGAGACGTTTACGCATCAGCTCCTCCTCTTCCTGGCTCATTTGAACGGGAAGTAGAGCGCGTATTTGGCTCAGGCCAACCCACATTTCAGCAACATCGTCGCGTGCTCGATTATTGATCACATAGGTCTTCTCCAGTGCACGCACCAGCTCTCCGACCGTATCATATTGACGCACCAGTAAACTAAACATTTCTCGTACCAATTTGGGATTCTCGATTTGCGATTCTTCGGCCCAGCTGACAATGGTTTTGATAAGAACCTTGCGGAAAACTTCTTCAGGTGTCTTTTTCTCAGGCTCCTCCACTTCCTTGGGTCCCTCTTCCAATTCTTTGACGGTATTGATGAAATTATAGATTTTCGTAATGGGTCCCGTTTTAATCTCTTCGATCGCATTGGTCTCGGTACCATCCGGCTCCTGCAGTGCGTTCAGCGACACCTTCTGCATGAGCAGATCGTGAAATTCGCTTAACCGGCTGCGTAACTCAAGGCCACAGGTGCAATTATCCTGGTCGTCAGCTTCCAGATTCTTAAAACAGAGAATCTGATTCATTTGTTCTCTCGGCGGACAACGGAACTCCTTTGTCTTTTTGGCCGCAACAGCACTTGGCAAATCGGATTGCTTAATCTCGATATAACGTCGCAACTGATCGGTTTGTAGATCGCCCACAAAGTCGTGCGAGAATGCGATGATACTTTCGACCCGATGGCGTAATTGTGTATCGTACAGATGATGCAGTAGGTAACACATTTGAAGCTTGGCACCCTCGGCCATTTTCATGGTGAGCAAACCCTTGCGATGCTCATCTTTGCCCTCTGAAATAAGAAATAAGATTAGAGTGCTTCAAGTTTTAGATATATGTAGTTCTTGCTCACCCTTCTCGAACGTGGCATCCCAAGTCTCTGGATCGACCATTACTAATAGTTTCTGAACGTCCTCGTCAGTAAGGACGCCCACTAACAGCAAGCGATCCGTAAGCTTGATGAGGGGTCTAGAAAATATAAGGAATAGTTAATAGCTGAACACTTTCCAGACTTCAATGCACTGTAAATGCTCAGGCTTTTGTACTCACAGAAATAGATTCTCATTTGTCCAGCCAATAGGATCACGATTGTGCACCTGATTGATTTCCACAGCGTCTTTGAGAGCTTCCATAACGAACTCTCTAACTACTTCTAATGGGAACTTCGGGGAGTACAACTGATCGATGTTGGGTATCGGTTCGCTGGAAACACTTGGCATACTAGATGTTGCAATCACAGGGGGTCTGGACGGGTGGATTTGTTGTTGTTGTTGTTTTTGTTGTGGTGCAGATATATATTTATATATTCAAGTGTTGGATCAGTGCGGATCGATGCAGGTGTGAAAGTATTGGAAATAAAATGAATTGTGAACAAAACGAAACGAAACGAATCGAGAAACAGAATAGCCGAAAAGAGACGAGTGAGAGGCAAGAAGGGAGTGAGGGTAGGGAAGGAGTATTCATAGAATGAATGTACTCGTATGTTTGTGAATCGAGTCACAGTGTTTCGGTTATCTACATGGTAAGGATCGGGTCGGATCTGACTAGACTTACGTGATTTCGGTCATGCGCAACTGAGGGCGAACCGATTCCGTGACAAGGGAGCGCAACGAATGGCGCATCTCGTCCTCGGCATAGAGCTCTTTGAGCTCAGCACCCAGCGGTGTAATATACTCATTCTTGCACACCTCCATTGTGGTGGCATGTGACTCCAGATGCAAAGCGATTAACAGATCATAGAAGCCCTGACGTAAGGGTCCACTCATGTACTCCGATCGAATGGCATAGAGCAGTTGCTTCTGATCCACGTGCTGGCAAAGTGCGTGAGCTGCACGATAGTTAGATTGATAGCAGAGCGCTGCGTATAGCGTCAGTGTGTGGGCATGGAACGATAGCAGCTTGTCCATTTCAATCAGCTCCAAGATATCAATGCAGCGATCCTCCTCGGGTATGTGCAGCGCCAGCATCGAGACAGGATCTTCGCAGAGCATGGACCAGCCGCGTATGTCGGATAGCTTCAGAGCATGCACCTGCAGCGAAGTGTTCGGCACACGAGCCCATTGATGTGGCCGAAGGCATTGCACCTTCAGGCGTGGTGGCGACTGAGGATTGATGTGCTTATCACTTGTAGGCAGCACAGCAGCTGACAGGGGAAGCGTTGTCGGTGTGCGACCTAGTTCGATTTGCAAGATTTCCTTGCTGGTGGCCTCCACAAAAATGGCCGGAAATAGTTTGGTGTCCGGTTCCATCATCCAACGGTGCGAGGTGTCTTTGCCCTCACAAGTGAAGCGTATTATGCCTGTCGCCGTGTCCACAAAGCAACCAACGAACATGCCTTGCGATGCACCCTTGCCCGAAGCATCTTGGGTGACTTCGTTGAAGAGTTCGTCCGCACGAACGACATAACAACTCTGGCGATCGATACGCTCGATGGGCACCTCGTAATAGTCTTCAATGTAGACCGAACCTCTGCGAACTTTGTTCTTGTTGAACTCGCGACTGTGCAGATGATATTGTGTGGTCACCCATCCCACATAGACATGTGTCGGGTCCTGACCGGGGAAAATGCGCACACCATAGAAGTATTCATTGATTAGTTTAAGGCACTCGGCATCGAACATTTCGTTGCCAGAAGATTCGACTGGCGGCTGGCCCAGATTAGTTGAGCTCAGTTGTTTTGGTCCCTGCGGTACGGGGCTTGGAGGTATTTCGGCCTGTAAACGATAAAAGCAATGAAAGCCAGGTCAGGAGTAAGGTAAGCTCACTTACGTTGTTTAATCTAAGTGTTGGTGCCCTAGTCACCATCTGCTGGTTAACGACGTTTCTGCCATGTGCAACCGTATTCCTGCGCTCCAGTGAGGTATCCGCGGTACGGGCACCACTTTTCTCGCGACTCTGATCCCTGGACTTCTTGGAGAAGAACTTGAATGGGCTGCGACCACGCTTCTTCTTGTCATCGAGATCATCTCCCAAGCCATTCATATCCAGAACAGAAGTCGAGCGCTGCATTTCGTCTAAGGCAGCAGTCATATCCGTTTCGAAAGTTATGTTGCGGGTTAGCGAACCCTTGCGTGGCGGCCGAGAAGGTCCACCACGCATCATGTGCTCCGCCTCGGGCTCAGTATGATCATCGAAATTGCGCGTCAAGCCCTTAATATCGTTCATATTGAAGCCTCCCTTCAGCATGTGGTCCATGTGAGCTTGGGATTGGGTTTGCTGCTGCAAAGCTGCAGCCTCTTGGGCTTCGCGCATCAATCGATACTGTCGTATCTTGATCTCTTCCCAACGTCGCGCCTTCTCCTGTTCACTGATAAACTCTCCCATGCAGGTGACAGGCAGCGAGAGACGCAGGAACTCCCAGTTTGCCTTTTCCATTGTCTCGAATGTATTGTGCGAGATCTTTAGATGTGGCGGAGTGTCAGCTCCGCCGGGAATACGTGTCACATCGATGCGGCAGTCGGGCATTTCTTCGGTGTTCTCAAAGATTGGCTGATCCTTTGTATACCAATGCGTAACAGGGCGTCGCATGTTTCTGGAAATGGAATATGTTAAGCAAAGATATTGATATTTTGTATATTCTTTACTTACACACAGAAGGGTTCGTAGCCCTCTTGCAGACCGCAAGTCGTAAAGAACTTGAGCGAGTCTACATCTTGACCGTAAATCAGGCGCGCCTTCTGGCCCACGCCCAGTGTACAGGCGGGCACGAAGCCAACTCCTTCGGCAGTGACATCTGCGAATGTTGTTTCACCTCCCAAGGCGTCCATCAGAAGTTCTCCGTTCAGTGAGAAGCCTGCATAGTATCACAATTCGCATTAATTTCATATATTATACTTGATCCAGTAATGAGCTAAGGTATCTAAGCGAAGCTGCTTTTCAATAAATCAAGAATTCCAATTCGGCCAAAATCTTAGCAATATCAAAAAATTTTGTTGTCATCGACACTTTTTGCCTGGACTTTAGCGATATATAGAAATCAGAATTCACAAAAAAGTCGCATCACAATAGAGCAAAAAACTATATAGGTAGTGTATAAGAAAAATTCCTATACAATGTACGTGCGTATTAGATTTCTTGCAGTTCTTCTTGCAATTGTTGTCAGCTAATTAGTTAAATTGAATTTGGTTAAGTTGTTCAAAAAAGCAGATTAAACAGTTTGCAACTGTTAGCTTTCATGCTAAATTTGAATAATCTATTTATTAGAATACGATGGAATGAAACCGAGGGGGGGAATCCGTAAACAATATGGCTTATTGATTGATTTTCTGTTTAAAAAAACTTTTGAATTTTAAGTTCCCCCAGCTTCAGGTTCATTCCATAATAAGATTAGTTAGTTTTTAACTTAAGACTATTGGGTGTAATCACAGGCAATAGAGAATTAATTAATAAGCTTTTGAGATGAGCTGATGTGTCACCTTTTGCTCAGCTAGTCCTTCGACATTATGCGATTGTTAGGCTTTCGTGTATCAAAGTAACAAAGAGTCGGGTGTTAGGGCATGGGACAGTTGATGGACTGAACAAAATAAAAAGAAATAATAAGACGGTAAAAAAAGCTTAAGTCGAGCGCCCTCGACTATCGAATACCCTGCACATTGTTTGAAAATCAGTCGAAAATCTAAATTTTTGTGTTAAAAGCAATAAGCAATGAGGTTCTAAACTTTTTGATAAAGTAATGAGTGTTTTTATCTAGAAACTATGTTAAATAGTTCAAAACATTCCCTAATAATAGAAAACTGATATTTACACTATTAAAATTATTTTCAAAAAGTGCAGGGTATACAAACAAAGTACAATAATAATTTAGGAACTACAAAATGTTATCACAGATGCAAATTTTGGCATTTCACAGGAGATCTGATCATGGTTCATGGGCTTAGAAATTTTTAAATTTATAAATGACACCCTAATAACTAGCTTGTATCGATGATATATATTGTATTGATCTTGAATTGTGTGTCAGTCGGGTGGTGATTCAGTAGATGCTGGTAGGCATGTATTGTACTTAGCTGTCGTTTAGCAGGGGACCTAAAAAACGTTCTGGTTCACATTTAGTAGATATCAAAAGCACGGAAGTACAAAATCTAATTGGGTTGTTGTTTGGGTTTTGTTTTTACATTACAACAAACGAGCATGTATGCGAAAAATCTTACTAATTGTGTGATCGGCTAGATCTAAAAAGACTCCGACAATATCCCCGGGTCCACACTGTTTACCGAAGGATTCACTGTTGCCACCGTAGACTTTCTCTTCCTAAAAATTTTAACAAGTTTATAATGTGCGAGTTTACGAAAATGTGTGATTTTTTGCCGACCCAAAAGAATTGTGCCTAAAATCGTCTGTAGATGCTGTGGCTTATCAATATACAAGTTTCATTGTTGGGGTTAATGATAAATATATGAGAGTATCGCTAAATTAACAAAATAAAATCATGATTAGAGAACAAAAGAATTATTGAATGAAAATAGAGAATTGAGTTAAACAAAATGCGTTCGATCAAAACGGAAAGATTGTAGTAAAAAGAACGTTGCAACGTTGATATTGTGTCTAGGGTCCTTACTGATCGTTTGCTCCTTAACATCGATGAAGCAACCAATGACGTCACCAGCCTCATAGCGAACACCGAAATGCTCTATCGATCCGGCGTGCATTTTGGTTACCTATAATCAGGGTTGGGTTTAACTTTGATCTTAAATTAAGGCATACCTAAGCAAGGCACCTTCACCCGGTACCATTCCCCCATCCCAGCACGTTTCCTGCATCGATGATTAAGCAAACTACAGTACTCCCTGGCATACTTACATTGTGCCCATCGAAAGCCCAGCTGGTGTCCTCGCTGCCAAGCATAGCGCCAGGATAGCAGTCGGCACGCGCCCAACCGACGCGCATTGGTCCCGCTGTGAGCACCTCGAACTCGAAGTACCATTTGCCAAAGGTTACGGCGTAGTTACGTTCCACACGATATGTACGGAAGGCGGCGAATTTCAGACGTTGTGCCTCGGCGAGCAGTGCTTCGGTGCCTTCTCCTGTCGGCGGATCCAGCACATAACCATAGACCAAGAGTGTGCGCACCGTCTCCGATGCTGTGTCTCTGTTCGCCTTCTTGATGGCCTCATCTACCTTAGCGTAGGGTACCAGATGTGGACTACGATGATTCTCGGAGTCCTCGTTCAGGCCATAAGTCCAGCCCTGTTGAATGCGTTCGCGTGCCCAAAGATTGTGGGTATTTTCAGCGAGTTGGTCCACTAGTTCTTCCAGCTTTGGTGTCAGGGTTACGGCGCTAAGGTCCAGGGGTGCTGGCTTATAACCGTTGGCCTGCATAAAGATCTCGTTGGGCAGGCGCACAGGACGAATACGTGCCGGTGGCTTGTCCATGGTAATATAATAGCCAAGAGAAATGATTGTCCTAGTGATGAGAAGGGAAATAAGGATTGTAAGTATTTAAGAATATGTATAGTTATATTATATGGCTCACTTTAGTGTTTGCACAGCCAGTTGATTGTCGTAGCGTTTCTCTGCCGCGGGCAACTTCTCGAACTGCGTCAAGCAAGGATGTATGCGATGGTAATCGTCACGATGCTCACCCCAGCTCCAGCCGGCATCGATCTTGTTCAAGGCCCACATTTCGTGTATATTCTCGGCCAACTTCTCTTTAATCTGATCCACTGAGCTGGGCAGCGTGACGCCTGTGGTGTCTACAGGCTTCGGCACAAACGGAGTATCGTCCTCGATGAGCCAAGGTCCAGCAAGCACGTTTTTGCTCAGATTGCCAAAGTAGAAGCACGGGTCCAGACTCAAAACCTGGTGTGGCATCAGACACTGCACCAGTGCTGAGAATCCCAAGGGAGGAGCATACTTCAGACGTCCGTGATCGCCGCCGAAGAGAAAACGGCAACTTAGCTTTGATGAGCAACTCATCACCGGGAAGAACATGCCGTCCAAATTAAAGTCCCTGAAGCAACCGCGCACTTTGGCGCCATTGAAGGTGAACGTGATGACGGGCACAGAGAGATCGATGGCTACACCGATGACATCTCCTTTTCTAATATATGGCTCCTCGGGTAGGGAATCCACAACGAGTGTCTTTCGTCCGCCTGTCCACAAAAAGGCGCCATCAAAACCGAAGGAATAAAGATCGTCACCAACGCCGTTGCCGCCCCACTTCTTGCCTCCTCCCGGATAGGGTACATAGCCTGAGGTGTTGGCCCATCCTATACGCAGATGCGGCATGATGTGTGTGGTCTGTTCAATGTGATCCATTGTCACTTCAAAGTACCATTTCTGGTACATGGACGAACCATCCACGCGTCCAACAAAAATATTTGGACGAATGCTCGCCACATGGTCGACGAGCAGGGTTTGCAGCAACAAATTCTTGCCGGGCAGCAGAAAATCACAGATATTATTCTGTGACGAACGAACTGCAACTCCATTACCGACGCACAGAGAGCACAGTACATCCAGAACCTTGGGGTCCCTGCCGTGTTTCTCTAGCAGTGAAATAATAACTTTGATGTGCTCATCACGCATCATATTCAACGCTTCCGGAGAGTCGATGAGCACACAATGCAGCACATCCAACATGCCTGATCCCTCGCTCGAGGCCTGCGAGCCCAGACGTGAGAAGAGCCAGTTCAGTCGATTGCTGTTCGCGAACTGGGCACAATTCGTGTGGTTGCCCTTGATGATGGCTGCCAGCAGCTGGTACAGGTATGTTGAGATAAGGTCCCAACTCTGGCCAGTTTCGTCGCCGGCAAGGAAGCTGGCCAGGAAGCCCTGCGAGGTAATAATGTTGATTTTATCAATGGCCTCGAGTATAAGATTGAGTACGCCTTCCTCCTGGAACAAATCCTGGCGATTTCTCAAGGCACGAAAACGGTTCTGCTTCTCCTCGTGTTCTGTAGGTATATGAGGAGACAATAAGTAAGGTTGAAAAGGGAAAGAGAGCGATTGTATTATTACCCATATCATCTTCTGGCTGAGAGAAGTAATTGATTAAATCCTCAAGGCACATGACCATTTCATTAAGGTTAACTTTTTGGAAGAATATCGAGTGTCGACGATTGGATTGTAAGGTTTCCAGGGCGCTTAGAAAGAAGACATGACTTAAGTTAGCTTCCTTTTGAGATCATATTTAATACATACGTAATAAACTGGGTAAAGAGACTGCTGCACTTGCGAATGACACGTGCCGTCTTTGATTCCTCCTCCTGTGAGCGTGAGAAGTCCAGGCAATCGTCCATTTTACCTTCCTCGTGTAGAATCGCCTGTTTCTCCTCGACTTTGCCCACACCCTTCTTCTTCGTTTCGTAGCTCTTGTAACTGAGCCACAGACTGGACTCGCAATGCTGCACGATGACCGTGGTGTCACCATACTTAATGATCGGTGAACCGATTACCTCTAAGTCTTTGTCCTCGAGCACTTTCTTTTCGTCGTCTTTTTCTTGCCTCAGGCAGAAAGTCGTCGTTGCAATCGATGCCTCCTCCTTTTTGACCAGAATCAGCTCGTTGCTCTCGTTGACGCCCAAATAGCGTCCCGTTGTAATGTGACGTATTCGCATTGGGTGATACCAGTTTATGAAGCCTCCGGTCCACTTGGTGCGCGCCAGTTCCAGACGCCACAGCGAACGTGCCTGGGCCATGACCACGCCTCCCTCGTAAATGACAATGCTGTGGATGATTTGGGATAACAATTAGGTTAAGTAGAATGATTCTCATTGTGATCTACTTACTTTTGACCTGGTTCACGGCCCCAGGTGCTCGGTATGGTCAGGCACTCGTCGCCGCCGTGAAAGAAACGTAAAACATCTCCGCCAAACACGTAGCCGACATATTTCATACGCGAAATACCCGTTCCGTAGGGCTGGACAGACCAGTGGGTCACATGGAAGCTAGCATTCACTATGGACTGCTCGTTCTCCTTGGTCGTGTGCAGATACCTTTCGGTGGCAACGGACACTAGAATCAAATCGTCACCCACACGAACCTTTTCACCCTCGGAACGTTGTTTGCTTGCCGGATGAACGGTCCACCAACAGGCCTCACCCTGGCTGTGCTCTTGCAGACCCACATCGAAGGAAAGCTTATCGTTTGACGATGAAGTCGACAAGCAGGCCAGGTACTGTGCAAAAGAAGAATGATCAATAAGTAACGCAATAATTTCGCAATTAGGGATGGGTGTAAATGTGGAGTAATATCGATTACATCAATGTATTTGCAGTAGAATTAATTAAGCACATTTTAAAGTGTGTACACACTTTGGAAACTCACCATATCGCTGTTGTGATGCCTCAGAAGTATGGCATTGCCATACAGCAGGGTTCTATGCCCGGATCCAGTACCTTTACCCTAAAGAGTTTCAAGTGAGGTTCATTAGTAAGTGCGATTATTTGACAATGCGCCGGCAGACTTGATATCAGAACTGTGAAACTATCGATTGTACTAATGCAGTGAAGAAAACAAAACATAATATGATAACGCACGTATGTGTCTTAATTCGATTTACTTAATTTCGCAAAATATTTATCTTCTTGTAACAATAGTACAACCAATAGTTTTTTACAGATCAACTTAAAGTTGGGACTTGCTTTGAATTCTATTCTACAACAATCGGCGTGAGAGTGAAAATCAAACAAACAAAATGCTGTAAAAGAGGTTGATAACAATACTTAAAAGGCCATTCCAAATAAATTCCATTCAAAATTAAACAAAGTACAGTTGTGTGGTTTGTTGATTGAATTATTAATGAAACGAGTCTCGAACCGAAAGGTAAGTAACTCATTGCCATCATACTTGTATGCCAATGAGAATGGTTAATTTTCGCTGTGATAATGAACTGAACCCACTGAATCTACGGCCTGGTTTGCCACAAATCGTAGGAAACACATATACAAAGAGAGATAGAGAAAGAGAGTTACGCATCTTATAAGGCTAAAAGTAGATTAGACTAGCTGAAGCTCGCTAGACGAGAGAGACAGAGAAGCACAAGTAGCGATTTAGCGTTTAAGAACTACGGACTACAAGACACCCAACGGGTGTCAGATAGAAAGAGAAACACAAAGAGAAAAGTATAGTTACTGTATAGATAGTATAGATAGAGAAAGAAGCGCGAGTTTTAATTTAAAACCAAAGTAAGAAAATATTATTGTAGATACCATTAAGGAACGTTCTGTATACTTACAACTTGACTATCCTGTTGTGTTTAAGAAAAATTTTGAAAAAACGAAAAATTTATAGGTTACAATTTGTGTAAAAAGAGAAATGGAAAAAGAGTATGATGAGAACATGCAGAGAGAGAGAGAGAGAGACAGACAAAGAAAGAGAGAAGGAGATAAAAATTGATATATGTAACAAGGAACGTTATATACTTATAATTTATATTTATGCTATCAGGAAGGGGGAAGTGGAAACATCGAAAAAAGCGTAGAACACACAAATACTAAGGAAGGACGTGGGTAATATCAAAAGTGGGAAACTTTTAAGTTGACTTTTGGGTTGACAATGCAAACAAATTCGTTGGTTGGAGAGACTACTTCATTTCCCTGCGGACTCATTGCTTCGCATGCTGAGATGGTTCAGAGATACGAACCATTCCCTGGCGGTACTTACAGTCTCTGATCCGGCGGCAGTAACCAGTTCCTGCAGCGCTCGCACTGACAACGCTTGCTCAATGACGAAAACGCATTGAGATAAATCGGGCGGTACATTCTTATCGGCAATGTTTTCAAGAAAGCAATGCCGATTACCAAATCCCTCGGCGGCCAGACAGACACGTTCTCCGGTTGCGGTGCAGGACAACGTGACCATATCTTCCTGTAAACAGAAAACGGGTGAATGAGTGGGTGACATGTAAAGCGGGATAGAGAAGGCGGATTAATAATAGTCGAGAATCGAAGACAAACACTTTCTGCATGCATATCAACTAAATACCAATTGGCAATTGGTTAGCCGAAACGCCCCTAATGGTCAGTCGACCAAAAGCTATGCACACGCGCCAGCACACAAACATAGAAAAGCTGAATCGATACGATGGCGATGGAGGGTGATGGTGCTGGTGCTGGTACTGTGTCGGTGCTCCGAAACCACTTGCCAAGTCAGCTGGGATTGTGGCCAGAATTGTTGTGTGTAGTCAAAGTTAAATGAACGGTAATGGATTTCGAATCGAGCAATTTACATAATTTAAATGCAAAGCGTATATCGACTCTCGACGCTCGATTTCTGTTTTCCACTTGTGCGTCCCGTGTCCAGTGCTCTGTGTACTATATGTCCTGCCTGCCAGGCTGGCTCTGCTCTGCTGCTGGCTGCGAGCCTAAAACTATTTAAAAATGAAACACAACCACATGGTCGGGGCATTTGGAGGATTGTGCAACGTTTGAATGAATCAATTTGCATTTGACCCGAATGTCAGTTGGCCAAGTGTTTTGCCAACTTTGCATTTGGGCAAACTTGATAGCTGCCAATTCGCACTAGCCCGAGCCCAGTCAGGCAGAGAGGGTCCTGCTTAGTCAGCTGAGATTATCATGGTGTGCTGTACTGTGATTGCTTGGCAAAGTTGCTCCCTAAGGCATTTATAATTGGAGGAGAAACATTTCGAATAATCAAGAATTCGATTTGCAAAATATTTAATGAATATTAGCTATTATAATGGCTATAAATAGCTGTAAAATTTATCTAGATACTTTGGTCGTTTGGTAGCGTTTACTGTAGCAGAGACATTACTATAAATTTGATAGCATTACCGTTAAGTATAACTTGACGTCCAACAACAGCAGCAGCAACAGCAAAGGCAAAGAAAGCGCTCCCCAAACGTAGCTGTCCCCGGGCAACTCCCCAAACCCCAAAAGTGATGCAGCAGGACAGCATCCCTCCCTAACTACCCCTCCCCCTGACCATGACTCGCCACACGCCACACGCCTACTGGCAACAAATCGAGAAAATATGGCAGCAGTAGGTAAACAGTTATTCGAGCCTATGTTCCGGTCCATATTTATTGAATTTGACGCTAAACAGGAGGAGGAGGGACAGAAAAGGAGGCACAGCCTGCGGGCTGTGAAATAGATACGAGATCTCAATACGATGCCCGCTTGATGCCCGCGCAGCCGAGGGTCGAGAGCACAGACTGTTTATTTATTGCATCAAGGTGCCAAATGCTGACCTCGTTGGCCCTCGGGATGGACCTTCAAGGCAGTCGAGTTGGTCGGAGTTGGCCAGCGCCTGGCCCAAGGGCTGCCAGGGGCCATTTGTTTATCTGTGTGCAATGTATACGTGTGTATATATAGATATTTACACATAATGACTGTCATTTTCGGTGCCAGGTGTAGGCATTGATATATTGATGCATTTGTCAGGCGATGTGTTCATCTCGGTCCTTTCTAGGACCCTTTGATGCCTCTCGCTTCGGTACATGTAAAGTGAGCCAACAAATCTGTTGAAAGCTTTAAACTCTGCCGTGATTGAAATTGTGATCTGACTTTTGTATTTATTGGCAGCTATAAAGAAAGTTAGCGGCGTGTAAGGATACAAGGCTGAAAGACTGAAAGGATACCAAGACGGTGTGACGGAGGTGAAGGCAGACGGACCATAAATAAATGCAATACATTCCTATATCGTATATCCTTTATGGAGTATTCCTAGGCAAGCGCCTCGCATCGTTAGGCTGAATGTGAGTGTGTGTGTGTGTTGGTGTATGCTTCAGTGTGTGAACGTTTGTGTGTGCGCTTTATGATAGCAATTGTGTGAAATCCCCGTTATATTTTATTGACTGAACGTAATTGATTTTAGATGATTTCGTTACAAACACACACACATACACATTCAAACAAACATGTCTATCATGTGTCGTTTGGTGTGCGTGTGCATGTTTGTCTTTAAGTATGGTGTGTGAGTATGAATGCTGGTACCGTTACTTACCGTTCTCAGGAATGAAACATCATCCTGCTCGGAGCCACCTTCCGCTTCAGCCATTTTGCTTGGTAACGCAACGACTGCAGCGCCCAATCAGTATTTTTATTCAATTGTTCGAAGTATTTTCGAATATTTGTTTATTCGCCCTGGCAACTCAAACAGGTCTCTATCCTTGGGGAAGAAGAGGGTAAATATATAGAAACACATTTATCCGTGAGTTAACGTTGTTTGGTTTTTGGAAATTATAATATTTGTACAGTTTGTATTTGACACTTTCACACGCATTTGTATTGTACTATGAATGATCCTATCAATAAATTTCCAGACTATTCTAAGTCAGTTTCAAATATTAGAAGAAACTCAATGTATACATGCAAATGTTTCCATTTAGCTTATAAGTATAGAATACCTGCATCAAGTATTTTGTTCTATACAGAATGGTTTTAAAAATCTTCAGATTTTCTACAGAATCTAAAGAATATAGTGTATGCATTATATATTTTCTTTTCCAAAAGCCTCAAGGTATATGAGATAATTCGAAGAATAAATAAATTTAAACATTCTTTCAACACTTCAAGAACATAGCTAACCTGCACTCAATTTTATTATATAGTATTGAATTCTTATTGGAAAAGCGAGCAATATAAACAAAACTAAATGCGCGCCATAAATATGTCTGTCTGTACGTTCTGTCTATATATAAAATCGGAAACAGTTCAATAGTCTAACTCGTGCGAGTGCCATCATAACAATTCTCTTTCCCTCTCTATCGCTGGTGAGCACTCGCGCTCTCTCACTCTCTGCATGGTACGCGCTCCCGCTCTCTCGCGGAGGGCTCGTCGGCTTTCGGTTCGCCATTTTGCTTTGCTTGCCAAGTTCGCCCAGCTGTTCGACCGGCTTCTGATTGTGTTTGTTTGTTTTTTTCTTTTCTTGTTTTGCATTTACTTTTGCCGTCGCGTTTCTGTGTCATTTGTCATTTTGTTTTTCGCATGCTTCGCGTGCTTTTGCCTCGTCTCGGCTGACTTGTGTCGCGTCGTGTTTGAGAGCAAGAGGAGCATGTTTAATTGTATAAATAGGTATATTATATTTTTCTGGGCATTTGCCAAAATTTACTGTCGTCTTGTAGTTTTGCGAATAATCGGATGTTACGTATATATATATGAGATGTACATACGAAGAGATGTCTAAATATATTTATATATAATAATTATTTAGGCGATTAAAATTTCTGTGTGGAATTCATTTAAAATAAGTGTGTACACAATATTAAGTTGAAATTAGATGCTTTAGCAGCTGGTTTTGGTATTAAGCTGGTATTTTCTTAATTTGTGATTTTCTTTTTGGGATTTTACACTACGACGCCGTCATTAGTGCCATCAGTAATCCAGGGTCCGATGGCACGCAATGAACGCAGCGCCGTTATTTCACTTCCCGGCACTCTATATAGGATTCAGATTTGAAATATCTGTCTTAGCTTTTTTTCACTTCAGGCATTTTTCTTTTTGTGTGTCGTGGTTTTTTTGTTGTTTTTCATTGCTTTCAATTCGGCAGCATCTTCGGCGTGTTTATTTTTGGGTTTCTCGGCGCACGAACACGACCCGAAGCAGCGACGAGCGCACACATATCCAAAAATATCACACGCAAAGCCCTGGGCAGCACAAAAAACTAGCACAGAATCAGAAATTTTTCAACAAATTGTTCATATTTTTCGTTGATTGATTGCATTTCTTATGCAATTTTCGGAGTTCGCCAAAAAGGGCGAAAGACACGCACTGGAATTAACTGCGGCACGTTGTGGCAACACGCATGGATTTTCCACGTTTTTCACACGCAAACACATACATCTGGGCCACACGCACGCACACACACATGCAATTGGCCATACATATATGTGTATATATTCTATACTCGATGTGGGCCAACGGACCCGACGCAGCACCAACTTACTTTTCGTGTCGATATTACTCTCTAGACTGACGAGCACGGCAAACTGGCGACTACGAAACGCCGATGGCCGATTGCCGATGCCCGAATGTTGCCGCTCTACAGTGGGCGCACATACACACGAACACACACAAAAGGCATACACATACACACTGACGTCTAAACGTATACGTAGTGAATACTGCGGCACGCAGCATACGGCAACACAGGCACAGAGCGAAAGTTATCTCATCGCACAGTGGGGCGAGAGTGAGTGAAAAGGATGTGCGTAGGAACTTACTGTACTAATTTTAAATAATAATGTTATAGTGCCTTAATTATACCACTTTTCGGAGTGTATATTCACAAGTGATATATCTGTATGTATAAGTATGAGGATTATAAAACCAAAAATGAATTTTTTTATTATCCCTCCATTTTTATAAACATTACACGAATGCTCAATACGTTTTTAAAAGTACTGAAACTAATATATAAATAGGTTATATAAGTAAACACCAATGGCTTAAAAGTTTTTATAATCTTTATTTCTTCTACTGAACTTAATTCGACTAACATTTTTCAACACTCTAAATACCAATCTAATTCAAACAAGTTCCACAAATTTTTAGTAGTAGTCATCCCACTGTTACGCGAACAGTGCTCTCAGTCTGTCTCTCTCGCCGGCATATTAAGTGTTATAAAGAGAGGGAATAACGCGGGTTGCGCGGGTTGGGCGGCTGTTCGTGGGGCGCCTGGCAGCTTGTTGCTTTTGGGATCTCTCTCTTAATTGCAGTAGGTTCAGTTCTAGGAGCCCAGAGGCTGCTGCTCGGCATTTGAAACAGCTGTTCGCCGTGCCGCAGATGAGTTCGCATACATTAGGAAACATACATATGAATGTGTATGTATGATGTATATACATACACGTATGCGTATGTCTATGTCTATGTATGAAACAAACATTTCGAAAAGAACATCTTCTCGGCGATAGTTTGCTTATACTTATTTTTAAGTAGTTTCCGTTGAACTCTTGCCAAGATTGAGTGCTCGAGAAATGCATATAGAACAGTTGTACCTCGTATATCATATGGGAAATCTGTAATAGACTGCCTAAAAATAACTGTATGTACGAATAGTATGCATGCATGTGTGTGTGCATGCGTTTCATTCAACTTGAACTTGCCAAAAATCATCATCATCAGGGACATCATCAGATAAAAGTAGAAAGCGTCTGTCAGCTTTTTAATGAATGAAAAGAGCATCGAAGGTCGTCGTGCATGTAAATTGTCTTAGTCAGCAGAACTGGGTACTCAATGGGAATGTGTTCAGACGGAAGAACTAGAGATAGTTTGTGCATTATATACGCTATGCTATGCTATATATAGTAAGTTGTATGAGTGCTCGTCTTAGCCAGGATGCGTATTGTGAATTATTGTGCATTTCATTGCAAATCCTTTTCACGCACCCGCTGCGAAGATAAACAGCGCAGCCAACTTTGAGCATAAATTAGTCAAGAGCGTGTGGGTGTGGCAGTGGGCGTGTGTGCATGTGTGTATGTCTACTACTTACCAAGAGCGTGCACTGTGCAGTGCCAGCATATTAAAATCTTTTATGCCTCGAAATGAATTTCGAATTTTCGTGAACAAAACACTGAGATAGATAGAGAGTGCTAGAGAAGGGGGTACAGAAGGAATAGAAGAGTGGAGCGGGGGCATCTTCTTGCCAGCTTGTGCGGCATATCTAAGCCGCAAGAAAGGATCCTGCAATGCGTGTGTTTGCATAACGACAGACTTTGTTTCAGTTTACCCCACTGACGTTGCAACAAATGCGTAACTCGTTTCCAGTTGGATAATGCGAAGATATAACAAATTGTTTATGCAAGCGCAATGTGATTTCATTACGTTTGACTGAAGATGCGGCAGAGGCGACGCAGCACGTTCCATGCTTCACGGAAAGACTCGTTGCAAAGTTCCTAAGCTGCGTTTTAATTAGTGAATTGGCTAAAGTGAACTTTAAGTTGAAGTTTGAAAAAGTTTTGAAAAAAGGCTTAGGACTTATAAACAGATTAGTTACATTCAGAAAGGTAGCTTAAAGTATATACACACTATAGATTTGTTCGCGATTAAAACTTGTTTGTTTAAAGCAGCATTCTTTAACTGAGCTTAGAATCCTTGACAAGTCAACTAAGCCGCCCTATAAACATTTCCATACAAACTCCCCCTCACCTGTCAGAATATCTTTGTGAATATAATAACTATGCTCTTTCCGTAACTGAAACTAACTCGAACTCTTTTGTGATTCCACAAGGAGACACCTTTCTTTTGCAACTACCTAGGATAGGAAATGATGAAGGGGGAAGGGGGAGGAACGGGGACTAACAATTGACATGGAAAACTAGGTAGGGCGTAGGAAATGCGACTGATAATTTGCAAATTTCTGCGTCAATGGCCGTGACAATGATTATGCTGGGAAAAAGTTTTCTTTTCGCCATGGAAAATGCTTTTGTTTCGTGGCCTGTCGTGATTTGACCAGCTGCAGCGTTGCCTGCGCTCTGCGGGTTTTTTACACTCTCTCACTCTTGCTCTCCCTCTCCCCTGTCTTTCTTCCCTTCTGACTTTCTTTTGGTCTCCTTTGCTCTTCAGAGTTGTTTGTTGTTTTTACTTGGCGGATAAAGTTTTCGGCCAAGGTGGTGTACTAACAAAACTTTTCCATTTACTCGACCAGATGAACTGCCCGTGCACTGGGACTGGCAATGGGACTGACTGACAATGGAACTGGGAATGGGAATGGAAGTCAGGACAGGACTGAAGACGGTGGCATCGCAATTGAGAGTTTTCTTTCAGCTGCGCTAATCCTTTTAGAACTGCGACAGTTCTCGGTTAGAGAATAACAATGCGCGTTGGTTTCACCTGCGTGTGCAAATCTCCCAAATAGAAGAACGACTAAGTATCGTGCTCTCTCTCTCGTTCTTTCACTCTTGAAATTTGACCAAATTCCCCAGTCGCATTTTAATTGAATACCCATTGGCACGTGCCACTCGAATAACTCACACAAGTGCAGCAGTTTGTCTTTGGACATATATACATATATTTAGATATATTTCTGTGTGTGCAATGTGTTTTATTTGCCTATTTGGCGGAACTAATTAAGTTCAATTTAAATGAAATACGAGCTGCGATTTGGACAAAAGCATCAAATGGGCATCATAAAGTCAGTGAGGGTGGAAATAATGGACCAAATGACCGTGTAGTAGTGGACGCACGCAGCACGAAGCACGCAGCAGGCAGCACAGGCTGGCGCAGCCAGAGCGCACATATCACATGTCCAATGGGCCGTATACGCAATCTGAAGTGTTGCCTCGCAGGTCAGTGCGAGGGCAGGCCTCGAACTGTAGACGTAGCCGTAGCTGAAATCGTGGCTGTAGCCGGAGCTGAAGTTGAAGCTGCGCTGTGTTGGGCTGGGCTGGCCTGGCCTGGAGCTGGAGCTGTTAAATTAATGCCAGCTCGTAAGTTTTACAAGGAATTCAATTTTTTGCGCCACACCAAGCAAGACGGATAGTGGATACTTTCTTGGGCGTCGCTTACTCACACCTCCAAACAGGCCAACCGACCGCCGGACCGCCCCCAACTCCTGTCACGACTCCAGTTTCAGCCAGCCGGCAATCCCTCAACGTCCGCCTCGGCTGCCTGCGCTGTGTGTGTGTGTGTGTGCTGGCCAAAGTCAGCCTAGTGTTTGTTTCGCACAGTTCTTGCTGTAAGTATTTTCCCTGGTTCTCTTTCGATGAAAATTGATTCGAAAGTTTTGCCATTAAATTGTCTTTTGTCGTAATCTTCCAGTTTACGTCAGTCAATACGAATTTTCGGTTACCCCACCGAGCCAACAAACTTGTCGAAAGAAAAACACAATTTGTATTGAATATTGTTTTGTTTTGATTTTTTTATTTTGTTTTTGTTTGCTTTTATTCATATATTAACAGATTTCTTAAAAATGCCATTAGTTTCATATGCATTATTCCCGTTCCTTCAAATTGATTTATACAACTCTTGACAGCAGCTTATGCAATTCGTTTCCGATTAGCAAATCAACTTAGAAATTAATTAATTTTAATTTTTTTCTTTAATTAATTTTATTTGTTTTTTATTGTTTTTCCTTTTGTTTGTTTTTTCTTTCTGCTCTGCTCTGTACACCTTTTAGCCACTATAATTATTCGTTAAATACATAGATAGTTTCTCAATATCGAATCGAACGCAATCGCCATAAAAAACATTCACAATGGTCGGGGTATTCCCCGTTTCGGTTATGCATAATAATTATAATTTCTGTATTCTATACCTGTTGTTTTATGTTCTAGTTACGTTGCATTAGATTGAATTAACATTAGCCTATGTATTTACCATATACATATGTATGTGTGTGTGTTGTGTATGTCTGTCTGTATACTCTCTATATATATATTTTGTTATATTCAGTATTCAAGTCTTGTCTGTCGGTTTCTTCTTCGCTGCCTCAACAAATATTATTACAACATTCTCGTTCACACATATCGTATGCAATTATTAACAAGAGATTCTCAGTTTCATTTGTGATTTGTGGCCAACAAACATGGATTAAGGGTATTCCATTTTCCGATCGAAATCATACAAGGCAATCGAGCGTACTTAAAAACGGTAAACGGTAAATAATTGTGTATATCTTCTTTGTTAACAAATCTCTTTGGCCAGGCAAGTTTAACTACGTTTCGTAATAATAATAATTATATTTATAATAATTGTAATAATAATCATAACATAATAGTTAATAATTAATATTTAGTCTTATTTAGTTTCCCCCATATCATATGTTAGATCATTACGAACTAAATAAATACGAAGAAATTAAGCTTAATCGCTATGTGCGTTTTGCATTTGAAAAAACAACACGAAGGGTATTTCATTTTCCATAATGCGGGGAAGACATTTAAGTTTTGTATCAAAAAATCTATTAATTTACACTCGCTCTCTCTTGAACTTGATGGGGGAGGGAGGGGCAGTGCAATGAGAGGGGCTTTATCATCATTAAAAACAACTAGATATTTTTCGGGGTATATATCGTATTATGTGCATGTGTATGTGAGTGTATATTTTGATAGATAGGTAGATCAGCGAATGATTCAATATCCATACTCAGTATAATTCATACACACTCACACTCGCACACTCATGGGTCTGTTTTACAATTACGAGATTCGAAATGTTATGCTACATTTATTTTTATAACCTATGCACGTTTTTCTTTTCTGTTTTCTGCTTTTTGTTTTTCGTTTTCTGTTTTTCTCTGTTTATGACTGTCTCGCTTTTCTATATATACCTGCATTTGTCCTTTTACATTATTTAATTCGTTCTTTTTGGGATTTTTTCGCTTATTTTCATTTCGTTACATTTTTTTATTGTACAAATTAAATTTGGCATATTGATTGAGTAGGTCTAAATATGTTAGCTTTACGCAATTCGTTTGGTTTATTGATTCGTTCGCATTCGTTATCTTACTATATATATATCTATATGTGTGTATATATAAGTATGTTTGTATTTCTCTCGATTCGTCTAGAATTTGGAATTAGTTGGGCTTAGCTACTTAGGGCTACAATTTACTTTAAATGCTCTTAATGCGATTTTGGCAGCACTATGTGAGGGTATAAGCTTTACAGAAGTATCTTTATAATTATGTTCGCATGTATGTGTGTGTGTTTATATATAGCCCCAAGACAGGCGTGTTTCGGATCGCATAGCAACAACAACCAACAATTCGATTTGAAAGTCTAAGATAAATTTTTCTATTCGTTCCGCTTCGTTATATCATTCTTACAGTCAGTTTGAAATGTTTGTGAATGTGTTATTTGTTTATTGTCGAAAGCAAATCATGAGAATTTGTTTATCAGAGAGCGAGTCTATTGTTTATTGCGTCTGAGTGGAATCAAGAGTGTTTGAGAAGCACACGTTGAGAAAATTATTGGTATCGTGAAACTATAAAATAATTCAATTAATTTTTATGGAATTCGGGCGATTACAAAGATATTAAAACGATTAAGGCGTAAATTATATTTGGCTATAAAAGTTGTCAGGAAAAACCGTACAGTTTTTCAATCAATTTATTGTTGTATACTCAGGGCTATCTGCACTTATATGAGTCTATAGGGTATATGTATAGTATGTTTGGCGCTCTCTGTGCCGTTTGCCTCTTGTGATATTAAGCTCCATTATAATTTTCCTTATTTTCCTGCTCATTTAACTTTTATCTCTGCACAGCAATCACAATTATTCAATAGCGGAAATCCCAGCGAGCAGCAAGAGAGACAAAGCCAGCTCCGGGCGTGACAATGTGCGGGCCCGAGGATTGCTGCAAGGACCTGCAAGGCCTTTCAAATTGATAAATTCATTTACACACACAGTCAGAGTATGTGTGTGTGTGTTTGTGTGTGAGGGTGGCTGTGTTTGTTGGTGTGCCTTTTGCTAGAGTCGCATTGTGGTTCTGCATGCAGCACAGCGTCGACTTCATGCATTGCCTTTGTCTTGACTATCCTTATCACTGCCTTTATCTCTGCCTCTGCCTCCGTCTCTGTCTCTATCTCCCTTTCCGTTGCCATTGCATTTACTGCCTCAGTCTCTCTATCTCATACTCGGCTGCTGTCTTAGCGTGCCTTGATTTTAAATACTTTATGTTATTTAATATTTAATTACTGCGGTTCTCAAGCTCAATTATACCATGCGACAGACAGCCATTTGAAGTGAGGGGTGGTAAAAACATGCATAGGGAATACTATAAAAGAAAGCTACAATTGTACCAAGGGACTCCCACTCCCGACAGCAGGCAGGCTATTAGGAGCCATAGAAATCCGACACAGTAGAAAGAGTTTCCATTTTGCGAAACTCTCAATTAGACAAGAATCTTTTAGCTGCTTCAAAAATTGAAAATTCTCATGACACTTTAAATGTGCAACTAGTACTTGAAGTACCACAACTATAAATACTCTTCAGTTATTAAGAAGTTCTTTTAAATAGCACAATAATTTCATAGAATCTTTCCCTCAACATTTAAATGCGCAATCGTTCAAATGATTTTTGCTATATATATTTCAACGTGCTTTTCACTTTGCCGTTTGTCAGCTGGCTGGGAAGCACGTAGTACCTGCCATTCCTGTGGGATAGCGAAGTCTCCAAAGTCGTGTAGGGCAAATGTTCAATTCGTTATTCATGCTTTTCTTAAACGTTACAGCGCTCTGGCTGTGCTCCAATTGCAGAGAGTGTGTGGCTGAGGCTGAGGGGGTGTGTGTGCGAGTGTGCTTATGGGAGTGTGTGCGGTTGGGTGTGAGTGCGGTGGCTGCAAATGCGTTTAGCAGCGGTTGCAATAGAACGAGATGGGGCAGGCACCCAGAGATACAGAGAGAGAGAGAGGGAGAGAGAGAAAGGAGGAGAGATGGCGAGCAATGCGAGTACCGAGTTGGTAATTACAGCACGATGAATATTAATTAACACACACATACATATAGAAAGAGAGGAAGAGAGAGAGAGGGAGAGTGAGAAAGTCAGAGAGACAAGTTGTTCCTTGGATTTGTCTACTTTTGTCCTTGGAGCTTTAGCTGAACCGAGCTGAGCTGAGTTGAACTGAGCTGAAGCGAAGAGCGCGCGTGTGTTTTAAATTGCTCCGGCATTGATGGCGTCGCACTACGAGCACATAATAGAATTGTCATGATGTGCTCCAGCGCGGCCAACAGTGGCAGTGGCATCAACAGCGGCAACAGCAGAAGTTAATGGCGTACCCAAGATGAGCATGTCACGCTCGCTGAACTGCGACGAGCAGCGGTGGCAGCTGAACTGAGAAGTACTAGTGCGGCAGGGGGTCAGGCACTTAGGATGGCAGGCAACTTCAGATCGCGAAGCCTTTTGAAGGTGCCTGCAGATAATGTGCCAGGGCGTGGCCGAATCCAGTGACAGCAGACAGACAGACGGACAGACAGACAATGACTTGAGCAACAAATGTGCTCTGCGGTATCAACCAAAAGGCAACCAAATTCTTGAAGCAAATGCTGCAGAACTCCTACAAAACAGCTCGAGTTGTGGCTGCCTCTTCATCTGGAGCTGCTGCTCCTCAATGAGACACGCACTTGGTTTCAGGCACCGAAACAAGACAAACTAATCGCTCGCTGGCGCTGTCAACTGTTCCACTTGGGCTTCGTCGTTGTTGTTATGTTTTTTTGTTTTTCTACTATTGCCGCTGCCACGCCCCATGGCCCACGCCCAGCACAATCACGTGCCCATCGACTTGAGGCCTGAGCACGCCCCAGGGAGCTGTCAAACGAAGCTCCTCCTCAGACTCTCTTTCCTCTCTTTGTTCCTTGAATCTTCGTTCGTTCCACTGAACTAATTTCAAAATTTTTGACCAGCTTCCGTTACAGCGTCCCCTAGCTCCCCTTCCTCTGCTTCTTCCCCCTTCTGAGACTGCTCAAAAAGCTGTTATTGCTGCTGCGTAGCTAATTAGCAAAAGGCAAATCCTCCAACTCAGCCTGGTCAGCTTGGCTGCCTGCCTGCCTGCTTGGGCTCCTGTAGATCCTTTATGTTCTTTATCTATATAAACAGTGCGATGTGGCAAGTGGCAAGTGCCGAGTGGCAAGTAGCAAGTGTTCTTGTTGTTGTGGCTCTGGGGTGAGGAGTCTCGTTTTAAAAATTTACATAAACTAATTCAGTAGCTGATTTGAATAAGGTAATTGTTGTTGTCGTTGCTGTTGTCCCCTGCACACGTCCTGGCCAGGCAGAGCGACACATGATGTGGAGAGTAAATGAGTGAGAGAGATAGAGAAAAGCTCCTAAACTAGCTACGAGTCAAGTCGAGAGTACAGTTAGATACAGGTATATTTCTGTGTGTGTGTTGGTGCTGCAGAACGCACAGTGAACCCATAAAAGTAGGCTACGTTTTCGAAATTATTTTCTACTCATTTTTTATAGAATTATGAACTGAAATTCTCAAATAAAGTCTTTAATTGACCAATTTTAAAGCAAATTATGGCAAACAAAATATACGAAATTGTCGAAGAAATTTATAGCAAATGAAATATGTAAAAGTTCTATACAAATTTGTGTTATTCACCGAAATCTGCAACATTTTCAATAACAAATTCAATTTTCAAAGCTTTTTCATCCAACATCTATCGATATTATCGATACTATCGCTTGGCAGTACTATCGTTAGTTCTGCAGCACTTACATATCTAATTCTTTTTAAGTTACCATGTTTGAAGGGGGAACAGAGGGGAAGGAACCTCAGTACCGGGGCTCTGCACAGGGAGCAGCCCCAGTCTCCGCCTACAGCTATACGAGATGTCCATCCGCATCGGTGTAGGCCACTGAAACAGCCACAGGGCCAGAGCTGGGCGGCGCATTGAAGCTGCTCAGCGACGCTGGATCGTAGGTGGCACTGCTTGTCATCAGTAAATTGCTGCCCAATCCTGCGCTTGTCGCTGGCAAATTAAGGATCTGCAGGCTGCCCATGGGCGCCGAAACTGGAACGCCCACTAAGCTGGCATTGAGCAGTTGCTGCTGTTGCTGCAGCTGATGCTGGTGCTGCTGCTGCTGCTTGTTTCGATTGGGATCCTTGAGTATGCCATGGGGCTGACGTGGCAGCGTCGATGTTGCCAATGGCAGCGCAGT
Organism: Zaprionus indianus; assembly: GCA_018904595.1. NCBI lineage: Eukaryota > Metazoa > Arthropoda > Insecta > Diptera > Drosophilidae > Zaprionus > Zaprionus indianus. Next base: position 3,152,617 of record JAEIHA010000152.1, read on the forward strand.
CGTCATGCTGCCATTGAGTGTTGTGCTTGTCGTGAGGGTTGTCGCACTGAGATTAACCGGATGTAGCTCGTGCAGCAACTGCAATGGGCTGCCCGTGCCGCCGGCTGTGGCTCCGGTGTGATGCGTTACATCTGGCGGCGGTACACCGACGGTGACGCCACGCAATATGCCACGCCTCAGTGTGCCGGAACCGCCAATGGCAACGCTACCATTGCCCACCAGAGTTGCGGCACCATTGCTGCTGGCTGCAAGCAGAGCTGCCTGCGAGGTGACCGTGATGGGCATCGGTTGCAGATGCGTTAGCGGTAACGGTGGCCCACTAAAGTCCAGCGCCGCGGGATATTCCTGTGCAAAATAAAGAGAAAGAGAGAGAATGGGGTAGGGAGAGATTAGTATATGGTACATTGTTGCTTTGCTGCTGCAGTGCAGCGGCTCGTGCAAAAGTTTTCTCATTTAGCTGTCGTCACAGATTTGAAATTTGTGCGGTAGAATGCACCCCAGCAAGGTGTAGGCAAAGAAAGCAGAAGAACCCAGCCAAGAAGTCACAGACACAAGTCGCAAGTTCTGCATGTATACCCAGTAGTAGTAAGAAGGGTGTATAGGGGTAGCGCTGTTGCATGCAGTTATTGTTTACCCTGTAAAAGGTATAAACTAAGAGTATGTGCTGCCAAGACCAGTTGAAAGCTCTGGCAGCACTGTTTATACTCTGTAAATACGAATAAGAACTTCTACTTGTTTTTGTGTTTCAGATTTCTTATTTTAAATTGCATATACCTATATATACCCTATAATCACTCAAAAAGCGCACAGATCCTCTATAGAGGATATAGAGTGAGTCGTATATTTCACACACCCTCAGTTTCCATAGCAAACTTCTTATTCTGCTTCTCAAGCGAACATAATTTGAATTATAAAGAATTTTTCAGCTGAAAGAGAGGGAGAGACTGCGAGAGAAAAGGGAGAGAAGGAGTGAGAGATAGAGGCAGAAGCAGAGTAAGAGATAGAGGGAGAGAGAGCATAAACAGGCTCACGCATACTCTGCAAACTCTCGAGAGCGCAATAACTGACTAAGCCGCGCAAAGTATTTAATCATACTTCCATTATGCCAAAGCAGGTCAAGTTCGACAACAGTCACGCGGCTCAGACAGAAAAAACCTAACGAGAAAATGCTGTAAAATGTATGCTAGCAATTTTCATCTTATTAGGTTGATTTTTCTTTCAGTTTGCAGTTTTCCTCTACGCTGAATACCCGCTCCGTTCCGGTCTAAGTATGTGAGTACATGAAAAGTTACGGACAACTGGCGAATTGCGAGCAACAGAAACTGAGTTTTCACAAACATTTTTCAGCTCTTATTGTTGTTGTTGTTGCTGTGCTGTTGCATGTTGTGTGTCGTTCCCAGGGCTGGGAAATATTATCTTCTACTTCAATTGACATGACACTTTGTGTCAGTTTGAAAATTGTTTCGCGCACAAGTATTTGCCATAGTTAGGGCCAAGTTTACCACCGTTTTTCGTCATGGCGGCAAAAAAAACGTGCAGCAGGGTAACCGGTACAGGACTTGCAGCAAGTTTGCGCTAAAGAAAAACTTTAAACTTTGCGCCTAATTGGAATATTGGAGAGGTGGCAAGCTGCCTCCTCGATTGAACTTGCTGCAAATGAAAATGCTGCCTTAAATTGTCTATATGAAAATCTTAAGAGGCGCGCTGCGTGAGCAACTAACGCGAAACTAAATCGTTGTGGCAGCAACAGCAGCAGCAGCAGCGAAACAACACATTAGCAAGAGGCAGAGAGAGAGAGCGAAAGAGAGAGAGAAGGGTGGCGGAGGCAGCACTGAAGCTGGCACTGATTAACAAAGCAAGCGACAGGCGCAGGGCTCCTTCTTGTTCTCCCTCTTACGCGCCTGGTCCTGGTAGTTTAGGATAAAAGGACTTAAGTAGACCAAGGCGGACATTTTGTATCAGTTTACAAAGTTAAATTGTCTTTAACGAAAACTTCGCGCTGAGTTTGCCAAGGGCAGGGAGTGTGCGGGTGGGGGGGTGGTTGCAGGCATAGCTCTTGTGTGCCTTGGCGTTGGGCAACAATTTGTTGCACTAGCGAAATCGGACGAAAAGGGGTTTCTGCTCAAAAAAGTTTTCAGCCTGCTGCCACTTAAAGGTCGACGCTGGCGGAGATTGTTCGCGTTGCTGTTGTTGTGTTATGCGTGTGGCAACCATCCTGCCCCGCCTAAGCCCTCAACCCTCTTCTCTTCCAACGCCTCAACGGACGGCTCGTTATTGTCGTTATTGTAAAAGTTGAAATGCGGCAAGGAGTTCATTTTGCGTAAATAGAATATCAAATGTATGACTACCCCAAGGAGCAACGACACAACAACAAAGCGACACCTCAACAGGCCCCAACGCCGCCCACAAAAGTTTCCACATTAAATCTATAGAGGCATTGGCGCCGGCGCCTAGATATAAAATTAAATTATAAGCAACTATGGCGAATCTTGAGGCAGTATTCGGATATTTATTTCATCTGCTGCTGCTGCTTTCTTAAAACTGCACACAGTGCGTATGCGTGATGTGAAAGCAAGCGAGCAATGCTTATACAAGCAGACAATGCCAAGTGCCTTGGCCCATGGCCCGCACAAAACTAATTGAATTTCAAACTGTGCAAAACTCGCTAACAAAGTGAGCCCTGCCGAGTTAGCTCGCCACTTGGCACATGCTGCACGCACTGGCGAAGCAGCAGCGGCAGCAACGGCAGCTGCAGAAGAGACCATGGCAAGGCGGCACACCAAGCCACGCCCAGCCTGGACATGCATGCGTATCTAAATGGGACAGGCAGGCAGGAAGGCAGGCAGCATTTAACTTATCAACTGCAGTTGCAAAGGGCAAGGCAGAGAGAGAGAGGTAGAGGCAGAGTAGAGAGATACAGGCAGAAAGTAGGGGGAGGAAGTGGAAGAGAGTGGGCGACAGTGGTATAAAGTTTTCCTGTTGCACTTGTCAAAGGGGCATAGCGCATGCAATTGGCAATAAAATACAAATTGCCGCTTAAATAGTTAAATGTTCAACCGCAACTGGCCACAGCTTGTTTTATGTAATACCCTGCAGGCAGAGGGCTTGAGGGGGTTGCCTGCAATCCACAATATGGGACTTTTAATTTCAAATGAAATTAATTGTAGAAAATATCAATGAGAGAAAAGCTGTTCTTCAAACGTCTCAAGAATCTATATATCTGCAAATTTAATAATTGTTTGGTTATTCAAATTTAATTCAAATTCCTTGAAAGTTTTCCAAATTTAGAGAGTTCCGAGACTATTTCTTAATGAAAAAAGTATTTCATCTTAAGACCTAATTCAAATTTTAATTCCTTTTCAGTCAGAGGACTTTCTTTTTATTTTTGGTTTATTTTTTTAAACAATTTTTCAATTATAATTGAAACAATGGCAACTATATCTATTTAACAGTTGCAGCTGAGACAATCAACTTATCTGACATTGAGCAACTCTTTGACAAAGCATTGACTGCTATTTTATTTTACTGATTTTTTTTTGTTGGTTTTCTATTTTTTGTTTTTCTCTCAATTCTCATTTGCTTCACTGCGGATCAGCTAAGTGAAATGAATCTTATTGTTTCTGTCAAGGCAATTCGATTGAAATTTAATTTGATTTACTGTTATAAATTGTTTTTATTCAAACCATTTCTGCCCTAGAGGGGACGGAGGGAGGGCTGGCGATTCGTCGGGACATCTGTGCACCGAAAAAAAGTAATTTAGAGCCAGGCCAAATGTAAGAGCAAAACCGCAGCTGATACAGAGAGAACTCTCTAGTTGCGACTTGCTGGCCGCCCTTCTGGCCACATCTCTCACTCTCTCTGCCCCTCTTCCCTGCTCTCTCTCTTTCTCGCTCTCTCTCTTGTGATTTGTTGCCGCGTGCTGAGTGCTCTATATATTTTGTAATTTTTCTAATGATGTTTATCAAATAATTCAATTTGGCTCCACAAAACATTTCTTATGTGACGAGGGGTAGCGGGGGGACGGGGAAAGCAAAGGAAAGGCTCGCACGAGCATGTCCACAAACGGCAAAAGGAGCAGAGGGACAAGCACACACACTGACACACACACACGCACGCACACACATAGAGTTACGCATACAATGGCATTGTTGGGCAACTAAACCGAAATTGAATTTTTCTCCCTCGTTGACTAAAAACCGCAAACAAAAGGTTTGTGCCCCATGTGGAATGACTAACATGTGCATTGGCGCAGCACAGTGCGAGACAGAGCGACTGAGAGAGAGGGAGATAGGGCAGCAAGGGTAGAGAGTGAGAAAGCAGGAGTAGAGGGCAAGCGAATCAAAGCTGTCCTCTGATAGAGCCACTGATAGCAGCACTTCCTGCTGCTCACTCGTTCTCCCTCCCGCTTCCGCCCTCTCTCTCTGCTTCCCTCCCTCTCTCTCTCTCTCTTTCTCTCTTTGTGTCTCCCAGTTGGCAGTAAACAAACGCTTGGAATTGAGTAACTGGGCAAATCGCATAAAGCCCATAAAAATGGTCAGCAGCTCGCATAAATATTATTACATTAGTCGCCATTAGAGGCAACTGGGCCTGCTACACTCCATCTGCAGCTCTCTCCTTCTCCCCCACTTTTGCCCGCTTCCTCTACCTCTCTCTGTATATTTTTCTGCCACTTTTTCCTCTCCGCGACAGCTGCAGAAGTTCTGTTTCTGCCCAGGCTAACTGCATTTCATTCGCATCTAATTTATACAATTATTGGACTGGCAGTGCCATAAAATGCCAGCTGACAGCTGCAGAGGGGGGAAGAGGGACATGGGAGTAGGGAATAGTAAAGGCAATGGCATACCCTACCCTATTTAGCTACCCCTACCCCTCCACGCTTGCCTGTTGAGTGTCAGCCGCATTGAGTGTCATCTTAACTTGTCACATTTGCACCCCTTTAACAGGCAGTTGGCAGTGATAAAAATACACACAGACACACGCACACACACATGCACACACATACTCACACAGGGGGTCATACACACACACATGCACGCACACGCTGAGTACGTGTTGCTGTAGGTGCAGAAAGATGTCGGAAACAAGGGTAATAAATTTCGAAAATTGATTTTCTCATGTTTATTGTGAATTTGTGGAATTTATATTGGCTTGGCAATGCGACACACACTCAAAGCGCGATTGCTGTCCCTGCGCTGCTGCTGATGCTGTTGCTGCTGCTGCTGTTGCTTGGCATTTCGGTTAACTTCTAATATGTGACCCTGACAGCGAAATGTGGTCAGGTCAGCCATGGCAGGCAATGCTGGGGTGCTGGGCAAACATATTTGAAATCGAAATCTCAGCGACACGCCCCAAACGAGCAGGATAATCAGAAGAAGCAGCAGCAGGAGCAGCGGCAAAAAGAGTAGGGGGAGCAGGAGTAGTTGCAGAGGGAGCAGGGGAAGCAGGGGCAGCAGTGACAGTGGGGCTGTGGAAGATGCGACAGTAGAGGGAGCAAAGCCGAAGCTGGAGCTGCTCTTTATGAGTGATGCGGCGCAAAAGTTTCTCGAGTGTTATGAGTGGCTCTGCGACAGAGTGAGTGTGTGTGAGTGTGTGCGAGTGTATGTGTGTGCGTGTGTCTGTGAGGCGTAGCCACTTCTGGGTGGCACTTGGGATAAATGTGAGCTACGATATGGCTGCTGTCGTCATAAACGTCGCCGTTGCCGTTGCCGTTCTCGTTGTCGTGGTGTACAACGCTGCGTATGTGTAATATTAAATTGTTGTCTTGAGAAAATAATGTTTACTTGCGCAAGTACAAACAGAAGTAGCAGCAGCAGCAACAACAAACAACAACATTGACAACAAGGCAACGCTGCAGCACCCCTGCTCCCCCTCTTACCACCATCCTACTCCCCTGCAACTACTCCCCAGCTACGCTCGTTCAGCTCCCCATTTCGTTGCAGCTGCAGCTTAATGCTTTTGAGTTTGTCATTTGTCTTTACTGCGTTGCATGCGGCACGCGGATTATAAAAGTCGAACCGAGTTAACTGGCAGCCATTCTGCTGAGGGACGATGGGGGCAGCGCCACTGGCAGCTGCCAGATGCCACATGCCACATCGCAGCATGGCTGCCTGATCGAATACATGCATATATATATATACACACAACACATACATATACGTGCAGTGTACATACACTTGCCGAAAATTGGCATGCACAAAGCGAGTGGGGACCAAATTGATGATGGAAATGGAAATTTTTCACAACAAGCTTAGCCCGCAAAATCGAATAAAAATTGAACGAAAATGCTTTGTAGAAAATTCTACAAAAACTTTGAAAAAATAATGAAAAACAAAAAAAAAAAAACGAAAAACAATCTTTATATTAAATTTCCCTATAGCTTTCGGATAGTTTTAACAGTTTCGAATAGTTTTTTCGCTTGTGCGCAGTGTACTTTGGTACTGCACATAAACAACAAACTGATACAGATACAAATACATATTGAATATATCAGTGTGTGTGTTTGTGTGTGTGTGCTGGTGTGTGTGTTTGCTCACTATCTCCTTCGGCTCATTGCGCTTTAAATGGCATGCAAATGCAGCAGGATTTGCAACGGGCTGCCTGCCTCACTACGATGCTGCATAAAACTCCAACTAATTGCGCTAAACTAATCCTTGGCCGTGACTAGCCATAAAACGAAATGGCAAACAGGAGGTGGAGCAGCAGGAGGGGGGGGCGAAGAAGGGAAAGGGGCTCAGCTGTAGCTATAGCTGATTAGCGCACAGCGATATTGAGGATCAAAGTATGCGGGCAATTAACATGGCTCTGCTCCAACAATTCTATCTGCATCTTCTACTGCTGCTGTTGCCTAATCCAAACGAATCTTAAAGAATCTTTCAGGCGTGACACAGCAAACGCATTACAGCTAAAGCGAGGGTGGTTCCCAGTTGAGAATAAGGGGAAAGGGAAAGGGAAGGGAGAGGAAGAAAGGGGACTGCTACTCACCATTGGCGGATACGATAGATATCTGTCACTGTTCATGTTGTAATAGGAACCATCTGGCGGCGGTGCTGGCGATGGGGACGGTATATAGACGCCTTTGCTGATGAGCATCTGATCGTCGCGGGTCATGTGGCCCGCGGCAGCAGCGGCTGCAATGGCTGCTGCATGTCCATTGTTGTGACGCGGATGTGGCAGGGTGCACGCATTAACTGCAACAGATACAGATAGAGAAAGAGACAGAGAGGGATGTAAGAGAAGTTAATTCAAGTTGAATAGTTGAAGCGTAAGTTAAAGCTGCTTAGGGTTTCCATTTAAACTTAAGCTTAGTTTAAATGTAAATTTAAAGGTTATTGAATTGTTTAATTAATTGTAAATAAAATTTATAAATACTCTTATACAAATCTTTCATTCATAGATTTCATTCTTTGTATCCATCTATCTTTATCTGTATTTATGCTTCATCGGACCTCATCAGTCTAGGTATAAATGACATCTACCTTATTTTCTATATTATTATAATAATCATTATATATTTCTCTATCAATAAAACCATTTCTATGACTCTTAAAATCAATCTGCCTATCTTTGAAGCCATATATCAGTACTGTATTCACACTTTCCATTATAAATTTATAATTTATCATTTCTTTATATCTTCCAACTTCGTCTTTAAGCAGGTCAACGACAATTGCATTGCAATTTGTTGTCCTTTTTCTGTGGTTTCTTTTTTCGAGGACCTTTCAAGTTGTAGATTAATTTTTCAGTTATGCATGAATTTATGAGCATTTTAATGGCCGTCCAGGCTTCCGTTTGGCAAAACGCATTGAGCTCTATTGATTTTCTACTGATTGTTCACAGCAGCAACAGCAACAGCAACAGCAGCTGCAGCAGCAGCAGCAGTAGCAGAAAAAAAAGCAAAGCCTCGTCTCTTCCGGCCTCAATATGAGAACTGCAAATGACACATTTATAGTCGTTGCATTTGAAGGGTGCGAGTAGAGCGAAGTGTGGTTAGGGGGCTAGGAGTGAAGCTACTGCAGTCAGGCAGCCAGCCAGTCAGGCAGTCAACCATCCGAGTCGAGGTCCTTCGCCAGGGACATGTGTGTGGCGAAATGAATTGTACACGTGGCCGCTTGCAGTTTGGCCCCACGTAGATGCAACATTTTAGCTGGCTCTGCCGCCGCTGCTGCTGCCTGTGCTGCTTTCTGGTTCATTTCGTGTGCAAACGATTGGAAGTGAATAAAACGAGTGCCATTAATTGCAAACTGCAACGAGAACGAGTGTGAGTGCGAATGCGAGAGAGTGTGTGGGGTCTGCACGATAAGCTCGATAAGCAAATCAGCTAAACAGGCGACAATCGACAGTCGACCAAGTTGCCTTCACCATCTGACAAATGACACGGGCTCACGCCTCGTTTCTCTCTCTCTCTTCCTTCCTCTTCATCTGCTTGTGTCTTGTCTCTGTCATTTGGAAAGGCGTGAAAGCCGCAAACGTAACAAATTTGTAATTTCATCAAATAGACTAAGGCATACACACAGACACACTAATACATGCGTACACACGCACACACTGCGGCAGACGTGCGAGAATTGTGTGCGCGCTGAAAAGTAGGCAACAATAATTTTGTTAAGAAAGTTTAGCAAACTGCGACCGCGTTGACAACATCCCACAGTGGGTGCACCCAACAAATCGAAGGCAACATGACAGACGCGTTGTACTTGTCGAAGGAGCAAGAGGAGCAGGGAAAGGAGTGGAAGAGGAGCAGTTCCTGCTGCTGCTGTTGAGCTGCTTACGGTTTCCATGTTCATTTTGTGGCTTGTTTACTTTGCATATGCGTAGCATTGTGTATGCGTATGTTGTACAATGTGTATTACGAAAAACAGCGCAGGCAGCAGGAAAAGCTCCCGCCCGAGGAGCAGTCGAGCAGACGGGAACACCCGGAGCAGCTCAGGAGGCCACCGACTGTGGCAAAGTCTCTCATGAATTATTGATTTTTCGATCAGCAGCGAACAGTGTTGAAAAGCGCAGCAGCTAAATCACAACTGAAATGTAATCATCGTGCATATTTAATGTGTGTAATTGCCACACGGCCTGCCCCGCTCTATACTCTGCTACACTGCTCTACACGGTTACAGTTACGGTTACGGTTCCGGCTACACGCTTACAATTCCATTTACCATTGCCGTTCACTCTGCGGTTGTCTCTACGGCGCTCTGGCACTCCACACTCAAGCTCAAAGTCATTTCATATTAATAGCAAAACGGGGGGATAAGAAATGCGCTTTGCCTGTGCTGAAAAATTGACTTCTACGAAAATAAAACTTGAACTTTTCGCCAAATTGTCTTGCGCGTTGTTTGTCGGAGCTAAGGTCTTAAATTAATTAAGAATGGGCGCTGCTAAGTTATTTTTTTAACTTTAGGGACAAGATTAATTGCAGAAAGTCGCAACAGTTGCTTTAGATTTAAGTGTAACTTTTTAATTCAAGATGTATAAAAAGAAAAACTGTTATTCAACAATACTTTAATGATGGATAGATGGACTGATATATATTGATTTATAGATTGGAGGGAATTGATATATATTTATTATATTGATAAAAATTTATGTATATTAATATATACGAGGGTCGTTTGATAAGTCCGTGACTTTTTGAATAAAATATATTTTTTTCGTCAAAGAAGCGTTTTATTTCTCAACATAATCTTCTTTTAGCTCTATACATTTAGTCCAGCGTTTTTCCAATTTTTTTATTCCTTCCAAATAATAGGTTTTCTCAAGGCCCTCAAAATAGTCGTTTGTTTCTGTGATGACCCGAATCTCTTACCGCCGAGCCATTTCTTCATGTTTGGAAACAAAAAATAGTCACAGGGGGCTAAATCTGGAGAATATGCTGGATGGGGTAGCAGTTCGTAGCCCAATTTATGAAATTTTGCCATGCTGACACGAAATTCACTTTTTTCCATTTTCGTTAAAATTCACGAGATCGTCTGCTTTCAATGCCTATAAAACGCAAACCAAAAAACGCAGCTTTCTCAAAATTTTACAGTCAGCTGTTAATCGATAACTGCTGACAGGAGCAGTGTTGTATTTAGAGCAGGTGCGCGGCAAATACAAAAAGTCACGGACTTATCAAACGACCCTCGTATTGATATATTTTCATTTATAATGATATATATTAATAAACATTGATATTTATTAATTTATATTGATATATATTGATATACATTGATATACATTGAAATATAGTTTGATATATGTGGATAAATAAACAGATATATTTTAAATTGAAACCCCTTAATATGTTGTTTGAGTTTTTCCGTATCTTGTAGACTAATTTGATGATATTTATTCCTTTATATCACACCTATATATTGTATAAGATGCACAGCTCTCTCTAGTTTCAAGTAAACTATACTCCACCCTAAAGATACTTAGAACACGTATACCCGCTGAGCGCCATCATTTAAGCAACTAAACTATTAATTTTATTTAATTCATCTCGTCTTTTCAACTGTCCAAGGCCATTTGCCGTGTCGTTCCCCACCCCTCCCCCAACTTGTCTTTTCACTAAATTTTCTTTCAGCTGTCCTTGTTGCAGCTGCCGCTGCTGCTGCTGCTACTGCTGCTGGTGTTGTTGCTGTTGTTGCTGCTGTTGTTAGTGCTGCTGCTGCTGCTGCCGCTGGCGCTGTTGCTGGCTGTGCGAACGAGCATTTCCACAAGCTGACAACGCGCGCCTGTGGCTTTCCCTGCTTTCCCTGCGTGGCGCTCATTAAGAGAAGGCGGCACTGTTGAATAGTGTCTCATTAAAAATGCGCTCGGCAATGTATATACAACAGTTAGACTAGAAACGAAACGGAATGGAATGGAATGGCATGGAATGAAATGCATGGAATGAAATGGAATCATCTATTATTCGATCTTAGCTTCGCGGGGCTTGGCTCGGCAGCGACAGCAGGTGGCGACAACTAACAAAGCGAATGTAAGGGTGTGCGAGTGTATCTATGAAGGTGTCTTGTGTGTGTGTGTGTTTGTGTGAGTGTGATTGTGTGTGCTGCGCTCGTCCTCACGCGGGAATTACAGCCTTGGGCGCTTGTTTGAGATTCAGCTTCCGGCAAGCATTTTAATTTTTATGCCACGAGGGATTTTTGTTTCACATTTTTTTTCTTTCCTTCATGCTCTTGCTCTCTCGTTCTAGTTCTCGTTCTTATAGTCTTCTACTCTCTGTCTCCTTTTCTCTCCCTCCCTCTCCTTGTTGTTGTTATTTGGGTTTTTTGTGTTGTTGTTTCGCCACACACAGCCGCATACATAATTATGCGCACTGAAGCTGTCTCCGTTTATCTGTGGCAAGTCCTTGTCATGGCGTGGCAAATGCTATCAAATGTGCCTCCTCCTGCTCCGCTTCCTTCTCCTCCTCTGGCTCCACTTCCTCTGCCTGTAGTGGGTGCTACTTTTGAAGTATGCTCCTCCACTTGCCAAATTCGTTGACATAAGGTAATTGTATTTTATTTTCCGAAACGAGCCGAAAGCAAAAAAAGGGAAGCCGGAGACGTGGAACAGTTGAGCATCCAAAGGAAAGGGGCAGTACGATGGGAAGTGGGTGTGGAGGGGTAGAGGAGACTGAGTAGGAGCCGAGACCGAAAGTTTTGCAGCTAATGTATTTTTATTATTTTTACGCTTTGCATTTCAAATGCAGTTGGTGCTGCCGCCGTCTTGCCAATGCTTTCAGCAATGTCTCAATGTTATTATAATGCTGCTATTGTTATTTTTATCTTTTCTCTGTCTCTTTGCAGCCCCCTCTCTCTTTTCTGCATACCCTGTAGCCATTGCGAAATTGCTGGAAAAGGTTATAGAGAAAGAAAGAAAGGTTGCGTCTCGCTAGGTTCTTGAGAGTGTACAATGTTGCTTAGTTGTCATCTTGTTGGGCAGCGCACTTTGACAAGTATCCCCTTAGATGATTCTTGCTTTCTTAGATTTGTGCATTTTAATAAGAACCAAATTTACTGTGTTCTCTCTGCTTTTTCTTGTATATACTATGCATATCGAGCTGCTGCTCATTATTGAATATTCACTTTACTGGGATTGCAGAATTGCCTAGAACTTTGGCATTAAAATGACCTTGAAGCGCAGGAACTTCAGCATTGTTTAACTGTTTTCCAAAATTTCATTGTATTCTGCAATCATTATTTAATTATAATTCCCACATTAATTAAGGTACAACTTTCTTAAAGTCTTATTATCTCAGAGGGTTAGTTTCTTGTCAAAGCGTATCTTCTAGTCGCACAGTCTCACTGCAATCCACAATACTTCAACTTGTTGTTTTATCGTTGATATTTCTGTCAACTTCTTTGGGTTTTCCGCTTGCCAAACTGCTCTCCGAATGCGAGGGAGTTGTCTGAGCTTCTATTATTATTTTAACATTTTCATATGCCTTCTGCGCTTGGGATAATTTAATGTGGTTTTTTCAATTGAAAATGCTGCAAAACGCACTCTTAAATTAGCGCAGTGCGCACGTGATTTGGATTTCTTACTGCAATTGACGAGGAGTGCATCTGTATGTGTGCATGTGTGTGTGTAGTGGAAAGTGGATGCACACATGGCTCAATTGAAAATCAAGACTGGCAAAAACTTTGCTGCTCAATTACAATTAAGATGGAGATGTTGCACTCAAATTGAATTTTCAGCTGCCGCGTTCAACTCGTACATGCTCTCTCTCTCCTTCCCCCTTGCTCTCTCTACTCTCTGTCTCTTTCTCTAGCTGTCTCTGTCTTTCTCTTTTATCTTTCTGCTCGCATTTTGCCGATTTCCGTTTTTACAGCGCTTTTATTTTAAGCTTTGATTGCAATCATGGCATAAAATCAGGCAACAACTGCAACTGCAGCTGGAACTGAGAGAGAGAGAGAGATAAAGAGAGAGTGAAGAGTGTAGAACGAAGAATGGAGAACTCAGCTGAGCTGAGCTGAGCTCGACTCAACTGGACTCAAGGACGTACTAAAGGCGGTCGCTGCGGTAACTGACAAAGGCAGAGGGAGATAGAGAAAGAGAGAGAGAGAGGGAGAGGGGAGGGTGGGAGTGGCCTAACGAAACCCAAAACGGGCGCTGCTGACGTGCTGACAGTACTCTGCTGAACTTTGGCAGTTTGTTTTGGCCAAAAGTTAATTATCTAAAATGCTTTTTATGTGCATGTTCTCTCACTGTCCGTCTGTCCACGTCTGTCTGTATTTCCCTTGCAGGACATTCATTACCGTTGTACTGCAAACATGCGTCGGACACACACTTTCATGGTAGGTAGTATATCTGGTCAGCTGCATCTCGGCGACTTACCCATATTATTCGGATATAATGCTGGCAGCGTGCCATCCTTTTGATAACGTGGCGGTGGCATATCCGCACTCTCTACCAGATACGTCGATGCAGCCTTCTTGCGTGCCTCGTCCTGCAAAAGGGAGAAATGAATGAAAAAAGGAAAACAATCAGAAAATGCAACTGCAAACCGCACACAAGACTTTTCGGTAATTACTGCGCACTTAAGCTTGCTGGAGAGAAAACAGGAGAGGGGGAGCGAGAGGGGGAGTGGTCGGAGAAGGGGCTGCAGCGCGCTGATGTTGAAGGCGATGGCAATGGCGAAAGTTATTGGCGCGTAATTGACAGCAAAGACACCTTTGTTGAGGTGAAGTATGCGCTGCGTATACGCAGCACTGATTACTCATACGCCTCGTTGCACGGAAGAACAGTGGTCGCTGTATTTACTTATTTGGTTTCTTAAATGCATTAATTGCAGGTTAATTGGCTTGTGTTTCTTTAAAGAAGCAAGCAAGCGAACAAACAAGAGAGCGCGCATTGTTCTTCTTTATTTTAAGGTTAATGAATATATGATAAATATATCGATCGACTGATTGCTGCCTTACAGAGTATTGCGCCATCACTCAGCATGTGCTGTACCCACTGTGGCCCTAATCGAAACGCGCCCATTTTAGACTTTGCAATTTACAGTTAACTGTTAACCGTTAACCGTTAGATGGCAGTTTTTCTTCTCCTTGCTGGTAGCCAGATTACGCTGGTTATAAATGATTTTAATAATTCGCAACGATTTGTTTGCACCGTTGCCTTTGCTGCTTGGTTTATGTCCTCGTTTTCGTCTCAGCTCGTGTCGCCTTGCCGCATCCTCATCCTCAGCGTCGTCGGCATCGTCTTGCAACGCGCTCATCATTATCATCAGCAGAGGGCGTAATTAATCACAACGTCTTAGCCTGATGCTGCTTCCGGCCTGGCTGACAGTTCCGGCTGCCGACGACCTCGATGTCAACAGTTCTCTCCTTCTCTCTCAGCCTGTCTCTGTCGTTCCCTATCTCTCTTGCTGTCTCTGTCACTCTCTGTTCGTTTCCGTTCCTCCCTGTCGCCGGGCAATAACTTAAGACAGCCCATAACATTCTTTCTTTCTTTTTTTGTTGTTGTAGCCTAAATGGACTCTCTCTTTTTGGATTTCTCTAGCTTTTTTTTTTTTTTTACAGCATCAGTCGACATTTTTGCCCATTGTCAGAAATTGCATATTCATGTAGCGCCAGAGAAAAAAAAAAGAACGAGAAAGAAAACCGAAGCGGGGCAATGGAACTAAAAACCCTAGATATACGTTTGTCCCTCAGTGTATGTGTGTGTGTTTGTGTGTGTGTATACTCACAATATATTCCGGTTGACTGCCCTCATTGGAGTAGGACTCGCTCTTCTCCGACACGCTGGACAGTGTCTCGCCGGTGACGGTGTCATTGTACGAACTGGGCGCGTACATTTCGATGGTCGCCGTTTTGCCTGGTTGATTTGTAGTTTCCGCCACTGCATGCGACAATGCAAGAGGGAGAGAGGGATGGTGAGAGAAAGGGAGGCGGCACAAAACAAAAAAAAAAGGTAGAAAGTATGCGGCGCAAATATTGAAAAGGTGTAATTGGCAGTGACATGCCGAAAATTGATTGGGCGGCGCAGCGCAGTGCGCCAGTCATTTGGAACACCACACGGATACACAGAGCAGTGCATAGAGTAGATAGTGGTGTTGTTGTTGTTGTCGTCATGCCCAGGGGCGTAGGCGTTGTAGTTGGCGGGCGCAGCAGCAGCAGCCGCGTGGCGTTTCGGGCAATGCAAATCAAATGCAAATAGCCAAAGATTGTCAAAGTGCCGAGCAAGCAAATGTTGCCCCACATTGCGTGCGAGTGTGCAAGTGTGAGTGTGTGTTTGTGTGTGTGTGTGTGGGTGTGAGGGGAGGGTGGTTCGTTGCGCGTGTGTTAAATTATTCACATTTGGTGCAACAGCGACGTGCAACGTTCATTTTTATGCCGACGCATTTTTGTTGACCATGGTCAAGAGGAAAAATCAATGCGCGTTGTGCAGTTCGGCGAAGCGCAGCCAAATGAGTTGCAGTTGTTGAGCAGGCGTGTGGGGGGAGGTGTGGGGGAAGGTGCACGACAGGGCGGGGGTGGCAGGCGCATGTTAAAATGGGGTTGTCGAGAGTAAAAATGCAATTAAATTTGTATATAAAATGCCATTAAATGATTCATGGCACATTTTCACAAATGGCAGCGACAAAATGACCGCGCCACATGGTTAACACGTGTTTTCCACACACACACGTACACATACAAGTACACAAGCAAAGTCAATGCGCCGTTGTGGGTGTGTGTGTGCGGTACGCGAGCGTGTTGGTTGCATTCGTTGAGTGCATTTGATTTTGTGTTGGTTGTTTGTTGTTGCCGGCATCCGCATGAATGAAGCATTTCGTTGAGTGTTTCGTTCAGTTATTCAGCATCCATGTGGCAGGAGAGTGTGATGAAGAGAGGGGTAGAGTGTGCGAGAGAGAGAGCGAGAAGTAGAAGAGGAATGCAAAAATAATATATTAGTTTATTTGCAGTTGAAGTTGTTTAAATTACGCTGAAATGGAAACGTAAATTGTTGTTTACTTTATCCCTCTTGTTGTTGTTCTTATTGTTGTTGCTTGTCGTGATTTAATTGTAGCCGAATAAATCGAACTCTACTCAAATCGATTCAAAGTACTTCAACATTTTTGCAATTTTTAACTTACACTTATCGAATGTTGCTATTGTTGTCAATTGCTACTCTTAAAACTATGCTATCGATAAATGTTTTTAAATAAAAAAATAAATTTAAAAAGGTATCGATTTCTTTATTTTACATAAAGTTAAATTATCATGTTGTTTAACTGTTGATTTAAATACCTATAAATATTTTTAATCAAACATATAGTTATGTAAACAAGTAAACCGTTTTTAAACCAAATTTTGAACCAATTTTTCAAATAATATATTCACTTCCAGAATCATCTCTATGCCATTAACTGCCATAATTACAAAACTGTACAAAGCACATTTTGTATTTTCATTTCAAACTTTATAAAAATTACACTTTTCATTTACAATAACATAAGCTTATATTATATCGAAAATACCGCTTTTAAATGCTCAGCCAAATATAGAAATTGAAATCTATTGAATTGCGTTTGGTCATCAATTGCATGCGATGCGAGTCGACGTCATCACGAATTTATTGCGAATAGTGTGCAACAACGACCAAAAAAAAAATAGAGAGTGGGGCAACATGTTTGCCTGCTGAGCAAGGTATGCAGCAGCTCAGCGGGCAAACACAACAGTTGACAACATGGTTTAGTGAATTAAAAACATTTTTCGGCTATTTGTCGCCGGGTTTATTGACGCTCAAACCGACATGAACATTGAAGGGAGGTAAAAAAAACCTCTCTCCGCCTCCGCAGTCGAGAGTCTGCAATCAATTAGAAGGCATCAAAAAAAGATAGAGAAAAATATATGGGAGGGAAAATATATACGGAAAACAATTGCAATCACTTTTATTATGCAGAATCGTTAACAGATACAGCTCTAAATTATAAGGCCTGCTGCCAGACCATAAGCCAGAGAACTATTCGCCATAAAAGCCAAACGGAGAATAAATTACGCCGTAAATGTTAAAGAACAGCAAAAAAAAAATAATAACGAAAACAAAAGGTAAAAAAAGACAGACGCACACCACTTTTTTTCTGGGCAACTTTCAGACCAGAAGTGGGAGGAAAGGAGCGGGGGGGGGCAGCACTGGGGACACAAACGGACGGAATTAATGGCCAGCGAGCGGGCTTATCACTGTCAAAGCCTTCTTCGTTGTTGTCGCAGCGTTTTGACGGTGTCGCACGACCGCACATACGACAAATAAGCCAGACCCGGACTCAGAGCCGGAGTCAGCGGCTTGGTTGGGTAACCGTGGCCAGAGCAGGGCGACCGTGGTTTGCCGCATGCCGGAGAACTGCGAAAAACAGCGAGAGCAGCTCATCGTCTTCTTTTTGTTGTTTGTGCCCTCGCAGAGGGTAATGTTATTTAATGTAAAATTCAGTTAGGTTACTTGCAGCAAACAAAAGGAGATAGATATGTATATAGCATATATATTCGTGAACAGTATGAGAACTTGAAGGTGTAATAAAATCTGCTGTAAATCAAAGTCTGTGTGACTTAATGGCTCTGTTACTTTTTCTTTGAAGTGTTCTGGCAACCTGAGATAAATATGTTCATATATATAATGCATATTTATACATATTCATGAACAATATAAGAACTTGTTACTGATAGTCGGAGTACTTAAGTCACTTAACTGATTAGATTTCTTTTCATCCCAATGTTCAGCTATCTTTATCTTCACTATATTCCAACTTTATCTTCATTATATGCCCTTCAATCTGCAGGGTATCTAATCTTTCTCATGCCCAACTTAACCTCTCCTCTTCTTGTTTTCTTTTTTTACGCCCTAGTCATCCTAGTCGCCTGCGTTGCACTTTATGCTCCGCCAACACAGAGATTACAAATTTTGCACTTACGCCAAAAAATCTAGCAGAAAGGTGGTCGGCTAAGGGGCAGGCGGGGGGTGTGGCAAGGGACTTGGTGGCAGCGCTGGCGGCAGGGTCAGCTAGCGAGTAAGCGAGCAAGCTGCGTCGAGCGGATTTCTTTCGCTTTTTTGCACTGCTGCCAATATATGTATATGACATGGCTTAGACAGCTTTTGCGGTCGTCAGGACAGTTAATGACGTCGCTGTTGACGGGTACGTCTGCTTTGAAGGCTTTTGCGCTTAATCTGCTGGGCTGATGGCTTGATGGGATGACGGGACTAACGGCGGGACAGCGTCGAAAAAAAGCGCTGCCAGTTATGCGCTGACTTATGTATAAAAACCAAGTTTTTGCAAAGCTTAAATCACGGCCAGCAGTTGCCGAGGTTGCAGTTATGCTAAAGGAATATTCGAAATGCGATATAAGGATAAAGGGAAAGCGAAGAACTTCGAGGAAATTAAAGATTTCGAAGAATAATAAAGAGGAAGGCTTAGCGAGATGGTGAGTTTGATGGAAGAAAGAAAGTAAAGAAGTCAAGAAGGAAATAAAGATTCACAACTAAGCTAATTAAAGAGAAAGACTAGACAGAAATAAGGGTAAACTTTTTAACTCTTTACTCAACTAACATATACAACGAGACAGTGCTGTCATAATACTGTCGGAACAACACTGGCAGCACATTATAATAATGATAATTTTAGGCAGACAAATGTGATTTGCAGTTTTTTCAATTTTTCAGCTTTTCTCAGTTTTTCAGTTCAACAGTTTTCCGCTTTTCCGGCTGCCGTAAGCAGTAAAGTTTTGCAACTTTTGGACAACGGCATTGGCGTCCAATTGTTTGACAGCCTTTCGTGCTTATCTCAGCCGATGCCAGGGCACACGCCCAGTCAGAGAGAGACCGAAAGAGAAAGAGAGAGAGGGGGAAGGTAACTGTAGTCAATTGTTTAAAGAGTGTCAAAGTCAAGTGCTTTTCCGGTGGAGTCAGTTTGTTTTGCGAAGCCGTTGGCCGGTAGATGTCGCTTATCGCTTCTGGCAACGTTGGCACAAAAGTTTCCTTCGCCCGTTCGCTTGTCCTTTCGGGCGAACTCGTTAAAGTATCGCACTTAGCCAGTGTCCTCCCCGTTCTATCTACTACCTGCTTCCCTCCAATATCTCTCTATAACTTTGTACTTTTTCTCCATTTATTATTGACAGTTGCCGTTGGCTTCCCTCTCTTCAGATTATGCAGAAAATTAACGTGCGAAATTCCAATTGAAAATCTTCTATACACAGTTTTTGTTTGCTTCGCCATTTTGGGCTGAGTTTGTTTTTTGCTTTTACGGGAAGCCTCTCTCATATCTATGGGCCAAGCCGGCCAAGAATGGCAATAAACATTAGAAATGGCATTCTACAGGATGATATATGTATGTATTTGGTATTTGCCACAGTCCACAGGAGCAGCCGCCAGTGCAGTCCAGTGTCCAAGTGGAGGAGTCAATGACCGTGTGGGGGCATTGGCAAACAGAAGGCGGGCGGGGCAGGAGAAGCGTAAGGGGTTGACGAGGGGCAACCGACAACCGCAGACTTTTGGCATAGTTTATCGGGCAAGGGCAGTTGGTTGGCGGCACTGAAGCAGCGAACAGCGAAAGCTTCTTAGCCATGTCCGTGTTCATGTCCGCTGCGGCACAGTTTGGCTGACTTCCTACTCTCTCTTTATATATATAGTATATATATTATTTTTGTTGCTATTGCGGGTTGAGGGAGGCGGGAGCGGGTTATTTTCTTCTTTTCCGTCATGCGCCATTTTGACACAAAAGCGCAAATGCACATTAAAAATGCATATCCAAAGGGCCCAACAACAATTACAGCAACTACAGCAGTAGCAGCAGCAGCAGCAGCAGCAGGAGGAGCAGCAGCATCAGTAACAACAAGTCAAGTTTCGCTAGCGAAAGCATTGAAATATGCAGAGATATCCTTAGGGTCCTGTGCCTCCTGCCTGCGCCTGGACGCGCTCTCTTCCTCAGCCTGGCCAACCCATCCTGCTGGCCAAAGCGCTGTCATTCTGGCCAACGCACCAGTTTCCCTGACAACTCCTTTATGGCCAAAAATGAAAGCGCAAAAAAAAAAGCCAACTGCTTTTGGGCATTGTCAGTTATCGGCTTATGGCAGGAGGAGGCGGGAAGGCAGCCGGGCAGGCCGGAGGGGAAGGGGAACATTGTCATAAAAATGTTGTTGGCCAGACAGTTTTTCAGTTTTCTTTTTCCAGTTTCCAGTTTTCCAGCTGCCTCGCTTAACAGTTCTTGCAGCAAGCGAGGCTGTTAAAACTGAAATATGCATTTCTTTTGTGCCCCCAAGTCCAGGCAAAAGGGATGGCAGAGCTACAGTCTCAGCTCCATCACCATCCACTAGCCTCAGCGTTGAATCACCCACTCCATGTCCGCCATTTGTTCAAACATAACTGTGCACTGTTGCCTGCAAGGGGAAGAGGGTAGGGGAGAGGGGAGGCAAACCTCTTCGTACTTATCCGTAGCCGGAAATTCTAAGAAAAATATCTTATTTATGTCCTGCGGCTGTAGTTCATGCCTCGCGCGGAGTAATGTCAAAAATCTTGGCCTACATATCATACAGACCGAATTGCCGGATGCACCGAATGCAAACAAAGGCGGAAACTACACACACACACACACAGAACGTATATACTGTTGATGTATGTGTGTGCTTGCTGATTAAGAGCTAAAGGCAAAGAAAGACGCCGCAGCTCAAGACGAAGCCAAGAAGAGGAAGAAGAAGAAGAAGAGGTAAGAGGCGAGCTTCATTAAATAAAATAAATCATAGATATTGGATAAATGAAATGCAAACAATCGAAAGAAAAAGAAAAGAAAAGAGAGCAAAGATAACCACAAATGAAATAAAGGTAAGGTTTGCCGTTGGCTTTATACCCTAGATAGTTTGTGACCGCTGGACATACACGTAAGTGGTTTGATTGTACTGAAGGTTTGATAGAATATAGATAGCATAATAAAGTTGGTATGCGCTTGATTTCGATAATGATATCTTTAACAATAAAGTAGTAAAGTCAGAATTATGTTTGGAAGTATATACCGCTTAAAGACAGTGTACCTGCATTATTTTACAGTTCAACTAAATCTTTTTCATAGTTTTATGACCTTTCTAGAATCTGAACTAAATCTTAAGATTTTCACGTTTGAAGCCATTTTGTAATTAGCTTTCTTGTGTATCTCATACTCTTTTGCAAAGCATAAAAAACTTTTGCAGGAAAATAAAGATATGTATGTGCTGCATGCTGCTGCTGCTGCAAGGACACAAGGAACCATTAAGGCGTCACAAGTTTGACAAGCCCGACGGAAAGTCAGAGAGAAAGAGAGAAGTTAACCAACTCATAAGTCAAATGTTTGCCGAAAGTATAAGGCGAAGCATATATTACAACTGTAAATAGCGAGTGCCGAAGGCTCTTGGGGGAAGGCAGCACTACGAAATGACGTATGTGTATGGGCAAACAAGAGGGCAAAGATGAAGAGCAGTTAAAGCTAGAGCTGCAGCAGCAGCAGCATCACACACGTATCACGCATAAGCAAAGTATGCATAATTTTTACGGAACTCGAACTGGGATTGCAATGGCAACAGTGACTTCAACTGGGACTGGGACTGACAATGGAACTGGCACGAAGTCAGTTGGAGAGAATGTTGCTGCTGCTGCTGCTGCTGCTCTGCGTGTCGAACCACTAAATTTGGCTCAATGAAAAATAATTTGGTTGGCAGACCTGGCCAATTCTCATCCTCCACGCTGCTCTTTGACTCGCTCTATTCCATTTTGGCTTTTGGGAAATTCTCTCGTTTTGTGCTAACACTTTCTGCACGTTTTGGCTTTGGAGAGGGAGGCAGACAGACAGGGAGTGGTAGCTGCGTGAGAGATCTAGTCCGGCGTATGAATTGTAGGAATATTGAGGCAACGTTTGCTCCCCTGCAGCACTCGTATAATTTCAGATTAATAAGGCATCTACGGCAGCAGCTCGACACGTGGCCAAAGCGATGGCTAAAGCTCAATCTGATTCTGCGTTCAGCTGAGAAAACGATGCACATTTGTCTGCAGAAGGGGAGGTGGAGGGGTAACTGGGTAGCTGGACAGCCAAACGAAGCGTCTGGCAACGTCCTTGTGCAATAAACAGTTGCACTTGGCATGGCCCCGGGTCGTCCTCATCCTCGTCGTCGTCATCGTCATCGTTGTCTGTCCAGACATGCCAGGATGCATCATTATTTTCTGTCATCATTATATTCTTGTTGACTGCAACCGGGACGGAGTCGGGTGGTTTCTTTTCTTCTTTTTTGGTTTTATTTCTTCAACTTTTCTTTGGGTTATTTTCTTTTTTGTTGCTGCTGCTGCTGCTTCCTTTGGCTCTGGTTTTCTCGCGGAAATTACAAGAGAACCCAGAGAGAGAGCTACAAACACAGACAGACAACAGTTATGCGAGTGAGATGTCTGGCCAATACCTACGACAAGGACGAGAGCAGTCTATATGCAATATTTCATCTCTGTCTTGGTATATGCAGGAAATTGTTTAGTGAGCTGCCACGTCGACGTCGACGCCGTCGCCGCCGTCCACGTCCAAGTCCACGTCCAATGTTCATGTTCACGTCCACTGGGGGGCATCGGAAGTAGCACAACGCGTTTGCTTCCTGTGGTGTCAAGGAAGTGGTATCAGCGCCATGAAGTGGCTGCCGACTCGACTCGAGAGCCCGCAGAGATAGCGAGAAAGAGAGCAGGAGAGCAGCAGATAGAGAGGGGGAGGGGGAGACTTGAGAGCCAGGGATAACAATTTCTGCCATGAATTCAAAAGTTGAATCAAGAATATGATTATAACGAGAGAGCGTGAGAGAGAGGGAGCTGAAGCGTGAGCGTGAGTTTCGAGCGGGTCTCGAAAAGTCCTTAAAAGTTCCCACAAAACGGACAAGCCGCAAATTATGGTTATGCCCGGCGGACAGCAAACAACGGTAAAACAAACAAACAATATAAATAAATAAAATTGTACAAAAGCTAAATTAATGAAGTACTTAGCCAAGTCTGAGATAAATGGGTAAATAAATAAACATATTTTATGATATACATTAAAGTTCAATAATCGAAAATAAGCTAGAAAAAGTGATAAATTCAAATAATATCTTTAAACTAAACATTTGTAAAAAGAAATTGAGATAAACATAAAATGCAATGTCAACGAACCTTTCTTGCGTCGCTGATGCACAAAGAACCAAGCGACAAGCGCCGCATTGACCAAAAGGAATCCGAATGCGGCCAGTGAGATGCCAATTATGACCAGATTCGGAGTATTGCTGGACGAATCCTCCGTTAACTCGGCTGGCATCATTTCAAGTCCTGCAGTCGCGCAAAACGAAAACCGAAGCAGAAAGAAAACAAAAATAAAAACAATAAAGAATGAGGAAAAATTCAAACAAAACGAGAAAATATAATATATAAAATATGCTGGCGAAAATAAAACAATAAATAAATTTCGAAATGAAATGGGAAACTGTAATAAAAACTGACACAGACCGGCGACAATGCAAGGACCTATGGCAAGGGGCGTGACGGGGCATGGGGGTGCGGAAAGGCGGGAGGTGGGTCCGCACGACTGGGGTCAGCCATGCAAAACTGACGCAAATCACGTAGTCGCATGAAGTCGCGAAATGAAATTAGCCTCGTCCGCTACTGGGGCTGACCACATGGCACGTGCTCGGGCGCAGCGCGTACACTCCAAAAAAAAAAATAAAAATACCAACAATAGTTCCGCAAAGAAAGAAAAAACTGCAACAACAACAAGAAGTACAAGAACAAGAGTGCCTCCTTGATGTTGATGATGATGATGTACCTCGTTTCAGTCGTTTCTCGTTGCGCTTGTGCAGGCAGCAACCGATGACAAACACGTTGAGCACAACAACGGTAATGCCAGCTGCCACGCCCACTAGCAGCATACCCGATGTGCCGCCCAATGGGGTCTGGCTGGTCGTTGGTGGTCCACCGCCAAGCGACGAGGCTGGCTGCGATGGCGGTGGCGCCTCTGTTTATGATGCCAAGGTTTATGCAATTCCAATTAATTGCAGCATTCCAGAGAAGGAGGATGAGATAGACAGAAGGGGAGTATAAGAGAGGGAGACAGACACACACACATAGCGAGATGATAGTAAGGTATTCCATGGAGCAGGTCCCTCATCGCCATCGTTGTCGTCGTTGTCTGGGGGCTAATTTGAATATTGTTTGAAGCCTACCTTTGGTCTGGGCACGCGTCAAATCCGGCAGGTATGCGCTCTGTCCCAAATCATTCCACGACATCACCGAGAACAGATACAGCGTGTTCATTCGCAGACCGCTGATGGTCAGTTTGTGACTATTGGGCAACCCATCAATGTATTTGTACTGCTCGCGGTCGACCATGCTGCAAAATGAGGAGTGAAATGAGAAACGTTGCAACGGCAGCAGGGGAGAGGGACTAGCTTGTGAGCTGACCAGGTGAACTGGCAATTTCATTAGTGAGTGTGACATTTGCAGTAATTGCAAAGGGGTAGGCAGGAGGGGGGGAGGGTGAAGGGTTCGTTTGATGGTCAACATTAGCCGAGGCTTTTGCACTCACCGATAACGCACACGATACGAGGCCTTGTGGCCACCATCGAATCCCGGTGTCCAGGACAACGTCACCGAATCGTGCGTCACATTGAGTATATTCAAACTGAGTGGTGTCTCTGGCTGTGATGGTATGTCCAGTCGCATCTTCTCTGAACTTTCGCCCAACTCGTTGCGTGCAACGCACTCGTACTCGCCATAGTCCGCAGGCGCAATCTTCATCACAACCAGCGTCGAGTTATAGGTGAGTGAGTCCACTTCGCCCTCCTCTACCTTGTACTTTAACGTGTGGTTTATGGGCAGATCTGTGTTCTGCTGCCGCCAAATAAACGTCGGCTTGGGCGATCCCTGTGCCCGGCACGTCAGTCGTCCCCGTTCGCCTGTATTGCTGGCGGCACGTAGCGTTGATTTAGAAATCTCTGGGGCAACTGCAAGGATGGATCAGTGATGAATACACTCTTCCTTTACCTAAGCTACTGCTTCAACTTACATCTGACTATGAGCAGCACATCGCGGCTAATGGGATTGGCCACATGATTGTCGGCCACACAGCGAAAGTAGCCCACATCGGCACGCTGCGCTTGAGGGATGTACAGATAGGAGGTGCCATTGCTGAAGGTTGTGTTCGTAACCCTCGGCTTCTCACCATCAAAGTAACCCGCACGCACCCACTTGACATGCTCCTCGGCCAGCGGCTTACCCTCCACACTGCACGAGAGCATGGCATCCTCGCCGGGATTCACAATGATGTTCTCCGACACAGACTTGATGGTGGTGCCATCTGTAGGTGATGGCAACAAGCTTAATTACAGCTCAAGCTCAATCTTCTTCCACTCTCTACTTACACTCGACCACCACTGTGATGTTTAGGCTTGCCTTGCCCTGTGAGTTGCTGGCGGTGCACAGATAGATGCCCGCATCATCTCGATGCAACTTGGTGAAGTTCAACACGGCGCCGTCGGCAAAGATGCGATGCTCGCCAGCGGATACGCTGCCACTGGTGTCCTGCGGTATGGGAACACCATTCTTTGTCCACGTATAGATAATATTCTCGGGATTTCCATGTGCCTGCAGAGGCACTTGCAGTGATTCACCCTCAAGGCCAACCGAGGTCCACGACGGAGGTGGCACAAATTTCGGACGATCTAACAATGTTTCAATTGCAATTTTAATTACCCATTTAGTAGGCGAGTGCAGGTGTGTGTAATTGCTCAATTAGCAGGTGGAAGGCAAAAAGAGGATGAAGAGGAAATACTTACACAGCACATTCAGACTGATTGCCTCGTGGACGCTGCGCTGCAGTGCCTCGTTGGCGCTTTGGCAGGTGTAGACTACACCGTTCATTTCCTGACTGATGTTCAGCTTGAACTCCAGCGTGGACACTGTGCCGCCCCAGAGTCCCGGCTTCGATGTGTTATTAATGCCTGCAATCGAACACAAAAAGAAGATGCAGCAAAATTTTGGGCGTGATTTTGACTTGAACTGGACAAGCGCAGCCGGTTCGGATGTGCTCTGTGCCTGACTCAGGCTCTGGCTGGCAACCAAACCGGATGTTGTCGTGGAAACGCCTTAAAATAAAAAAAGCCAAAATGCTGCACATGGACTCGGGCAGCAGCAGCAGTGGCAGTGGCAGCGGCAGCGACTGTGACTGTGACTGGGGGCAACACCAGCTGCCATTTTGACAACACGGCGCCGCCAAGTCCATGGGCAAAGTTCCAATTTGTGCTAGCAACGTACCTTCAATGGAGATGCCATCCTTCCACCAGGACAGCTTTGCCGGTGGATTGCTTGAGCTCGAGTCGCAAATGATGGTCGCCTCCATGCCAGGTCGCAGCTCTTCCGGTTCAATGCGTATTTTTACCGTCTCTGGCGCAACTGCAAAGAAGACGCGAATCAAGAATAATGCTCGCTGTTGCCAGACAGGCAGGAGAGAACCCTCTCCTCCTCGTGCGTTGCTACTTACAGTGCACACTCAGGGTGGTGGACTCGAAGAGCGGTATCTCGGTGGCACTGTTGGCGGCCTCGCAACGGTATTGCGCCTGGTTGTCGGTTACGTTGGCCAATATCGTTATTTCGGCTGAAACGGATTTGTCGGCAGCCCGAATGACGGAGTTGATCTGCGAGCATCGGGGAAAAAGGTGCATAAAAAAAGGGTAGAGAGCATTAAGCAAAATAAACAAGTAACACAACTTGCAGGGTTGTCTGCAAAGGCAAATACTCTGGAATAGTTTCAAAGTAGTTTCAAGTTCTGCATAATATCTTCTCTACTGACCTAGCTTTATAGCAAATAAATTTCTATGGATAACATTATTTAAACCCTAGCAGTTTTAAGCTAAACCATAAAGCAAGCTCAGAATCCCACATCACACCTGCTATAAGTAGCTTTAAGAGTTCTTCTCAAATAACTCTAGTTTTAGCTATGCAATTTTCATAAAACTTTATGCACAGTTAAAAAACATATAAAACTAGCAGCAACCCAAATTTCAGAAATAAATCCCCAAGTTGTTTATGTTTAAATTTATGTTTTGAATTAAAATGAACATTTTTAAGAGTACACGAATTGCTCAATTGATGTCTTATGTAAAGCGGATTAGAGCAGATGCTCGTGTAGAATGGCAGAAGAGGAAGAAATGCATGCTAAGAGAAAGATAAATTGACTAGACATTTTTGATTGTGTCTTAAATACAAATTTATCGTTTCAATGCCTATGAAAGGAGCTTCTCTGTCTCTCTATGAATAGATTTCAGAAGAGGCCTTTAGACAGATGGACATATTAATGAACACACAGCAAACATCACGTTGCATCACACCACCTGTTCAAGTTAAGTACAGGGTATATGGAGTACAAGTGCACAGAGAGGAGACTCATAAAAGAGGCGCACTGACTGGCAAAACAACTGCAGGCAATCTGCTGCGACAGGCGGCAGGCAGCAGATGCTGCTGCTGCTTCTCTTGCCGGAGGGCAGAGCCTCGAGGTGGGAAACGACACTGGGGCTGGGCTTGCTTGCTCGGTGTGCCAGGCGCATTTTAATTTTGTTGATAAAATATCATTTAATCTGCACATACAGATAACAGAGAGTGGGGTGGAGAGGGGAGGTAGAGGAAGAGCGAGAGGAGTAGAGTTGAGCATAGTGGTCTCTCTCACTTCGCACAGCCTGCGGCAACAGAGGCGGATAGAAACCGCAATTGCGATGAAGATGGGAGACGCCGGCATCGTCGACTGCTGCTCTGCGCGCTTCCGCTGGCTGTGACAGCAAAGCGAGCAGCACTTGCTCTATGTGTGTCTGTATGTGCGTGTGCGTGTGATGTATATCAACTTTACAGCTACAGCTACAGCTACAGCTTTGGCTCGAGCTACAGCTGCAGCAGCTGCTGTTGAGGCTGTGGCAGGAAGTGGCCCCCATAAGTATGCAACAGCAACAGCAAGAGCAACAGCAGCTGCAGCAACTGCGGCCACTTCCGTTGATTCAGCTTTCCCCCATTTGGCTATAGCCAAAGATTAAATTTCAGCTGTAAAACAACAAGCAGCAAACAGGGCAACGACAACGACAATTGCCGAATAGATGGATAGAAAGATACCTCGGACTAGCCCAAAAGCATTAAAGGTAAGTCTATGTACGAGTGTGTGTCTATGGCTGTGTGAGTGTGAGTGTGTCGCATTGTCTGCGAGATAAAACAGCCTTATTAGCACTTTAAGCCCATAAAGGCGGAAACGGAAATGGTCAACAAAAGCGCCATTATTGTTTTGCGCCATGTTGTTTGCGCTGTCTGTTGTTGATAGCGTAACGTGTCGTCCTGCCTCACTTCCCACCTCGCTTCTCTCACTCTCAGCCTTTTTTGCACATTGCACACGCTGCAGGCCAAATGCAAAAACCTCTCGAAGCCAAAAGCAACCCTCCAGACCCTGCCCCCCTCTTCGTATTCCGTAGAAAACTCACCCGTTTGTCGTTTTTATACCACGTTAACGTTGCCAACGGATTGCCGCCTGATGAAACACAAAGCAGTTTTTGCACCGAACCAGCTGGTATAATTTGTCCTTCCATATAGCCCGAAATTAATGGCGGCGAGGGTGGATCTGCAAAAAGATAGAGAGCGAGAGAGAGAGAGAGAAATGAACGTTAGTCAAGCAGTTGAAAAAAAGAAAACAAAGAAAAGCCCCCCCACAGAAGAAATGTTGGCCCAGAAACTTAGCCACAAGCCACAAGCAAATTATGGCCTACAATTTGGCCAACAACAAACTGCCAGCTTGCAACAACAGCGACAACAACAACAAGTATAAGAAGAGGACCAACCGCCGCGTTGCTTGAACAATAAAAATTAAAATTATTTAATTTGCCGCGCATAAAGTAAGAAAGAAAAGCGTATCTAAAGGGCCGTCCCTTGGGCTACCGCATGGCCACATAAGACACCACGACGTCCTTGAATATATTTCTAAATTTCTAACCGGCCATGAGGCAGCACTGATAAAAGCGCTGCCTGCACTGAGAGAAATATCAGTATGATATTCAAATTAATAAAGTGACTTATGTAATTCAAAAGAAAAAGATTGAAAACAAATCAAATCTTGCTCACTATGTTCTCTTTCCATTTGAGTTAACAGCCTAAATAACTATTGTATTTCTCGCTGTGTAGGCAAACCCAGTGCTCCAGCACACTTCAACCGGCAGCTGCAGCATGTCAGCACAAAGAGCACGGGCCAACGGGCGCTGTCATAGTCCGCTCAGCGGCAAAGAGAACGGGTGGGAGCTGGCTAAGGGGGGGGGAGTAAAGGAGTAAAAGGGGACTGCGGCGTAGATACGCTCATTACCCCCAAGGCCTGTTAGTCATTTTCAGCGGCAGTATGGGTAATAAATGTAAATCTCACAGTCGGGTTTCGCCATGGCCCATGGCCGTGCCCAATCCCGATGCTCGTGTTGCTGCTGCTGCTGCTGATGCTGGTCAGAAAAATTAATTAGCGCTGCAGGAGAGCGCATAAAAGGACGCGTGGACAAACCAGCCAGGGCCACCAGCAGGGGCCTTCAAGTGTGCAAACAAACACACACACGCAGTGGCATAGAGCGAAAGCATGAGGGGGGCTGAAGGAGGAAAGAGTGAGAGTACTTTTAGCTGCTGGTGGATAAGTCAAAGCCGAAACTAGCGATGGCGCAATTATTAATAAGACTTGTGTGCCAGGACATATTGCCTGTTATCGACAGAGAGTAGCAGTAGAAGAAGAAGGGACAAGGAAGGAGAAAGGAGGTTGGGGTTCGGGCTGACTACGCTGTCAGTCATTTCAGATGCGATGCCAACCGGGCTGCCCGCACTTATAATTGAGGCAAATGAAGATTGACATCGAACATGGCATAATGGAGTTTCAAGACACTTTCCTCTGTTACGTGGCAAACAACAGACCCGACTGACTTCCCACTCCTTCCTTCCCGTCCTCCCACCACCCGTATCGACATCGATTGACCACGTTGACAGCTTTCCCTTCAGCCTGACAAATTGAACTTCTATTTGTCCATTGCAACCTTTTCAGATAGAGAAAGAGAGTCATATAGAATATATACGATAGATTTTTTTCCAAATAAAGTCAGTTGAAATTGATTCTAATACAGTCTTTATAATATAAATATAAACACATACAATTTTCTAAGACTCACATACACGACATTCACGAACTGTACACATAATTCCTCCAAACAATTCTTCCTATTAACACTGACAATTTTCATGAACATACAATTTTAAAGACATCCACAGCCTATAAACGAAATTTTACGGCTGAGTTTACCATTTCTTGTTCCATAACTCTGAAGAAAATCAAAGATTTTAGCACCACTAACGATGCGTCCGAAACCAATACGATTACCGTTACAAACTTTTAGTGGTCGATACGATATTGAGAAGGTAAATGAATTGCCAACACCCTTGGTACAATCCTTTCGAAACGACAGTACACAATCCGATTTGCCATGGTCGACAACTTTGCTATCATATTCCATACATTTATCACATAGAGATGAGTTCGATGACACTGGCATTTTTACGTCTAACCAAAGAAACGGAAATAGTCGTCTCACATCGAAGTGCCTATGTTCATGTGTATAACAATATTTCACAATTTCCATGACGACAACTGGTGCCGCCTCTGTGTACAGTTCGGCTACAATACGCCCTAAAGGCCGTGAGTCCATTAGATAAATATCGAAATAAACTTGTGGCCGAAAAAGTAGCCAACGTTCTCGATTTGTCTTCGGCATTTTTATATTAAAGCCCTTGTATTTGGCCAGTATTCTTGGATGGATCTTCAACCGTTTCGTTGTTCTGTCCCTTTTAGGTGCCGTTAAATTACGCCCTGTATCGATATTGCTGACAACATCGAGGAAACGTTTACCATATTCCAAATTTTTAATCTCTATTTGATCCAATCTGCGTAAGGAAATTGGTATCTCTGTCCTCGTGTATACTTTATCGTATCTAAATGGCATCTCATCGCCATGTGTACGCATGATGGAGCCCAGTGCGATCAACATTTGCATATTCTTCTTAACGCATTCCCCGAAAGTTTTAGCACTGCTTCGCAGAGTTTTAACGTTGTTGCTTAACCTCGGTGGATCCATATTAATTTCTGTACGTGCCTGGGCTATACTTTGCTGGAGGACTTCCCATGTTTCCTCATGGGTATCAGGTATGATTCGTATGATTTTTTTTACATGCTTCTGCACGGGCTTGGGTATGACAGAGGACATCCTAAACTCTGACGATTGACTTGAAATATCCCATTGCTTCCGTACTTCGTTAACAATCAAAGATATTCTTTTTCGTAACTCATCTACGGTCTCTTCATCTTTCATGTCGTTGATTGAATCCCGCTCCGAGTTACATTGTGGAAACTCAGTCATTGTGAATTTGTTTACACAATACACAAATTAATAAACCAAAACTTTTTATGAAAAAAAAAAAACGAAAATATAGTATAGAAAAAAACTAATACAACTACCTCGAAGTTCGGATGGAATATGATCAGAAAACATGTTTTTAGGTAGTGGTCAGATTTCAAAAGTTGATTCGATAAAATAAAACGTATAATAATTATAATTTAAAATCCAGTTTAGGAGGTCTTCGTACTCTTGCAGATGGTATATTATTTCTGCAAAGCATAAAGTACAATATATGTATTCTGAATCAGCATCACCAGGAAATTCGATCAAACTATTTCTGTCTGCCCATAATTTATAAGGGACAGTCAAAGGGAGACATTATATTGCAAATATTTAATATTATTTAATTCTGCATAGTTATGTATAACTAGTGTTGGCATGCCGCAAGTAGCGTTTTTCCTCCTTTTTTTCTATATGTGTTAATTCTGAATCTGAAATAAAAGAGGTTTGTCAACCCGTACCAACTCCCAGGTAATATATGCACGCGTTATGACAAAATATCAATTTACTGACATACGTAAAATTTAAAAAAAAAAATAAAAATGTTTACAGCAGTCCACAAAGTGAAAACTCTTCTGCGCTATAAATTTTACCTCTCTTGCACATACGCGACCGGTTAACTTAATTCTAACTAACAATTCTTCCTATTAACACTAACAATTTTCATTAACATAAAATTTTTAAAGACATCCACAGCCTATAAACGAAATTTGACGGCTAAGTTTACCATTTCTTGTTCCATAACTCTGGAGACAATCAAAGATTTTAGCACCACTAACGATGCGTCCGAAACCAATACGATTACCGTTACAAACTTTTAGTGGTCGAAATGATATGGAGAAGGTAAATGAATTCCAAACACCCTTGGTACAATCCTTTCGAAACGACAGTACACAATCTGATTTGCCATGATCGACAACTTTGCTATCAAATTCCATGCATGTATTACATAAAGACGAGTTCGATAACACTGGCATTTTTACGTCAAGCCAAAGAAATGGAAATAGTCGTTTGACTACGAAGTGCTTATGATTATGAGCATAACAATATTTCACAACTTCCATGACAACAGCTGGTGCTGCCTCCGTGTACAGTTCGGCAACAATACGCCCTAAAGGCCGTGAGTCCTTTAGATAAATATCGAAATAAACTTGTGGCCGAAAAAGAAGCCAACGTTCTCGATTTGTCTTCGGCATTTTTATATTAAAGCCCTTGTATTTGACCAGTATTCCTGGATGGATCTTCAACCGTTTCGTTGTTCTGTCCCTTTTAGGTGCCGTTAAATTACGCCCAGTATCGATATCGCTGACAACATCGAGAAAACGTTTACCATATTCCAAATTTTTAATCTCTATTTGATCCAATCTACGTAAGGCCACTGGTATCTGTGTACTCGTGTATACCTTTTCATATCTAAATGGCATCACATCGCCATGTGTACGTATGATGGAGCCCTGAGTGTACAACGTTTGCAAATTCTTCTTAAGGCGTTCCCCTAAAATTTTGGCATTTACTCTCAGAATTGTCAGACGATTGCTAATAAGTGGACTTAATCTCGGTGGATCCATATTGATTTCTCTTTGTGCTTCTGTTATATTTTTCTGAAGGAATTCCCATGTCTCCTCATGGCTACCGGCCATGATTGGTTTGATCCTTTTTACATGCTTCTTCACGTGCTTGGGTACGACAGAGGACATCCTAAACTCTGAACTTCGACGTGATGTATCCCACTGCTTCCGTAGTTCGTTAGCCATGATAGACACTTTCTTTCGAAGCTCGTCCACCCTTTCCTCTTCGGTCATTTTGCCGAGTGATTCCTCCTCCGTGCGACATTGTGGAAATTCAGTCATTGCGAATTTTGATAAACAGTACAAAAATCAAAAAATCAAAACCTTTTTCCTGAAAATACGTTAAATATATATACTACTACTACTGCTACTACCTCAAAGTCCGGATGGAGTCTGATGGGAAAACATATTTTCTATGAGGTGCTCAGATTTAAAAAGTAGATCCGAATTGATAGAATTTAGCATAGTTATCTTTCAACATCAAGTCAAGGATTCCAGATTTTTTTTGTCTTTCAGTACGGATTCTGATACAAACGACGTAACCCATAACCCGTAACAACGCACAAGAAAAATCTTGTTACAAAAAATATTAGTTTACTATAAAATTTTAAAATAACCCAAATTCTTATACAAAGCCACAATCTGAAAACTCAACGGCGCGTAAAATTTTACCAAGCTTGGTGCCGTAACCCTGCAGGCAATCAACAATTCTTTGCCCTTGTATAACACGACCAAAACCGATCCGCTTATCATTTAGCATGCGTATGGGTCGCAATGAAATGTCGAAGGCCAGTTTATTACTAAATCCGTTTAAATGATCCTTACTAAAAGAGAGTACATAACCGTGCTTTCCATGATCAATGATTTTGCCATTGTACTCAAGACGTTTACATAATGGCGAGTTTGCATCCAAGGGCAACTCTACGTCTATCCACAAATTGGGAAATATTCGCTTGATTAGAAACAAAGGACGTTTGCACATGCACGCCTTAACTACTTGCAGGACGACCAATGGTGCCGCCTCTGTGTATAACTGTATGATAAAACGACCGAGTAAACGCTGACCCTTCAGATACACATCAAAATAGACACGAGGACGAAAGAGTCGCCAAGAATCATTATTAGTCTTGGGCATTCGCACATTGTAACCCTCATACATGTCCAGCACTTTGCGGCTCATTTTAAATGGTAGTCGCTTTCTGGCATGCTCCGGTTTCTTCTCCTTTCTACCCGTATCTAGATTAGTAACTACTTCCTTCAAATGTTCCCCAAACTGTAGATTTCTCTCCTCCATACGCTCCAGGAGTCTTATATTAAATGGCAAAGCAGAACTATTTGGTATAAGTTGGTCATAGCGAAATGGATTCACATCACCATGAGTTCGCAACGTTGACGCCAATGCAACCAACATCTGCATGTTTAATCTCGATTGCTCCATAAAAGCCGCGGCTTCCTGTGTCAGAGATGACACGCCAGTCGCACGGGCAGATTGATACAGGGGTGGATCGGTGTTAATATCACTTGCGGCCGCAAGAACACGCGCACGAGATTCTGCCAGCATCGCCCTTATATCCTCGTCACCTGGCTTAGGCTTTACATGCACCTTCGGTTTCTTAATGACCACTCGCCTCTTTCGCAAGATTTTTGGAATCTTCTTGGGCCAGAGCTTTCTCTTTGTGGCCTGCATTTCCAGATCTGATGAATTCACACATGGAGGATTTAAGTACTCCATTGTAATCGAAAAAGCAAAGTTTTAGTAAAAAATTCTTATAAAAATATAAAACTTAAAAAGCCGAGATGTTTCATCCTACAAAAAAAGCTTTGGAATGACTACAATTAATTTATGAAATTCGAAGTATGACCCCAAAATCTAAAAGGTAAGTTGACCGAAACCGAATGAACGCATTAAGTGAGACTGAGGTTTATCCTAGTGAAATAAGAGACCCCGTTAATTTGAAACTTATTAAAATGTATTTTGGGACACACAATTTACTATGACGTTCACTTAACATAAGACAATTTGCACAATGTCAAAAAATAAGATAAAACATTGAATTTCAAGAATACAACATGAATAATTTAAACAATACCGCAACCAGTAAAAAGAATTGTTCGACTGAGTTTACCGTTCTTTGTACCGAAACCCTTAAGATAATCGATTAGTTTTCCGCCAGTGATTACTTTGCCGAAACCAATTCGGCTGCCATCGGGCACATTGATCGGATTGAAAGATATGGAAAACAAAAGTTTATCGCGAAATCCCTTAATGTTATTCTTGCTAAAGGAGAGCACATAACTCAAACTATGGTTAATTATACTGCTATCGTACTCCACAATGTTCTCCAGCAGCGAGTTCATCGCCAACGGCATTTCGATGTCCATCCAAAGATTGGGGAAAGCTCGTTTGATAAGGATCTTCTGGTATTTGTGAGACCTGCATGCGTGCATTATTTCCAAAACCACATATGGAGCTGCCTCCGTATACAGTTCGATAATAATGCGTCCAAGTGGCTTCACACCCTTCATTTCGATATCGAAATATACGCGCGGTCGAAAGAGTTTCCAGTGTTCCTCATTCGTTCGTGGCATTTGTATATTGCAATTCTTGTATTTTTTCAATGGTTCCTCGTTCATCTGAAATGGTTTCGTAAAGTATTGCGGTGCTACAATATTCTCTTTCGCATCGTACTCCGCGTTGATGCTCTCGATTCGCCTAAATAATTCGCGATTATGCTCATCAATTTGCTCCAAACGGACCTTAGCTAATGGTAGTCCTGACATTGAAACCAATTCCTCGTTTCGATAACTATTAACAGCACCATGAGTGCGTTTATATTTCGATAGCTCCGTGACGAGATCAATATTCACCTTAGTGCGTTTCATGTACTCAATTGCATTTCGACGCATCAGATCGACTCTATTGGCGCGAACCAAATCAATTTTAGGTGCTTGAGTGTTAACCTTGGGGGTTATCTGATCTATTCGCTGCTTCAGATCCTTCAACCTCAACAAGTGGCTAGCAGATAACTGGCATCTAAGGCATTTGTTTTTTACAAGAGGTTCAGTTCTTTTATTACTGGACTTTTTGGATGGCTTCTTCGGTTTAATTTCTGTTTTGATATTCCCAATTCTGCATGACGGAAACTCAGACATTCTGATAGAGTCGATAATTACAGTTCGATATTAAAATGGAACAGAAACGTAAAATACAAAATAAATAAATAAATACTGAGTAATTTGACTGCTACGTAACGTTGGGGGGACAAATACTACAACTAAAATTTAACAAAATCAAAAATGGACATAGCAGTTTCAAGTGTCATAAACAAAAAGCCAATGTGTTTCAGCTAAAAAAATAATATATCGGACGGCATTATAAGGGTAAAATTAAAACTTTAATACGCGTTATTAAAATACATACAATGCACTAAAATTTAGGCAATTAATAAAATTCATAGAACACCGCAATCGGTAAAAATTATGGGAGTATGGAGAGCTCCGTTCTTGGTGCCATAGGTCTCCAAGGACTTCAAGATCTTGCCACCCCTGACAACGCGACCGAAACCAACTCGCCTACCATTCGCCACACTGAGCGGCTTGAATGACATTGAAAACTTAAGTTTACTGGCAAATCCTTGTAGAAAGTCTTTACGAAACGACAGAATATTATCGTACGTGCCGTGATCGATGGCCTTTCCATCGTACTCGATAATGGAGTGTAATTTTGAGTCATTTTCCAATGGCATTTCAATATCAAGCCAAAGTTGCGGAAAAAGTCTTCTGATTTTGAAATCTTTGTACTTTCCATCCATGCACGCCTGCACCAGGTGCAACACTACCAGTGGTGCCGCTTCCGTAAACAGCTGCACAACTACGCGACCCAATGGCCGAGAACCTTTCACATGAACGTCAAAAAAGATAACTGGTCGAAAGAGTTGACGACGATCCTTGTCTGTTTTAGGAATAGACAACAGATAACCATGATACTTCTCTAAACCCCTCTTGGGCAGTTCAAATGGTGGCAATATCACTGGCTTTTTTACTTGTGGCTCAGCATTGCGGCCAGTGTCAATCGAACTTTTTATGTCCTGTATCCGTTTACCCAAATCAAAGTTCTCATGTTCTAACGTGTTAATCTTCTCAATGTTACGTCCCAAAACCGTCGAATGACAAATCACAGCGTCTTTACGAAAATAATAATCTCGTTGGATGCGTTTAGCCAAAGTTAATCCCACCAATATTCCAATATTATCCATAGTACGATTCATGAATGTTATCGCATCTGGCCGCAAGGAACCCAGATTAGCGTAGATAATAGAGTTCATATAAAGTGGGTCATTGTCGACCAAACTTCCGGCTGTAGCCAGACGTTCGCGATGCTCTTCATACGCATAGTAATCGAGTTCATCAGCGTAGCACTTGAATACTGGCTTAGGTATCTTTGCTTTGGACTTTTTCCGAGGCTTTGGCTCTGGGATTACCGCTTCCTCTGGGATTACCGGTTCGTCTGAAGAAGAATTGTAATAATAATCGTAGTCTACACATTTCGGAAATTCAAACATCTTCTGATTTTACGCGAATAAAATAATAAAACATATAGTAAAAAAAATAAAACCGATCTGCTCTGAATACCCTTAAAACAAAATCTGTACTGACTGAAATATTGTACAAACATAATTCAGGTAAGCGCAGGGCATTGTTAGATATGTTTAAAATTATTAAACTACATTTATTTATTTATATTCTACTAAAGGCATTTCAAATTTCAACGACAGATGTCCAACTTAAGAACGTTTTTATACATTTCCTGCTACTAGCTGACTAACCAAAAGTGTTTGGAAAGAAGTTGGTGAAAACTCAATTATGGCTGGGCTTTACTTTACAGGCGTGTCCAGACATTTGTGCAGACACTCTGGGCCCCCAAACATAATATGGTTGTGGCATATAATTTGTATGCAATTAAAATGAAGAGAGAGAGTGACTCATTCTTTGGATACTTACAGAGCACGTTGATCGTGTGAGTGGAGACGACATTCTCGGTTAGCTGCATATTCAATCCGTGACAGATAACCACAAGTGAACGCTTGTTGGGCTCTACAACGGTGGTGATATTCGAACTGGTTGTCCAGCCACCTGGAATGCATTGAGTTCAACGTATAGATGGATTATTGACCATGGCAAGCCAGTCGAAGCAAACTTACCTTCAGGGCTGACGCTTGTCTTGGAAGTGGCGTTGCGTATCTGACGTCCGCCAACCATCCATTTGATCTCAGCCGGTGGATTCGAAGGTGCCGTGGCACATGTCAGGGGAACGACATCGCCCACACGCGCCTCCGTTGGGCCCGTCACAGTGACTTGCGAAGGTGCGACTGTTGTTGAAGGTACAAAGAGTGGCAGCGAGAGAGAGAGAGAAAGAGACAGGGAGTTGAGTATGGAGAAACTGTAATTTCGCAGGGCATTAATATATAATAAGGCTGATGTGTCAGTCAGGAGACCCAGCGAGCCTTCACGCGTGGCATGCCGCAAGGCTAATGTCTGTTACAGTGTATGCTCGAGAAAAGGAACCACGATTCCAAGAATTAAGTGCTTGACAAGAGTCTATTCTCTCTTAAAGAAGATCAAAACTTAGAAGAAGAGTTTAGTAGGAATCCTCTAACTCCTTCAATTTATGTTATTCTCTCTGTTTTAAGCTCATGTTTTACTTATCGCATGCGGACTGTACCGCATGTATCGCAAATTTTTCTCATATGAAGTCACATCATACACGGTGAGTTCTGGCTGCATGCAAATGATGACTGAGTAACTGGCTGACTGACAGGCATCAGAGCCGTGTTGGAGCTATTACCTAATGCCAGCGATGAGGCAACAGAGAGGACAGGAGAGACAAGGGATAGAGCAGGGAGACAGTGTGTGAGGCAGAAGCTGCAGCTGCGTTGCTTTGCCTTGATGGATAAGTGCAGGCGGCAGCTATGGCGGCGTTAGCAGCTGTGCATATATTACGCATACGCCGCGTTCGACCCGTTGCGTAGCTTTGCCTTCTGCAACCGGGGAATACGAAAAACTTCGTCTCGATATGTTTCGCATATAAATAAACATTATGAATTCTTAACTTCTCGCTTCTTTTGCCATACATCTTCATTCCGTACACACACACACGCACACAAAGAGGGCGGTGGATGTTGTGGCAGCACGCTCAATGTATTCCAGCTACGTCTTCATTTTTGTGCCACATTTCGTTATACATAAATAATGCGTGTTGCCTAGCTAAAGACGAGCACTGAGCGCAGCTGAAGTCGGTTTCAATAAGCCTGTGTGAGAGGGTGTGTGCGTGAGTGTGCATGTATAGAGAGGAGGGATAGTGGGAAAGGAACATGGGGAGGGAAAGCAGGCCACTAGGTAAACAAACATTCGAAGCAGTCAAAGCCAGCGGCGAGTGCAGGCGAAACAAGAGCCAATTTGATTGGTATTCGCATAAACTGGACGCAAAGTTGGCCACGTGCCTCTTGAATCGAGGATTAGCAGACGAGAAACAACGAAGGCCTTCGGAAGGAGCCCAGCAGCAACGCTTAGGCACGTGCAGTCAGTTTAGCTCAAGCCTGGAGCGGCAGTCTGAAGCCTTTCATTATCAGCCCAGCAGTCAGGTAAAGAATCGCTAAACAGCAGCGTTGCCTGGGTTGAAATTTGAATATTACGCATACGCCGCATATGCACCGCCCTCGAGTAGCCCATTTGCATGCTAGTGCAAGGGTCAGAAAGGAGAAAGGGATGGAGGCTGCATGCAAATGACGCGTTGCTAACAACGTTTTGGCTTCGTTCGGGGGCTGCCAGTGATTGCAATTGTTGCAGCTCTAACAAACTGCAGGAGGGAAGGAGGAGGAGAGAAAGCGCAGGCGTCGCTTTTTGGCACTTGAAAAGAATTTGCATTGCTTGATTTGACAAAGCCGTGTGAAGCGAGAGGGAGCGTGGCGGGTAGTTTCAGAGTGCAAACTTAAGCTTAATTGCAAAAGAAAGCAACAGCCTGTCAGAGGAAGAACGAAGGAGGGGGACGTGTGCAGAGGGAGGCAAGTGATGATGGGGAAGTTTTGCAGGCTTATTTTCACTTTGTGTCGCGTGCCAAGTGGCAGCTCGTAAAGGACGCGCAAAGGACGCGACTGTTGACACAATCTGCGACTGCGAAGTGTTTGTGATGGTTGTGTCTGAGTGTGTGTGTGCGCGTGTGTGTGTGTGTGAAGGCGTATGAGTGTGTGCAAATATGAAAATTAACGAAATACAATTAGGCAAACAAGCCCGAAGGATGAACAAGAGACCAGAGAGAGGGAGCAGAAGGCAAAGGGGGTAAGGAATGCATGCAAGCAGGAATGCTGGCATAACGAGCTGCAACTTGGCTTGGCAAATTATGCAGCCTGGTTGCAGCAGCCTCAAGTGGCAGCATTAGGCAGCTGCCACACTTTGATGCAGCTGCAGCAGTCTGTAGAGTGTTTGTGTATGTGTATGGAGTGTGTTTCATGTGTGTTGCACTTACAGAGAACAGCCAAATCGACTTCCGCCTTAAGCGGTGTCTGCGACATGACGTTGCTTGCCTCGCAGCGGAATCGCGCCTTGTTGTCGCCCGCCTCCGCGGTGAAGCTGTAGATGTTTTCCGACAGCCGGCCCGAGGTTCTGCCAATGAAGAAGAAAGAAAAAGAGAATATGTAAACGAGCTGCAATGCAAAGGGAGACACGTCCACGTACCTGTAGGCCATGCGGATCTGGGAACCGTTCTTATACCAGATGAGCTGGGCGGGCGGATTACCACCGCGACTGCGACAGATGAGCTCCACGCTCTGACCACGTCGCAGTGTATCGCCCGGCGAGTAGCCCTCGATGTATGGCGGACCTGGTGGATCTGTGAGCGAAAAAAGAAACAAAAACAATATGCGTATAATGGTTAGTGAATTGCTGGACATGTTTTTACATGTCGCTCTCGCGCACACTGCCTCACTGCCTAGCATGGCATATTTAATTGCTGTGTCCGCCACAAATAAATTCAATTTACACTAAAACAAATGTGGCCGGCACTGCCATCCGGCCAGCGTATCCAGCCCAAAACCAAACTGTACCCAAACCAAACCGTAACGCGTACAAACCAAACCGTAACCCAATCCAACCCAACCGTACTGTACTGTCAGGGTCGTTCCCGTTGGCAGCCAACCGGACATATGCAACAGAATTTTGCGCGATTTTTAATTGAAGTGTTTGCATGCAAATCGTTTATGTGGTCAAACGCATTATTTTCCCATTTCCCTTTTTCCGCTCGGCAACCCTCCCCTCCTCTCCCACCCTCTACCTCTTGCCGTTGGTTGTTTTTTTGTCTTTGTTATTTTATTTATTTGTTTGTATTAAGTTCTTTCCTTTTTTTTACATAGGTACTTTGGGGCGTGGCATTTAAAGTGATGCTACACTTGCTGTGTAATTTTCGTGTTGTGGGCGTTTTAATAACAGTGTAAAAAACCACAAAAAGTAAACAACACGCTGCGACTTGTTAAAACCAAAATTTAAGCTTCCCATTTAAATGCACAATTTAATTGCATGTGCACGACAGAAAAAGAAAAATAACCAGAAAATTGATTATTATTACAATTTATACCATGAATACATTCATTTTAGTTGCGTGATTGTAGTATAAGGTTTTAAATTATAAAATAAAACTTTATTAACATGTTTCTATAGATTTTCTAAATTTCATTTGGATAATTAAGATTTCTTTATTTCCAAATGACAGTAAAATGACTAAAAGATTTTCTAGAAAGATGAATCTAAAGATACACCTTGAAAACACCTTTTATTTGTTTATTAATAAACATATGTACATATATTTCCTATATTTAAAACATTTTTCATTTCCTGCCAAACTCAACCAACTCAAATCCAAACAGTCTCAGCCCCTTCAATGAAATATACTGGCAGCATAAACTACTTTGGGCCCTTACTTTATACAAAGCCTTTAAGCCCTTAATGTGATACGAGGGTCGTTTGATAAGTCCGTGACTTTTTGTATTTGCCGCGCACCTGCTCTAAATACAACACTGCTCCTGTCAGCAGTTATCGATTAACAGCTGACTGTAAAATTTTGAGAAAGCTGCGTTTTTTGGTTTGCGTTTTATAGGCATTGAAAGCAGACGATCTCGTGAATTTTAACGAAAATGGAAAAAAGTGAATTTCGTGTGCTAATGGCAAAATTTCATAAATTGGGCTACGAACTGCTACCCCATCCAGCATATTCTCCAGATTTAGCCCCCTGTGACTATTTTTTGTTTCCAAACATGAAGAAATGGCTCGGCGGTAAGAGATTCGGGTCAAATGAAGAGAAACACAGAAACAAACGACTATTTTGAGGGCCTTGAGAAAACCTATTATTTGGAAGGAATAAAAAAATTGGAAAAACGCTGGACTAAATGTATAGAGCTAAAAGGAGATTATGTTGAGAAATAAAACGCTTCTTTGACGAAAAAAATATATTTTATTCAAAAAGTCACGGACTTATCAAACGACCCTCGTATATCCAGCCATACCATTGTAGTCCTTCCTCGTCTTTGCCGTTACTCTCCCCCTGCCGTATAACTTTTTTAAATTTGTTCATATTTTATTACATTAAGCTTGAACGCATTGGATATGGCAGCACAACGTGTGCCCTAATGGGCACCAAATAGTTGCCAAATTCGCATACATATACACACAGAGACACCCAGAGGCACAGGCACAGAGTCAGGTAAAAGTTAAGCGAATTGCAGTGCAGGAAAATAACCGAGTGGTAGGAAAATTAAATTAAAATCACTTAAAATATTGTGCGACTATCGGCTGTGGATGGACCCCAGAGCAGAGCCCCGAGTCCCGATCCATACGAATGCCAACTGAATCCGATTATGGCAGGAGAAAAGGCCGGCAAGGGGGAGGTAACGATGAGCACAGGGGGTGCCATAATAGGCGCATAATTAAGCGCCGCAAGCCCCCCGCAATGTCAGTGGGTCAGGGGTCAGGCCTGACTCGGTAGCGGCAATGGCACAGTGGGTGTATGCCATTTGCCATGTGAGATACGAGTGAGAGGAGAGAGAGAGAGACAGAGTGAACAAATATTTACGCACACACACAGCAAACTTTATATCTGCAGGTGTGCGTGTGTGTGCAGGTGTGTGAGCGTGTGTGTGTTTTGGCTATAGCCGATGAAGAACTTATTTAGTCGATTAATATACATACTAAATATGCATCGTGTATCTACGAATATGTGTATATTAGGGTATTAAAATAGTCATTCTCTCTTTATTCAAAATGTACAGTAGGCTCCGCTCGACTTAAACATATTCTGTATTCCTTTCTTACTAATTATAAAAGTACAATTTATCACTACAAGTATATTATATTCATAACAAATTAAAATTTGGAACTGTTAACTTTCTTAATCTTTTGCCCCTTTTCTTTTTATTATATTTCTCAATTGTGCTGCACGTGATTCTATGCAACTGACTAGCGCTGTGTTGGCAGGCAGCAGGCAAAGAAGTTGCACAGCTTCATTTCGTGCCATTTGGACCCGTTTCGGCCATGGCAATTAAATCTATTATGTCAACGTCAACGTAGAGCAACATTTTGACCAAAGAGCACGAAATGGCCAGAGAGTGCGCCAATAACAGCCTCGCTTCCCATCGTGGCCATCGTGGCCATGGTGAGCAGCAAGTGCTTTCGACTCGACCACGCCCACACGCCTCCATCCGCCGCCGCCGCTGCTTCGAGAGCAGGCTATGCATAAATAACAAACATAATTAATTTGAATATGGGGCACGTAATGTGTGCAACAGAGGGGGCAGGTGCTCCCGCCTGAATGCGGGTGTGGGTGTGGGCGTGGTCATGTGCTGCAGGTGTATGCCGGATGCGGCGCCAAGCAATCAATAACTAAAGTTTGCAAATGCGGCGCACTGGGCACGCAATGTCCCCAGCAGGCAGGTCTGCTTTTTGTCCCCCGGTGCCAGTGCCCAGTCCCCAGTTTCCAGTTGCCAACTCCCAGTTCCCAGTTCCAACTGCCAGTTCGCTTATCCTCATTCCTCTACCATGCTCCATTGATGCGTGTGCGGCAGCTGGGCAGCGCATTAGAATTTAAAAACTAATTAATACGCGCGCCAATTGCGCAATTGGCGGCCTCGGCGAGGCCAGAGACGGAGCAAAAGAGGCAGCAGTAGAGGGAACTAAAGAGGGAGTACAATAGAGGGAACAGTAGAGGCAGGGCAGTAGAGGGCAGTAGCAGGTGCGGCAGCAGAGCTCCAACCATGAAGGCGACCAAATGACTGTGGCAGCAGCATCGGTAACCATCTATCCCCATCTCAGTCGTTTCAATTGTATGGCAAACTTGGCCATTTGCAGCGGCTAATGAGGTCGAACTCCCCCCCAACCTCTTCTCCCCGCCGTCATTTAGCATGCGGAATTTCGCACCACGCATGGATCGTGCTAGGCACCATCTATCTATCGGTATCTGCCTAGTTTCTACGTTGCGGCAGTCTCTCGATTAGTAGCTGTACAAAGTAGTAGTGACGGTGGTGGCTCTACTCACACAACACGGACAGTTGCACGGTGGCACGCATCGGCATATCGGGCGAGAGGGCCTTGTGCTTTGCCTGGCACGTGTATTCCGTATAGTCATCATCGGGTCCGGGCTTCAATTTTAGACTGGATGTTGTTGTAAAGCGCTTAGGTACAGTCTCTTCCACTTTATTCTCGGGTTTGCCTGAG
Source organism: Zaprionus indianus (assembly GCA_018904595.1). Taxonomy (NCBI): domain Eukaryota; kingdom Metazoa; phylum Arthropoda; class Insecta; order Diptera; family Drosophilidae; genus Zaprionus; species Zaprionus indianus. The sequence goes on from JAEIHA010000152.1 coordinate 3,197,333, forward strand.
AAGAGATGAAAGTTAAGGGTTAATGAGTTGCACATATAGGATAAGATACAATATTGTACAACTAACTTTTCTATTGTACAATGAAGAATATAAGATAAACTAATAAAACAGAAAGAGAGGGTAGAATTGAGATCAAGATTCTTGCAGAGCTTTGGCACATAGTAATACAAAAATAGAACACAAATAACGAAGCAGCTTATCTGATTCAATGAAGTACAAATTCCTTCCTTATTTCCAGTGAACTATATTGAAATATATTCTAGTAATATTTTCTTATGATATAAGACCAAAAATCTAACCCAATTCACTATGAACAAAACGTTACCCAAGACTATCTATATGGATTGCATTATAATGCTTGCATTGCTTAGCTTATTTGTCTGTCGTTTGTCCATTCCGCTTACTTTATGTGGCAACTCGTGTGGCAAGGCGTGTGCCCCTCCATGGCCATGGCCAGCACTCTCTTTGTGCGATAAATAATAGCGCAACAAGCGAACTATCCAAAAATGCAGTGCGCTGCATATGAGCGAGTGTGTACAAAAGTGTGTGGGTGGGTGTGTGTAGTGCGTTATAAATTCTTGTGCGCTGCGTTAAATGTCTGCGATTTATCATAATAACAACAACAACAAGAAGAACAAAACATCAACACAGCACTCAGGACCGGGAGCTGCACACAAAGAAAATTAAAATGGCGGGTGTGTGTCTTTCATATGAGTGTGTGTGTGTGGGTGTGGAGCTGTTGGCTGTGTGCAAAATTTGCACGCCATTTTCGCGTACGTGCAGCTTCCTCCTTCCCGCTCGCCATCAACTGCTCCACTTCCTCCCCCTTGCCACCCTCCATGGCCACGCACCTAAGTCGTTGTCATAAAGTTTAACGCATATTTTATGAAGTTTTGTCGCCACGCCCCCCGCCCCAGCGCCCATTCGTGGAATTCATTTGTAGGCGCATATTTTGTATAATATTTGGCAGCAGCAGCAACAACATCAACATTTTGTGACATAATTTTGAGTCATAAATTGTCAATGCAAAGGGCAGGGGCAGGCAGGGCAGAGAAAGGAGGGAGGAGGCACTTGTGGGGCAGGGGGTAAGCGGGAGAGACACTGCCCCATGACATGCCTTGAAAAATATGCGACCTCAACTATCGAGTTGAGTTTTCGCATATTACGAAATATACCCAAACCCAACTCGAGCCCGTATCCAGAGTCCAGGATAATGACCCGACTTGGTGCTGCCACCGCTGCCGTTGCCGTTGCCGGCATTAAGCATCATTTTCGCTGCGAGTCGCTGCGGGTTGGTTCCCGCTGACAGCTTGCAAATGATGCTGCCAGACAATGTCCTGAAGTCTTGTTGCGCCGACAACGACAACGACGAGGTCAGGGACAGATAGGGCGTAAAAGGAGCGGTTGGGGGAGGATGATGCCACCCGGCTAGAGTATTCAGTCCAGCCGCAACATATTGCGTCGTAAACATAATTCATCATGCAGCGTGTGCTGCGTCCAGCTCGAGTGCGAGCAAGCAAGCGAGCACACGCGGCTTTTCCTACATTTTTCCTTGCGGATTTCCCACACAGAACCTTCCTCTTCCCCGCCCACGTACTCCGCGGTACATTTTGCGCCGTTTTGCAAATTTTCTTCTTCCTTTTTTCGCTTGCTTTGGCCAAAAAAAAAATTCCATCATCATCATCGCTCGCCGTTTCACATTTTAAGCATTTTTAACGCGCCAGTTGTGTTAAAATGATTTCGTTAGCCGCCAAATGACAGCCGAGTCAGGGTGCCTAAGGGAGCCCCCCCACACACATACGCACACCCAGTCACACACACACACACACACTCACACATATGTACAGCCATATACTGCATATCATAATCATTATGAAAATTAAATGTCGTGAAGGCGACCAGGCTGGTCGCTATTACCACTGCCCCTCTACCCCTCTTGCCCACAAGCCTTGTCCATTTTTCCGGGGGCAGCATTTGCATTTTTCCATATACATTTTCTAAAGCGTCCGAGCAACGCTTTTCCAATTTCGTTGCCCGGCAGCAGCAGCTAAATGACAAGGCACAAACAAGCACCGAAAAAAAGAAGAAAAACTGGCAGTAGCAGAGTGGCAGATAAGGGTAAACTGGCCGGGGTAACAGGGACAGGGGAAGTTGTGGGTGGGTTACCGCCGTTGGCATCGCCAGCAGCAGCATCAGTTGACAGCGAGCGTTTTGTTAGAGTATAAAATTATTATTTAAGCACCGTCATCAAGCAGAAAGTCGACGGGTGACTACACCTTCCCTCTCCCCAATCCCCCGTCTCTCTCATATTTTTACCCTCTCTGCCCATACTCCACTCTGACACTCCCACACACTCACATATGCAAGGCGATTCTCGCCCCCGTTCGAAACCCATTTACACTTTTTGTTTTTTCTGTAGTGGATCAGCCTGTCGCGAAAGGCATCCCCAATATAGGGATGAGGGGAAGAGAGGGCTGCTGCGTGCAAAGGTCGCCTCCATTAGAAGAGACACGAGAGAGGGAGTGGAGGTGCGGAGGTTGTAAGCGGGGCAGCTTGCGTTGGGTTTGCTGTGTAAGTGGACATTAAATTTGATGGCTTAGTGTTGTGACACTTGTCACGAGCCGCGTGTGTGTGTGTGTGTTAGTATATGTGTGTGTGTGAGTGCCGGTTTGATGTTGATTGCGTCTTGCCTGCCATTACATTAGTACGATACATTCTATATTCTATATGTATATAGACAAATTTCCTTACGAACTGTCAGCAGAAAAATATGTGAGTTATTGCAGGGCAAGAAAGGAACGAGATAAGAAGAGCTGTCAGAGACTTTTCTGGAGAAGAGTTATTAACTAAAAGGTAGGATACTTTAACAAGTAAAGACTAAAGTTATGGATAAGATGTGGAGAAGGTATGTAGGTACTTCTATCGAATGTATTAAATATTAAGCTTTCTGTCAATATAAAATTAAATGAAAGAAAGACTAAGGAAAGAAGAGGTTGTATAAAACTAAGGGGTAAAGGCAAAAAATAGAGCAAATATAATTTACTAAGAAATATGAAATGAACTAAAATAATTATTTATTATATTATATATTTCTATATTTTGTATCTAGCTGACACTCACCTGCTTTGTACTCGACATTGCCGCGATACCAAACAATTTGCGCCTCTGGCTTTGAATTGGAGACGATGCACTTTAGTGTTAAATCCTGATTCTCGCGTACTTCTACCTTGGAGTTGTGGCTATATCCCTTGATCTCGATTGAGGCAGGTGGCGCTGTGAAAAGAGAAAGAGAGAGAGAGAGAAAGAGAGTGATTAGGCGAGTGTATTACAAGGCAAAGCCGTTTTCGATGCCAACAAATGGCGGCGAATAATGCGAATGCGACTGAAAGCAAAACAATGGCCGAGCCAACGACTGCAACAACAACAACAACAACTGCTGCAACAACAACAATTGTCACAACAACAACTGCAACTGCTACAACAAGCGACGTCATGCTCGCTCATTATGCGACAATGCTGCGTGCTGTTGTTGGTATTGTTGTTGGCCGTAGCCGTAGCCGTAGTGGGCGTGGCATTCAGGCGACATTGTTCGCGGCGCACAGGTTGAATGGCCGCCAAAGCATGGCCTGCAGTCGTCTGCGGCTCTACTGCACCTCCATCCCCCGCACCGCCTTCCCTTTCACACAGCAGCAGCAACTGCAGCCAAACAATGCAGCGGCGCAGGAGATGTTGAAACAGCAGCAGCAGCAATACAAACAAATATAAATACAGAGAAGGCACACACACATACACACACTCACAGACACACACACATGCGCGGCAACAAACAATCGTGGATAAAGTTAAGTGCACGTGTGCATTATTTTAATGCCACCTGAAGGAGTAGGCAAAGCCCCCAAGAAAATAACTCTAGCGCGCACACAGTCAGAACTTTAAGGGCGGCCGATGGGATGGCGGAAGGGGAGGGTAGTGTCGCCCGAGTGCATTTGACATGCAACATATGTTGCCTGCTGCTACTGCTGTCGCGCTGTGTGCGCGAGTTGATGTTGTAGTAGAAGTTGTTGCATGCAAAATGAATGCTTAATGTCGTGTGGCAGGCACTTCCCCAATCTCAACGCGGCTGCAACTTCACTCGTACCCCGCCCGCTCCCCCACCTGTTTCTTCTCATGTCACTAGGGATGCTCATAAAGTGTGTGAGTGGGAGAGGAAGAGTCAGTGGGTACACGGGACTGACTAGTTGCCGCTGCGGCGTGGTAATTGCTTTTGTTGCCAACCCAAATGAAATCAACACCGATCGCCCTCAGCTGCAGCCTCAGTCGACTAGGACTGCGACTGCGACGTCGACTTCGTTGTTCTTGTTGGCATTTTATTTGCATAGCTTGGGGCGCATTAAATTATTATGCACAAATCAAATACATAAACACAAAATCCCGCGACACACACACACTCGCTGGGGCGTCAACAAAAACACAACAAATACACACACAAACACATAGAGGCCCCTTTGGCATCGAGTTGCCACGCATAACGAAGCTCAGCTCAGGCATTTGCCTTGTCCTTGTCTGCTTTGCCTGCCTGCCTATTGTTTAACGCCGCGTATACGTAATCTAAGCAGTCAAATGTTTTGCCCCAAAAAGTAGGCAACACAAAATCTGCACATGAAAAATTCGTCGACATTTGCATTGTGTGCATGAAGAGGAGTGTGGTGCGGGGTTAGGGGGAAACTCCTAATACAATAGACAAGCCAAAAAGTCGTGCAGAAGTCTGCATGAGAAAAACTATATAATATAGTATAGATACACGAGAATAAAGACTTCTGATTGCAGCTGAATTTAGCATTGAAATGGGGTGACTTAAGGCCTTATAGACATGATACTAGCATCTGTAGAGCCTTCATCAATATTATAGAAATTCTTAAACATTTTAAACATTTTCAGTTGCCACATTATCTGCAACTGCCGTGTCGATACAGCGCAACTACATTTGTATATCTTAACTTGCAACATCGTGGACTTTTCCGTTGCGGTTGAGACAACGCGAAGCCGCAACATCGCGATGCTTGTGCACAAATTGCTGTCGCACAACGGTGGCAGCTTCCCCCACTCCTCGCCACATTTCCCAAGGGGGAGTTGCCATCTCTCTGCATAATATTCGGCAGCCTTAAAAGCGAAAGAAAGCCAAAGCGTGCTCATACATATACAAATATGCATACGAAAGTGTGTGTGTGTGTGTGTTGCCTGCACTATGTTCTTGAATATTTTATGGCTGCAGCACAGCACAAAGTCGGGGCAAATGCAGTTCGATCTATAACAAGGGGATGCTGTGCCCGTGTGTGTGTGTGTGTGTGTGTACATGCCTGTGTATGTGTGTAGGTGTGTGTGCTCGCATTGTTGATTGGTATGCAAATTGTATTTGATTATTGACATGTGCGAGGCGCGCATTCTCGACACACACACACAGACATACAAACAGATATACAGCTACAAGCAGAGAGAAGAATGCGAAGGTTGCCCCCTGGTCGTTATACCCTGCAATTGTTGTCGTCGTCACAATTGGCGTTACATGCGATTATGGACGAGCCTGTCGCCTCCTACGCCTGGCGCTTTTGTGTGCACCTGCAGTTCTGACTCTGGCTGCGATTCGTTGATTAAATTTTATGGAAGAAGGCGGGAAAGAGAAAAGCAGAGTGGAGGGCGGATGGGGTAAGCAACAGCAGCATTCGCTGCAAATAATTTATGCAGGCATTGTTAGCGGGCGACTGACAAGGGGAGAGGGGACGGGTATGGCATGCGACGGACAGCGGGGTACAAAGTGCAATTTGCCATGAATTCAGACGAAGCTGCCTCTCCCCCTCCCCACCCATCACCCTCTTGAGCTCAGCGCTCGCTAACCCACTAATAGTACGCCTCATAAAAGTTTTATGCGTTGAAATATTTCTCTCGACTCTTCCTGCCTCCCTGCCTGCTGCCCCTTTGCCCTCCCCGTAAGAAAAAAGCAAGAATTGGCAATTTTTCCATTTGACGTCAACTTTGGCAAGGAATTTGCGACTGAAGTCGGCAAAAACTCGAAGAGGGAAAACTCCACACAGCACAGAGCTGAGCTGAGAGAGAAAGCACAGAGCACACAGCATGCCCAGCTCCGACTAACTTTAAGGTCAGAAAACAAATGTTTGGCCATAATTCAAGAGCGTCGCTTGGCAAAGTCGAAAAACTTTGATAATTTGCACTACAATTACGACACAATTTAAAAATCAATAAAGTACGTTTATTGGCATAAGACATAGGGACGGAGAAAGAGGCAGAGATAGAGTAAGAATTGAACTGGAAGAGTCGGGCAGTGCAGGTTGCACGTAGCAGCGATTTCAAGCTTCGCCCAGCTGGACTGCATTGCATAACCGAAAAAGCAAAAATAAAAAAAAAAGTATTAATAAAATAAAAAAAGGAAATCATATAATACACATACAACTGCGCGCGTGTGTCTCTGTGTGTGTCTGTGTAAAAAACTGTAAGAGCATTCTGCGCTCCATTCTTCTTTTCCGTTCAATTTTTCAATGCTGCTTTGTATTCAAAATTTATAAAGGCAGCAAAAGCTCTGCTTGCTTCTCTCCCTCTCTCTCTCTCTCTTTTATTTTTTTGTTTTTTGGCCGTACATGCCTTGAATTCCATTGTGCCTGGCAGGCAGGCAGGCCGTAGCCCATTGCCCAACGCCCAGGACCATAACCAGAACCAAAACCCAGTCACAGGTTCAGCTTCAGCTGAGGTGCCGCGCACAGGCAACTTTGGGTTGGGTTTGGTCTTTTTTTTTTTTTTTTTGGGGCCCTTGTGCAAAAAGTTTTTTGGGGTGCTGCTGCCTCCGTTCAGCTTGCGGCATATGTGTTTTTTGGATGGGGGGACTGCGTTTTTAAAAATTAATGGGTATGCGAACATTTTCTAAATTTCCATAAATTTGCACGTGGACTTTTCTGTGTGCGAAAGTTCTTTTCGCTCTCTGCCCAACTTATAATCTAATTGCGCCCACACATATTGCCCTCGCTCTCTGTCCGTCTTCCTCTCTTCCCCCTCTTCATCTCTCTCTTTCCCTTTCTCTTTCTCGTTGTTAGTTGGGTCCATGAAACTTTTTGGCTAAACGGGGCAGCACACGTTGAAATTAGTTGCCGAAGAACTTTGGTAGCTCCCTTCACACACACCTTTCTTGCCTCTCGTATCTCGTATCTCGTTCTGGGAGTGTTTCAAATTAAATTTGCGTATGACAAAGGTTTGTTCATTCGGTTTCTGTGAGCTCTCTGCATATGCTATTTTAATTAGACAGAGAAAGCGCCACGGGGATTGCTGAAAGAGGCCAACATTGAGTGAGAGATAGACAGTTCAAGGTAAAACTTTGCGAAATTGATACATTTTTTACGACTTGAAGATGTCTTCTGTAAATTGAACTGAGATATTGTTGTATTATAGCAAAATATGTTTTATTTACTATGGTTTTGCATTTTAAAAACTGATTTAATTTTATTGCTCTGCCTTCTATATCAGTTCTGGCCTCTCAATCTCCCTTGTACTATTTTTTCTCTATTTCCTGCCTCATTTTAAAGAGTTCCCCACTCTATAAACCGCAAATAATATCCCTTGGCTACGCACTGAGTCGCAAACTTTTCAGATTCTCACGTCTTTCATCATTCCAACTGTCCATTTCGCTGCCCATCGAGGCGAGCTTCATTAAGGTAAGCAGGGGAAAGGGACATATGCGACGCATTCCTTTGCGCCAATTAATCAATATACAGAGGGAATGAGAGGGAGAAGAAAAGAGAGCAGAAGAGAGGGAGTAGAATGACCGAAAATTACCTTAATAAATAAATCAAATAATTGTAACTTGAACTTAATTGAATTATTCGACATTTGTCAACATTTTGCCGGGGCTAATTGCTGCAATAATGTCGCACGTGTTCCCCAGGATGCCTACAGGACATCTGGGAGTCTGTATGGGTATATGTGTGTGTGTGTGTGCACATTCTTGGCTACACATTTCAGTCATTCAGTGAAACATAGTAGATTCCATTACAAAACAAAGGGAACGCGAGACACGCACACACATACCAAGCGAGCCACAGCAGCGAGAGGTTGCAGAGGGAGAAGGCGCAGGGGAGTCAAGAGAAGCACTCACAAGTACCGACAATTATGACAAACATTTCTTCCAGCCGGGAGGGGCAAACGAAGCGTGCAACGTGCGGAGGCGAAGCAAACTGGCGACCTTTTGCCGCAGCAGCAACAGCAATAACTAACGAGCTTATATGAATGCCAGCTACACACACACATAGACACTCAAACACACACACATACACATATACAAACACAGGGCGTAGCTGAGGCTCGCAGAGTTTTTCTTTGAGTTTTTCTAAGGCTCCTCTCCATGGCACACATCATCATTGTCACAGCTCATGGCGCGTAATTAACTAAACAAACGTCATTAGGCATGCGCATATATGTGTGTATGTATGTGTGTGTGTGTGTGAAGGAGGGTCTATGTGTGTCTGTGTGTGTGCGCGTGTGAGTGGGAGCCTTGGGCAAACTTGGCAGAGCACGCTGGCAGCAGAGTTTGGGGAGATTCGCTATCTCTCTCTTTCTCTTTGGCCCTATCTCCCTCTTGCTTTGCTGGGAAAATCCTAGACGAAACGAAGCAAAGGAAATGAAAATCGCTGTCATCAAATGTAGCGCAATTTCTTGAGTGATTACAACAACAAAAGCAACAACAACAACATCAGAGGGAGCAGCAGCAGCAGCACCAGCAACAGGAGTACCCACACATTCAAAGTGATTACTCGACAGCAGGAATAACAATGCAACCGAGACACAGACACACTCGCATCGACACACACACACCCGCACACTCATTCGCACAACAAAAAACACTAAAAACAAAAATAAATTCATTTCGCTTCAGTTTGAAAATGCTTTTCCCTTCTGCCTTCCTCACTGAGACCCTCTCCCCTCATCTTCTGCTCCCTCTGCTGTCTCTTTGTCTGTCTGTCTGTCTTGGTCCTTAGTGCTGGCGGTGTCAGCTCTGACTGTGACTCCTTCGAGCAATAAACTGCGCTAAATTCAGCTCAACTTACACATTGTTGTTGCTGTTCTTGTTGCTGTTGTTGTTGTAGCTGGTTCTGCTGCTTGTTGTTGCTGGAATTGCTGTTGCTTTGCAAATTGCTGACAATAAATGTTGGCACTGACAACCAGCAAGTCCAAGAGAGAGAGAGAGAGACAGAGACTCTGCGCGACGTGCCACGCCCACAATTTAGACACCCGCATATGCAATGTGCAAAATTCCTTTTGGTGAGGTGCAATGAGACAAAGGCGAAGCACAAATTGTGTTTGGTGCTACAATTAATTGACATTCGAAGAACGCACATGACTTTGGTTACGGATTGAGCATGTGGAGAGAGTGGAAACTGTCTTGACTTTTATGGTTCTTTAAGCTACAAAAGAATGTTAGAAAAACATTTAATTAACATATAAATAATTATTATCCCGACTTGAACTTCCTTTTAACTATGCATTATTTTTAATGAACAAGATTTCTTTTATTATTAAATTATTTAATCAGTCTAATATTCATCTATTTCTGATTAAATCATTTACACAAAATCTTCGGTTAATCACACAAAATCATTCACTCAACCACACACTCAATCAATCATGTTCTCTACTTACATATGACAGTCAGTTTGGCATTCGCTCTTATGGCCGAGTTCAGTCGTGCTGGTCCCACCTGGCACTGATACTCGGCATCATCGTTGATGGAGGCATTCGAGATGCGCAGATTGTAGACACCCTTGTTGCGATCACCCAACACAGAGTACCGCGGGAAGCCAGGTATCACTGTCTCGAACCCCAAGGCAAAACCATCCTTGGTCCATTGCACAGCGCCGGCTACGTTGGCCACCTCGCAGCGCATCATCGCCTCGGCGCCCTCAAGCACTTGCAGATCATGGGGCGTGGTGCGAAATTTCTGCTGCTGGGCATGGCAGGCGGGCAGCAAAGACATCGACGACGGCAGCAGCAGCAGCGTCAACAGAACTGTAAAGAAGATGAGCAAGAAGATCGTTATGAAAATAGTTGATTAATTGTTCTGCTGTTTGTTGTCTTTGGCAGAGACAGCAGGGGGAGAGGGAGAGACTAGGAGAGATGCAGAGGCAGCTGGCTAAAAATTGTGTCCCCATTTTCTATTAGAAACGTGACTTTCTATGGTCGCGCAGCTTTCGCAGCATTTTCGCGCTGAATTATGAAATGTGTATTTACCCGAAGCCAAAAAAGAGAAGCACACACACACACACAAACATAAAGACAATGAGCCCAGCGTAGTGGAGAGACAATGGAGTCGCCCCTAAATAGCAAATCCTGACCGCAATAAAACAGGACATGCCACAGTCAGCAGAGTCCGCACAGGCTTGTACCGTTACTAAGCTGCCGCATAGCTGCAGTTTGCAGCCGACGCAGCAGCTCAGCAGTCTGGAGCCGGAGTTGAAGCGGAGTCATAGTCCTAGTCCAGCAGCCAGAGACGGAGATGGACCCGAACTTTGACCGTTCAAAATGAAAAGTTTTTTAATGAAAAGCAAACACATTTCCCGGCACAAACAAAGCCAAAAAAAAACGTGAAGGGATGAAGAGGAGGCATGGAAAAATTCACCGAAAAACGTTGCTCGTTGGCCCCCGTCATAGTACAAAAGCCAATTGTGGGCGTGGTCCACCTACAGTGCCCCCTGTTCACCACTGTTTCCCTATCCCCGTGACTGTTTGCCAAGACTTATTGCAGACTGCAGTCGCAGTCGCTGGCAGTTTATTTCTTTGCCGCCGAAACTATTAAATTGTGTAAAAAACAAAAACGCAGCAGCAAAAAGAGAGAGGAGGGGAAGGAAAGGGAGGAAGGGAGAGGGAGCTGTGTTTCCCTTAGGGCATCCCCCTTAGTCGAGCCCAGAATCAACAAAAGTATTTAACGCGGCCATCAGGCAGCTACAGTTGTTTTAGTGCCACAGTGCCTCGCGTCCGTCCACGTCCGTTCGTCCACCCGTCCGCCCGTCCGTCGTTGTCCATGTCCGAATCTGAGTCTGGGCTCCTCCAGCTCCAGGCTCCTGTTCAGTGCACTTTATTCGTGCTGCGGCGCTTTCATAAATTTCAAACGGATCCGGCGCTGGATGCAGCGCATGATGTTACGGGCGGTGGCATAGTCGAGGCACGGGAAACGCGGCCATATGCCCACAATGAAAGCAGGGAATAGGAGTGGATAGGAGGAGGGGAAGTAGGAGAGTAGCATGAGGAACTGTTTATTTATAAGAGCCGAAATGCAGTTTTAAATACCCCGAACGAGGCGGCAATTTAAGAGTGCGTTGCGGGGGCGTCTCTTTTTGTGCCAGATAAAAATCCATTTTGGCTAAAAAAAACAACAGACCTAACAGGCGTGTGAAGTTGACTGCAAGATACCCTGTAAGCGGGTGTCAAGAATCGTGATTGAGGTAGGAGCAAGTTTAAAGTATATTTATTCATTAAATTTTCCTTAGTTCTTGGCGAGCACATCTCAGACATCCAAGTCCACAAATCAAATATAAATTATAATATAATTCCCATTAGTTTATTTACTCAATAGCAGCATACGGTAGCTTTCTCTTGCTTCACTTCTCCAGAGTATTCAAATCTAAATGCAAACTAAAAATGACCGCAGACAACACAGCCTCGACCCCGAAAGAACAAAAAAATAGATGTGTCTATGGCCCGAAGCAATGATTAATATGGACACTATTTGCATACACACGATGTCTGGGCACAGCAACGAAATGAATTTTAAATACAATATATGCATAAATCCAGCAGGAGCAAGGAACTGGGATGAATAGCTGGGTTCATTTCGGGGTTAAATTTAAGAGTGAATGCTGCTAACTCTTTACGATTTCATTATTTTGCTTTTTCGTACATAATTTGGCAAGGAATGCGTTGCCGAGTTACCCGAGAGTAACCCCCAGTCTCGCTACGCCACTCCCCCTTGCCCCTTTCCCCCATCGTTCCTTATCCCCATTCATTCTTTCGTGCCCCTTTCTGCAGTTGTTGTCGCGCAATTTAGCAGAGAAGTTGTTGTTATTGTTCTGGGGCACAGCCTGAGCATTACTGTCAATTTATATAAATTTTCAGACTGCCTAGCCTTAGTCCCAGCCCAAGCAAGCCCCTCGGCGCACCACCCCACGCCTTTTCCCCTGGTTATCTGGCTAAAACTGTCAAATGCAGGAGAACCTTTGCCAGCATCAGGCGCGGCCATAACCTTTGGCCCCGTCAACGCACGCTCTACGCAAATTTGAGCCTATTTCACACACAAACACAGACAGAAGGAGGAACAGAGAGGGGACAGAGGGAGAGAGAGTGAGACAGAGCGGGTGTCAGAAAAAGAGAGAGAGACGGAGCAGGGCACTGTGTGTGTGTCTGTGTGTGTGTGTGGGTGGTTCTGGCGAGAGTTCATAGTTGAGTAAATTTTTACCTCGTTCATGATGGGCCGCATCATTGGCAACTCGAGTCGGGCTGGATTGTGTGTGTGCCACCAGCGTGTGTGAGTGTGTATGCGAGTGTGCGTGCCAGCATGTATGTGAGGGTATTTTCAACAAATTTGCTGTCGGGCGTCTTCATTGCCCTTGTTGTTGTCTCATATTTTTCAAGCGAAAAATTTTAATAAAGTAAATTCCTATTTTACGGCCCCGAAAGGAGCCGCCTCCGCCTTCGCCATTTCCCATTTCCCCCCAGCATATGAGTCGTATGAGTGTATTAGACATGCCGCTTGAAATTGAAGCATGACATGGCACACACACACACACATACAGCACAAACACAAAGCTCATATGTCATCTACGTGTCACACGGCGTCGTAGTTGGCGGAAATAGTAGATAGAAAAACACGCAACAAGCGAAGGAAAGTGCGAAAAGGATTTAAATGCTTTAGGCGTCGCCTTTTGACCGCGCCCCGAGACAGACATGAAGCAGCAGCCACAGCAACAGCAGAGGCAACCCCGTGACCCCCCATCCCATGCCAGCACACACAACTCGCGACCCTTGGCCCCAAGTGCCATTGTCGAATTTCAGTGTCCTGTGTGTCGTTGGTGTTGCCGCTGCCTGCTCGTCTTGTCATTGTTGTTGTTTCTCGTTGTTGCGCGCGTACTTGATTGTTTTCGGAGCTGGAAGTGAAACAACATTTCACACACACTCACACACACACACACATGTGCGCAGGGCACACACAAATCCCGGCCACAGTGCGCCCCACACACTCACACACACAGTGGGCAAAAAAGGGTTTTATTTTACGAGCGGGACTATCAGTGTTATTGTTATGACTGAAATTTGATGGCCCCAACCGCTTCTGGCTCTGCGTGTAGGCAACCAGAATGCCAAAGTGGGTGGTTGGGGTAAGGGGGTAAGGGTAAGGGGGTTGCAACTAGCACAGTGACGTGTATGTGTGTGTTTGTGTGTGAGTGACGCTTTATGACGCTGACGCAGTCAAACGATGATTCCCGATTTTGCTCGCCTTTCGCTCCCTTCCATTCCCCCTTTCATTCACTCCCCTCTCCCCCTGCCCCCTTCCACAGTTATCTCTCTCATGGTCTGCGCTGATTAAGCAGCCTTTTTGGAGTTTTCGGGCGCGCAGATTGCTTTAACGAGGGTCGAGGTGTAGGCTCAAGTGACACCTGAGAGTGGCCTTGGCGAGCAGACAAACACAATCACACTCGCACACACTCACACACACTCTCAGACACACAAACACACATGCCTCACATGGGGGCAGCACTTAAGTTTTATTTCGCCTGCTGCTTGCTTTAAATGCCTCACGTAGTATTTGCACCCGGGCTCCAATTTGAGTGTTGCGCGTTAATTTGACGATTATGATTTTCGCACTGCCAAATCGTGCGCTCCTTTTACAGCTGCCACTGTCTCGAACGGGGCGTGGCACTTCAACCCACATGAGCTGCTGCTGGTGCTGCCAAAAAATAGGCTGAATTGCAGCTTATTGACGCAGCTCCGCCTCTCCCTTTCTTGCTGTCAATCGTTACACACTCGCGCTGCGCCACCTTTGCTGAGCACGCGTTGCTGCTACTGCTAGCCACGCCCCTTGCTCCCTGTCCCCCCTCACACTGTCGCCGCAGACAACGTGCTTTGCATGCGATGGCAAGAAAATTTCGTTATACTATAAAATATTTGTATAGTCCAATTCTTTCTATATATTCCTAGCGAATACGAGCGGAATATATAACAATAGATGGCAGAGCGACCAGTTTTTTATCGCAGTTACGTAGACAAGGGGAGTAGCGGGAAGGGGAGAGGCTAATGGTGCATGCCCCAGCTGCGCGTACGTGCAACTGCAGTTGCTTGCAGTCTCAACAAGACAAGCTGCCTTGACTTATCCACAGCAGCAGGAGCAGCAAGAGCAGCAGCATCAGCAGCCGCCATTGGCTTTTGGCTTAAGGCAACAGAGAGATATGTACACGTATGTGTGTAAACATTGCGGCGCTTCGATAAATGCTTTCTCAACTAGACGAGCAGACAATCAATTTAAAGCAAACCCATCTAAGGAACCCCAACTAGTCAAGATGCCTCGCTAATTGATTTTGCATGCTGATTGCTTTATTCATACATATAATAAGCGACTTTAAGGCACTAAACATCAAAGTTCTCAATTAAATTTGGCTTATATCGTTCAATATTTATGAGGTATTTACTGCAACATGATAAGTCATTAAAGTAAATATGCTTTATATGTGCGGAAGCTCATTAAGCGATTGGTTGTTTACCTCTTTGTGCTGCAACTAATAGGGGAAGCTTAGAATATCTTGTTTATGCCTGTTAAATATGCAGAGTTCTGTATTGGCACACCTTGACGTGTTTCTTGCATAACTTTCTGGGTGCCTTTCTGCTGCTGCTGGAATTTACAGTATTGTAAGAAAATACAAATTGCTGCACATATCCAACATTTCAGTCAGGAATCTTAATTAAATTGGGAGATATATAAAAACATACCTCAATTGCTTACATAGTAATCAAAACTCTCTATAATAGAAGTAGCTTGAAGTGCATGCAACCTGACACAACCTGACGCAACATAGGGTATGCAGCAAGCTCATTAATTGATTCATTTGCCATTAAATTCACGATCTGAAGCTTAATTAACGCGCAGCTCCTCTTGCACACACAACTTTCACTTCTAGTTGGTCTATAAAATGCAAGCTAAAAATGCAATTTATTTATGAACACTGCAAACAGCAGAAGGAAGGGGAAGAGGAGAAGTTGGGTAGTGAAATACCAAAGGCCAGAGCGAACAAGGAGAGCAGCAGCTGCCACACGGTAGCCATTTTTGTCTGCATTATTTGCATCGGCATTAGAAGATGCCGCAGCAAAAGTGGCAGCATAATCGGGCGGCGAGATTATTAGCATGCGACAGGCAAGTGAAGGACATGGCGCAAAGAAGAAGGCCGCAACAAAGTCTCAAGCAGGTGGGGCAACAAAAAGAGCAACAGCGACAACGACAAGAATGAAGTGGCTGGCAGAGGTGGGGCAACAAGAATGAAGTGGCTGGCAGGTAGTGGGCAAGGTGTGGCACGGGCGGCAGTTGGGGAACAAGGCAACTGCAGCAACAAATTTTCGTTTATGAATTAACTGCGAATATTTTGCGGTGCAAAAGCAACCACAGCAGGATGCCTCACTTCCTTTACCTCCTGCCCCCTCTCCCCAAACCAACCCCTCCAACAATAAACAAGCTGAGATAACGAGCAAAACGGTTTGGAAGAGCAAACTCGCGAGAATTGCGAAAAAATAGAACAAGCGAGAGAGAGAGAGAGAGAGAGAGAGTGAAATAGAGGAGGAAAGGAGAGAAATATTCCCATTATCATTTTCTAGATATTTTCAACTCATTTTGGAGTATTTTCATTTGAGAAATTTGCATTAGGAATGAAGAGAAATGTAATGCGCGCAACTAAGTAAAGCAAAACATCGAAGAGAATATAAATAATGATTTAAACTTTAAATCGTATCAAAATAACTTTTTAAATTTATATAAAATTCATTATAAATAATACAAAACATAAATAAAAAATAAAAATAATTCATACAAATGATTTTTAAATAAGCAATTAATAATTAATCAAAAAGCATAAGGGAAATTATTATAATAAATTGAACAAAGAATTAACTCAATATTTATTTACAACTCACAGCATCGAAGCAAAAGTTTGCAAACTAATTACTTAACAAATAAATAAATAATTAAGCTGCTGTTAAGTTGACTCGCATAAGGAAAACATATTTGAATATTTTATGCAATTATGGTTGCAACAAAAACAACAACAGCAACAAAAACAACTGGAAAATGCCAAAGTAAATACATAATGCATCAAAAATAAACAACTTTTATGAATTTTGCATCTGTTGCACTGTCAAGTGCGCTGCAACGCGAACTGCATGCAACGTGCACTGTTCAACGTGCAGCTTGTTGTCGAGTGAGTGCCCCCGTGTGTGGTGAATGAGTACCCAAGTGACTGAGTGTGTGAGTGAATGACTACTGTGAATGGCTCTTAAGGGGAGACTCTGTTGCTGTTGCTGTTGCTGCTGATTAAAGTGCTGGTCATCTTGGGTCACTTTTAGGGTACAGAGTTCGCACACACACACAAACACATGCATATTCATGCGTAGGTGCACCGCAATTAGCCAGTCGCATTAAACAAGAGGGTGCAAATGCCCCCTTTGATTTCCTGTGAAAAAGTCTCTCCATTGTTTTGCAAACTCGGGGAATATAATTTGGTTAGCGCACGCCATGTGAATGCGTATGAGAGAAAGGTTGCTCATTATCTGTCGAATGATTACTACATACTATTATACAGTACATATTATATACAGATATACTCGTACATAATATAAGGGTAATCGAAATGCTGTGCCGCATCCAAGTGGCATTTAAATTAAATGCCAATCTCTGCTTGCGCGAAATCTAAAGCTGCCTTCGAGCTGACTGCGAGCACTGACTGAAAGATTGCTCCCCCAGTATGCTTGATTTATTTATAACACATGCTACGAGGCAGCGCATACGCTTATGAAATTCACAGTATAAGCAGGCAGCAATAGCAACAACAACATGAACAACAACAAGAAAAGGAAGAGCAACAACAACAACAACAACAAGAACGACAAAATCGACGACAGGATATAGAGGGACAAACGACATAAAAAGCGACATCATCCAATCAATTTATGCGCCAATGTCTCCAGTGGGTCCCAGATTGGAAACTGGATAATTGGAAGTGGGTTGGGCGGCATGCTTTTCCTTGTCGCTTTCCCGCTTATCCCCTCATTCACCATACTCATTTCTCCTTCTATTGCTGCTTCCTCTTCTTGGCATTGATGGTTGTGCTTGGTATTATCTTTAAAAAATCATTTCAGTTAAATCGAAATTGAGCAGCGAAAATAGCGCAGTTAAATTCAGCTCAGAGTGCCAATAGAAAAAGAGAGATAGAGAGAAATATAGAGAGAGCGAAAGGGGGCACTTAGAAATTACCATAATTGCTAACTAGCCACATATAGAGGTGGAATCGTCTTTGCTTTGCACAATAAACTCATCAGTTGAAAAAGGTTGCGCATGGCTAAAGAACTTGTCATCATTATCATCTTCATCTTCATCTACATTCTCATTCCCCTTACCACACTCATTCTCATTGCCAGTCTCATCTTTATCCCAAGGCGGCGGCAAAGGCAACTCCAATTTCAACTTAAATTCTCAATACCCTCGTCCCGTTCTCGATGTTGCCCTTGTGTTGTTGTTGTGGCGCTTTCAAAGTTATTTGCTGTCCATTTCCAAACATTAAACCAGAGTGACTTGAATAAATTTCATATTTGAAAGGCCCACACACACCCACAGGAAGAGTGAGCAGGACCAGGGGATCGTGGGGAGGCAGGAGAGGAAGCGAGCGAGCGAAAAGTGGAAGGCGGAAATATCCAAACCAAAGTAAACCAACATGGCTAATATCATGTGTGGCAGCCACTTTGCTGAGGTCAGCGGCAGAGGCGGCAGCGGAGCCTGAGGTAGGCGCAAGGCTCGACTGCCCCTCTCTCTTTCTTCCCCCTCTCTCTCTCTCTCTCTGTTAGACTGCTTGCTTGGGCATAAACCAAAAATTTCTATACGCTGATGCAGCAATTTCCGGCCAGAGTGAAAGTGGTGCGTGCGACAACAGTGCGAGTTCTGTGTTTGAGTGTGCGTGTGTGTGTGTGTTTGTGTGTGTGAGGTGGCGGGGCGTGGCACCGCCCACTGCCACACATGCCCTTATCGTCGAGCCACTCAAGAATTTGTCCTGCGTCGTCTGGCTGGCAAAATAGCTGATATTGCTACTGCGAAACTGATGCCATTAACAGAGGCAAATTTCATTCTCGAATATTCATACACTCCAACTACAACTACAACTCGAACTCGAGCTCGACTGTGGTGCCTACTATCAGCTACCTCCTGCTTCCAGTTGCAAAACATTTCCCAAAACTCGACCAAAGGCAGCTGACAATAATCGAGGCGAGGCGAGGCAAGTTGACTCGACTGGGATCCAGTTGAGTCTCGTCTGCGACAGTTGCAACAGACGCACAGCACACACACACATACACAACACACATAGCAAACACACAGCACGAGAGAAAGAAACTAGTTGCAACCGCAGATGGAAAAACGAACTGTGAAACAAAATTGAAAAATTATGGTAGCAAATATCGGGCGTGTCAGCTAAAGTTGAGGCATGTGAACTTTAAACTGGCATCGATTCCACAAGGGATACACAATACAGAGAACTAAAAAAAAAGAAGGCCAGCAAAAAGCACAAACAAGAAAATCAGAGGGCGAGAAAAATGGACAAAATAAGAAAATATATGAAAGGCAAGTGAGGAAAGGTCGACGATAGTGATAGGATAGATAGCAGCTTAATATAATCGATAGTCATTATATATCCCGAAAAGGTTTCATTACATAAAGTTGCTTAATGAATATTTGGGATCATTTTTGTAAAACTATATTGTTCTCGCAAGGATAGACTAAAGGTAAAGGTTATCATATCGATTACTGTAACTAGAGATTAGTTATTTAAAGAATAAATCAATAGTAACATCTATATTATCCTTTTATAACTACAAATGAAAATATAGAAATAACAGATAAGAGAGATATCGATCAGAGCACTTAAAGAATATTTAATCGATTGAAGTCAACAAGTATTACAATTATACGTAACAACTAATTGGAACAACTACAACAATATTCAACTCTAATAGAATGAATTCCCAATCAGTGGTCGCCTTCACAAACAACAATCGATGCCTGCAACGCACTCACTCTGCAGGCTCAACTTCTGCTGCTGCTGCTCCTGCTGTGGCACAACATAAACTGCGTTGCCAACTGTACAAAAGAGAGAGAGAATGAGCCGCCAATTGCGTCAACTTATTGTCGCTTAAGCTGTTGTTTAGCCACCTGCAGCTTGCAGCATGCTGCATGCAACTTTGCACCACCGAACGGCAATTGCCAAGCTGCCAAGTGTTTACCCAGCTTATTGTTTGCTTTAATTGCCGCAGACGCGTGTGCGGCGCGGCCAAAGTACCAAAGTACTCGCATTGTTTGTCCAAATTATTCGGGACACAGTGCAACACACACACAACACACACACACTCCCTCTCCACCTCCCACGCGCACACATTGAGGGAGAGAAGACAAAGGAAGTCACCCTACCAAGCTGGGTCAGAACAATAATACGACAGCGCGCTTTGGATGCTGCTGGTTGCTGTCCGTGGGGCAAGGGTTAACAGGACTCAAGTTACCAGACTCGCAAATGGAATGAGGCAAAATCCGTGCACACAAATAATGTTTGCGCAATCGAACGACAATGCCAAGATGCGAAAGAGAATGGAGAATGTGAAGAGAATGCGAATCAGTGTGTGGGATGAGGGCGGTAGAGCGTGTGTGTGTGTGTGTGTGAGTGTACGTCTGTGCTGCTGTCCGCATGCCCGGCTTGTCCAATGAAGCATGTCGGCGTGTGAAACCCGAGCGAGGCGGACTGCAACAGAGACGGGTGGGTGAAGAGGTAAGCGAGGGGGGGGAGGGGATAGCTACGTAAGTTTTCCAAGCAGTTCCCAGCAATTGTTGCCGAGGAAAACGAAATTTTTCTTCGTTCAGTCGCAATTAAAAGCGTAGCGAAGATTTTTCCCAGCAAATGCCGCGTCACTGATTTTCACACATGTCTCCCGGACGACACCCAACCCCCTCCCTTCTCTTCTTCCTCCCTTGGGCCATAGCGCCGCCTTGCCTCGTTTGGGGTCAGCGGCAAATCGACGAAGCGGAACCACACGTCAACTGAACTGGACAGGACAGGACAGGACTGGACAGGTCGAGAAAAGGTGTGCAACAGACTCGCGTTAACTGAAGCGTGGCACAAAGCGTGGCTGCCGACAAAGAAGACAGCACAAGACAAAGACAGAGAGAACAGCAGATAGAGGGAGAGAGAGGGGGAGAGCAAGAGAATGAGACAGCGCGAAATGGACAAAAGGCAAAATCGCTCAAAAGTTCACACGATGCGGCGATAAGCCAAAAGCTGCTCAGCTCTTGGCCGATGCGGCAGATGCGGTTTCTCTTTCTCACTCAGTCGCTCTCTCTCTCTCTCACACTTGATGGCAGCTGTCGAGTCACTTGCCAGTTGCTAGTCGTAAGTGGCAGAATGGCAAGTGGCGTGCGGTAAGTGGCAAGCGGCGTGCGTCAATTTCGACTGACTAAACCGGTTCAACACGCGTCGCACACAGCTTCTTGTTTTCATTGCTTTTGTTGTATTATGAGCAAAAACAACAACAATTAGGGCTGGCAGCTGCAACAGCAACTACAACTTGCTACCTACAACTTGCAACGTGCAACATGTAGTACAAAAAGTAACTCACAAATCACTTCGACGTCGACTTCGACTCGATTTGAATGTTTGCCTTGCTGATCAAATATTAATTTTCAATATGAGCGTGTTACAACAACAGCAACAACGGCAATTCGACTCGAATCGACTGTATTTGCCCAAGCTTGTCCAAGTTGTTGTTGTTGTTGTGCTGTAAACTTATTGAATCTGCATAAAATATGCAGAGACGCCCCCCAACACACACAGACACAGACAAGTCTTAAACCACACACATGTTGCACAATGGAAGCATTCAGAGCAGTCAAAAAAACAAGCACAGTGGGAGAAATTGCACAATGTGCAATATGATTACATTATATATACATTAAATAATATATTATTTTATTAATTATTCAATAAACTTATTAAAGCTGAATTGTGCACACAATGCATAAGAAAAGCGCATTATATTTGTATTATCTTTAACTTGGGACTTTGAATAACTTATGACTGTTTGAAGTATTTTAAATGTCTTATAATATTTAAGATTTTACTCTGTTATATTCCTTAAACCATGTAAAGATTTTCTATGACTTATAATGATATATTTTTGATTATATACACAAGAACATTTATGTACAATTATTGCTTTCTTTTAAAACCATTCCTATCATTTCTCATCATTCCTTTCTTTTTCTCTCCTTCTCCCACTGTGCCAAAGTAACATAAAAATCGAACATTCATACATAAATAACATTTTAAAATTCATTCAAGTTGCGATGATTTCGATTTTAATGCTTAAATAAAATTGAAAAGGACCCCGCCCTGACAAACGTAGCAATCTTGGCAGGTATGGGTGTGGCTGGGGGCGTGGGCGTGCAAGAAGAGGAACAGAAATGGAAGAGGAAGCAAGAAGCGACTTGTATAGAGCGAGTGTGGTTTTGCTTCATATCGATAACACGAATACCACACACAAATACACAGACAGACACACGCAAGAGGGAGAGGGAGGAGAAAGGGAAGCACACGCAGATTTACGCACAGTATCTCCGTTTGGCACACACAAAGGAAATCGACTCCCTTTGAGGCAGAATGATGCAATTATTTACACTTGATTAAATACTCAAGAAAAGTGAAAGTGTGTGGAAGCAAGTGCTGCACAGAAAGGTGCCTACGTATTGAGACACGCACACACATATACATATAAATATATTTATCAATTTTATATTTTAGCCACACCCCTCGCACTTTCTGCCCTATTGAGATGTTTAAAAATTCATAAATTTAAATTAGCACAAGGCCAATGAAGCCATCGATCCGTGTTTCCTTTGCTGCCCTGCCCTGCTCGGCCCTACATCCATCTTCATCCACTACCTCATCGCAATCTTCATCAATTTCTCAGTGTATATAGTCGTACCTATCCACAAATGATATTCAATTACATGCCTGCACATCCCTTTCTCTCCCTCTCTATCTCTCTGGTTTGACTTTCCTTTTGCCTGCTTGCCCTGTCAGAGCAAACATTTAATTTATTGACTGGGCCTGTGAAGGCGTTTCTTATTACCAAAGTGGCAGCACTGTCATTGCCATGGCCAGCATCCCCCCACGCCACACCACAGCCTCCTCCTCTTCCCCCTGTCAATCAGCTAGTCAGGCAGTCTATGACGAGTCTCATTTGGCATTTGCTTGATTTGCCCTCTTTATTTATTCATCCATCCTGTCCGACTGTCTTGCTGTCTCACTGCTCTCTATCTCTCCCTCTCTCTCTCTCTATCGCTCTCTCTCTCTCTTTCTCTCGCTCTGTCTGAAGTCCTGCTTCAATTGTATCAGTCACCATTCTCGCTCGCTAACCAAATCAATTCGCATTCGCAATCGAACCGAAACCCATCAAAAGCCTCAACGCAGTCATCTATGATGCTATCGAAAGTCCAAGGCAGACCTCCGCAGCGCTCTCCCCGCTCTCCCCTCGCCGTCCACAGGTCAATGTGGTTGTGCAGTTTGTGCGGTGTATTCTGCGTAGGAAGTGCGCTGGGCTGCACATTGCTAATATCCTGGCCGCATATTGCCAGACACTCGTAATTGAAATTCATTTCATTCATTTCATTAGTGAGTGGAGAAGAAGAAGAAACGAAAAAATAAAAATTGAAAGTCACAAATATACAAAAAAAATCTACGAAAGCGACCTCCTCAAAGATGTTCTAATGGATTCTACTGCATAATATATATTTTATTAATGTTTCAATTTCATCCCAAACATTTTTAAGCGAGCAATAAAGTTGTTTAGTTTAGTTTAGTTTAGTTGTGTTTTATTTGCTTTGGTTTGTTTTGCCATTTGCAGCGAGGCGTGGCAAGGGGTCAGTCGATGGAAGCATAAACAAAACGAGAAACAATAAACACTGCCACATGTGGCACATTGTGTTGAAGTTCGAAATCATAAATCTGCCTGGAGATGAGTTGAACTCAGGTAGATGCGGCACAGAGCAATTACCACATGCTACGATTGACAAACGCTGCAGGAGTCCACTCGAGCTGTGCGCCCAGACCAACGACCCCCGAACTCCGACCTCCGCCTAGCCCCGCCCAGTATCTCTCTCTCTCTCTCTGTCTTTCTCTAACTGTCTCCCTCTGCTGTGGCAGTTTCAAGTGCACTTTTGTTTGCGCTGTCTCGTCTCCCCGCTTGCCTCGTTTCTATTTCTGTGGCAGGAGTTATTGCCACATGCTGAAAGTGCCAGCGATTTATTTATACTAGATAGTTTTCTACTTTTGTGTCTGTGGCTGTGTCTGTGTCGCCTGCTCACAAATTGGATTTGCTTGTTAGCTGTTGCATGTTGCATGCTCTGCCCGTGCTGCCCGTGTTGACATCCTCAGCAATTACCGTGGCATTCTCAACGAGCCATGCCCCATGATGTTGAGGGCGAGAGCGTGTGGCCAATGCAGTTTGTGACTTTAAATAGATGTGACGCTATTTTCGTTGCACGTTCTCAACGCTGCATGCGGCAAGCTGCCAAAACTCTGTGTGGCAAGTGCAACAGCAGCAGCGGAGGTAGCTACAGCAGCGACAGCT
Organism: Zaprionus indianus; assembly: GCA_018904595.1. Lineage (NCBI taxonomy): Eukaryota > Metazoa > Arthropoda > Insecta > Diptera > Drosophilidae > Zaprionus > Zaprionus indianus. The sequence goes on from JAEIHA010000152.1 coordinate 3,221,297, forward strand.
ACAGCGCCACTCATAACCAGCATCAGTTTTCGGTCTCTCGAATTACGTAAACGCGTCGCGCCGCCCACACGTAAAACGAGCTCAGCTTTTGTGTCACACTTGCCCCCAGACGCGTGTGGGTGCTGCAGCACCAGCAGCAGACTGAGACGGAGATGGAGACGCAGACGTAGTCAGAGCCGGGGCTGAACCATGGCTCAGTCGGGCTGACAAACTGGTTGGCCGGTTAGCCCGGTTAGCTTGGCCAACTGAACTGACGGAGCTCAAGGTGTTTGCAGTCAAGTAGCCAACACACACACACACACGCACACACATACTCTCTTGCTCACACACGTGCACCATCTATGGGCGTTTGGCAGCTGCCCACACAGGTCGCCAAGGCACAAGCAGCAGCAGCAGCAGCCATAGCCGTAGCTGAAGCGCATTTGGCCAACGGGCGCAATCTTTCAAACTTAGCTTTGGTGCTGGCGATGGCGCTGGCAATTGACAGGTGGAGAGCAGCGCAATTAACTTTCGCAGCGAGAACAAACAAAGAGTCAGACACAGCACAGCTCAGCACAGCGCAGCGTCGAGTCGAGCCAGCTGAATGGGGCAACTGAGATCTGTTTCCTGCAGATTGTGCTAAGTGCGCGCAAAATGCACTGTGCGAATGAGTTGAGTGGGTTGTGCTTTGACTGATTGAAACTTGCCTTCTCTTTAACTAAGCTTCTTATCGTTTCTTATCTTGTATCTCGCAAGTGCTCAGCTTAAATTGTATATGCAAATCTTAAATTTAAGGTTAGACTCGATTATTTCCTGTTTGCAAACGGAGATTATTGTATCCATCGAGCTTTTTTAAATTTGATTGGCTGTTATCTAGCTAGTATTGAGCTGGTATTTAGATAGTATTTAGCCGGTATTAGTTAGTATTTTAATAGGTAGTTTTTAGCTAAAATTTACCTAGTATTTATCTAGCATATAGCCATTTAATGCGCTTACTTTGGCGGTTATGTATTCTCTAAATTTAAGATTTTAGATTGCCATTTCTCTCAGTGTCTGCTAGATTATCCATGAAGATATGGAAGTCAGCTCTTTTTTATACTTTTCTGCCTGTTTGTGTGCGTGTGTTTGTCTGTATGTGTTTGTGTGTGTTCGTCTTTGTGTGTGCATAGCATTTGGCCTTTGAACTGTAGCTTGAATAGAATTCGCAGACTTTGCTTCCTGCCTACAACTCGCACTAGCACACGCTCTGTCCCTCTCATTCACTCGCTCTCTCTCGCTCTCCCATTCTCTGTCTGCTTCCCACGAGTACTAGTCGAGCTGGTCAAGCAGTTGCTCCTCCTTGCCTCGTATTGTCAATGCACTCCAGCACATTTACCAGCTGTCAGAGACAACGCAGTTGGGGCAACCTTTGGCGGCGCCTCCCTCAACTTGCCCCATTAGTAGCCCCCAACTCGCTTGTGCAGCCTCCTCACCGGTTCTATCTATTACGTTCCATGTTTGCCCTACACTTTCGCTGCTGATGCTGCTGCTGCTGCTGCTGTTCTTGTGGCACACATTTCTCGCAGTTCTCTGTTCATTCTGCCACCATTCTCCATTCTCATTCAGCGCGCAGCACACGCAGCATTTCCACTTCTTTTTCGCTTGCTTCTTCTTCTTCTTCTTCTTCTTCTTCCACGTCTTCGCTGTTGGCGTGTGTGTCCTTGTGCTTGTTTTGGTACTCACTGTCCGCCTGCTCGACTGTCCGCCTGTCGCCTTAGCCCCCCATCTCTTCCCCTTCACCCGCATACTACGCAGCGAACTGCCTCTGTTTGTTGACATATTATGATCCTTGATTATTTTGTGCTGACAAATAAATGCTTTTATTTTGCTCTCCCACCCCCCTCCTCTCTTCACTCTTCGTCTCTGTCTCTCCTTCTCTCCTGCACGTATTCATCTTTATTTTCCGCTTTATTTCCATGTTTTGTGTGTGACTGTGTGTGCGTTCTTATTGCGGTCTCTATTCTAGGCCCAATTCCGGTCCCTTGTGGGCTCCGCATTTGGGTAGCCTGCGGCTCCTGTTGCCAGGTGCGCATCGTGCAGCATTACGGCTAATTGGACCAGAGCAAAAGCTTCAGAATTAGCCTGCTCCCTCTCTCTTTCTCCCCCCTCTCACTTCATTGCTCTCTTATCAGTCCCAGCTGCTATTTGTAGGCGTTTTTCTATCTCTCTCTAGCTTGCCCCCTACCCCTGTCGCCATCTCTTTTAGTCGTCGCACATGTGTCAACGACGCAAAGCTACGATCTGTCGCCGCGGGCGCTGCTGATTGCCCATGTGATTTCAACAACAACAACAACAACAAATATAACAACAATGGAAGTAGACAACGCCCACCAAAAAAAGCTACTAAAGCCAAATGGTCAACATTTCTGTGGGCGTTTAAACATATTTTGTGAATTATATTTGATTGTTATTCAGCCTGTTGTTGTTCGATGCTGCTGTTATTGTTGTTGCCGTGTTGGGAACAAAGTTCCGTAGAAAGCCCGCAACACGATGAATCGTTAAAAAGTGATGAAGCTGCAGCAGCAGCTGCTTCCATGTCGTTGAAGGGCGGAAACGGCGATAAGAACGAGTACAAGAAGGTACTCGGGAGTACTTGGGAGTACTTGGGGTACTCGTCTAGGCAACTTCTTGGGTACATCCCATTTGCAAGCGATTGATTTGTTGATTCACCATCATCACGTGTGGCGCTGCCCCAAAGCGGAAGTGAACCGCTGCAGACGTGCGTCCGGCTTTGTGGCAAGTGCACAGGTACTTCAATACCTTTCCCCTCTCCCTCTCACTGTTTTTCTCTGACTGCCCATAATTGTGCACATAATTAATAATTAGCCAGAACTAAAAACGGGTTATTTTGAGGCAAGCAACGAGACGCAACAATCTTCTTAACAAGCCTCTTTTGTTCTATTGGCTTGACTATCGTCTAAGTGAGTCGATAATGATTGGAACTGAAATGCTTGAAAATTACATACACATGTGCAATTCGATATAGTTGGCAATGCTTGTGAACTGCTTTACTTAATTTTCAGCATTATTTTAGTCATACGAACACGGTTTCAGCCATACGATAGTAATAATTAAGGCTGACTATCGTCAGAATGAATTGTTAATAAGTGGAAAGATTAAGGAATAATCATAGTAGACAATTTAGTGTAACTGGTAAAGGTTTAACTATTTAAGTTGACTAGTATGTCACTATTAAGTTACTTAAAGTTCTGATTAATACACAATTTGTCTTGAGTCTTCTTTGGCATAGATATCTAAGCTATACGATAGTATTTATTAGTGGTTACTATCTTTAGAGTGAATTGATGGTGATTGTTGTCTAACAAATGCTAGAGAAATACTTTAAGTTATTACTTTACTCAGTTTTAACTCATTCTACTCATTGAGTTAAATTTCTAAGATTTACAATAGTATTCTTAAAGGGTTGCCAGGTAAAAAGGTTGAGTTTTTATTAAATTCTGTAACTTGCATTTATTTTGCAATTAATATTAATTTTACAACTTTTTGCCGAGTCAGCAAGAGAGAATTAACTGCAGCATGGGGCAACAAAACCCTTTCCCCAGTTAAGTTTTCTCATGAAAAAAGACACCTCTACCGGTCATCAAAGCTTTTGCACTGACCACAACGGTTATTAAAAGGAAGTTAGGGTCACCGCAAGTCCAACACATGAGCAAACACACTCGCACACGCACACATACACTCTCTCACATACCCCCTGCTCCTTTTCCTCCTTCTGCAACCGCAGAAGTCAAGCTGAATGACTTCTCTTTGGCCTAATGAGCGAGGGTATTTAATATTGCAGCAGCAACAGCTCCTCCCCCTAACCCTACTTCTAACCCTCTCCCCCTTTCGCCATTCTCCCTTCCGCTCTTTGATCCCCTAGCGACATTCGAAGTGCAAAACTTACCAATGCAAAGCTGTTCAAGATGTTTAATCCACAGTCGGCCTCGCCGATGCTGCTGCTGCTTTTGATGTTGTTGTTTTTGTTGCTGCTGCTTCCGCTGTTGCCGGCAACAGCAATTGTTGCTGCTGCGGCAGCAACTCGCGTATTGTTGTTGCTCCTCGTGCGTTTGTGCCATGTTGCTGTTGCTTGTCACTCGTTGTTGTTGTTGTTATATTTGTTGTTGTTGTTGGTTTAACTGTTGTTGCTGCTAGCAGTTGCAGTTGCAGTTGCAGCTGCTTCTGCTGCGGCGACTGCGGCTGCTGCTTTGTCCACGCTATAAGGGGCAGCAGTTACCGTTGCTGCAGCGCCACATTTGTTGTTATTTCAGTTTCAGTTATTGTTGTCGTTGTTGTTGTTGTTGTTAACTTGATATTTATTTATTTGTACACTCGCGAGGATTAATCAATTGCAGGGGCGAAGTGGGGGGAATTGTTGTTGTTGATATTGTTGTTGCCGTTGTTGCGTTTGGCTTTGTTTATCCGCAGGCTGCTGCTGCTGCTGCGGCTGCCGGGAGCAGAGGCTTGGGCAGCGCGGCCAAGAAGACATGTGACATGCCGTCGCGACCGACGCTGCTGGCTGCAGCTGACTGAGCAGCAGCCAGCGATGAGCTTACGACGACGACGACGACGAGGACGAGGACGAGGACGTATACGACGGCAGTGGCTGCGAGGACAACGACGACAACGGCGCGACCAACACAACTACAAATCTGTTGGCGAGGCGACGCAACGGATGAGAACGACGACAACGACGGAGACGGCGGGGGTGGGGCGGGGAGAATTGTGCCGAATTGTGCCTTCAATTTCGGCCACTTCCACTTGCGGGCTACGCGTTTGATTTCTCTTGCTTCTTGCACAACTTTAGGATTAACAATTTGCTATCACTTTTGCTTGCGCTCCTCTCGCTCTCCTTTCTCTTATTCCTTCATTTCTTTTTCATTAATTTCTTTTCTTTTTTTTTGGCGCAGACTCGATAATTTGGCGTTGTTACCGCGGCTGCCGAATGGACCACCGTTACTTGCGTACATGTGTGTGCATGTGCGTGCGTGCTGTGTTTGTGTTGTTGTTGTTGTTGTTGTATGTGGATTCTGTGTGCGTGTATCTTCCTCGACTGTGTGGGTATGTGTGAGCTGCTCGCGACGCACTCGAACACGACAAAGGCTCCGCGTCTCTGCTTAGGTAAGGCGTCCGCACAGAATGAGAGCTAAAACCGAACTAAAACATCCCAAGTGGCGAAGCTGCGAGTAGCAGCAGCAGCGACAGCAGCCGAAGTTACAAGGTACGAGCACGACGGACACGAGTGAGTCTCGTGCAAGCAGAGTTCGTTGTTGTTGAACTTGTGCAGAAGAGAAAGCACGGGGAAGAGAGCGCACAGAACTCAGAGAACGCATGTGCCTCTGATAACACAAACAATTGGTCTTATTTGTGTTTGTGCCGCTGCAGGTGAGTCGCATTGGTCGTCGCTTCGAGCACAGCCGGTTTTCAGACCGCTCTCTCGTATTTCTCTCTCAGTGCCTGTTCTTATACTACTGCTCTCATCGAAGTCGAATTGCTTGCAATAGAAGAAGTACGGCTCTCTAGTTGCTAAGTCGTATACATAAGTATAAGTTCGGTAACACGCTGGTAGATGGTTAGTCGTATACAAAAGTATAAGCATGGCAAAAACGCTGTCTGCTAGTAGTATACGTAAGTATAAGCTGCGCTCGTGTGTTATTCAGCTATTCGCGTGTCGTATACTTATACAGAAGGTCTGCTAAGCATATTTTGGTGGTTGAATGCTTGTTCGAGTGTGCTGTCTTCTAATTATAAAACGCATATTCGGCAGTATAAGCAAGTTATGCTTGTGTATCATTCAGTTCCTTGGCGAATCGTATACTTATATGCTGTATGCTGTCTAATACACAATTATAAGCTACAGCACAGTATAATTTTTAACTACATAGAATGGTAATTGTGTACTGGTCGAATACAAAAATATAAGTAATGCCTGTAAATTAATAAGTTCTTTAACGAGTCGTATAATTATTTAGATTACTTTGAAAATAGTGTTTGGTTGACTTTCGAATATTTATACAACAGTATACTACATCTGCCTTATATGTATGTTTATACTGGTTACTAGTTTCAGTATACGACTGCTAATAAGGACGCTTACAATTGCTGCTTTTCTTATACACAATTATAAGCTACAGCGCAACGTAATTTCCAACCAGAATGGCAAATATTCGCAGAGCTGCTCGTATACATAAGTATAAGCTACGCTAATCCAGTTGCTTGGCGAATCGTATACTTATACAGTACGACTACTGGGGTGGTTAATTTTCGAATTTCGTGCTAACGTGCTGACTTATGCTTATACATTTGTATACTGACGTCTGCTACTCAAGTCGCATACAATTTAAGTCAGAAAACTGTTATACCAGTACAAGAATAATTCTTAGTTCGTAGCAGTTGCAACATGTTCGATGCAACAGCACAGCAACAAACGTAAACAATCAAGAATTTCTGATTGAGATGTGTGAAATGAAAGCAGAATTAAATCCAACAATAACAAGTGTAGAAATTTGGCTTCTCTTCATCATCTTCTTTGGCACGCAATTTGCAAACTTTTTTATGCGCTTTTCATTGTCATTCGCACTCTGTGAGTGTTTGTGCACCCCGTTCGTATTATTGCGTTATTCGTATTCCCCTGCCAAGTGTTGGGTAATTTGCAAGTAAATTACACATACACACGCATATAGCGCAAGTGTGTGTGTGTAAGAGAGAGGGAGAGAGAGTAAGAAACACTTGTTACACGTCACACGCGACAAGTCCCGCGGGAAAGTCGCGTCGCGTGCAATTTACTTGGAAATAGACAAGCCAAGAGCAGAAGAGACAGAGGAAGGGACTAAGAGAGAGGGGTCACAAAGAGGCGGGACTAAGAGAGGGCGCAATAAAAGGCGGATTAAATGCGAAGCAAACAAACGTTGAATTTGGGCCAAGTGCGCGCAATTCAATCAGCGACTCAAAAGGCAAAGCAAGAGGGGAATGCACGGTGGGGGCGTGGCAGCTCCTAATAAGCCGCCTCAATTTAAAATTGAGCGCTAATCTCTTTATGCGACGCTAGAAAACAAAAACAAGAAAGCGTAGCAAGTAGCACAAGGCGACAAGCGAAAACAGTCAAAGAAAGAACAAAATGGCCACGAAAAAAACAAGGCAAACCAACTGACGAAAAGAGAAGGAGACAGAAAAAGAATGAGAAGGGGACGAATGGAGTGTGAGTGAGAGGGACTGTGAAAAGGACGCAGCAAGTGTAAAAACCTCAAAGCGCAACGCGACCATGAATTCCTTTTGAAATGTGGTTTGCCACGCCTCCAACTACTGCTACGCAACGCCCCCCAACCGTTCTGCGTTCCCCTCCCGTCCTTTTCTAGCTGTCAGTCTATCACTTTGTATTTTGCCCTACACGTTGCTTGCCTTTTTTGACAGCAAGGCAAAGCAAAGCAAAGGAAAAGGTGGAATGGCAGAGCTGGAGAAGAGCGAGGGAGAGGGATTGGAGGCGGGTTTTGGCATCTTTGGGCTTTGGTCTAAACCGGAAATCGCAGGAAATGCAGTTGCTTGCCGATTTAGCTGTTTCTTATCCAAATGAAGAAGGCGAAGGAGGAAGAGGGGAGATTAAGGGAAAGCAGTTGCCTCAAGGCTGTACTCGTATAAGGTAAAATAGGAAAAATTGTCTGCCTAGTGCAACTCTTACTTTCCATTGAATTGCTGCATGCAGAATACTAACTGAGTGAGTAAACACAACTCAGAGATACTCTGGAATATTTGATTAGAAAAAATAGAAGCGAATAATGATAGAAGATATTGCAGTGTAAATACACATTACACGCCGAAAGTATACCCTATACTAGTCAGTATATTTTTATTGAAATGAATACCCTGCAATGCTATTGTTGTTATTTCAACTCTGGATATACGAACAGTTAGGAATATTCTACACAACTTCAAAGACAGCGAAGCAACCTTCCTTTTATGCCTATCAAACCAATTCTCCTTCCACCAAACACTCTCAAGCTTCGGCTTCGGCTCTGGCGCATCAATCGTCAATCGTTTGCTCCCTCTCTCCATCTCTTCCCATCCCTCTTTTCGCATTCCCCTTCCTATCCCTACTCCCGTCTCCGTCTTAACACTGCTCTCTCCCTCTCACATCATTTTAGCTAGCCTCCTTTGCACTGCATTCGTATTCTTATTTTCCCCAGAAAATTCGTAATCTTTAGCTACAGTCTGTCTACGTGCCCTCCCCCTGTCTGTCTCTCTCTCACCCTCTCCCCGCACTCCTTCACCCTTCATACTTCTATCAGTGCTTTGGGGGCATCAGGAGCTTTTCTTGCCACTTTGTTTTTCCATGTTGTTGTTGTTGTTGTTGTCCTTGTTACTTAGTAGACCTCCATTGTTGCCTTTATTTGCTTATTGTTGTTGACTCAGTCCCCTCCCCTACTCCCAATTCCATGCCTGCCTCCCTTCTCTGTGGCATGTGGCATGTGTTTTGTTTCTGTTATTTGTCTTTGTACATTACCAGCTCAACGGGAAGTTATTTCCTTTCCCCCCCTCTCCATCACTCTCCCCCTGCTAGACACATGTTTTATATAGACTCCTACGATTCCGATTTGACAAGTTTATTGCCAACCGATTTGGCTGCCGATTCCGATTCCGTTTCCGATATCGGATCATATTTTTGCGCGCTCTCTTGGAAACTTAATTCGGCTCTTCGGCTTGAGTTGTTGCGTCTCTCGACACTTTTATCGAAATGAAATGCAAATATTGCCGCAAAAGACAGAGGGAGACAGCAACAATAACTGTGCTCAAATATTTGTGTGTGTAAAATGAGCCATCACACACACACTCACACACACAGACACACAGATAGAGAGACAGACAGAGCCTGCACTAAGACTTGCTGCCAAATTTGGCTACGAGTTCAAGTTGTCTTCCAGTAGATTGCGCCCCAATTTTTAATTATATTTTGTCGTTTTACTTCTGTCTCTCTCACACACACACACATACGCGAAACACTCGTGGCATTTTCTGCAGTGTTTTCTTTTCATTTTCCGCTTCGCGTTTTTTGTCGCGCATTTATTTCCATTCAAATTTCTTTTTTTTTAGTGTGCGATACTCGAGGCAAGGACTATGTGGCATAGTCGTCCACAGACGCCTATTAAAGGTGCCCCATTTTCCACTTTGCCAGCACACGCAAACACACATACACACACTCGTACTCACGCACACAATTGAAAGTTATTTGTGAAAATTTTATTGTAATTACAAAAGTTTTCGCATGTTGTTTTCCTCCGCCAGCAGCAGCTCCTTTGCGCCTCCTCCTTCTTTTTCTCATGCTCCTCCTCCTGTTCCTCCAGCTCCTTCTACTCGTCCTGCTTCTCCTGCTCTTCCCGCTTCCTCCTTCGATTTTCCCTGATACCTTGAAATTCACTCAAAATTCCTTCCCCCTGTTCCTTCTTCTCTCCACTCCATTTACCTTCCTCCCTCTTCCCTGCTCTATTTCTATTCCAGTTGATTCACTTTGGTTTTCGTTTCGTTCTCCTCGTTCGCTCTCTCGTTTCCCAACTTTATCCACTTCATTATTTTTGCTCGTTTTCATTGCTTTGTTTCGCAATTTGTTGTTTGTTTGCCAGTTTGTTGTTGGCTTTCGTTTCGTTTCGTTTCGATTTTAATTGTATCTGTGCGCGACCTGCGAGCTGCGAGATCTGCTTCGACCTTTGCCCCTTGCTACTGCGCCCCATCTACGTTCCTCGTGCCACCACAGTCACGCCCTCTCGCTGCCAAAGAGGTGCGACTATATTAAAATACACGTTACACTCACCACCATCTACTACCAAACAAACCTCACCTCGCACCTTACTGCCCTCACTTTATCCTTCTGTTCACAGGTCATTGAAGGGCAGCAGGGAGCAAATACAGTTTTTGTCCAGGGCTAATTATCAGTCTGCTCTGTAACCATATCCCTCACACAGCCCGCTCCTCCTTTACTAAACTCCCTTTAACTGGTATCCAAAAAGTTTGAACTGTCTCTGGATGTCGTATCAATTGTCTCGATAGATTAATGGGTGGCTGAACTTATTTTATATAAAATACATATATATACACGTAGGATTTAAAATATATAGACAGAAAGATAGCTAGATAAGTAAATGCAATATTGATATGTTTATTTGTTTACGCTTTGGCCAGGAATTTACAACGCACCTTAGAAGACATATATGTCCTGAATCATCAGCACCAGAAAAGTCGATCTAACCTTGCCTGTCGGTGCTAATCAAAGTTAAATATAATATAACATATTTATTTATAAAATTTAAGTTTGCAATCGGATGAAATAAGAATCTGAAAAGATATGGAGCCTTCGGCATGCGGAATAGCCTATAGGTTACCTAAAGATATAGATAAGTTTGCCTGAAAATGGATACAATCTTTATCAATATTAACCGTTCATTTACTTTCCCCCTCAGAGATAAGGGTTAGTTATTAATAAGACACCATCGTATTTCGAATCAATATCGAGTATTAATTATTTATTAATTAATTGTTATAATTTAATTATTATAAAAAAATTGTTTCCACAAAATAAACTTGATGCGAACAAGGTCTTCCGCACGTATCAGTTGGTCAATAGATTCGTCAATGTCTCCCCCTTCCTCTATCTGTAGTAATAGTTTCCAACAAAGCGGCGCCCCTTTTGCGATCTTATGAATATGGTATCTTGGGGAACAGAGTATTCGTATTCGAACGGCTGTTGGCGTGCATGCTGTAGGTATCCATAGTATGGGGTGTATTGCTGCTGGTACAGTTGCTGCTGGTACTGCTCTTGCTGCTCCAGCTGAAGTTGATATTGCAACTGGTCTTGGTACTGCTGTGCCGCATGGTGGTTGGGACACATGATTATGGTCGGGCGCTCGCAGAGCGGCACTTCGCGCGGTCGCTGAGGCTTGTCAGGAGTTCTCTGCACCCTTTTCGTGTACCTTTGATCGCCCTTCCACAGTTGCTGTAGCTGCTGCAGCTGTTGTTGAGTTTGCTGCTGATCCTGTTGTTCAGGTTGGTATTGTTGCTGGTCTTGCGGCAACTGATGTTGTTGTTGCTGTTGCTGCTGCTGCTGGTGGTGCCGCCAACGCGAGTCAGATTTGGCTTCTCGACGAGGCATGCTGAGCGTCGCGGAATAATCATTGGCATCCATTAGAAGGACCTTGGGCATAATGGTGGGTTTCGGCTCACGTGGGGCGACCTTTCGGTGGCGTTCGCTTCTGCGTTGTTCATGCTCAAATCGCTGTCGTAGAGTTTTGCGTTTGCTCGTTCCCGACGAAGCCATGTCGCCCAGCTCATCGTAGCCACCTTCCAGCCTCGGCTGCGGCTGCTTGGCCAGCTGCCATGCCAGACTCAGCTGGGTGCTGCTCTTCTCAAGTGGTTTGAAACGCAGGCAGGGCAAGGACTTGCTGCATTTTGTTGGACCGTTGAAGAACTTTCTCATTTCAACAAAATCGGACCATTTGCCGGGACACACAGTCGTCCCATGTGCTGCCTTGTTGTCTTTTCTCATTTTGATTGATGTGTGTGGTCTCACTGCTTTACTTGTAGTCTTCCACAGTATTTTGTTGGTTCCAAATAATTTAGTAAATTTATCAATTTCATATCAAACGTAGAACAGAAAAATTTTTAATGTTTTTCTTTTTTTAAACTTTTTCTGCTTTGTATTCAATACAACGAGTCTAGATCGTATTGATATGTGTGAAAACTGCTTCCAAATAAAATATGAGTACTTCAACATGTTGTTATATATTTTTATCGGTGTAATCGGATGTGGCAGTAGTAAATTCAAGGAATACTTGATTGGGCATGAATTCTAGAAAAGAAGGTGCAAGAGGGAAATGAGAGAGCTCCAGCAAAGTTAAGAGATAATTTTCAATTTAAGCATTTGCTGAAATTGATAAATTTGTTTGGGATTTTCTGAGTTAATTTAAGGGCAAAAACAAATAGCATCCTCCTCCTTCTTCTTTGATACACACACCCCTTCTACCTCCACACGATGCTTGTTCTACAGAAATGTAATCTTTGTTTATGATTTGATGTTTTCGGCAAGGTTCGTTCGGCTGTTGATGTTGTTTATTGCCCATGTGGGTCGCAGGTTGTTTCAAATATTTGTATATGTAGTATACGCTGGTATACCCAGGCACACCCACACCCCCACACACACCCACACCCCCACAAACATACACAGACACTCACGCAGATCGGGCATTAATGCAAATAAGTGGAAACACAAATATTTTCAACGTTTTGTGGTCAGAGCAAACCTTTTTGCACTGGCCAGGCCCAAATAAATTTGCCAGAGCCTGGGCAGGGTAGTGGGACTGGGGCCAACAACTGACCGGAGCGGAGCGGTCCGGACCGGACCGATGGATCATTTCCGCTGTCATGGCGCGCTTCCTGCGCGTCCCTTTTTTCCATGGGCCCCCAGCGGCAAAGCGTTTCCTGTCGTCGCCGACGCAGTTAAATATTGAAATTTATATTTAAAATCTTTCGCATTTACAGTTAAATGTGAGTTGGCTCTACTTCTTCCTTTTTTTTCTTGTTGTATTTTTTAGTAACCGTTTTTCACTTTAGTTTATGTGGAGCATGTTTAATTTATGAGGCATGCCTCGCTCACATTATGCCAATGCATATGAAAATCAATTTGACTGAGGGTTGAACTACACTGTGATATATACTTTGTGTGCCGCTCTTTCCCACTCCTCTCTTTTTTATCCTTTTCCCTCGCCTCTCCTCCCTCTCTCTCCCTCTTCACTCTCCCTTCATGTTCTGCTCTTTGAACAATTGCCTGTGCACAAGGTCAACTTGTCTTTATTGCGAAATTCGACATTAATTTTCGAAATTGACAAACATTTTTGTGTTCTACAACTGGGCGTGGCAGGGGGCAGAAGGCAGGCAGCAAGGGGTTTACGGTCAAAAGTTGCGCACTTCCGGTTGCCTTTTTTTTCAGCTTCTGCTGCCCTTGCTCCCCCCTCGCTTTCCAATTAGCAGCAGCAATCACCTTTTTTTGTTGTTGTATTGTGAGGGGAGTGGCAGTGTAATGGACAGGAGGGAGGCAGGAGGTCAGGGGGATTCGCTTTTCTTGCTGTGCGACTTGCTGTTGCTTTACCATCCCCATCGCCGTCGTCTTCGCCGTCGCCGTGTTCTGTGTTAATTGAAGATTTGTACTGGCTGCGATTTTATGTGCGCATCAATGGGCAATGGGATAAGGCGAGAGAGAGAAGGGTGGGGTATATGTCTGCCTGTCTGTGTGTGTGTATTGGTGGGTGTGTTGTGCTATCTACGCAAATGTTACAAAGGTCCTGAAACTTGTTCGATAAATGGCGTAATAAATGAGGCTCCAAATAAGGAGGGAGAAGGCAGCAACAGGAAAGCACAGCAATAAGAAGAGAAGAAGGTAAGGAAGAACGCAAAAAGAAGCAGCAATAGTAACAGAAGAAGCAGCAGCAGCAACAGCGAGAAAAGAAGTAGAAGGAGAAGAAGCAGCAACAGCAGGAGAGGGAGTAGTAGGAATCGTCCTGGACACGGAGTACATTCCCGGCACGCGCAGGTTAATTGCATTTCGCACTCATTTATTTGACGATTTCATTCGGCATGGCAGGCGGGGGCAGGGGGCAGGGGGCGGCTGTTTGCTGGCACTGTAGACGCCGCGGCGTCCGTGGACATGAATCCTAGCCAAGCTTTAACTTTGTTTTGTATTTAATTAGGCGTAGCGTTTTTATTTGTGCAGATTTATGCGGAGACAGTTCGCTCCAGCTCTCCTCTCCTCCCTGTCCTTCGTGCTACCTACACTCTCAGTGTATATGTTGCATTTCCTGTGCAGGATGTGGCACAGGATGTGCAGCGTGGCAGCGTGCAACGAATCCACGAATCCACTTAGAGACGCATAAATTTTGCCTCCGTCTCCCCCCGCCCTACACGCCTTGCGTCGCACATAAACTGCGAAGTGAGGACAAACAAAGGGACTTTTGGCGAGGACGACGGCATTAAAACATAAAGAAACCGCATAGCCAAGTCCAATGTCGACAGGGGTGTGGAGCAAAGGGGGGTAAGAGCGGAGGGAGTGTGGCGGATTCTGGGCAAACAGTGTATAAAGATGCTTGCCAGGAGATGGAAACAGGCCGTTTGCTATTTACAAATGTTCTCGCCAGCCAAGCGCGGCATAAAGCGACGTAGATGACGAAGGAGCCAGAGGAATACCAACAGAGTGGTAGCACAAGGGGGGTGGGGGGTAGTGTAAAGAGGGGCAGAAGAGAACCGAGTGAAATGCACGTAAAATAATAAACAAGGCTTTGCAAACAATAAATGTTGCACTCTCTCTCTTTCTCTCTCTCTCCATCTCCCGTTCTCACTCTCTGGCCACGCAGAGATTTTTCTGTGCCAGCAGAGTTGACACTCCCCCCTCCCGCACACCCTTCCCCCTCTGTTGTTATTGTTATTGTTGTTGCGATAAATGCGAAATGCTTGTAACGGCAATGCAAATGTAATGGGCAAAGGACATTTTCCGAGCAGAGCCTTGATGCCTCCTCGAGCGTCCTCGCCGGTTGTAAATATTCGCTTGGCCCGCCGGGGTCAGCCGCTGGCTGCCTATGCAGCCAAGTGGCAATGTGCAATGCCAGTACAGTGGGCCAATGCGACACTCGACAGACGAGGACGGACACCGGACGCCAACGCTGTTACACGCTGTTGACGATGCGTGTACAGTGGGCAAAAGAGAAACAACTTTCGGTACATTTTAGAATAGTATATAATATATAGTATATAATTTCGTGAACATAAAAAAAAATATGAAACGTAATCGGGGGATAAGGTTATAGATTTTTGTATATTATGAAGTGCGAAAGAAGATAAATATTCTTGAGAAATTTCATTTTAATACTTTACCAATAAAAGCACTTTATTAATACATTTTTCTTGATCTTTTGTGGATTTAAGACTTAAAATAAAAATACCAAAGTTAAAGAAAAAACTGGAACAGCACTGCACCATATATTCCTTGATCATAGAATCTCTCAAAGGGATATCCTCGGCCCTCTTTGCATATTGCACCTTTTTATTATTCCCACTCCCTTACACCCTTGGCCCACTGTGCCTTGTCCGCTTATTAATTGCAACAATAACTGTGACACAGGCTTCGCTGTAGGTGAAAGCCTTTCGGGCTTGCTTTCTTCTACTTTTTTTCGTGACTTCCCCCACTCGGAGTGTGGCGAATTTATGGCAGCGCGGCCGCAGGAAGCGCCACTTAGTGCTGCTGGCACTTAGTCGCCACCGCCGCCGCCGCCGGGACTGCATTCAGTGAGGGATGGGGGCGTGGCCAGTCTCAGGATATGCAGTGAGCAGATCGATGGGCAGTTGGCAAGTTCCTCGGCCTGGGCTGATAAGTAATTACTCGGCCGGGGAACATTATCCTGGCCTGGTCCGCGAGGCCGTAAAAACAATTCGTATATCAAACGTGAATGTGGTGTGTGGTGAAGTGTGGTGTGTGCAGTGCTGTAGTGTGGTAGCTCGTCTAGGTTTTTATGGGCCAAGACTTTTGGGGTTCTAAAAACATTTAAAAGCAATAAAGAGCGCCGGGCGTTATCAACGAACGGGCTGCTGCCGCGTGTGAAGGGGTCTCTCTCCGTCTCCGACTCCGGCTCCGGAGTAGGTATTCAAATTAGAAGCCGTTGGCAGAGATCCCCCAGACCCCTTTGGTCTCTCCGTTCGTCCATCCGACGGAAATGAGCCAATGGCGCTGCCGTAAAACCCCCGACGACCATAAAAACCACTGTGACGGTGATGTGGGAAAATGCTAAAGTGGGCAGGTAAAAATGGGTAAGTGGAAACCGGGAGCAAAACGGGCGAAAACCGACGGGTAAAACGTGGCACAAGCTGGGAAAATGCAAAGGAAAGCGGGGCAGAGGCACGGGAGGGACAGCTAAAGGGCAAAAGTGCTTGGCAGTGATTTTTTTCCGTACCCTACGCAAATAAAACGAAAATGAACTCGAAACGTCGTAGAAAAAGTTTATTTTAATGAAATTCGCGTCGACATTTAACGTCGTCGGTAACAGAAATTGGCTGGCAGAGCCCTCTTCTACCCCTGCCTAAGCCCCATTCCATTCTTGTTTACCCCCTTTCAGGTGGGCAGGCATCAAATTCAGCCTATACCCAAAGCCAGCGACTTTGGAGCGAAGTCTACCTCAGCAATTGCTGCCACGGGCTTCGATTTAATTAAACTATTTTTATTTAAAACGTTTTTAATTAATTTCTTAAATTTAACCAATCAAAAATATATTTAAATTGCATCCATGCAAATTGTATCGCTTTGGCTCTCTTGAAAAGCGCTCTTTGCAACTTAATGCAAAGGATTGAAATGGGAAGTGGAATAAAGAAAGCAACTGTGATCGTTACAGTTATTAAACAGCGCAAGAGAAGTGGCCGTGAGAGAGGGAAATAACTTAAGAGAGCAAGAGGCATGAAGCTTGAAAGCAGAGATGAGTTTGAAGAAGTTGGCAACAGTGTTTTGTTTGTCACAACAAAAAGTTAAATGCTATGAAAGTTCACAGGCTGCAGTTGTGATGGAGACAGATAATGAGAACAGCTGTGCAACAGTTGTGTCACTGCTGTAACAGTGTTGCCTATTAAATAAAATACCCACTTATTAAATTAATTAAATGAAATACTTTGAAATCGCGTAGAAGTTTTAACTTGAGATCAAACATGATTTGTTGGCTAATTTCTTACACATTATCTGCATAACACGCGCAAACACTCACTCGCTCTCAGCTAATTTGTATTCATAATTCGGATGAGCATGGCTAAGTTACTGTGCCAAGGAGAGAGAGAGAGCGAGCTGAAGAGGGAAAGGGAGCACCCGAGTGGCACACTCCCATTGTTATGGCAATCAATTGATGAGCTCGAAAGGCTCAGCCCGAGGGACAGTTTGAATCCTTTGATTCAATTGCGGCTTTAAGTTGTGCCATGGCGACCAGAAATGAAGATTGCTTAATTTCATTAGGAAGCGCGAAGCGTGCACAGAAATATTTTTAATTACCGCGCAGACGGAAGAGTAAAGCAAGATAAAAAGAGAGAGCAGATTGAGGGGAAGAGAGAGCGAGAGGGGGAGAACGGGAAACGGAAATCAATAAATATGTTAGCAAGCGCAAAATTGAAAAACTTGGCCAGCCTCGTTTACGGGCATAATATGATTTTCTTCATATTTTATTTTCGTGCTCTGCGGCAAGGCAAAGTGAAAAGCGAATAACGAAAGGAAAAATCCAGGAAAAATCTAGGAAATATGCATTGTGATTTCTTTGCCGCAGCCTCTGCCGCTTTAACTCAACGCACGACGCACTAAAAACAAAGGCTCAACAAAAGGCTGCCGCCCGGAGGCGTATGCCACTTGAAGCAGAAGTGAAGGTCGGTGGCAGAGGCTGAAAGAGGCAAGTCGAAGTGGGAGGGGGGCAGAGGGAGAAAGGGGGGATGGAGTAGCTTGCTTGGCTGTTTTCGAGGCACTCATTCATTCATTCGTAAAGGCTTTAGCAGTAAAATAAACGCGCATTGATGCGGAAAATGTGCTACGCACGACGCGACGGAACAAGGAACTCAGCTTGGCTCACCCCCCCCCCGTGTGCTTCTGCCCCGCACCGACAAACCTCAAGCCACGCCCGGAAGGTTTAGGCAGCGACAGTTTCCCGCTTTGAGTCGATACGATACATTTTTGGAAGTTTTTTAAAGTTGCACTTGAGTGGCTTAGTCAAGCTGAAGGAGAAGCAAGAGGAGGAGGCAAACAGAGAGGAAGGGGGTGGTTACAGTGGCAAGGGATGGGGGCGCACCTGAAGTGCCTGACACTGGCATCCATCGTTGCGTTGCGTTGCCAGGCAGCTCCTGTAGCCACTTCATCATTCAGGCGTAAATTTTACTTTACGCAAATACGCGTAAATCTTGCAAGCGAGAAGTTGCCCAAGGACCAAAGCACCACCAGAAGCAGGAGCAGGAGGCAGTGAGGCGCCAAGGACCTGCCACTGCTACTAGCTACTACTACTGACCTCTGCCTGCGATCGTCTTTCATATTTATGTGCCTTAGTGTGTGTGTGTGTGTGTGCTGGCCAGGAATTCAATAAACCCGCCTCAGTTACTCCGATTCCGATTTCCCTCCCTCTCTCGCTCTTTCTCTCATTCTGCACGCTTTGCCACTTTTATTATTTACTTTTATTTATACACTATTTATTTATTTGCTGCCACCACAAGCCGAGCATATGAATCACCTTCCATTTGTTTACCCTAAGCAGATTACCTGCACTCTACAACAGCACGAAGCGAAAGGCATAAGGATGAGGGGAGCAGTAGATGCTGCTGCTCCCCAGCGAAGTGGAAACCAAAGTGTTCTTTTATAGAGAAAACTTTTTTCGTTTGCAATGCAAAGAGTGCAGCTCGTTGCGTGTTTTGTTTCTCATGCAGCTCCAAGAAAAATGGTCAGCATTGTGGTTTACTACTCTAAACAAGGTGCAACGAGGGAGGAGAGTTCGATTCGGTTAGCTACTCAAGGAGTTTTAGTGAGCTTGAACTTTATAGTGACTTGTAAAAACCAAAATTAAACAAGAGGTGGAAAACTTCTTGCCTTAATACATAACAAAGAGAAACAGAACACAGAGTCAAAATCTTCCATGAAAATCAAATGAAACTTAATTAGAAGGGAAGAAATTATCAAATGATCCCAATTTTCTAATCTTATAAAATACATTTAAGCTTCTAAACAATATATACAATTACATATATCTATTTTCATTCAAGCTGAAACTTAAGATTCCCTTTGCAGAAGACTTTCAACTTCCTTTCAAATCACTCGCAACAATTTCCTAACAAATCGAAATATTTGAGAACAGTTTGAAATTTGATCTACAAAAAGTGTGGAAACTTTAAAACTGTCAAATTTCTTCAAAACAATTTAAAGCACATAAGCTCTCACATTGTTAACGGTAAATAGTAATTCCTAAGCTTGTTTCCCGTCAAAAGTTGCTGGCATTTGTGGCCAGAGAACACGCACAGTTGCCTGCTACGAGCTGAGGCGAGTTGCCTAACTCGATTTACTCCGGCGTTAGGCAGCTGCTTACAGCTGTGCTGCTCCTGCTGCTGTTGCTGAGACTAATTACAAGGACTTCTTTGAGGATAACAAGGGAATGAGGTGCGTGAGTGGCTACTGGACGAGGTCCAGTTCAGTGCAAAGGCAGGGGGAGATAGGCAGAGTGATCATAAATGGAATTATCGACGCATAAATTATGAGCCAAGACCGAGAGAAAGCGTGCACAGTGGGCGTTGGTGTATGTGGGTGTGGCAATGGGCTTGTAAATAGCAGTAGGTGGAACATTTGCCATGGCATGGGCCAACGGGAAAAGTTTTAGCCAAAAGCCAAGCTGGAAATAATTGATTAGAAACGAACGTGATTGTTAACTTTTTGCATATGTAATTTCGATTAAGGCAGGCGAACACACACACACACACACACACAGACACATACAGAGGCACATACATACTTCCACACACGCACATGCCATGCCGGTTACTGCTACGCTGCCAGAATGCCACTCAGCTTGTTGCCGAAAGGGTGCAACAGTGCGTATGAGTAATGTCGGGGAAGCTTTTGCTGTAGCCATAGCCAGGGCTAATAGCAATAAGCAGGCAGCACAGTTGCCATTATGCTCGCTGCCACTGCTGCTGGCTTAGCAGTTGCCTGCCTCTGCCACTCCCCCTTTATCCCTTCTCCCCTCACTCCCTCTCTCTCGCAGCACACAATGCAAATTTACAGTTACATGCTTCGATTGGCAATTTAATAAGGTAACTTTTTCACAGTGAGCAAGAGCCGAGCTCGAGACCGTTGCGAGCCCTTTTCTGCGGCGCTTAACCGTTCCCACTCACACACACACACACGCACATATAGAGATCTGAGTGTGTGTGTGTGTAGCGGCAAAACGCGTTCACACAGAAACTGACGTGCTTTACATATTTAATGTTTAACTGTAAATTAGGTTAAAATGTGTTTGCCAAAGCCGTTTTGCACTGAAAGGATTTCAACGTGCAAACTTTGCACACACTTACACGCACTCTCGCACACACACACACACACAGATTGGGACACACATCTGCTTACCGCCTCGGACGTCGCTTTTTTCCCGCTTTGTGGTGGCACAACTGTTTGCCCTTCCATTTACTTTGCGCGCGAGCTTAAAGATTCGCCCCGTCGCATCTGGCATAGGCAACTCTAAACGCTAGGGACAATGACAACCCTACAACCCACCCTCTCACCACTTTCTGCCTCCACACTGGCCTGACCTGATGAATCTGCTTAGGCAAAAACCGCTCGGACAGCAACGGAAAACTCAACGCAGCTGGGAAAACTGCTCACGCATTAATTAATAATTTATGCGCCCGTCTGGCTGTGTGTCTATGGGTGTGTGTGTGTCTGTGTGTGGGAGGGTATGCGGCTGTGTGTGTTTGAGTGTGTGGCTGTGCTTACGCTGATGGAAATGCATTTGCACACGCATTTGCTATAATTTCATTTGCTGACGTCAGCAACAACAACAACAGCAACAACAATCTAAAGCAATCTAAATACTAAAAGAAATTCTCGCTAAAATGTAGCTACATTTTCAGCTGGTAAACTAAGCACAGCAATTTAACGGTAAATGAGTTATGATAATGAAACCAAATAGAGATGTTGACCTGCTATCAATGTTAGTTTATTTCAAGTGGATGGTAATATTTTGAAATGTGTGAGAGCACTTTAAATTTTGGCTATAAACAAGCTGAATAATCACAGTTGAATATGGTTTTTATGATTGCAAATTACTAGTGCAAGATAATAGAGATGCTTCATTTAGCTTTTGTAATGATTATACGTGTACAAGGGATACACTGAATCCTTTAAAGTAACGTGGCCATAATCAAGCTAAATGAACATATTTCTCCAAATTTTCTTTGCTAGTGTGTTGGCAAGGAACCTTTGCAGTTAGTTCTTTACTCACACATGAGTACAATATTTTTATGTATGGCAGACTCTTTAAAAGTTTGGCTATAAACTAGTCAATTTCACCCCATCCCTAACGATTGTCAGCTAGTGTGAAACTGTACAATAAAACTGATCTACACTTAAAACTTATGTACATTTCAGCTATAAAAAAGCTAAGTACTCGAACTAAACTTCATCTGGGAGAAATGAAACACGAATCAGTCACCATATACACAGTCCACTCTAGATATACATATTAATATGTACATATCAACATGCCTATAGCTCTGTCCGATTTGTGATTGTTTTTTGTTTTGTGATATTTTGTTTTGTTTTTCCGCCGGAAAAATGCCAATTTATGCGTTGTCTTTTCAAATTGCTGTACTCTTCATGTTTGGCAATAAAATCGAACAAATTTTATGTACAAATTTGTATTTTTTATTAGCACATTCAATATGCAAAGCACACACACACACAGTACACACACCCCCGCACTGCATTGAAAAAACAGGAAAAACAACAAGAGAAATTCGAGGAAAAACAATGAATTGTTTTCTCGTAAAAATACGAAAATTCTTCATTTTACTTTTCAATACGAAATATTTATAGACTTTAAGGATAAGCTGAGCAACAACATGGAAATGCATTTACATAACACAGGGAGGCGTGTCAGAAGGGGCACGGGTGGGCGTGGCAGCTGCCAATATGAAGGGGAGAGAAGAAAGAGAGACAGAGAGGGGAAGGAGGAGAAGGAGGAGAAGGAGGAGGAGAAGGAGGAGGAGGCGGTAGGAAGGCTGGCGAATGGACACAAAACCCAAGCAGGAAAATGTAATCCCAGCCAAGCGAAGCAAACTTCCGGCAAACACTGCAACGGACGCTTCACTTGTATTGGATACGGGAAATGGCCACAATTGGCAACAGCGCAAGAGCGGGAGCTGAAGCCTGGAGCTGGCGATGCTGCTGCGTCTGCGACTGCGACTGCGTCTTGTGCTTGCATGCGTGTGCCGCAGCGAGCATATGCAGGGAAGCCAAGCCTCCCTTTCGCCTTCTCTTATCTTCCCCTCTCACTCGCCGAGCAAAGACTGTAGCATTAAAATCTTGAGCAATGCAATCGCTGAACCATAACCAGGAACAATGGCAACTGCTTGCAACAACAGCGACAACAGGAGTGGGGGCAGTGGCAGCAGCCACAGCAAGTTGCAACATTGTCAACTGCTTTTCTTGAGCTGCAGCGCAGTTTTCTTTTGCACCAGCAGCAGCAGCAGCTGTCAATTTGCAGCTGTCTGCCTTCCTCTCTCTTCTTTTCACAGGTACTTGCCCCCTTCTGCTCTTGCCACGCCTCGCTTGTCATGCCACAGCGAGCAAATATGAAGTGCAACTGCGTAAACAGACTCGCCTTGCACAAAATAACTAAACATGTCTATTATATTTATACACAAATATTTCTAAATATTGCTGGGCACTTAAGTGTCCGCCACCCCCCGCCCTGCCCTTGCCACTCCTTTGTGGCACCTGCATTGCCAGTTGACATTTCTATAAACATGTTCACTGCACACGCTGCAGTTGGACGAACTTTAATTTCCATGCTCGAGAACCTTCACATGCGAGCAAAACATTTTCAACTAACTTTTGCCATTCGGCCTAGAAATGTTTTCTCTTGTGTGTGTGTGTGTGTGTGTGTGTGTGCTTATGTGTCTGTTTGTGCTTGTGTGGGTGTGTGGGGGGAAGAGGGGGGATGAGCACAAAAGTTGTGGGTTGTGTTTGGTCAACGTCAATCCACAGGCAGCCACGGGCAGCCCACTTTCCCCTCTCACTCCTTTTGCTCACTATCTCTCTCACGCACTGGCAAAGGCCCTAGAGCGTAAGCCCTAATACTATTTACATTTTTCTATTGTATTTTTGATTTTGTTTTCATTTTTTTCTGGTTTTCTACTCAGTTTCTGCAATTTCGGCCAAGTTTTTGGGATATGTGGTATTTTTAATTGAATAACTACAGCTAGTAATACTTTTTGCATTTGCCACATACTCACTCACACGCACACAATACTTTCTATGCATATTTGTTGTTAGACCTTGTTACGGATTCAATACAGTAAATGTTCGATAAATCCAATTTAGCAAGGTGAGAACAGTGGCTGGCTTGGATCTGTTTAGAGATTGAAAGCTGGCTATTGCCTATTAAGATTGACTATAACACACTGTCCACAAGTTCCTAAGCTTTAAAGTGTAACTATTTAAGGCTTCCCTGCTTTCCTAAATCTAAACTCACCCTCCAATACCTGCCCTGCTGTATTCTATTCTCTTTCCTCCTCATATAATTTCCCTTAGTCCATCCTCACTGTACCAGCCAATAAAACAAACACTATCAGGCTGTGCGGCCTTCACTTTGGCTAATTTCAGTTGAGCAAACAAAACTTTTCTCAGCTCTCTCGCTTGCTTTCCCTACACTTCCTCCTCCCTCGTCTTCTTTCCTCTCCACCCTTCTCCTTGTCAACCCTTACTCTGTAGATTTTTCAAATCAATGCGGAATGTTTATTGAATAAAGCTATTTTATAATGAAACGGGCAAAAGTTCTGATTGACTCGGCCGCTAAGCAGCTATAAAAAAGGGCTTCAACTAGCGAGAAACGCGCTATAATAGTATATTTGAAGTGTGTGTGTGTGTGTGGGAGTTAACGTAGCAGCCATTCACTAAACAAGTCAGTATTCGGCTGCCACGCCCCTTGCCCCCGTTGCCTGCCACGCCGTACCGAGTTTAAAGCAGGCAATAAATTATTAATAGCCCTGGCATTGATTGGAAAAGTTTTCAAATATGTTGCCACTTTTCTACACGAATAATTTGAGAGCATTTTCAAAAAACACCACACACTCGCCACACACACACACACACACACACACGTTGGCCAAGGACATTAGTGGAGCTGAGAAGAAAGGGAGAGAGAGAGAGAAAGAGAGAGAAAGGCAGCACTTGGTTCACTATTAAAGTCAAGTTCGGGTTTCCAGCTTATTTACTCGCAACTATGCAGCTCGCACTCCATCAGAGCAGTGCTCCTGCCCCTGTACCGGCACAGCCCCCCTCTGAGGTCTCTCTCTCCCTCTGGTCGGAGGTCTTTGCCATCAAATGTTGTAAATATTTGCTTGTTTATTCTGTGGCAATTTATTTTTGCAATATTATTCGATCTGCACGGGGGAACTGCAAAGGGTACACAGCAAGTGCATTAGAGCTCTACGCAGAGATTGTTGCAAAATATTTTTGTAAAATGAATTTCCTGAGGTAGAAAGAGTAAGTGCAAAAGAGAGAGAATGAGGGAGCGAGTGAGAAGGAGAGGGTAAGCCTTAATTTATATCTCTGCTGCGGCGGCAATTAGAAGAAAAAGCGCCAGGTAGCTGCACTGCTGCAGCATATTGCGCATACGCCGTGTGTGTGTTCGAAGCCACAAGCTGCGGCTTACACTGTACGCAGAGAGAAAGAGAGAGAGAGGAGGCGACCTGGTAAGTGCGAGTGAGCGAATGTTCGACTGCCATAAACTATGCTCGCTGTCCGAGCGCCCTGCGGACATGCCAAATGCGAATGGCATTATAAATTTAACAGCATTTATTGGCGACGACCCTGAATGAGGCAGATCTCTCTGCACCAACTTAGCCGTGATTAGACTTATATATTATGCCCCTTACCTCGCCCACATACGCATATGACGTCTCCAACGTGACTTGAAGTGGTCTACAAAGTTTTTCCTTTCTTGAAGTTCGTCGCGCTTCAAGTTGAAGCTGCCTGAAACAGCTGCAGCAGCAACAGCAGTTGTTGTTGTTACTCCTGCTGGTGCTACTGCTGCTGCTGTTACTGTAGCTGCTACTGCTGCTGCTGTGGCTGTTGTTGCTGTGACTTGACAACAAATTGCATACAAAAATGGCTGCAATTTGCATTGCGAGTTGCCAAGTTGCCTGGCTGACAGAACGCGTTGCCGCCCATTTTTCGCTTTTGGCATGTGTCGCACATTCATCGTCTGCTCGCTTTCTGCTCCCGTGCGGGTCTTATGCATGGCTGACAAAGTGTGTAACGCTTTAAAGAATGAACCCTGAATGAAGCCTTTGAACGATTGAGAATACAAGATGTGAGTGAAACCGTTGTGTTGGTATACAATATTTATTGAAAGATTTTATGATATTCAGTTGTTAGCTGATTAAAATGTTTATTTATTATGGTGTCATGTATGTTAATTGTACAAATTCTACGACTATTAATTTATGCAAGATTATAAAAGCTTTATATTCTTTTAACTTGATCTTATTCTTCCCCTAACCTTTAACTTTAATTTCACACTAATGGCTTTATTACTTTTTGTACTTTATATATCACTGTATTATAGATAGATTTGCATTACAACACATCTACTGATTACAATAACTTATTTTTAATGAAAATGAAGATATTTTCAACAAAGTATCTTTTATCACCAAGTAGTGTATAACTCCAGTGAGTTGTTTCCCTCACTAAAACTTCCTCAAGTTTGCCTCGTTTTTTGATTATTTGCTGCATTGACACTTGCCAAGCGAATACAAATGTCCTGCTGCCAAGCAGCTGTCCTGGCGATCCCTTACCCCCTGCTGCCATCCTCTGCACCTGTTCTTATCCTAGTTACAGCCTGCAAAGATCCGGCAGCATTCTGCGACACATGTCAACTGTCATCTGTCATGTTGCGTCCGCTGGCGTAACTCTTTTTTTATATAGGTAAAATGGGTGCGGCGGGTGAGGGCAGGGCATGGCCAATAGAAATATTATTTTGGGTATGTCCTTGAGAAGTCAACTAGCACCTGCAGTAGCAGCACAGCCAGCATCAACAGCAGCTTCCAGAAGATTTAGAACAGCTCATCAAACGAATATTGATAGCTTCTCTTCAGTGTTAACTCCTTTAACTCTTTCTCTCTTCAAATTGTGTGACTGAAATGAACTTCTGCAAGAGTTATTAAAAGCAGCAGGCCAGCATGATCAAAACTATGTCAACTAAGTCAGCAATATCTCTCCCCTATCTATTTTTTTGTTTAGACTCCTCTCTCTTATACTGTCCCTTTGCTTTCTTATTTAACTTGTAGCAGCAATCACTACACTCACACATAAACTATATATGTGCATGTTTATGCATGTGTTTATTTATGTTTTGCTGTTGTTTTCAAGCCGATTATTTACAGAGCGCATAAAAAACATGAAATCGTATGCAAAAATAAACGCCAAGTATCGACAAATTCAACAGACGCGTACATTTCCATGTTGTTTCCTACGCTCTCTGTCTGTCTGTTTTTGTGCGAATGCGAGGCAGTGATTTTCAAGGGGGGAGGGGGATTCATAAGAGGGGGTGGGGAGTGTATTGAAAGCGAGCTGTAGTGGAAGGCATCAGCAACTCGCTTGGCAGCTGATAATTTTTCGATTTTCATTTGCGGCCGTTGCAATTTAATTTTTGTTTAGCGGCAATTTAGGCGCCGACACACAAAGTGTTCTCTATTTGCACCCAGAGTGTGTGTGCATGTGTGTTTGTGTCTGTGTGCACTAACGAAATTTAATTTCGAGGTGAAATTGTAAACCATCGACGTGGTCGGCACTTTAAGCCCGAATTGAACGATGTGGCCGGCAATGTTTGCCAAAATGTTTGAGTATTTCAAATGTTTGCACCGAGCTGGCAGAGACGAGCGGGGGCAGGAGTAGCTGGGGAGGGATCAGGGCGTGCTACGTTGTCGCTTACGGCCTCTGCTGGAGTTTTCATTTATTGTAGCCTACTTTTGTGCGCAATACATTTGTGATGCCTGCTCAGGGCAGCAAGGAGGGGAGGGGAAGGACGCAAGTAGAGAGAGTCTCTCATCTGTTGGTGATTTTTTGTTTTTGCGGCTTTTGTTATTGCAACCAACTCTCGGTGTAAATAACTATTCATTACTTTCCCCAAGGCAATTATCGACAGTTTAGCATGGTTTTAAACGCCGCTCGGAGATCAATTTTACATAAAAGCCGCTCAATTGAAATTTTATTTATTTTCATTTTACTAAAAGCCTCTAAAGGTGTAGAGTGAATAAGTAAAATTTCGACAGTACGATTGCATTTGAATTTCAATTGAAGCGATATAAATACAATATCTCAATCAATCAATTAAGTAAATTTTTAAGCTATTGTGAAATTGAGAATTCGACAGTGAATATCAGAACTAAAAATTTAATAATTTTTACATATTACAAACTTTTGATAAAATTCTGTTTGTAAACTACTTCATCCTACTGTCATCGGGCAATTAAGAACGCAATTTATCTTTTTTATGAATACTGCATTTAGAGTCACTTAACGAATATTCGTCTAGCCATATCTTGAAAACTAAGCGCCATTTCAAAATTTTAGTAATTGATATTTTCGTCTTATTTTGTCAAGCTCAACAAGAATCCATTGCCAGACGAGGTATCCATTTATCATTGGCCACACTCATGCGCTATCATTGTTTTTGACAACTGATTCGAGATTACTAAGTAACAATTGGAAATTTACCTCTTTTATTTCGGGAATCAGTGCAAGAAAGACTGGAGAATTCGCTTTAATTCCTTTGCACAGTGAATATTTTCTCGGCAAACTATATCAAGCTTACTACAACAACAGATTTCTACTCATAATAACAATTACAATTCAACACAATATTGATTTATGTGTCGACGATAGGCTGACCTTTTATAAAAGTCGTTTATAAGTATTTCTGCTCGATGCATGTAAAGCACACTCAAGCCCTCAATTAATTGTAACATACATTTAAGCTGGCAAGAGAAATGGGCAACACTTTAAGCTTGACTTCTATGGGAATAGTCAAGCTTCTTAACTTAATACTGCACATATGGAATGGAAATAGTGTAAAAGGTGGGGTAGGCAGAGCGAAATTCAATTGCATAATGTCGCCGACATTCTGCCACTACAACTGGCTAAACTCAGCCGTTGTAACTTTGCGTCTATTCGCACCGACATGCAAAGTAGCAGAAAAATTGTCTGGCAAAGTTGCCAATCGAACAACTCAGACAGAGTGGGAGTAGGGGAGAGGGAACGAGGCAGGGACAGTCCACCCCCCACTGCTGCAGCAACATCTGCGGCAACTGCAGCTGTTGTATCTGTATCTTGTAGCTGACTGGCGTTTGTATCTTAAAGATTTCGTGCAAACTTGTCGAAAATACTCGTCGCATATACGAAAATTGTTTAACAAGTTGAATGCTGCAAAGAAGAGCGAGAAGATGGGAAAAAGAAAGACGAAAGCCGAAAGCCAAAAGCTGCTCCAAGCCAAAAGGAAACTTTACCAGCTGGGCAGGTGGACTGGCCCGGGACAGTCCGAGGCCCGAGCTGGCCAAAACTTTTCGCACCGGGCCATAAGTTTCGCCTGTGTGCGCTGTCGTTGCTTCTGGCCTCAGTTGCAATTGCAGTTGCAGTTGCTGTTTCTGCAGCTTTTAATTAAATAATTTCAGCCAACAATAGCAGCAGGCGGCGGTGGCAATAAAATGTTTTACCGGCTATTGAAACTATATATATAGTATGTGTTTATGTATGTGTTCCTATATCCGAGTGAAGCAACTCATATTTGATTTGGCTTTACGTTGCGGCAATTATTTCGGGCTGGCAAAATATTTAACTGCATTTCCTATTGGTTTTACTTGGCTTTGTAATCAACTTGGCAACCTGCAGGCAGCCAGCCCGGCCAGGAAATTGACGATCTCCTGCTGCATTTGTTGGGGGCCGTGGCAGCAGCAGGAACTGGGAGCCGGAGACGAAGCCATATCCATGGCCAGACCCAGACCCAGAGCCATGTGTAAAGCCAAAAAGCCATTGCCATAGCCAGCAGTCATTGAGGAAGTGAGCGCAGCTGCATTTTGTCTATTTTTCTTCATTCTTCTTTACACACTCCCTCCCACACACACACACTCATTCGCATGTGTGTGTGTGTGTGGAACGTTTTAGAGCAATTTCACTTGACTTTTGCTGCTTTGTTTGCCCTTGGTCAATAAATGAGCGCAATATTAAGACATCGACTCCGCCTGGCTAAAACGACATTGGTTAGTCAGGTGGAGCAACAGCAGCAGCAGCAGGAGAAGCATGAGCAGGAGAAGAACTGCAAGGCAATGCAATGTTTTCCGTTAACTTTGATTCGTATGGTCAACAGAGCAACTCAGTCAGCCCCAAAGGCAATTGCAGCTATTTCCTTCCTGCTCCGGCAGACGCACTACGAGCAATCACTCGGAAGGGGAGCGGGCAGTGAAGGGCTCTCTCTATCGAACTTAATTGATGCAGCCACTTTGAAATGAACTTTACTGTTTTGCTATTAGTTAACTCAGCTTATGTAAAGGAATCAATTTGCCAGCTTGCAAGAGCCCACAAATGTAGGCAACACTTTTTGCAGCTCGCTCATCTAAATGACAGACACTCGTGTGTGTGTGTGTGTGTGTGTGCCATGGTTTTTAAAAAGGCAACTAACCGTACTTACTGGACCCCAGCGCTCTCACATACATAAGGACACACCTGCACAAAGGTGCCTTGGATGTGCGACAAAGCTGCCTGCAAGCGTGCAGCACTTTGACATAGTTGGACTCTGACTATGTGTAAGTACGCAGTGTATGTGTGAGTGGGGAGAGTGTATTAGTTTGTGTGTGGCAAGTTGGGGAACGTGCAGTGCAGCCAGCCAAGGGCTAATTCAAAGTCAGACCGCGCGCACAATGCGCACAAACAAACAGAAGCTCAACATCGCATCGCACTGCCGCCCTCCCCTACCCTCCCTTTGCCGCTCATCATGCAACTGTATTGTATTATGACAGCAGGCGCACACCTGAAACTATGCAGAGATTCTTTTTCTGCTTGCGCCTCCCTAAAAACGGTAAACAAAAACCCGCAACAATAGCGAGGTGGCCAGCCAGCAATAGTTGACAACGAGAGACGCTGTGGCATTCCGGCTGTGCATTGTCCAGCAGTAACTGCTGCTAGTGCTGCCACTGCATGACCCCCAGCGGGGGGAGGCTCAGTACAGGGGAGGATGATTCACAAGCATTGTGTGTGTGCGTGTGTGTGTATGCGTCTGTGCCCCCAAGCAGTTGGCATATCAACTGGTCGGACATGGTGTAAACACGTTTAATGTTGTTGCCGTTGCCGTTGCTGATGCTGCTGTTACCCATTGCTGTTGCTGTTGCTGTTGCCATTGCCCTCCACTGGCAACTGCACGGGTGCAGTTGCTCGCTCTTCCTGCAGAGTCGCACTGTTGCTACGTTTAATTTAATCTACTAGTCGAGCTGCTACCTTGACATGCACTAGCCCAGTCACCTCGCACACTCTCTCTCTCTCTCTCTCTCACTCTGGCAATATGGCTTAAAGTGCAAAAGTGTGCGTGCGTGTGTCTGCCCTGTGTGTGTGTGGGCCTGCTTGAGTGCACCGCAAGTCCATTTAACTTAACTTTGGCCGTACATGCACTAGCATTGGTTGGGTTTTTGGCCCTCGTTGCTCTTACCTACCAGCCTCCCTCCCTCCCTGCCTTCCTGCCTTGCAGCCTCTGCTGCCTGCCTGTCTCACTGCATCACTCAAACGCACGGCCAAATGGTGACAGCACTGCGTGTCCATATGCGTACGTACCTACATACATACATATATGTGTATATGTGTATGTGTAAAGCCTGAGCATGTGCCGGAGTGTGCGCCTGTGTTTGTGTGCAACGTAATTTGCATGGTCAGCATGCAATGCCAACGGCAGCAGATGCGAAGGAAATATGCATGGGAACATCATGAGGAGGAGGCACTGCCACACTGAGTCCACCGTTGCCGTTGCCTGCTTAATTGCATGGCACAGCATTGGCAACTTCATGTTACCGAAATCCAATTGCTTCTGCCAAAAAATGTAGCCTTCCGATGGAGTGAGACGGGGAAGGAGGAGGTGGAGGAAGGCGTGTTGCTCTCCGACATTTTCTTAGTATCGTTTCTTAAACATGCATATCAACTGTAACTGCAAATGTTTTTGTGCTCTTTTTAAGCATTAATAACAACAGAAATCAGGCATCCACCTTGGCCTGTCCTGATGACCGGTTCCCTTGGCAGGTGATTATAGTTCCCGAGTACTCTATGCGTAAGTGAGTGCAAGTGAGTGCGAGTGTGTGTGTGGGTCTGTTTGTTTGTGTTAACGTGATCCGACACATGTGCAACTCGTTTTACGGATAACAGCAACGGCGGCAGTTGACGTGAAAAAACGGCACATTGCACAAGTGCCGCGACACGCAAAACATTAAAAGGTTTTTTTTGTAACCTTTTTCCCACAACGTCGTGCAGCGTCAGAGTCAGGGAATCAAAATCAGACCATGTTCTCATGTGTACATATGTACACGGGCATGTAGGAAAAAAATTGCAAACAAATTGTGTGGCATTTGCTATATTTTTTACTTTGTTTTCATTGCTAGACTATAAAAGCGTACGAATCATTTGCGAGCGATTTAATTTCAATTGCATGGGCGTTAATCAATGGCAACAAAAGGCTGGCGATAACAAAAAACTCGCACAGGCAAAGAAAAAGCCAGCAAGCCAAACACGGCCAATAAAAATCAATTAACAAAAGTAGAATTGACGCAGTGAAAGGATATAAGCAAACAATTTTATAATTTAAAATTACAAACGTGGCGCCAAAAGGGCAGCAATATGAAACGCTTTCCAGCACTATTTTGTGCGCGCCTTTGGCACTGAAATAATTTACCGACCGCCACCGCAGTCTATCGAAAATGTATCGGTCTTGCCTCCACAAATTGCAAAAGCGAGCAAACATAAATTTACAAATGTTTCAAAACAAATATTAAAGCAAGCGTGGGATTTAATTATACAAGTATTTACGTATAGGTAAAATTAAATTGGATTTATTGAATTGAAGCAAAAAACACAGTCTACATGCCCTGATTGGAAAATACTCATTACAAGTCGAAATAATGCCAAATGCGCTTTGGGAAAACTGTTAATGCGAAGGATTTGCAGAAAACTACGGTGAAACCTGAAACAAACACATATTTGATCTCTCCTGGCGGCTATTAAATTAAACAACAAATGAACGGACATCGTAAATTCAAATCATTGCGTCTAGTGCGCTTCGGCGATATTGTTTACGACCAGCAACGTCGTCTCATCTTGTTGTGCCGAACCTGCCAGCGGCATTATTTGACAATGGAAGCTTTCCACACGCACCTGGGGAAATGTATTGGCAGCAAACACATTGTGTCCTCCATAAATGAGTTACAGTACGACGAGGACAAACGAGAGACAAGACTAATCAACGGCAAGCAGGAGGTGGGTCTGTTAAACACTAATCGATTTGTTTGTATTGCAAATGACAATAACAAAACAAACTACCCTTTTCAGCTGCTAATTTATGAACCAAACGCAGTTCGTAGTGAGAGAAATGGTGATATAGACTGGGAAGCAGAACTAGAGGATCCACGATGGTACACAGACGATGATCGCTCGCTGGGAGCCAAAGCAAGACAATTACCGATCAATGTCAAAGAGAATGTAGTCAAAACCCGTAAACGACATTCCAGGGAAGCGGAACAGCAGGACAAGCAAGAGACACAACACCAAACCCAGTTACCAGCGAAATGTATACGACGTTCCTCCCCCAAGCGAACCATACTGACCAATCAGCAACAGCGAAAATCCTGCAGTAACATTGAAGTGCCAGCGGCGTCTGTCCGAGGGAGAACAGAAGTACATGTACCAAATGCAGTCGAGCAGTTGAAACGTCTGGAACCTGTGATGACATCTCATCTTCCTGTGCCTATATCTGTACCAACTGCCATTGCACCACCTGCAACAACATTAACAACAGCGAGACCAACTTCCTTGCCCATGGTGAGTGCTCCCACATCGAACACCCAGCAAATACTCAACAAGCTGCGAGCCTGCGGTGTGCAAGTCAGGCGAAGTAATCCGCGCCAGAACTCAGCAAGTTTGGTCGATGAAACAGCACTATCCAAAAGACAACAAGCACTTGATATAATGCGAAAACTGCAGTCCAATGGCATCAAGTGCACCAAAGTCAACAGTGCAACAGTTAAGCAATAAATTGTGTTGTATTAAATTTTTAAATAAACTCAACAGGGACTGCACAGTAGTAATCTCTGTGCAATTGACCAATTGCCGGAATTGCACAGCTTTAAACCACAAACGTAACGGTTGTTTTGCCCCATTTGTTATTATTTACTTGAAATAGCACTTAAGAATATAAGAGAGGGACTAGTGAATGATAGCTCGATAGCAATTAATCGCATATGTAGGCCACCTCTATATTTTTATTGAGAGATGAAAACATCTGTGGAATACATATGACATTTTAAACAAAACGTCAAAATTTTAATTGCATTATAAAATATTAAGTAATATGTTCCATATTGTTTGCATTAAATTTCTAATTCATATTCTCATGGTAACACTCCCTCGCAGTGACTCGTGACAAGTAACAGGTTCGCATTCAGACATATTGTCCATCCCTAGTTGATTATAGTTGGTGCCGCACGCGTGCGTTTCAAGTCGAAGGAAATTAGTTTTAAAAAATTGGCATTCAAAGCAACTCTTGGTTTGTTTATATTTTATAATAAATTAACACAATAATTCGACAATTAAGAACGTCACGTGTGGTCAGCAAATACAGCAGCTGAGAGCAGGTGAGTGACAGCAAGAGAGAGTATCGCTAGCCGTCGGCTTACATAATTTTGGAGCTTATGCGGGCCAAAATTAGTTTTGCATTTATATAGAATTGTTTCAAACTGCAGACAGAAAATGACATCATGCTTGAATTTTTAGGCGCCCTCTAGATGACAACAGCTGTTGAGTTGCATTTTAAAAAGGGTATTGCAGCACAGTTTATAATTGAATTTGCTACTTAGTCAACAACAAACCAATTTCTATTGTTGACGACCCCATTGAAAGACAATTTCGTTGTGATTTCAAATGTTTTTGTTTATTTTTTTTCCATTTTTTATTTTTAAGTTTCAATTGTATTTTTAACTATGCAGAAATACTTGTTTTTTTCATTTGCACTATATTTAATCAATAGATCGTTTGCCTTCTTCAGAATATTTGAGAGTTTCGCTTAATGGCTAATTGAATTCGTTTCATTTGCTTCTCTTGCCGGTTACCAATTTATTTTCGTGTTTCCTTTAGGCTAAACTATTTAGTGCGTGTGCCCATTTCGTTTGTATTTTTAATTAGTAAGTGACCTTTTTAGTTTTTCTTTTCATTTTCGTACTTGTTTAAACATTAACTTAAAGCTTCTTATTGTTTAGTGCCTGTTTTGCAATTCGCACACAAATTACAAATAAATTTTCGTTTTGCAATCACATAAAATGACAGTAAATAGTTACATTAACAATGTGAGAAACATTTACGCAGGACAATCAATATATTAGTCAACATTTATGATATTTGTTTTATACGAAAATAGATGTGTAGATATATATGTATATATATGTACGGGTATGATAGCCGTGTGTACTTAATATTCAGTGTGAACTAAATGCGACCTTCACTTTTCAAGTTGTACAATTCATTTAATATAAACAAACTTTTAATTTGATATACGCGCAACGGTTGTAGAGAACATCATCGCCTTTACGGAGAGTTGTTGTTGCTGCTGCTGCTGCTATTCGAGAGATCTTCGTCGCAGTTGCCTGCGTACACTGCCCATGGCGGCGCTGCTGCGATCGAGCAGCTCATTGGAGAGCCTCGCAAGAAGCGGCAATTCACGCATGGAAACATTCACCGAAGGCAGCGGCGCCAACTGTTGTTGCAACTTCTTGATGGAGGCATTCGCTGCGTTGGCCTGATGCTGCGGCGTCACGGGCAGGCTGTGGGCAACAGGAGTGGGTGCAGCAGTGATCTTGATGATGACATCTCTGGCGTCCACATCATCAACGTCGCTGTGGCGTTTGAGTGCCTCAGCACCCAGAGAATCAGGTCGAAGTTCAGTAGACTTTGCACGCTCCGTTTGCTGCTGATGTTTGGCAGCCTCCTTGAGCATCATCAGATGATCTAGCTTATCTACTGTTGCCTTCAGCTCATGTTCCCACACATCGTTCTGTTGCTGGCCATCGCCTCCCTCGATGGGTCGCACAGCGAGTATTTTGACCTTTTGCCTCAATGCCTCCAGCTGACGCTCATCGACAATGCCACGCAGTTCACAGTTGCCCGCTGCTGTAGCCTCATCGTAGTCGCAGACATTCTCATCTTCTGCCTCATCCTCCGTCTCAACAGCAGACTGTGTTGGTACTGCTGTACCAACGCTGCCGCCCAGTGACATTTGACTGCCTGCAATCGAAGGAAAGTCGCATTTTTCCAGCTCCATTTTGAAGTCTGGCAAAGATGGCAACGCACTGGAGGTGGGTGTGTTCAGTTCGGCACCAACGCCTGGCTCTCTCGGTCCTGGCGGTGGTGGTGACGAGCTCATCGCTGGGTAATCCCCGCGTTGTCTGTGTATATCTTCACTGATGCGCTCGAGATTTCGCAGTGCCGTCGAGTAGGTCGCCTTGGCACTACTGACCTGCTGCTGCAGTTCCTGAATACGATTCTTTTGCGTCTGCAACTGATCCTGGCAGACCTGTTTCTCTTCAAAATATGGACGTGATTTGTTGATGCTACGCCTGAAACGATCCTCCAGCTGCTGCAGCTTCTGTTCGGCACTGTGGAAGAGCCGAGTACGTCGCTGATGCTCTGCATGACAATCGGCCTTTTGTTTCTCTGCGTCCATCACCTTTTGTGTGGCATGGTTCAACATCTCCTGCCAGGCATTGTCGAACTGCCATTCGTGAGAGTTGGACATGAAACGCTGCTCGGCCAGAGCCACCGTTTCCTTGGCTGCAGCATGAATTTCTAAAATAAATAACGAAACTATAATTGGAAAGACATTCCAAATTATAAATCGGAGTCACTACTCACCATTGGCGCGTTGAAATTTCACCGCCGCTTGTTGACACTCGATTTGTGCCTCGCGTGCCTTCTCCAGAGCCTCATAGTAGGGTCGCGCCTTCTCTATGCAGTTGCCAAGCTTCTTAGAGGAGAGTTTTAGCCGGCGTGTAGACTCATTTAGTAGTATGCGAAACGTTGAGTTTGCCTCCTGCGTATACACAGAGAGATATTAACAACATATTATGGTGATTTTAGGTTGCCCACTTACCTCTAATTCAATTTCTAGTTTATTAATCTCATCCGTAGCACTATTGAGATTCTCCAGTTCAATCTGCAATAAGAAAATAAAACAAACAATCAATATTAATATTTTTATTATATTTGCAGTATTTACAGATATTGCTAACCAACTAGCACTGCATTCAAACCCACCAATAAACTACAGACCAAAATGCCACAAACAGCTAGAGGCGGTGGTGCTACGGCCAAGGACCCGAACAGCAAATATGATTTGAGCAAAATATCGGCACGTGTGGATCGGGTGAATGTTAGCGGATTGTTGCGCACCCACAGCGACTATGTGCAGCGTGCAGCCGATGGCCTCTTCAAAGCGAACAACTTTCAGCAGATGATGGTCGAGGCAATGGCAGCCAAGTCATATCTGCATGAGTTGGGCATCTTTAAGGATATCACCGTGCACATTGATATTAGTCGTGGTGCAGATGCCACACCTCAGGGCTACGAGGTGACGCTTAAGGGCAACGAATACACACGCATTATGGGATCAGCTGGCACAGAAATTGGCCAGAATGAGGGTTCGCTGCGCACCGAACTGACCATACCAAATATATTGGGACGTGGCGAGAGTCTTTCACTGCAGGGCAGTTACAGCAGCACCAGAGCGAACGATCTACAGCTGAAATTCTGGAAACCTTTCTTTCATACACGTTTCCGCGAAAACCGACCAGAGTAAGTAGGCCAACTTTGGAATATAACTCAACTCCATTATGCTTATCACCTCTCTTATTCATTACAGAGTTTCGTTAAGTGTATTTCGGCAAACAGATCGCTTTGATCTTAGCTCGTTTCAGACCAAAAACATGGGCTACATGTTTGACTTCAGTGTACACACCATGTTGGGCGTAGATGTAAGTGTTGCAGTGATCAAGATGAATCTCCTTACTAATAATTTTCCCCCACTTGCAGCTCACACATTCGCTGCAATATGAAAACTCCATCAAGGACTTGAGCTTGCTGAACAAATCGGTACCCTTTGCCATACGCGATCACTGTGGACCAAAGTTGGCATCGCTTGTGCGGTACTCGGTGATCTACGATAATCGCGATAGCAATGTATTTCCCACTCGTGGCTTCATGTTGAAATCGGTCAACGAGTACTGTGGCCTGGGTGGCAATGTTGCATACACCAGCAGCACAGCACATGGTGAGGTGAATGTGCCACTGTTTGCTGGACTTGTTGCACAATTCTGTGGACGCGTTGGCGCCGTGAGGGAAACAAAACAAACCACAATTCTGCCCATTAACAATCTATTCTATTGTGGTGGCCCGTTGACGTTGCGTGGCTTCAAATACGGCGGCGCTGGACCCGTCATCGATGGCACGCCCATTGGTGCCCAGACATTCTGGTGCACTGGCGCACATTTGTGGACCCCGCTGCCATTTGCCAATGTCTTCAAGGGCCTGGCTAGTCATTTTCGTATGCATTTCTTCTACAACATGGGCAACAGCAATAACTTTAATACAGGTCAGTTAGCAATTATTTTCTCAATTATTTAGTCAATAATATATTTCTTAATCTCATTGCAGATAACATGCGCAGCTCCTATGGCATGGGCATTGCTCTTAAACTGGCGGAACGTGCTCGCATCGAGCTTAACTACTGCATCCCGGTGCGACGACAAGTCACTGACAAGATCATCAATGGATTCCAAATTGGTATTGGTTACGAGTTCGTCTAAATCCTTCGCGATCTACTGCAATTGTACTTAGAGCTATACGACAAGCCATGAGAGTCACACACAAACGGCACTAAGTAGCCGCCCCTCCCAAAATAGTCACTGTTAGCTGTAATTTCGACAATTTTGTTTCTGTATTCCTTTTGCATTTTTTCTCATCCTAAAATTAACTTGTAAAACGAAACACATTATAAGTGTAGATTTAAGGCGTGTAAATAGAAAATTAAGTTAACGTTGATCAAAATAAAATTATAAAAAGTCGTTAAACGAACCCAATGGTGATTTATGATTTGGAAATAATATTTATCTACGTAAATTTGGGATATATAAAATGCATGATATAAAAATATATAGTCGTTGCCAAGATAGAATTTAACAAAAAATTTAATAATGTAGTTTATAATGTTTAGTGAAGAGCGACGCTAGGTAAACAATGAAGTTAGGCGCGTACTCTCCGTGGAGTGAAAGACAAAACCTTTGTTATAGCCCCATGTAGACATGAAATTGCTTTTTGAGCAGCGATTCCAAAGCAGACCTAGGGGCTTGAAATATAAAAATACCAATGTTCTTTCTTTTTTTGATCGAAGCAGCGCAGGGCACTTGAACCGCGATCTACCAAGCAAGATGAACGACAAAACAGCTGCGCAACTCAACGCATAGCACCACGCAAGCATTCACAATACAGCGCCAAATTCGATACTTAACATGGTGGCCAAGTGGAAGGAAAATTAACATTATGTTGCTTATGTTAAGTTAAGGATAACATAAACTGTAAATTTACATTTTGAGCATCTGTGAAGCTGCAGAGGATAAGAGCAAAACCGAAAATGGTCGATCATGCATAGTTTTATCTATATCTATATTTTTGTTGATAATTCATACGAAATTCCTACATGAGCCGGCGGCGGGCGTACACCAGCTGCAACCATTGTTATGGATCGCTGAACTGCATGTGTGGTTACAGTGGTTTTTGTTTTGGTTTGTTGTGGTCGAAAAACTGGTTTTAATTATCATTTTTTGTTTTTTGTTGAACTTTTGTCTGCCCCCTCCATAAATTTGTATAATTCTATATAAACATATGCAAGTATGTAGACAGCTATGTATGTGTGTGCGTATGTTTTTTATAGCAGCTTTTATTAAGCTTGTCCCAGTTTGATTTTTATCGTGGTCGTTGTTGGGCATTTCTTCACATGCCGGATATACCGGAGAGTAAAGGCATGTAAAGGCAAAGTATATCTAGGTACACACACGTCTGTCCACATCTGTCTGTCTGTTTCTGTGTTGAACGAAGCAGGTCGTCGCAGGGCGAGTCTGGAGTCTGATGATTGATTTAAAGGCCGAGACGAATACGGCCAGCTGGGACCGGTTTCTGTTTACCTTTCGTTGAGGTTTCTTGGCTGGCCCCTAAAAACCAGTTTCAAATGCGCTGCAGTAAAATTTCAACAGTTGAACTTTCCAGGAATTCGTTGGCATCTCTGGCTCGCTGCCACAAAGGAAGTGCGCACAAAGCTTGTGGTCTCTTTTTTTGTTGTTGCTTGTTTGCTGTGGCATTTGCCTAGGCAAAGTGCTTGTTAATTAAAAGTTTTTCTCTGCAACACGCAACGAAATGCGATTAGGCATAGGCACACTAAGGCCAACAGCAACAACAGTTACAAACAACTTGGCACAACTACGCCCCCTAACGGCGCACAACTAATTATTATCATCGTCATCGAGCCAAAGACCCCTTGACTAAATGAATGTATATTCATTATACGATATATGCACATTTTTATGGATATATATGCACATATAATCGATCCTACAGTTGAATGAGCTCCCCATCAATGAAGACTGACGCTTGACATCATAAAAACTTTATTACATTGAAATTGAATTGTATAAAACCTCCCGAGAGTAATATATGCAAGGTACTCCCGTCAGGCAGCCACCTGTGCTTGCTTTCGGCTCATAATTTTTGATTATATCCCAAGAAACACACATAAATATTTATTATAGGTAAATTGAATGCTTGACGAATGACGACTTTAAATTGTTTAAATATTTACGCAGCCTGTGCGCAAATGCAAAAGGGCTACAAAACACAAAGAAGAAGAGTCGGGAATTTCTGCGCAGTTCTCAATAAGAAGACGAAAAAATAAAGAAATACATTGAAATATTCTTTAGGCAAACTTTGACAGTTTGCTGTCATTTGCTAGAATTTATTGTTTGCCCTACTTGAAGAGCTCAATCCGCCAAGTAAGCTGATATATTATTGATTTCTTCATAAACACGTCACTTGTATTTTTTTTCTCTTCTAAATGGCAAAGCAATTCGCACAAAACAGGGTCAAAATCACATGATACTCTACACGGGCCGCAAACGTAGAGAGACCGACAACGTTGCCCAATCACGCGATGCTCGCTGACGTTTTTTGCATTCGTCAAAGGGCAAAACAAAGCTCCACCTGAGTCACAGTCCATAAAAAAACGAAATGCAAAAGGTTACACAGCCAAGCGTGTTTCTGACGGGCTCTTGCAAGATGACGTGTTGTTGTGTTGCTTGTGCAAAGCGAATAAGACAGACAAGTGGTCGCCCAGCGATAAATTCGATGATGACGTTAACTTCTAGATGACCGACAGCACTAGGGGGACTAAGGCGAAGGACTAAGAAAGTTGCGGCAACTTGAACATTTTATGATA
The DNA here is from genome assembly GCA_018904595.1 of Zaprionus indianus. NCBI lineage: Eukaryota > Metazoa > Arthropoda > Insecta > Diptera > Drosophilidae > Zaprionus > Zaprionus indianus. The sequence goes on from JAEIHA010000152.1 coordinate 3,261,889, forward strand.
GCTTCGGGTAACACATTGAACCTAGTGGTAAACTGGCATGTCCTTTACTCGACACCAATAGAAAAAACGATAGTCATCATGGGTAGGCGAACGAGGAAGTGTCAAAGTGAGAGGTGACCAACAACTAAGCAAACATTAGCTGCCTTTAGGTTAGTTGGTAATCATTCAGGAAATGAAAGCTTTAAAGCGGTTAGATTTCATCTCATTCAATGCAAGTCTCTTTGTGCATATGAAACAGGAATTTGAGGTGGGAAATAATGCGCAATGTATAGAAATCCAAGGCAGATTATCTTATAATATGACACGAAAAAGAACCAGTATAGAATAAGTAATATATAAGAAGTAGTATAGAAGTTATGAAGGGAATTTTCCAAAGACAAAGCGGCAATCAATAATAAATATATCTACATACTTGTACGAGGGTCGTTTGATAAGTCCGTGACTTTTTGAATAAAATATATTTTTTTCGTCAAAGAAGCGTTTTATTTCTCAACATAATCTCCTTTTAGCTCTATACATTTAGTCCAGCGTTTTTCCAATTTTTTTATTCCTTCCAAATAATAGGTTTTCTCAAGGCCCTCAAAATAGTCGTTTGTTTCTGTGATGACCCGAATCTCTTACCGCCGAGCCATTTCTTCATGTTTGGAAACAAAAAATAGTCACAGGGGGCTAAATCTGGAGAATATGCTGGATGGGGTAGCAGTTCTTAGCCCAATTTATGAAATTTTGCCATGCTGACACGAAATTCACTTTTTTCCATTTTCGTTAAAATTCACGAGATCGTCTGCTTTCAATGCCTATAAAACGCAAACCAAAAAACGCAGCTTTCTCAAAATTTTACAGTCAGCTGTTAATCGATAACTGCTGACAGGAGCAGTGTTGTATTTAGAGCAGGTGCGCGGCAAATACAAAAAGTCACGGACTTATCAAACGACCCTCGTATATAAATATCAACTGACTTGCGTGACATTTATTAGAGAGTATTATAATGCTTGACAACTATAAAGTTATTCCATCCCGCTACAACTTGATGGTATCTATCATTAGCTTATTAGTTTGTATCATCCCTTCCTCCATCCCTCTACACGCTGTGGACACACCCTGAGCACAGCGATGAATGACGCCAGCCGAGGCAAACAGAGGCAGCCTGTATGATGGCGTGATGTCCTGTGCCTCAGCCTAGTGCCTGACCTGACCTGACCTACTTGTGGTGGCCTCGTACCACTACAAAAACAAGAGCCCTCGTCACCAGCTCCAGTACCTTACAACACCCCTCCACTTCCGGCAATTGCTGCGTAAACATTTGCGAAAAAGGAAATGCGAAACGCTGTAATGGAAACCTTATTCATCGATTTGTTGCAGGAACTGGCGGCACGTGCAAAGACACAAAAGGACATTCAACTCGAGGTGTTCTTTTGCGTCACTCACACACACAAACACACACATATATGTATCTAGGCACACACTTAGATTATATTTGTAGTGTTTTGTACCTTCGGATTGAGGGCAGGCAATTAACGCAGATTTTAGTATGCGCGGGTCTAATAGAAAGCTGCGGCTGGGAGGTTAAGTGTTGTTGTGTGGCCAAAACTAAACTAGCACAAGTGTAGACGAGAAAGTGTCGGGTATTACATAAAAGGGAGTATGCCATGCCACGGCGCCGCCTTAGCCCGGAAACTAGCGTAGCTTGACTAAGGCGCAATTGACCGTATCAATTTTAATTAGACCAAAACTTTTCTCGTCTCAAAACAAAAACAAAGACGACCCAGTGTTATGTCAACAGTGCACAGCAGATGAGATGAAAAACAGATAATGAAAAATGAATTGGCAAGAGGAGAGAGGTGCCAGACGGAGACAACACAAAGAGATTAGCAGTGTTTGTTGTTTTTAGCAGAGTAAAAAAATATTTAATCTAAGCCTTAACAAACACAAAAGTAGCAAAGATTTTGGAGCTTACTTGCTAAAAATAAGACACTGACTAATTCCAAAAATATAATAAAGGGACTGTTATATGTTAGCTCTAAAAATTAGCAAATGTTGTTAGGAAATTGCAATCGCTTACAAGGTTCAAACGATTGAACTTCGAAACCAGCTGGTGACATTGTTCAGTGATAAGATTAGATCTGAAATCGGTGCGAACGAACTCATCAAACACACTTATACACACCTTTGTTAGATGAAATGATGTTTGAAATCAACTGAACAACAACAAGTGCAAAGAGCGGAAATGGAAACTTAGGAATTTCGGATTGATTTATGCGCTAATTGACCAACCGCGAATATCATTTAGATTTATATAAGGCGCAGACACAAGCAAAACAACAAAATTGCCCGAGGCGCATTGCCGTTGGGCACACAGATTAATTAATTAAAGCAATTTACACAAGCGTAAAACAACAACAAAATGTAAATTATGTGCGGTAACCGGCGGCAAAAATTGGCGACTTTTGTGCCACAGATTTCTGTTATGCATTATTGAAGAGGCTGATGATGACGTTAATGGCAATGCGGAGACCGCCTCAGGGCGATGCTGAGTAGATGCCGTGAAATAAACGAAAACGACAAACAATTTGCGGGCTTAGATAACCGAATACCACAAAACAAATAGAAAAAGTGGCCAAAACGAATTGGAAATACACTTTAAATAGTTTCAAATGAAGTGAGCAAACTATTTTGTATTGTATTTAAAAGGGTTTAAATACGTTTCTTTTTTTATTTCTGACACTTCATTACCAAACATTGCAACAAAGCAGCAAAAAGCAGCTGCTGCAAAGGCATTTTTTCGGTTGTGAAATGTTTGTAAATTGAGGCGAGCCGGGCTGCACTTAAGAGTAAACGAGACAAAGGCTTCCGTTCAAATTTTCAGATGCAATTGCCGCACTGATGATGGTGCGATGGCGATAAACAACAACAATAACAGGCAAGTGAGGGCAAAACAACAGACAGAGTTTTGCGTTGGTGTTGCAAGTGCAAAAAACAATACAGATGTTTTATGCAGATATAAAATTAAACTAAAGTTCAACTGTTAACTGAATAAACTTCCGTCAATTGCAGCGAATTACTTCTCTTCTGCCTTTAAATAACCCAGACACAAGTGCGGAACGTACGCCCAAGCATATGTAGCGCATTTGACCAACCAGCAGTCATGAGGTAGCGTGGCCGAGCGGTCTAAGGCGCTGGTTTAAGGCACCAGTCTCCTCGGAGGCGTGGGTTCGAATCCCACCGCTGCCAAGTGATTTTTTTTATTTTTCTAAATTTACTTTTTTTCTTGCATTTTTCCATATTTTACTTTTTATTCCATTTTTCTATATTCCACTTCTTATTTTTTATTTAAGTCACTTTACTTGAATTGCCACTTGTGAATTTAAAACGCTATAATGGGCACAAATACGTTTTCTATGGCATCATGTGATTTATAAAATAATGAACAGATTGGCTGTCTATGGAGTCCATGGATAGGCATCATCAAGCTTTGTTTCCGATATGTACACATCTTTAATCTCATTTAATCTTCCGTGAGAAATGAATCAAAGATTTTAAATGCAATGCATTGTAATGTTTTTCTACATTTGCAACAAATACACAATGCCTTTGAGTCATTAGTTAAATCACATACATGGATGTACATACATATGTATGTTCTGTATATGTAGATAAGCTTGTATATAATGATATAAGTTGTCGTCAGGTAAGGTTTAATGATTCATCACGGTTTCTCGTGTTCTCTATATCGCGTCTCACAGTGCTTACGAATATGGCATCGAGATATCGTGTTTTTTAAGTCATTAACATAATTTGATCGGACGTGGGTTAAGTTTCCTTTGATAATTACATTATCAAATTCGACAAGGTTCCCCGCAGGTGAGTTATAAAGTAGTTTTATACAAAAAAAACATTATATGGAATTTGTGGAAACTCTAATCATTCGGAGAAAATATACTCTAATACGCGATCTTTACTCAGCTCTCTTTATCAGTAGCTTTTGCAGCTTAAAGTTTATATTTGCACATATAGAAAACATTATCGTATCACCGATAAGTGACAGCTAATTATACAACTCATGACGAAGAAAGTGTTGGGGACCCACAAAAACTAAAGCCCCCATACACAAAAATGACTAAACTGTAGGTATGTTGTTTTAAGGCGCGTGTGCGGTTGGTTCGACAGTGGGAGGTAGACTTGAAAAACAAACTCATTTTAAACCGACCAAAAACACCCAAACAGTTGTCCAAATTGTAAATAAAGATGAAGAATTAAACTCTTCAAGTTTCGTTTTTTGCTCTTTTTTTGCCACACGATCGTCACGACGCGTCGCAGACGTCATCGAGTGGGTTGCTTTCTATCTCAACCTGTACAACGTCTATCTATTGCCGTCTATCTCGCTCTCATTAGCGCATTGATAAGACAAAAATTGCACGCGCTCAACAGTTTCCATTGATAAAGAAAAAAGCAAATCACCGACTAATTTAGAAGAAGTGTCGCATAAAACATACAAGCAATAAATTAATGATTGTATTATATACACAATGCTTTATTTCATGAACTATTCAGCAAAAAAAAACTAGTTTGCATTGGGAATCACAAGTTTTGCAAGTTTATAAACTTTTTGTTTAAATTATAATTCTGTTTACGTCCGAAATTAGATAGTTCTATTTTTTGGCAGAGCATTAATGCGAATTGAGGCAAATAACACGCATTGTTGTTGTGTTTTTACAGGCTTTACGATCGTTTCTATCGTATCACATGCTTCAACGTCAATTTTCTATTAATGTTTTTACTCAGCGTGGGACTTTTGTTGCTGTCTTTTTTTTTTGTGTGGGCTAAAAATAAACAAATAGCAGCCGGGTGGGAAAAATGTGAACAGATGAGATTTCTATTTATTGAAGAGCTCTTCCAATAAACCGCAGGAGATTGGAAAGGTAGGTAACACGTAGGGCGAGAATATGTTGCAAATTTGTTTCGAGAAACAACAACGCTACAAAAAATCTGCTGAATCTCCGTAATACACTCAGAATAGCAGACAACAAATAAAACGAAAGAAAACAAAACAAAACTGAGCTCAGCTTAATTTATGCAAACTGCGCACGAGGCTCTCGAAGTCGGCACAAATGAAATTGTGAATATTGCTTCAGGCAAAAACGCGCAACGCGTTTGTTTCCATCTGCTTGCGTCGGCGTTTTGGTATTTCCCTAACTTATTAATTTTGCATGCATGACATTCTACGCATTCCACTGTGCCTAAGGCGCTACACTGCATTTGATCAAACAAAAACAACTGCCACATTCAAGCGCTCTCCCTCTCTTTCTCACTCACTTACATAGAAAATGTATAAGTGTGCGTTCCGAATTACGCACAAAGCGTAAAATGCAATTACTTGGAACAGGCAGCAAGCAAGAAACACTTGACAAGGACATGGACATTGACGCTCTCTCTCTCTCTCACTCTCTTGCTCTTGTTTGAGTGCGGCTGAGGGTGAAGAGCAACAGAGACAGCAATGTACGTTAGTGTGTACATACATATGTATGTTGCGATGCCTCAGGAAATGCCAACAGAAGCGGCGGGAAAAGGAGAGCAGCGGTACAGCTGTTCTCTAAATGGCAAACTGTAATTCCTATGAATATTTAACAATTTCATTAAAGGAAGTGCACGCTTTGCTTAATTGCCAGGCAAAAAATGCCATGAAAATTGATTTAATTTCATTTAACAGTTAAACAAGACAAAAGGCAACCAAGCGTAAAAAAGGCACATGCAATAATGCAAAACTGAATGCGAATTGCGAAAATGAAATGTAAAATGTACAAAGAGGAGCACAAAAACCCAACGTCGCCTTCCTGCGCACGCTTTGTTGTCAACTGTCAAACTAATTAATAGTTCACCATCGTAGAAAGAGAGTGCAAGAGACATCCACTCATACATATAAACAAAGAGAGCGCAGGTTGCAAACAAAGACTTTAAAAAAAGCACAAACAATAACACAACGAGCCAAGGCAACATCAGCTGAGCATTTTGTTGTTGTTACTAAGTTTCGTGCGCCTGTCACGGCCTGGCACCAAATCTGGTTAAGAGTGTGTGGGGCGGTGTACGGAGGGGGTGTTGCAGGCTGCACACGTGCATTTTGGCTTAGGGGTCTCACCTGAATTTGCGGGTCCAGCTCGCTGTCTTCAGCATTTGACATTTTGCACTGCGATAATTTGCGTTTCACGTGCCAATTTCAAATATTTTCGTTGTTGTTGCCCGCTGCAATCTGGGATTCCGACACAGCTTATACACAACGTTTCAATTTCAATTAGTTTTCACTTTTGTCACCAATTGCTGTTTGCTCGTTGTCAATTATTTTGCATTTGCATTTTCACTTGCATTTATTGACGCTCGCGCAATGATTTGTTATGTTCGCTTTGCCTGCGGGCGCTACGCTTAGGCCGAGAATTTAATTAAGTAATATTCATACATGTGTGTGTTTGTATGACTGTTCGTTGCGAAAGATTATGTGAATAGACTCTTCTTCACTGGGAGTTTTGATAATTGAACAAAACAAAATAAAGCATTTGTTATATTGCGTTGTTTGTATGTCCGAGAGAGAGGCAGAGAGAGAGAGGGAAAAATAAATAGAGAGGAGCGCGAAACGGGTTTAATCACGATAATTAACCATATATTTAGACAAAAATAACTAATTGTACACACGCACTCGCTTACACATAAATATTATAATTATTCGCGTTATAAATGCTAGGGACTATCTTAAAATTATTGGAGCGTCCGAACGCGGTGTAAGTGAAAAGCAAACTGTGTGGCCGCAAGTGAATGGCAATAAAACACCGTAAGCGATTGCTATCGACGCTCTCCTATCGATATATCGTGAAATATTGAATGCATTCTGTTAAGTGTGGAGTATGACTGTTAAAGGGTGGAGTCAAGTGGAGTTTAACATCACAGTGAGGAGTAAGTGCTGCTAGCGGTGGAGTAATTGTAGGTGTTGAGCAGTGCTGTAAAGTGTGGAGTAATTCTTTTAACAGTTCTGTAACGCGTGGAGTAATTCTGTTAATAGCGCGCCATGATTTAAAATATGTCAAAAGTGGATAATGATAATTTTATTTAATTATTCTCCGAGAACTATAGTCTCTCAAGGAGAAGGAGGTTAGCCGTGGCTCCCCAATAATAAGATGAATGCCAGTTTTACTATGAAATTGTATTTTATTTGTTTGTTGGGATTTCTTTATCATTTTGTTTTGTCCATTACGTGCTTTACATGTTGTGTGATTTCCTTTGCTTTTGTTTATATATATATGAATATATATATATATATTTTTATGCATTTATGTATCTGAATGTGTGTATACGTATATGTATATTTCCAATTTCATTTTCTAATGATATGCGCACTAAAAACAAATTAACTTAGCGCAAAAAACATTGCTTTACAACTGAAAATGAATAATGGAAACAAATCCAATTTTTTCACTAAAAATTTTTATTTAAGTAAATTATAAAGAAAGGCAATAGAAGTGTATACCACGGAATTTCTATACGTTATTTAGCATTCATGCCCGTATCTGCTTGCTTAATATAACGCTAATATATTTATATATATATATTTTTGTATATATAATTTTTGTTTATATTTAATATAATGGATTTTATAGTTTTATATGGAATAACACTTAATTGTATACTCATTTCATATAGATTTCTCTTAATTTTGCTCTTGTATTGTATTGTTTTGTATACATATTTAAAATATATATATCCAATAAACAAGTGTTTCCAACTTAGGCAAACGAATTTGTAGTTTGTTTTGATTTTGCGTGTGAAAATAAGATACAAATGTGTTTGAAAACTAAAAAACTAGAGAAATGCATTTTGATGTTGTCGTTTCTTTGTTTTTTTTTGTAGTAGAAAAGTTTGCTAAGTAGTTTCTTGTTTTATTTTTCTTCTTCCTGCTTTCATCGCTTTTTTTTGTGTGTGCGTGTGTTCGTGTTTCTCTTGTCTGTGTGTGCCTTTTTCAGCTTTTTATCCTTGTTTTTCTTTGCTTTCTTTTATAATTTCTGTTTTGTATCAAACCTCTTAATACTTTGCCATATAAATGATTCGCTTGTTTAAATATTTATTATATATGTGTACATATTTATATATTTTTTATATATATATATATATTTTATGCTATATGTATTAACTATTTTGCGCTTATTTTCCATATATTTCATTACTCTTCTGCGTGTTTTTGTAGGGAAAGTACAAAAGTATTTGCAAGTTTTTCAAAAGCTTTTCCAATGTAGTTCACTAAGTTACACATTTATTACACATTCAACTGTTGTGTACACAAATCATAATCATAATTAATAAAACTGGCCACGTCAATAAAGTAGAAAACACAACTTAAATAAACCTGCTTATGCTATAACTCGCTAGTAGTATCATGCTATAATTTTGGAATGTCTGTAAACAGAGAAAGGTTTGGCTTGTGTTGTTTGTTTATAATAAATAAATGCAAAGGCAATTGAAATGCAGTCAAAAGAAAAATAGTATTCAATATATAGTTAAATATACATCTGTTCTATGCTGATACTACCGATTGTTATAGGATAAATAGGTAACGAATAGCGTTCGTTTTTCAAACTTTGTGCTTACAAAATAAATTAAAACATAAAACAAACAAAACTCAAAACTTCGACGACGACGTTGGCAGCAGGTGAAACAAAGAGACGCATAACAAGGCAGATTACAGATTACAGAGAGTGAGAGAATTCAGCTACACTACGTGGAGATGAGTTCGGTTTTCTGGGGGATAGTTCACCTTAAGGAAACGTTGCTTTCGGATTGTTTTCTCTTGTTGTTGTTGATTTTCTACTCCTCTTCTTCTACTGCTACTCTGCTGTCTCTACTCACTATCGATGTTGAGGCCCACACGCTTCTCCTCCTCCAACATGGCATCCAGTTCATCGGTTAGATTGGCCAACATGTTGCCAATATCGTTAAGCACATTGACCGACACTTTTGGCGGCACTGTGGCAACGACAGCTGGTGCAACTGGTGGCGCCGCTGCCTCTGGTGATGCTGCCGTATCCGTGAGGCCAGCAGCGCTGCCCAAGCCACCACCCGACACATCCAAGGTGGGCGAACGCAAATGCAACGCACTGCTGCCGGCACTCGCTGTGCTGTTCATGCTGTCGCTGCGCGCGAGTGTGGCATCGTGCAGCGAACTGGAAGATTTCAGTGAATGAAACGAGTGCGCTATATTGGCAATGGTGTTCGTCGACGACGAGCTGGAACTGGAGCTGGAGGAGTGCAAGTGCGTGCCGGCTGCCCCATGATGGCCGCCCATCGAGGCATTGCCGCTGCCAGTGCCCGCCTGCAACTCCTGGCGATTGAGTAGACGTTGCTTGATGGTGCCGGTGTTCTCATTGGCAAACGGTATCGTGTCAATCGAATCGATGCTCGAGTTCGACTTGTTGTCATGATACTTCTCGCAGTGTATTTCCGCTGTGGTCTGCTGTATGGTTGCATAGTTGGCATAGATCGGTTGCTGTTGTTGCTGTGATTGCTGTTGCTGCTGCCAATGCTGCGCCGTGTGGCAATAGAAAAGCTGCTGCTGCTGCTGTGATGGGGGCTGCTGTTGCAGTTGCTGCTGCTGTTGTTGTTGCTGCTGTTGCTGGTTAGTTGCGCCGCCTTGTGGCGCTGCATCCGCGCTCAACTGACGCGAGTTGCGTATACTGCAATGACGACGTGGTGGCTCCGGCGCAATCTTTTTGCCCGACAATGGGCTGCCAGTTAGATAAGCCTAAGATGAGGAGGGAAAACTCAGAGATTAGTTTCAGTGAACTGTACAAGAATTGTATTCAAACTTACCGCTCCATCTGCACCGGCAGCTGTCACATATTCCGCTGCCGCTGCTGCATTCATATAGTGATGATGCTCCAGCGGTGGCATCGTGTTCAGCACCGCACGCTGCAATATGCCACGTTGCTGGCGCGGCAAGGTGCCGCCGCCTTCCTCGTAGAGCAAATCACGCGTGGCATCGTTGGTGGGAGTGATGTCGCCGTCGTCATAGGAACGCCGCCAGGCCATAGCAGCAGCATTGCTGCCGAGCAGACGTGCAGCAGCTGCCTGCTGCTGTTGTTGCTGCTGCTGCTGCAGTATCTGATGATGCTGCTGCTGTTGCAGTGTGGCAGCTGCTGCCATTGCCGCTGCCGCGGCTGCTGTTGTCGGCGGACCAAAGTGTCCATAGTCTGTGGTCGTATAATGGCTAAAGGTCAAATGGCTGCGCGTGCTGTTGTCATGTATGTCCTCCAGCGATTCCAAGCTCTTGCCACGCGGCTGACGTACCTGCAAGAGAGATGGTGATGGACACCAAGAGCGTTAGTTACTTGCAACGTGCAACACTCAAAGTTCAAGGACGAGTGCAGACAAGCGACAGCGTCGAGTACCATTCAGACTAAGCTCAAGCTGGAGCTGCAGTCAAAGCCAAACCCACCTTAATGAGCACCACATCGTTGCCATTGCAACACTCGTGATTGCTGCCCGTGCAGTAATAGGCATCACCCCCGGCGCCGTTGAGGCCACCGCTGTGACCACAAACACCACGAGCACCACCTAGACCACCATTGGCCAATGTGTTTGCTGCACTGCTCGTCGCATAGATCTTTGTGTCGTCCCAGGAGACGCGTGTGGTTGGCACATAAGATGGCGTGCTCGGCACGGGCACATTGAATTGCCAAGGCTTGCGCTGGAACTCCTGCTGCTGCTGTGGCCATCATTAATCAAATTATGAAGGGGGAAAAGGAAAAAAAATAGAAAGAAAACAAAATCAAATTAGAAAAATTATAAAACGAAATGGCAAAAAGTGTTTAATAAAGTTACATAACCTAAAAGGGGGTAAATTTTTAAATGAACAACTAATTAAATTATGTTAAAAGCGAAACCGTAAATCAAATCATGAGTTCGAATACAAAACAACAAAATATTCCACTTGACGTCAGCTTTGCAAGTCGCGCCTGTTTGGTTCGCAGTTAACCAAGATTCTGTTTGCTTATCTACGACTCCACCTTATAAACTAAACATCTATCTATTGTACAGTATAGAAGTTCTCTTTCTTACCTGCTGCTGATAGGCATTGGCTCCACCCGGATTCCATTTGCCGCTGATGATGTCCTTGACTCGCTTGATGGCCAACAGTATTTTCTTCTGATGCCCCAACTTGACAATGCCAATGTCCTCGAGATCCTCCCAAGTCACTTGGGTAACATCGCGCACCGTCTTGTAGTTCTGTTCGAGCAGCGGCTGTATGTATTCCTCCAGTCGCAGCAGCTGCAGCCACTCCTCAATAGAGCCCTGCAAAACAGATGGTCGAATTCATTGTGAGTCGATCGAGTGAGTGCATACATATATATTGGGAAGCTAATCGCATTTGATTTATGCCAACCTCCCCAACTCCAACCCCATCAAAATCCCAGCTACAAATTGTCCATGAACTAATTCCAGGGCACGCTAAGCTGATATGAGGCAAGGGGGGCGTGGGAAGGGGGCGAGGAGGGTACTGGGTACGTCTTTCTCTGCTGCTGTTGCTCATGATGAGCAGCTCGTCGCAGCTCTAATCAGTTGTAATTGATAAGATATGACATAAATCGCGTCAGACATAAAGAAACGAGTGGAAACGAGACACTGTAACGAGTTGCCGCCGTCGCACGCACTCGAAGGGGTAGCCCAAAGTCTCCACAGGGTACAAACACACACACACACACACACTACACAGATGTACAACTTAATGTCGAGTCGAAAATCATAAACATTTTTCACTTCTTGTTTTTCGTATGTGACGTGTTAATAACTTTTGAAGCCTGCTGCGTCTCTCTATTGATGTTGATTTCTATTTAATTAAGCGCGCTCACTTCGTTCGTTAGCAACGTGATTTGGCGTGTGTTGTTGTGTGGAGACTTCTCAAGGACGTTACAATTAAATCGGCATAAATATTTACACAGATTTTTCCGTTCAGTTATCAATGCTGTCATTAAATGATTTGTCTGCCTGTGATCTCATGCGAATGAGTGTCTGTGTAGACTTTACACCGAATTCTACACACATAATCGTTTTTTATTGACAGCTAAAAGTGGCAAGTGGGGTCATAAATCAAATATTTAATATTTTCTATACAACGAGTCCATCACAAGTCTACAAGTATCTGTTAAGGTTCTTTAAAGATTTACAATTTTATTTTAGTTGTTTTAATTGAAGTCTACACAAAGTCTTCACCGCTCTACATGCTTTAGAATTAACTTGAACTTTGTAAAGTCTACACAAGTCTACAAAAAATGCTTTTAAACCCTTTTCAAATAATAATCTCCCACTTAACACTCTCCACTTTATATATATTCTCTTGATTTGCACACCCAACTCTCAAAAATATAATTCTGTTTGCTTTTCTTATTTCAGCAATCTCCGCAGATCATTGATAAGCTCTACACCGTTTATTTATCCAATAATTGCTGATTTTTTTTCACAGTGTCGTCGCAAACTGATCTGCAAACGGAAACTCTACACTAGTTTACAGACACAAAGCTAGCTTAAGCAATCTGCAGGCGTTAATCAATTCATATTTGTAGAGAGCATACGGGGCACGGCATACATATTTTTTTCATAAAACTTAAAATAAATATTGATTTAACGTCACTTGAAAATATCGGCATACGACGTTAGGGGGGGAAATACTCGTACTGTAGTTATGTGGGTATGCAGTATTTTGTTTTCTACTTTGAAGCTCATTAGCAGGTAGCATATGGTGTGACACCAACAGACGACTTGCGTACAGCAGCCGCTCAAACTGGTTTCCACGTACCGAAAATATCTGTATATATATATATGCTATATATGTGTGTGTGTGTAGTTAGACACGAGAGAGTACGTCAGGCCGAAAACTAAATAGCATTTGGAGTGTCTAATAACGGCGGCAACGCAGCCACACACTGTATAAACCTCAAGGTCGTTGCTTGATTGCGGTTTTTGTTTTTGCTTTATGGAAAGGAACGAGCCGCGTCGAGCCGGGCCAGAAGAGATTGGCAGTAAGCGACAAGTCGCTTGACGATTGTTAATAACCACCTCTCCCTCTCTCTGTCTTTCTCTTCTGAGGTATTTCGCTTTGCTTCCTTTTTCGCCAGATAAAAATGCCCGCTCAGCTCAAAGAAAGCGTCGTGTGGGAAATCGTTGAATAACTACAATATTTGTATTTGTTTTTGTATTTTCGCTACCTTATTTTTCTCGTTCGTTTCTTTATTTATTTACTTAGGTATTTAGTGTGTTTGTTTCAGAATGCCAACTAATGAGGGTAACCCGCACACAAGTCATCTTTCTCTCTCTCTCTCTGCATGCGATTGCAGAAACTTTCCTCTTGTAAAGTGCCCCCTAGGCGGTATCCAAACTGCTCGAACCACACCCAAGGCGATGATGTTGTTGTCGCTCAAGATCAACAGAGAGAAAAATAACAAATGCGGGAACTGACTTGGGGATGAGGAGGAGGAGGAGGAGGTAGAGAACTTGCGAAAACCGTCACGCAGCGTTATATAAACAGTAACAAGTCGTGAAACTCTAATGCTATTCAGCTTGTAAAATACGAGGGTCGTTTGATAAGTCCGTGACTTTTTGTATTTGCCGCGCACCTGCTCTAAATACAACACTGCTCCTGTCAGCAGTTATCGATTAACAGCTGACTGTAAAATTTTGAGAAAGCTGCGTTTTTTGGTTTGCGTTTTATAGGCATTGAAAGCAGACGATCTCGTGAATTTTAACGAAAATGGAAAAAAGTGAATTTCGTGTCAGCATGGCAAAATTTCATAAATTGGGCTACGAACTGCTACCCCATCCAGCATATTCTCCAGATTTAGCCCCCTGTGACTATTTTTTGTTTCCAAACATGAAGAAATGGCTCGGCGGTAAGAGATTCGGGTCATCACAGAAACAAACGACTATTTTGAGGGCCTTGAGAAAACCTATTATTTGGAAGGAATAAAAAAATTGGAAAAACGCTGGACTAAATGTATAGAGCTAAAAGGAGATTATGTTGAGAAATAAAACGCTTCTTTGACGAAAAAAATATATTTTATTCAAAAAGTCACGGACTTATCAAACGACCCTCGTATTATAACGCATTTTTCAACTGAAAACGAGACAAAAAAACCCAAGCTGAGGTCATTTTTAAAGTTGAAAAATTGCAAATCGTTCGAGAAACACACACACAACGTATTGGCATATGAATATGCTAAAACTATGAATAATTACAGTCAACAATAGATCTACATTGGCTGATAATGAAAACAGAAAAGAGCTCGAAACGAAACGAAATGAAAACTAACCGGAGGTTATAATTTGAAACAAGCAATTAAGTGCGAGCAGCAAAACTAACCATGGAATGCGGTTCGAATCTGACTCCGCACTCAGCGTTCGAAGCGGAGAAAAAGATAGAAACGATAAACGATAAATGTAATATGTGTTTGTCTGTGTCTGAACACACATACAAACGTATTTTGAATGCATTTTGTAAGCGCATTTGCAGGTGGGCAGCTTATGGCCGACCCACGACTCAAATCCCCAGACAGGTGGGTGGGTGGAGTATGCAGGGGAATGAGATTGAGTCTTTTTTTTTTTTTTTTTTACAACAAAACAGAAGCTGACGAAATCAATGAATCAGTAAAAATAAAACTTCAGAGCTGGAGATTATGTTGGGAGAGTTTACAGTTTTCAATTGAAATCCGTGTCGAATTCATGTGGATTGCATTATGAATGGAACATTATGTCATCGGATCTTGTGAGGTTCTTATGTCCAGAGAGATAATTCAATTAGAAACGGTGTATGGAAGCAAAGAGGATTGGTTATACAATTCCTGAGAGTTTTCAAAACAGTTTCCAAGTTTTATAATTTAAAGAACTTTAAAAAAGTGATTAATAACTTATTATTTCATGCCTAGTAACTTCGGAAGTTCATGTATGGCAAAAGACACGTTTAAAGATTATGACTGGTGATGACTTACTTACTCGAATTGTAATGCTGCTCTGCGTATACCCAAATGGGGTTTTAAACAGGCCCTAAGCACCACATTCGGGCATGGGAAACTTGTGTCGAGGGCTTGTTTGGGGCTGCACGTGGAATGCATATCGATAAGTGAAGAGAGCTTGCATTTCCGTATGTCACGTACCTTTTTTTTGTCGGATTTTGTCGCGAGTAAATAATAAAATAAGGAAAACGTTGTGGATAAGACTGCAGTGTCGCTATCACGTGGTGATATACCATCGTACTATATTGACAGTACCCATATCATGTAGTCTAGTCAACTTTTGGTAGTCAAATGTCAAAGTTACTTAAAAGTCTTTCTCGAGTTCGTGATAAGATTCAAAGATATTCATTCATTAACTACGGGTAGAGTGGGATTTTCGCAAAGGAGAGGTTCAATTTACTTGAATAATCCATGCAAAGTGGATAGTCTAATATAGTTAAGAGTTAAATGGAGTATTTTCCATATATTTACACTCAATGAAGCTGCGTAATCTGATTTAGCTCTTGCTTTTTAATCACTTGCCAACATTGTCTTTGGATCAACTTTGTTGGCAATTAGTCGAGGCAACGAGGCAACACACACAAACACTATACAAGTTGCACATGCACCTGACTAGGCACTTTGATCTGTCGGATCAATGCTAAAGATCAGTTGAAATACGTCGCTCAATTAGCCTTGCAAAGACCCGAGGCGACATTTCAGCCGATTCAACATTTCAACAGTATCTCTCCACATCTCGCCACCCGTAACCCGATAACTCTCCAAGCTCAAGCGAATGTCACCTGAAAAGGCGCCAACAGCTCAGCGCCAGTTGGAAGTGGCAAAACTAGAGAGACGATGTCGTTTTTTTATTTTTATTTATTTTATTTTTTTTATGTATTCGGCGTCTGTGTTTATGTTGCCAACTGTTTTAATGAATTGTTGATGGGAATTAATGTGCGCATATTAAACGAAATTCTTTCATTAGTAGAAATAAAGAAAAAACAATTCGCTGACGGCGCTCTTTTTTATATATGGGGCTCTCTCGTCGTTCACAGTATATGTGGGAAACAAGTTTTTGCAGCACGATTGCAAATGCTTTTTTAATGAAATATTTAAGCGATAAGCTGCGAGAAAAGGTAAACACAGACAGAGAGAACGAGTCAAAACAACAAGCAGCTAGAGATGAGACGATGCGACGATCATCATCATCATCAGCAGTAGTACAAACATGAATATTATACACGGTAGTATCCAATTCAATGATATTCCAGTCATGGTTAATTAGGCCCTCAAAGTGCGCTTATCCGCACGATAAAAAACAACTTAAGAACTGCAGAAAAGAATCAACGATTCAGGTTCTTAATGACTGTTCTGGCAGGGATTGCCAAGTGTTAAACTGGTCCATTACGTCATTTCCTTATTAAGTTATTATCTTTCTTAATGCCTTTCTAATTAAAATCAAGTCAACAATTGGATAATTATAGCAAGGCAAATAGCAGTTATTACAGTGATCAAATTACTGTCACGCTGAGGGGAAGATGATTAAATTAATGCGATGGGGTCTCACATAAAGCTTAGAGGTTCTCTTACTAACCTATATAAAAGGAATTATAATTGCTCAGATAAGTGAGTAGGTTTCAAAGCTAAGGTTCTTCTTTAAAGATCTGCTCCTCTTTAGCAGCTCAGAATTGACTTCTATTAGAGTTATCTCTCTGTTTAACATCTATACGATCAGCTTAGTTTGTTTAGGAACTTTGACTGTAGTTTGTTCCAGATACAATTGGGAGTCACTGAGTATCAGAAACTTAGTCTTAAATTCTGTAGATACAACCCCTTTCTATTATCTCTGACACTTTCCCTCGAATGAAATATCTTAGAGAATAGTTTGTTGATCACTCTTGGAGTTTAGTTAACCTCAAAGAAAGTTAGATGTTCCCAGATCACCTGACTTTATCGACTTCTTTTTAAGTATTGTATATCGTTCATCCCTAGTCAGCGTTCGCCTTTGGTGGCCGCAATTAATGCCAATTTGACAAATTACCATGTAGCGAGCTATGACTAAAGTTGACTCTATGCAAATATCACGAGTTGTTTGCCTGATTAGATAGAAACGCGACGGAACGAACAGGTCTGTTGCCGGGTCTCATTGTTTACTTACCGGCACAAAGTGTGGCAAATTGTCAAGCACTTGCAGCTTGTCAATGCGCTGCTTGATGCGCTCTCGATGATGCGGATTCTTGATACCAATGGCGGTGAGATCCTCGGGTGTCATGCGTGCAATTGTGGGCAAATCGTAGCCAGCAGCAATGAAGAGTTGCGCATATTCCTCGTGCTTCATCTCCAGCAGCCAATCGATAATTAACTCATCGTTGCGCTGCCTATCCACACTGCCAATGGAGCACGAACTAACCGAACTGCAACGTGGCGAGGAGAGTGGGGCACGTATCGATGCGCCAGACGAGGAGACGCCAGTCAAATAGGATGAGGCACGTCCCGAGTCTAGGCTTGCGGTGCTATGGCGGGAACCAGACCCGGCGGAGCCCGACGACGAGCCCGGCGAATCACGTCCAGGTGATTGTGTTAGATCAATGCCCTGATCCTCTTGCAGCGCCAGCTGCTGGTGATAATACACCGCTGCCTTGTGGGTGAGCGGTTCACGTAGCGTTGCACAGAACACGGGCGGCGGGCAGGCCACAATGCTGGGTGGAAGTGGTGCTGGCACTGTGGATTGTTTGCTGCCAGAGCTAACACCTCCTGCAGTTGCTCCAGTAACACCAACAGCTCCACCAACTCCTCCAGTAGCTGCCTCATCCTTCATGCGCAGTGCAACACTTGTCTCGCGCGGCAAATTGAAACCGCCCTCCTCCAGTGAGGGCGACGAGACAATGCTGCTGCCGCTCATGCTGCTAATCCCATCGTCTATTTGATATTGCTGTTGTTGTTGCTGCTGCTGTAGTTGTTGCTGTTGTTGGTGATGTCGCAAGGGTCCGCTTAGCCTGTAGAGCGGTATCAGTGGCTGATGATGATTGTGGCCCAAAGGAGACGGGGGCGTATCTCCTGGTATTGTCGGCGGCTGTACCTTCTTAGCTTGTGCCGTGGATGCGTGCGGCTTCAGTGAGCGATGCATTTCGCGCCTTGTCTGCGTATGACGGCCACGCTGGCCAAATTAGCTGTGGCAACTCCTGCAAGCACAGAGAGAACAAATAGAAAAGGCGACTGCATTAGTTAAATGTCTTGGACCGAAACGAAGCAGAAGCAACAGCAGCAGCAGATGGACAGATGTGCAGCAGATGTGTCTGTCTGCATGCAGTGGAAAATCTGCATAATTGGACATAAATTTTCGTGGCTCTAGCTAAAAATAGGGTCACACTATTTACGCGCGCGTGCTGCTCTGCTGCGGCAAGTCAATAAACTGCCACATAACACGAGAGGGGCGAACAGTGGTCACATTCAATGTATGGAAGATAAATTTAACATAAAGTGAGAAAAACAGATTTGTAAATTGCCCAAAATAGATTTAAGAATATTATATAGCATTTTATTTTTATTTTTCTCTTGACAGTTTATTTCCCTATTTACTTCCACATTCTCTATTATTTACTTGCACTTTAAGAGCAGCGAATATGCAGAGAAACGTAAATAAAGCTAATATAAATATTGACTTGGTTTTCATCAACCAAATGGCTCTATTGACCCACTGTGCGCCCGCAGCAGCAGCAGCAGCCGCAGCATCGTATTACAAATTTCATTCACAAAAACACACAGCTAAAAACAAACACAGAGCGGGGGGGGAGGGCAGATAGAACGCAGTACGAGAGGGCAGCAGGCGATGTCAAAGTTCGTTGACTGTGGGCTGCACTGGGTCGTGTTCGGTGCATGCGGGGTGGAGGCAGGGAGGAGGGCTGGGCCATCGTCTAGGCGCGACGTCATAATACTCTTGAAAAATGCACAGGCAGGCGGCGGCAGCGACGTCAGCGTAAATCTGGCAAAAGTCACGAACAGAGCTACTGCCTGAGCCTGAGCATGTCATTAACATGTTGGCGAGAGCAAGAACAAAGCCGCAAAATACTCGGAAGCAATAATGCGAACAGCTTTAATTTGCAGTTCCAGTGAAACGGTTAAATTCCAAAGCGATTAACCCAACTACAGTGGCTGTTATCGATAACACACTACTGTCGCTACTGCAGCCACCTGTTCGATTAAAGTACTCGATGAACGGCCGGGCACACACACTCACACAGACACACACACTGTTGTAAGGCAGGTGCCAAATTTCATAACGTGTGTGGGTGTAAAAAATGCAAGAAAAAAGTCAAAGCAAAACGGAGCAAAACGAGGCAGAGCAGAGAAACACACACACACATGCACAAGCAACAACACGCAAAACGGTGGCAGTAGTAAATTTCATTTACAAGGCAGTCGACGTCAACGACAACGTCGACGCCGCGTCGTGCGCTGCCTTTAATGAATTTTTATGTATGCGACGTGAAACGAAAATTAACGAAAAACTGCAACCGAAGAAGGTGAGAGAGCGAGAGAGAGAGAGGCGCAGTTCAGTGAGTGCAAAAGAGAGCGGGCGCAACGAAGTGCAGAGAGCAAACACAGAAAGAGAGCAGCAGGGAGAGAGAGTTGGAGAGCGCAGCAGAGCCAGTGTTGTGTAGTAGGGTAGTATATCAAACTGTGAAGCATACACAAATGTGGGTTGCGATTTGTTGTTGTTTTCATTATTTCTGTTGTTGTCACCCACACCCACGACCCACACCCATACACACTCACACACACACACAAACACACACTCCGTTCGCCGCAGCTGCAAATTTGTAGATGTTGTTGAACTGTGCGGCCGGCATTGCATTTTTGGGCTAACATTTCGCCTCCCCTCACCCACTCTTCTTTTTTTCTACTTTGTTGTCTTTTTCGTCTCGTGTCGTTTACAACCCATTTTTATGAGTCCATTTTGCTGTTGCCTTTTGTTGCTTGCGCATTTAATTGCAAACATAGCACACAACCACACACAGAGATAGGACGCCCCCTGGCGTAGATAATGCAAAACTATTGCAGTTCTTGTTATTGTTTTCTTGCCCCTCTGGCAATTGGGCGTTGGGTGTGGGTGGTGAGTAATCATAATGAGCACAACACTTGCCTGCATGTGTGTGTGTGTGTGTGAGTTCGAGTGCGAGTGTGTGTGTGTGAATGTGAGCATAAAAACTGATTGCAAATGCAATTGGACGCTTGGGCGGCCTTTTCCTATCAGGAAACTCTGCACACAATACAAAACTATTACAAAGGGCAGCGCAGGCTGAAAGATTTATTGATTGTCGCTGTCGTCACACACACACAGACACACGCGTATGCCCATCTATCGATATCTGCAAATGTGTGTGTGTGTAGCGGAGTTGCGGTTTTGAAGTTGGCAGCAAAAACGCTGAGCAACTAAAAATAATTATGGTTGCCAGTGCTTTAAACGCACACACACACAAGAACTCATACACAGACAGACAGAGAGACTGTCAGGCAGACACACACCCACACACACACACTCACACATACAAGCATATAGCCCAGCACAAAGGGACCGCAACGCTTTATACGCTACTCAATGGGGGAGTATCGAGCGTTAGTTGTAAAGTTTGAATGAGTTTTGCAGCTCGAATGGGGTGCGAGATAAGAGACAGAAACGATGACAACTCACACGATGTAAGGACAAAGCGTGTTATATTTATAGATGTGTAATTTGACATAAGAATAAAACAATTGAAGAAGAGGATGTGGAACATGTTAGAAAGTTCTATAAACATCTTTAAAGTTGACAAAACTATAATCAAAGAACATAAACGAAGGCTTCAAACATTTATTATATAAAGAGCTTTGGAAAATCTCTATAAAGTTGAACAATTTCTTTCATTTTATGGTATCCGAACAGAAGAAACCTTCAAAATAACATTTTCCTCAACTGATATGATCTGTCATTGCAATCAATAAAACTTTTAGAGTAAAAATGTATTCAAAATAAATGTATAAAAGGATTCAGAATAGAGAATTTCTATACATCGAATGCTATTATCAATATTTAATCGAAATCAATCAAGTATAAAGCGAATGCAAACTGATTATAATCTTTTTAATTCAAAAGATATCAAGTACAATACAATTTAAAATTGAATTCTTACAGGCAAGTAAATTCGAAATGTTTTATGATACAGTTATTAAACAATAATATACACTGCAAAAAATGTAATAATCATTTATCCACTTAAAATCAATTATTATTAAGTAAAATCTAAATTCAAACCGATAATCAATCTTCAATCGAACTATAAAACGAATTCTTATCGTTTTTCAATGCATTGTTAGTGTATCTGCATTTCGTTGAGGTTCGCTCGCAATTGTCGTTGTCGCTGTGCGCCGTTAAAGTTTACTGGCATGAGTAATCAGCCAAATGGAGCGCAATAAAATGGCAACAGCGACGGCAACGGGGCAACAGCAACACGGCCAATCTATCAGACCAGGCACCACATCAACTTAGTTGATGTTGCCCAGCCACCCCCGATAAGTACTCCCTCCCCCTCTCATTCGACCCACCACTTCATGACCAGATTCATATGCCCAAGTCGGGACATGGTATGCGGAGGCGGGGGAGGAATCTGGACCTCAAAAAGGAATTGTAAGCAGGAGGTGGCAGCGGCGGCTGAAATCAAATGAACCGAGTCCCATTCTCATGTTTATTAACGGTGCTTAACTCGATTCATGTGTATGTGTTAGTGTGTGTGTGTGTATGTGTGTGTGTGGGGAGTAAGTCTGTGTGGGTGTCATTAAGCCCGCTAGATAAAGGGACCGCCCAGGCAACACTTCATTACCAGCGCGCGACTTATTGACAACGGCTCTTTATGATACCCTGTAAAATAATATTAACAGGGTGTTTATATTAAAGAAACTAGTTGCCGGCATAGAACAGCATCATTTTAATTAAAGAGCATCCATAAAGATAAAGATCTGACACCCTTACATGGTACACTGTAACATCTCTTAAGACAAGGTGTTTATATCACAAGGAATTTATAGCTGTGATTCCAAATTGAGACTTTTTTCTTGCATTCTAGTTAGGGTATCTTGTGGGCGCATCATAATCTGAGGCTAGTCAAGTCGTTGTCTTGCTGTTCCTATTGTTGTTGCGGGTACTTTGCATATGACATGAGACAGTTTTCTATACTTTCCCTAAAAAAAATAAATGCAAAGGCTGACAAAAGTTTTCGGTTGCATTTTTCTTATATTTCTTCTATTTTTCTTATACTTCGCTTTGCCACGCCCCAGTGTGAGTCTATGTTAGCCTGTTGTTGTTGTTGCTGTTGTCGTTGTACTTGTGCATTGTTGGTAGCGTGTTTTGTCAGCAGCAACAGCTAAGGCAACATCATCAACAACAACAACAAAGTAAGATGGTGTCGCTGCCTGTCGATAACTGGAGATGTTGATCTTGCCAAGCAGAAGGAGAGGACAACAACAACAATGGCCGCGGGCAGCATAAACTTGTTTTGCCTGTAAAGGGAGATGTTGTTGAAGTTGCTGTTGTTGTTGTTGCTGCTGCTGCTGCTGTAGTTGTTGTTTGTGCATTGTCTTTGCCCGTTTTGTTTCAGGTTTCATCTGGCAACGCCAAGAACGGAGCAAACAAGAGACCATAAAAAGCTCGTAGGAGTAAAATGTGCAACACACACTCACACACACTCATACACACTCATACACAACGAAGATGTGTCAAATGTGTGCACCAGCGGGGGGAAGGCAGGAGAGGAGGCAAGGCAGACGAGCATCAGCAACGCATACGTGCAGTTAACGGTTAATGCAAAGCGAATGCGTAGCGCATATGGCACCAGGCAGAGCAGAAGACACTGAGAGACAGACAGACAGAGAGACGGACGGACAGAGGTAAAGAAAGACAGCCAGACAAGAAGACAGACAGTGGGACCAAATACGGCTGTCAGCACGTACAAAGCTCCAAAAGCGGCCATCAATTCCTCTGCTGCTTCTTCTTCTTCTTCTTCGTGGTCTTCTTAGTCTTTTTGGTCAAAAAACGCGAACAAGTTGTAAAGCGAGCAATGCGAACAAAGCACAACAACAACAATAAGAACAAGAACAACAGTTAAAGCTAGCGAATAATACTAAAAGGGAGGCAGGCAGAGAGGAGGGGAGATAGGTGGGCGGGGGCATTTACAGCTACATTGAACTTTTTAGTACCCCAACTATTTTGCCACCCACTTGCAAAGTGCGTTTACTACTACGCACACACATACCATCAAGCAAGCACTCACAGCAATACACACGCACACACACGCACGCAGCACATCACACGAATACATATACAACTTAGCGTAGTAGGTTTTTTTTTCTGTTTTATTGCAACAACTGTGCCAAAAATATGCAAATTACCATTTTGAAACGTTGAATTTCGTTGATATTTTTATAGCAAACACAAAAGCTTCATTTAAATGAGCTTAACTAATAATTTTCACATTTATCAAGATTGATTTAGTAGCATAAAACCGCGTTGGAAAATTCTCTGCAAAATTTCTTTTACACACACTCACACTATGACAGGCATGGCCGCACTAACACTCACACCACGCCAACACACACACACACTCAGCAAGAGCAGAGACGCGGCCAAAAAACAAGTAAAGCATATGAAAAAGGCAGCGCAAAAAGTTGCCGCAGAAACGAAGAACGAGTCGAAAAAAGGCAGAGAGCGCGAGCACGAGCCGACAGCGACCACAAGTCAAAGCGTATTGAAAACGCGGCTCAAGTTCGAGTCCAAGTCAGAGTCCTCCTGCCTGCTGTGACTGAAGTTGTGCAGAGAGCCAAAGAAGAGAGTAACAGCGGGAGAGAGAAATAAAGAGAGAGAGAGAGAGGTGGAGATGGAGAGAGAGTGCGCGTAAATTGCCGCACTCGAAACATTTCTCAATTTTGTTTGTGCCTTCAGTCAATTTGTTGCAATTGAAACAATAACAATTGTCTGACAATTTGTTGTTGCTGGCAAATTAGTTTATAAATTAAACAACTGCGGCTTATTTCACATACTCTGTAGTGTAGTGTAAGGATTAGGAGAGCAGAGAGAGAGCGAGAGAAATGCATTCATTCACTGCATGCACAGTGGCACAGAGGTGCCAATATACAATCTACTGATAAAAATTATTTATTAGCCTATTGCCCAACTAAAATTAGCGGCGTTTTTTTTTTTTTTTTTTATTTTCCCATGATTGGTACGATAAGATTTGGAGGTTAATTTGCTTAGCCGGTAAATGCTTTTGCTTTGTTTGTAAGTCATTTGCATTCAAGCGTGTTTAGCATGGGAACTTGTAAGACTTGAGTTTAAAATGTAGCATTACTTAGTTTCAAGGTAACATGTTAATTTTGAATACTTGAGACGGAGAGGGAGTTAGCATTGAAGAAGTTTAGTTGCTTAAGTAGATCACATGAAATATTTATAGAAATTATTGCATAAATAGATCATAAAAATAACTCATAATAATAATAGTAATTATAATATGATAATAATAGTTTCAAATAATTATAATAAATTCTATTACTTGTCCCACTGTACAATGTATGCCACAAAAAAGACAAACAAATCCAAACAAACACACGGACACACGCACACGCATGCAGTCTCGCTGGCCAGTCAACCACTTTGCTTTGCCGCATAAGCCAATAAGATCCACAGCACGAGAGAGAGAGAGAGAGAAAGAGAGAGCGAGCACGCGCTCCACACGAGTGTAGTGGAAACTTCAAAAAGGCTCAAACTTTATTAAATGGCCTGCGCACGCTCTCTCCCGCTCTTCCTCTCTCTTCGCTTCTTATGCTCTCCGCATTGAAATGTCATCGTCGCTCTCCCCGTCCCCTGGCAACAACAACAACAATTCTAACACTTCATTGGAGCTGTTTGATTCCCACACAAATCTCTGCACATTGAGCGGACGCGAGAGTCGCTCCCCATTATGGCAAGTGAGTTATGTGCCTGTGCAAGAGTGTGTATGTATGTGTGTGTGTGTGTGTACTGCGCTTTCTATTGATTTATATGAGCTTTATGGCGCAATCTGAGTACTTAACAACGAGTACAAAGCTCAGAAAAAAGAAGAAGACGTAAAGTAAACTGCAGAGACAAACAACAACAACACAGTGCAGCAAGTAATGAATGGCTAACATTTAATTAATAAGCAGCAGGCCCAGTTTCCTGCGACCTATGTAAATTATATAGGGTTGCCAGATGAATCTCGTGTGAAATCAGTAGTAGAATTAATGCAAAGCAACAACAACTAGAGTTGCCGCAGCGCCCATTGTTTTGCAGCACGCGTCAGCATCGGCGCTCGAGCATAACGCCGCCTGACACTGACACGTGTTGGTTATTAATTACATAAGCAGAAGCAGCCGCTGCCGACCTGAACTGCAGCAGCTGCAGTTGGTAGCACAACAATACCCAATTTCCTGCAGATGCCTTGGCTACTCTAACAATGGAGTGAAACAGCTGGCAAGGAAGAAGTGGAAGAAGCAGACACAAATGACAGATGGCAACGTCGCCGGCAGTGCGAAGCAGCAGGACACGAAAACCAATGTCAAAACAAAAACAATCGAAACGGTATAAGCCACTTAGGATACATAATAACATTAATACACACCTGTAAAGTACAAAGTAAAAGCTATTTTCCAGTGCTTTACGCTTTTCAATTTCCCAAATCACATAAAAGACACAAACACGACGAAAGTTGACACACAAAAGTAAACAAATGTTAAACTGTAACAGGGTATTCCATTAATTATTGTCGCCGTCTGCACGTTTTATGCCCTTTCTGATAGGCTCACAGACACAAAAACTCACACTCACACACGTACACAGATGCAAGTGGCGCGCGCGCGACGCATAAAAGTAAAACATAAAACCAGATTAATTTTTGTGCAGCCGACAAAAAAGAGTTTAAGCTACGTTGCTTACGTAGTTGTGACAGTGCGCTGTTGTTGTTGTGACTGGTTTTTTATTGTTTGCTACGCCGCCGCCATTTTCTTTACTGTGAAGTCGTAAATTTTTAAACTGCTTATGCGTGCTGTTTATTATGTTTGTTTTTAAAGTGAGCTGTTTGTATTTAATTACACTGTTTAACTAATTTTGTGCCACTTTTTTATAAATTATGCGATTTTTAATTAGTTATAAACTCCGCGCTAGAGAGCGACGCGGACGGACGACGACCGTTCAACAAGAAAACAAAAACATAACTAAGTGTGGCTGCAAAATACAAAGATTAAAATACCTCATTTATGCGATATCTATCGGCGTGCAAACTTGCCTAGTATTTTATGTACCACCCTGTGCTGAAAGTAGTATTTTTTTATTAAACCGCTCCAAATTGAATGTTAAAATATATTTGACATTTTTTGCAAAAGATGTGACTTGAATAGTTGCTTTATAAAATCTAACTCGGGAATAAAAATTAATTGATTTAACAGCGGGAAACGATAACAGCTGCAGCATGAATATATACATCGACTTACTGCAGAGACAATCGATAAATATGCAAATACCGCAGTAACTCAATTCATTTTCAGTATTAATCAGCGCGTTTTGTCGCTGTCACATACAGCCACACTTGTTGCATTTGTATAAAATGTTACAATTATTTAAAAGAATTGACGACGGACAATAACAAATAAAGTGCGTGCGCCCAATTCGTCAATAAAAATATGTGTCGCTTTTTGGTTAATTTCAATTAATTTTAATTGTTTTTGTTCGTGCCGTGTTGCGTTCACATTCCATTGGTATTTTCTCTTGTCTCTTCGTCGTGTATGCGTATGAGTGTGTGTGTTCTTGTTGCTATTGCTTTGTGCGGCATTTTTGGTTAAACAAATTACCACTACAACCAGCAAAAAGTAAGCATAATGAGGTGAAATTAAGTAAATTGACTGTTTATTGTCTTGCAAAAAATTAACTGCAAATAGAAATTCAAGAAAAAGCCGCAACATCGAAACGATTTAAAAAATGCAAATGAGCACAGTGAGAGAGAAGAAGAGAGAAAGAAGGTAAAAACAGGTTGTCGCTGCGCTACGCTTTGGCATTTCTTGTCTTGGCTCTCGCTACAGTGTTGCCACAGTTGTTGTTGCCACAGTTGTTGTTGCTGTTGTTGTTACTATTTTGTGGTTGTCGTTGTTCAGACCTGGCTGCCTTTTCGGTTGGTCAATGGACGACGGCGTTAATTAAAGCAAAATAAGTTCTCGCTTGCCGCTGCTTGTGTTTGCGCAATAAGTAAACCTAACGATTGTTGTTGTTAATTTCATACTGTGCGTTCTAATTTTTGCCTTAGCAATGCGCAATGCACTGTGGGCGTAACGCCTTCTTTACGATATTGTTGTTGCTGTTGCCGCATCAGATGCCATGAATCATGGCAATAAAATGTTAGTTATCGTCTGTGTGCATGTGTGTGTCAGTGTTAAGACAACAACAAACACCTGTGGCATGTTGTTTATGCAATTGTTGTGCTCTGCTTAGGCCGGGGCCATGGACCGGTGCGTGCCAAATGTCAAATGTCAAGTTTGACAGCTGCGTGGCGCATCCTCAAATGAGATTTGAATTTAGAAAGCTTGCCAAGGAATGTGAGAGTAAGAGAGACAGAGAGAAAAGGAGAGTTGGAGTTGTAAAGCACTCTGTTAATCCCCTACTGTAATTCCTCTGTTAACTATAACACCGGAATGTTAAATTATCGAACACGATAAGAAATCGAAAATTAAGCTTTTTTAAGCCCATCGACTTATGTATCCTTATCTTTATATATCGAATTCATTTATTTATGATTTATCGTTTATTTTCTTGCAGTTCGTTTCTGTGATTTCTGTTTTTCAAGAGAAACCTAAAGAGAACCCCCTTTTAAGACAATATAACTGATAAAAATCGCCATCTTCAATTCGCTCAAATGCAGAAAATGCCGTCGCAAATTTTGAACGATGGTAGCGGCGCTGGCAATTTGAATAACGCCGCCTCGTTGCTGGGCACCTCACCCAATAGCATTACAGTGAAGACTGCCTACAATGGTCAAATCATTATAACGACGATCAATAAGAACATCACCTATGAGGAACTTTGCTATGAGATACGCAACATTTGTCGCTTTCCCATCGATCAGGTTAGTTGATCATATTTAAATATTATTGTTCTTTTATTAAATTGTTTTTACTTAATTTGTATAGCCCTTTACCATCAAGTGGGTGGATGAGGAGAACGATCCTTGCACCATTTCAACGAACATGGAACTGTGTGAGGCAATTCGCCTGTACGAGATGAATTATGACTCCCAGTTGGTTATACATGGTAAGTTGACGAGCTTTCTTATCACCTGAGTATTAGCGAACAGACAGCACAAGTGCGATAAGCACTTTGAATATCTCAGTTTATTCCGGCACACAGTTATGTGTCATTCTTAAGAGATTTACGAATGTCATAAAATTTCATTATTATGATGAATATAAAGAAGAAAGGTATGAAACATTGAGTATATTTCTCATTAATGAATCAGATAGGGCATGCTTCACTCTTTTATAATATAATATAATAATTATACTTGTATTCTATATTTATTTGTAAATTGCGTGGAGAACTTTGCAATTTAATGCATATTTGTGGAGTTCTTTTGTGTGCTACGAGTTCTTTCTTATGAACCTAGTAAAATATCTCATTTAAATGAATTAACAGAACTTTTATTATTATTTACACCAAGTATATTCTTCCTTCTCAGCTTAAAATCCTTAGTATCAATGGTATGAAACCTTAAACAACAATTAAAACTATTATGAAGCTTATTTCAAAAGAGGATTCCCCAAAAACTTTTTCGTATTTAATATATAGTATAATTTGTGTTTAAACTTTAAGCTATGTAGCTTAAAAGTTTCGTAAACTCTTTTGGGGGTTTGTGAAGCAAATTAAGCATTGTACACATTAACAAGTTGATAAAGTAGTTAATTTCTTTACGAGCCTGATGTTTTATGCTGCATGCAACATGCTTGGTTGGTCTTTCATCTGCTTGCCTAAGCGGGATTAATTGTGTGTTCTTTAAAAATACATACATATTATGACACGATTTTATGAGACCCACTTGGATTGCCAAAAATAACAAACACACACACAGACACAGAGAGAGAGAAAGATACACATAGTTTAAACATTGGTTGGGGCTAGGGGGGATTTCGACCAAAACTAAACCGAAAGTTTTTCATTTTCACCAATTTCATTATCAAAGTTTTCTGCCCCGTTTTGTGGGTGTTGAAATGGGTCGCACATTCCACAGGGGCGAGGGGAGTGGCGAGAGGGGGGTTGCGTCCTTAGTTGTAGCACAATTTAACCGCAATTTTGTGCACATTTCGGCCTGGTTAAACAATATGCTCGTTGCTTTATTAGCCCAATAAACCAACGTACCACCAAACGTGGTATGTGCTGACTGTTGTTGCCACCCACGGCTGCTGGCTGCGGCAGCTTTGGCTTTTGGCTATAGAACCGGCGCTAGCGGATCCCAGGCGGTTTGCAGGCCAAATCCAAACAGCAGTCGACCATGTTAATAACATAAAATATTAATTAACTCGTGCAGGCATATTACAACACACTCACACAGATACACAGACATCTGCACTCAGCGCGCCTACAGCTTAACTGTTTTTGCCTGGCTGCGCCCGTAAGCAGACTCTGATTTTTGTATCTTACTCGCTACTTGGCCCTGTCTGTGTTTGTATGTGTGTGAGTGTATCTTGTGTGCTTGTGTTTGTGTAATATCTTCTTGCTTTGCCCGTATCCGCTCTTTGACCCGGCTTCGTTTATAATTCAGTATAATTAAATTGTTTGCTGCGAGCTTCGCTTAGTCCTGTTTTGAAATTTAATTTTTGTGTGCGGCTTCTGCTGACTTTTTTATATTGCAGGCACGCCTGAAAGTATGCCCCACGCAAACACACAACACACACAGCACAAACACACACAACACAAACATACTCAACACACACACACACACATGTGCATGTAGTTGTGTATACACTTCCAGCCTGGTTAACTGTCTGTGCTTAATTATGCTTGCCGCAAAAAGTTTTTAACTTTACTCAGTTCGTTCGAAATTTGCCTAATGACAAAAACAAAACGTTTTTTGGCCAACAACAATAAATTACTGTAAACAACCAAATGAGACACCATGAGAATTTCAAATTTGATAATGTGCTCGAAATTGACAGTGGTACTTTGAATGGGATCTTTAAATATCAATG
Organism: Zaprionus indianus; assembly: GCA_018904595.1. NCBI lineage: Eukaryota > Metazoa > Arthropoda > Insecta > Diptera > Drosophilidae > Zaprionus > Zaprionus indianus. The sequence goes on from JAEIHA010000152.1 coordinate 3,292,176, forward strand.
AAGAGATATAGAAATGTTTGGAAATTTGAATGAAAATAAGGTTTATAATCTTGCAGATAATCTATTCTTAAATGTTCTACTTAATTGTAGAATAATCGAAGAGAAAAAAGTAATATTATTACTGAGTTAATTGATCATTGATCCTATTGAGCATTTTTGAGCTAGTTTCAATTCTTGTCAGTAGCACAAAAATAATTTAATATCAATAATTATAATTTATTCCTATTCCTAGATAAAGAATCATTTTAAATTACGGTTCCTTTCCCAAAAAAGATCTGAGCTTAAAAATCACATATTTTGTAGAGCTTCAACTCTTTTTACTTCTAAAAACTCTTTTTATCATCAAAGAAAACAACTCCACAGTCATAAAATCTCCCTAAGTATGTTCAATTTCGCTTGAAATAGATGTGAGCAATGCAAGTTTTTATCTCTTTCGGAACTGTTTGTTCAATTCTTGTTTGCTCTCAAAGTAGTGCATAAAAAATGATGGCATTCCTGAATATATTTTCCTTAAATTTATGTTTAAACTTCAAGTTGTTTTTCTTGCATTGCAGTTTTTAGAGAAAACTAGAAAAAACTCTAAATTAAATTTCGCTATGCTCTGCGCCGGCACTCAACAAACTTTTGAGTTCTTCTGTTTTGTGCTAGTTTTTTTTTTCTGTTTTTGTTAGTTTAGCAGGATACTGCCGCTAGTTCGCTGCTTCCTGACTGTCCTCTTCATATTGCTATGCCACAATATATACGCATGTTCCCCTTGTTGTTGCGACAGTAGTAGTTGTTGTTGTTGTTGCTGCTGCTGCTGGTGTCGTTTTGTAGCCACGTGTGAAAAAATGCGGCTTAAAATGTATTAAAAGCATTTTGTGTGCGGTTTTGCGCTCCGCTCCGGGTCTCTCTGTATTTGTGTGTGTGTGTGTGTGTTAACGTATTATGAACACACACAGACAGAGGTATTTACATATAGAGGCCACAAAAACTCATACAAGCGCCTTAAAAGCATTACACGACGCGACTGTTGATGTTTCGTGCTACCTTTGCATGTTTGTTGTTTGTGTAGTTATTGTTATTGCCACAGTTGTTGTTGTTGTTGCTACAGCAGCTCTGTGCTCTGTGTTGATTAGTAAATGTTAATGTGTGTGTGTGTCTACGTATGTGTGAGCATGGCTGACGTTTTTATAAGCCGTTGTTTTGGTTGCCTTGTGTTTTGTGTTCCACCTTCCGGTTTCATCTCCGGCTAACAATGAAGCGTCTGCCCCTTTGTTCCCGCTCTCTCTCTCTCACTCTGTCTTGTTCTCTCTCTTTATCTCTGGCTGTCGTTATAATTTATGCGCCTGCAATATGGCAACGCTGCCCACACACACACGCACACATACTTAAGCAACTTTATCCAGGCATACAAGCTTTGAAATATGTACGTAAGGTCGATACACAAGATGCCCTTACAATAGAATGAGATAGTTGCCAGAGAGAGAGAAAGAGAGAGAGAGAGAGCGCACTAAATTGAGAGAGAGTTCCTGTGAGCATAATTTCCCAGCGCAAAAAAAACAGCTGAGCGCTGGCAGCATTGCCAGCTGAGCTTTCGTTATGCTTTGTTGGCAATGCTGCGCCGGCGTTTGGCTTTTGGCGTTTTCCAAGGCGGCTGCCAAAGTTTCAAAAGGAAATGAAATTGAGCGCAAGTGCAGGCACAAGTGGAAGAGAAAGAGGGGGAAGAAGGAGAAAGAGACGAAAGAGAGAGAGGCGGAGAGTGAAGGCAGAGAGGCAGAGCTGAAGCAGAACTTTAAAAGGCATCCGGTGCTGCCGCTGCCTGCGTCACCTGACATTGAACAGCGGGCAGACACACACACACACAGGGACATACACACACAGGGACACACACACGTAGACACATTCTAACCGCTCTCGCTGTGTATGTATGCAAAAATATCCCTAGCAAAAGTTTTTGACTGCGTCGGCATGCGATGTCCTGTCGCAACACACTCGCGCCGTGGCTGCTCGCCTGTCTGGAAGTGCCGTGCGGAAGAAACTCTATAATAAAAATAACACGAGACACACACAAAAAGCCAAAGCCAAAGCGAAACGAGAAAAAATCAAAAAAATAACAGCACCAAAAAGAAGAAAAGCTTCGCCTTTTTTCTTTCTTCTTGCTGTTGCTAACGTCGCGTCGCGTCACTCATTCATTATATATCGAAATTATATATCAAAAGTAAAAATACAAATTGTGTGAAATTAACTAAAAGAGTTGTCAACAACAGAGAAAAGTAAAAAAAAAGTAAAGTAGAAAAGAGTGTTGCCAATCTATTTACAAAACGACAACAACAACTTCGCGACTTGCAACTCCGCACGAAGTACAAAAAAAAGAAAACGAAACAAAAAAAAATGTATAAGAAAAAAAATCAATTGCCCCTGGACAACATTTGAATTGAGATTCTGACTTTGATGCCGATTACAGCGTGTGGCTCTGCAATCCTCGTGTGCAACGAGGCGTATGAGCGACCATCGCTGAAAGATTATATATTATTATATTTTTTTTTTCAATTGCTACTTCCCCTGAGGATATCAAACGAGCTTAAGTAAAGCTAAAGTGCTCTAATGATGCGCGTTGCTTGATTGAGTCTGCTGGAAAGGGATGTGGGATGTTTCTTAGAGTTGTTCATAAATTGAAAGGAGTATGGGGTGATTCGTAGAGTTGTTCATAAATTTGGTGAGGCAATCTTTTGCTTGGCGAGTTAAAATTACTCTATATAGAGTATTCCACTGTCTTTATTAACTAGAGAAAGTTTAAACTGGCAAATTGAAGTTTATATAATAAAAATTATGCATACATTTCTTTAGAAGAGTTAAAGAAAGAGTTGTAAAGAATACCTAAAGAAAGAGTTGCAACTCTTAAATGCCCTAACATAGCTTGCTTTCTATGTTTGCTACGTTCGAAGACTTAGCACCTCCCCACCTCTCCACCTCTTTTCTTGTCGCCTGCCTTCCCTCCCCAATGAGCGCTGTCATGTTTTACATTTGTCACATAATCAAATTTGTTGGTTACGCCAAAAAACCGAAGCGGAATCGAAATCGGAATCCCAAATGCCGCCACGGGCTTGGCCCCGAAATCGAATCATTGATTTTCATTTGCTTCGCTGGATTCCCGTTATTCGTTCGCTTGCACCATTTTCTGTTCTCTGCTTTTCTGTTGGCTGCTGTGTGTGCCCAGACAGACACATGCAAACAAACAGACAGCGCAGACAGGCGGCAAAAAGAACAAGAAAAAAAAAAGAAACTAGCGCTGTCATTTGTGTTTTGTGTGTGTGTGTGTGTGTGTGTGTGGGCTTAGGCATCCACAAGCTAAACTTGACCCCAGAAGGTATTTGCACTTCATCAAGCGTTGATGACGCCGTCAGCCGACGATGACGACGACGGCGACGACTGTCGAGTGCCGCCGCCGACGCTTTCTGCTGCGGCTGCTGCTGCTGCATTGCAAGCCCAAAAAGTGTCTAGGCCAAAAAAAGATGCCCGAAAAACATTTGCTACTTGACCAGGCTCAAGCCAACACACACACGCATACATGAACACCCACAAGACGTTGCTGTTTCAGTGTGTCAGTGTGTTGCCAGAAGACGCTGCAGGGCAAGCAAATTGCTCTCACTTGCTACACTTCTCTTCTGCTCTCTCTCCCTTTCTCTCTCTCCATCTCCCTCTCTCAGTCTTTGTTGTTCAAGCTGTCGCCTTCAAATGCGCCGCCATTTAAACTTTATGCGACTTGTTGTTGGTGTTGTTGCTCTTTTCAACACATTTACATTTGGCATTGCATACTTTACGGCGCTGCCAGTCGCACCTTATGATTGTTTGGCATATTTTAATGATGCCATTGGGTCTAATGAAATTATTGTTAGTTCAGGACTTTGCCAAACTCTGCCACCACCTCCACCTCACATTCTGCCTCTTTCTCTCCCCTCTCTCTGCCTGCCTTTGCTCTTTCTCTTTCGCCTGCTTGAACATTACTTAAGTATGCACATGACGTACATTTCTGCCTCGTTTTGCATGCATGGCCAGCTCCAGCAGGGCCTCCTTTGCTGCTCTGCCCTTTTGCCAAATTGTTTTTTTTTTTTATTTTCATTTTTGCCTTGCTTGGCCTTTTTTCTTTGGCCTGTCTTCTTGTGCCATGTGATTTTACAGTGTGAAGTGTTTCCGTTTTATGCGAAGGCGTTGAAATATCTTTGGACGCAGGTGCTGTCCCTTTGCCCAGTGGCTCAACTCATGAAGGATTTACGTTTTCACCTCTGACGTCATTCGCAGGCAAATTTTGTTGCTGCTGCTACTGCTGCACTGAGGCTGAGTCGAGGCTAGTCATGGCGATTTGTGGCTTTAAGATGGCCAGGGCAGTTTGTTCGTTCCATGGCTTATTTATCGTTATTATCGCATGAAACTTGAGTGGGTTTTCAGCTTTGGGGCGTGTCCTGTCCGTGATAAACATGCGATGGTCGAGTCGAGTTCAGGCTCTCTCTCTCCCACATTTTCTTTCTCCTTCTTTCTCTGATGTAAGACCATTGTTTGCAGATACTTAAGCGCTCTTAATACTTTGACCCGTGGTTGAGAGAGGGGGGAAATGATGAGGCTATCGTTTAATCATCTAAAGAGGCAACGTTGACAACGTACTTAGCGCACTGAATTATCATATTTGATTCCATAATGAGCATTAAGCTGGCAATAAATTATAACTTCCCCTACTTCTTGCTACCAATCAATCAATAATAATTGAAGCAAAACTATAATTTGTATAACTCTTAATTGCTTTTGACCCACAGTGCGTATGCGTAGTTTCAACTTCAATTCAGTCTGTCTTGCTTATCTTTTGCGCTGTCAACCTGTCGATAAAGTGTGTTGGCCAACTTTGGCACTTTCCTAACTTGCTTTTTGAACTTGATGTCGCCCTCGGCTTTAGAGATATATCCGAAACTATTATCCTAATTGCCAATCAGCTGTCAGGCAACTGTCGAAATTTATTCTAAATATTGTCATAAACAGAGCACAGGGAGTGAGAGAGAGCTATTGAACTTTGACTTAGTATTCATGGAATTCTGTACGTTTGATAAATAATGCAACATTCTAAGCAACTTAAATTGTAGACAACAAAAGTTAGTGGACTTTTTTTGAGGTTGGCAGTTGGGGGCAAGTTTTCATGTAGTTTGCCAAAAGTTGCATAGAAATTTTCGAGTCGAACGCAAAGTCAAAGCATCAGTGGGGTTAACCACTGATTGATTTACCGTTCACCGTCAAGTAGAGTAGAGGAGGGGGAAATGGGGGTAGGGCGTGTATCGAATTGATGCTGTGCAACTAACCAACTTGTCAGCTCAAGCCGAGTCCGCCTCCCACATCGTCCCTAAACCAAAACGTGGTCGAACCAATATTCATGCTCCAATTGCAGTCTCCAAACAATGCTTGGGCGGAGAGTGTGTTTATATTTAGCAAACGTTGTTGCCCGAAACACATGAAACCCCTCCTCCAACCTCCCACTCCTCCTCTCGTCTCTGTTCCTCTGCTGTTGCTGGCCTGGACAGGCTGCAGCGTCAGCACAATGGAGAAGGGATCGACTGGTGGCTTGTCACGAAAGCACTTTTGCTTCTCAAGTGGATGCCGCTGCTGTTGCGCTGGGAAAGTACGAGGGTCGTTTGATAAGTCCGTGACTTTTTGTATTTGCCGCGCACCTGCTCTAAATACAACACTGCTCCTGTCAGCAGTTATCGATTAACAGCTGACTGTAAAATTTTGAGAAAGCTGCGTTTTTTGGTTTGCGTTTTATAGGCATTGAAAGCAGACGATCTCGTGAATTTTAACGAAAATGGAAAAAAGTGAATTTCGTGTCAGCATGGCAAAATTTCATAAATTGGGCTACGAACTGCTACCCCATCCAGCATATTCTCCAGATTTAGCCCCCTGTGACTATTTTTTGTTTCCAAACATGAAGAAATGGCTCGGCGGTAAGAGATTCGGGTCATCACAGAAACAAACGACTATTTTGAGGGCCTTGAGAAAACCTATTATTTGGAAGGAATAAAAAAATTGGAAAAACGCTGGACTAAATGTATAGAGCTAAAAGGAGATTATGTTGAGAAATAAAACGCTTCTTTGACGAAAAAAATATATTTTATTCAAAAAGTCACGGACTTATCAAACGACCCTCGTACCTAGAGGACCCTTAACCACAGTCCCCTTGCTGCTGCTGCTGTGGCCGCCTCTCAGCATGGCCGCAGTCTCTAGTCGCCTCGTTAATCATGCGAATTATGCATGAAAGTAGAGTACTTAATTTCAATTGTCTCAACAACAAGCTGCAGCAACGTTGGGTACGTCAAGCGTTTTCGATGTGACCTACCAATACACTTGAAGAAATTTTCTATTTACACTTGACTGCACCACGGGAGGGTTGCATACTTACTCGGGTGCCCTGGGAGCGAAATTTCCCTGCGCAACATGAGACACACGACACGACGAGCGCGCGTTCGCTCTCTGTCGTTGCCATGCACGCGCTCGCATAGCTCTCTCTCGCGTTCTCCCATCCTCTCTCTCCCTCTTTCTCTCTCGCTCTGGCTTTCTTGGGCTTTCACGCCTTTGTCAATTTGCAGCAACTTGTGCGCTCGTTTGACTTGGGTTCAATTGTTTGTGATTGTCGCAGCGTCTCTCTGTGTGTGTGAGTGTGTTAGTGTACACGAACAGAGTTGTCAGCTGTTTCGCTTGCATTGCTTCTCTCTTGCACACTGTGCTGCCCATTATTACACAATTTATATAGTTTTTTTTTTAGGTGTGGTTTCTGCGGCGTCAGCTCCCACTCACACACACACACAGAGACACACTTGGACAGAGCCAGCCACGCCCCAAGGCTTTGCTGGGCGCATTGCTTGCCTGCAGTTTTTTAATCAATCATTTTAAACTATAGAATTTGCTCGCCAGGGGGCGCAGCTGTCGCTTGGCTTTGAAAAACTTTTGCATTGCATAGTTTTAGGCGGCCCGCAGCGTTTGCCTGTTCAACTGTAACTACAACAGCAACAGCAGCAACAACAAGTGCAACGACAACTACAACAACAGTAACAAATACAGCAACAGCAACAACTGTTACTGGCATTGCCGCCGCTGCTGGGCCTTGTCCCGGTTTCCATTCTGCCCTTTTTTATGTGCCTCCTTGTGCCATGTGCCACACAATTTGCACTTGCGGCACAGCACAGTGGTACAATTGTTATTGCCAATTGATGGAAATGACAATCAGCCTCCGCTGCTGTTTACCCCTAGATTACAATAAGAAATATGCATAGCCTACTTTCTCGCGAATTGTCTGCAAAGCAATTGCAAAATTACGTGTAATCCATTTGCGGCAGTTTTTTATTATGCATTGCTGTCTCAACTTGTCTTCCTGTAATCGTAGTTACTCTAAGTACTCTGCTTGTTTGGCTCACATTGACAGTTGAGTTGGCTTTGCTTAAGAGTTATATTTTCTCGTTTCTTTAGCTTTTCTAGTGATTCAAGTGTTACTTAAGTATTGCAATTGTGTAGGATGAACTAGTTCGCCTTATAATCGAACTAGTTAGCTCAACTTAAGAGCTTCACAACTGCAGATTGTTTTATATATGACCTTAACTTGTTCCTTTTTCTACCGATATTCCACTCCCTATTGCGATGCAGTTTTATAAGTGTAAAAGAACTAGTTCGAAATGCAATTTCAAGTCCTCACCCACACACATCCACACGCACACACAAAATTTCAACAGCCTTTCAAATTGTTTGTTGTCTAATGCTCGCCCACTCTTGTCCCACTGTGCAATTTCGCCTAGAGTTCTCGTTCTCGTTCATTGTGCCGCTTGTTGACATTGCCAGTTTATGCAAATTTGCGGCAATTAATCGCAGCCAGCAACGCAGCGCAGAAGTCAAGTGCAAAACAAACCCGAACCGAACCGAAACGAGTCTCCAACGTGCCGCGCACCAAACTAAAAGTGTAACAACAACAACAAAAACAACAGTAGCAGCAGCAGAAACTAAAAGAAAAAGAAGAAGAAGAGTGCACGCAAAATGGCCTGGGGCTATTGGTCCGCCACGACAGTGGATCGTGGACGTTCACCACGTCGCTTGACGCAGTGCACCCCGCTGCCAGTAAATCTGGTGCAGCAGGAGGAAGAGGAGGAGCCTGCGCCACCATGCCTGCCCCCACAGCAGCAGCAGCAGCAACAGCAACAACAATCGCAGCAGTCACAGACCTGCCCCAGCACACCATCGGCCAATCAGCAGGGCGGCGCTGGAGGTGGTGGCGGCACACTCTGCTACAGTCCCACATGTCGATCACGCTGCTCCAGTCCGTGTCCGGGCTCACCGTGTGGTTCCATAACACCGCCGCCACCGCCGTTGCTCACCTCATCGCAACAGCATCTGCATCAGCACTCGAATAAGAATTGCCCGGCCGCACAGCAGTTGCTTACGCATCTGGACTATGCGGCCCGCAGGCAATCACTGGATCAGCTGGACAGTCCGCAGGTACTGAACACGGTACTACATTGATCAGGGCACCAGAGCTGTGCATGATTCGAACTGCCTGAGAACAAAGACTTATTTAAATAAACAAATTGAGTTGCCAAGATGATATATGTAGAAAAGGTAGAACAGATGATTATTGTAAATAGAATAGAGTGGAAACAAAATATTTAAGATAAGCCATAGATAGATAATTATAACGGGAATTTGTCTGAAATAAATAAGAAACATTGATAGGAAGCACAGAAAATAATCTCAAAGGCATAAATATATATAGTTCTCTATAATAATAAGTTATATTTCCCAATTAAATTTAGTCATTTCAGTATCTAAAGCAGGAAAGTAAGATTTAATTAAAATAACGCTCCAAAAAGTATGCTATAAATTTTGGTTGAAAGAAGTTGAGGCGACATTAACTCTTAAATTAAGTTGATATAATACCTTTAAGACTTGATTTTGGTATATATTTTGACTGAGAAACTTCAAGAAACATATTTAAAGAGTAAAATATAAAGTTCTTATAAGGATTACATATAAATATATGAAGCAAGAAACAGAATAAAGCTAGTTAAGACTTAAGGAATGAAAGTACTTTAAAACGACTAAGACACCAGTACAAAGAACCAAAAAACTTCGATTATATAAACAGTTTCTATATTAATAAATGTGGAAATGACTTGAAGATGCCTCATGAGAGATATCTCAGTCATAACGAATAACATTAGGTAAGGAACGTAAAAGAAACCTTAGTTGCAAACATATATTGCAGAAATTACTTTGCAATCACTTAGAGTTGAGTCATAAAGGAAATTAGAAGGCAGCCAGATAAAGATGAGTTACAAACAGATGAGTTAAGTAATGAATCAATAAACTTCGATACTATAGTTTTTATATCTTGAGGCAATCTCAATTTTGCAATTGCAATTAAATCAACTTTGCTGTTCTGTGGCCACGAATGTTGTAAATCATGCACAGCTCTCTGGGGAATTCGATATGCTCAACTGACACTTGTGTTCTCCTGTACAGTCGAAGTACTTTGATATCCAGGCCAATCAGCTGTCGGACATCATGTGCCGCGGCGCAGTGGTCAGTTCCATACAGTCGGCCAACAATACGCTGACTCGCGGCGTCTCGCTGCACAGCCGCAGTGGCAGCGCCCATGGCAGCCATCATAGTCACAGCCATCATGGCAGTGCACATGGCTCGCTGGGTTGCCTGCAGGGCGGCGTGGGCGTGGGAGTGGGCACAGGCAGCACTGGAAGCATTGGAATGATCTCTGCCAGTCACATAGATACAGGCGACTATGATGTACCGCATCCGCATCCGTATACGCATCATTATATGCAGACAACGGCATCGGTGACGCCACCACATGCAACGTTAAGCAGGCCAGGATCAGCAGGTGCCGTCTGCACGGGCCATGACTCGGGCTCGGATTCCAGTCAGGGCTGTGGTGGCTCCATTATGGGTGGCATGCTGGTAATGGGCCATGCCGGTCACATGGGCAGCCTGGGCCATCACAGCACGGGCAGCGGCTCTCTGGGTCGCTGCTCTAGTCGCTGTCACAACACCACCACCACCGATGACTCAGGCGGCGGCAGTAGCGGTGGTGGTGGTGGTGGTGTCGGTGGCCCTGGGAGTGTTGGTGCTGGTGGCTCCGTTGCCATTGGCGGCCCAGGTGGCATGCTCATCGACTATCATCATGGCCATCATAGTGGCAGCGCTGGCAGCGGTCTCAATGGCTGCGGAGGCGGTGGCAGCATCGCCGGTGGCAGCATTGGCGGACGCAGCAGTGTCCTGGGTACCATACACAATGGCCATGGGCATCATCATCAGCAATATCATCACGAGTGCATACACTATGAACGTCTGCCCATACCTGTGCCCATTCCCACGGTGCCCATGGGCGTAACGCAACAGCAACAACAACAGCAGCAGCAGCAGCAACATCAGTTGCCCCCGCAACAACATCAGCTACAGTCGGAGGAGGAGATTGAACCGGCCTATGCAACAGGTAATTGTGTGGGAGAAAGACACGAAAACGATATAGTAATTTATTGGGAATCTATAAACCGGTTCAGCAGTGAGTTACCAGATGCTGGAACATCATTATTATCATATAAACAATTATTTTACTTTTTAAGAGACTTAATTTGTGTAGTTATTATTCTATTTTGTAATTTAAATGGAGTAATGTTTACTTTGAGTTTGGCCTATTCTGTATCAACTAATTTAATTATAATAAATTTGATATGTCTATCTTTATCCTTATATGTTTTATTATGCCTACCTTATTTTGTATCAATTAATTACCATTTCTTCAGTCATTTGTAAATCTTTTTTAGAGTATTGCAAAATAAATTTGACGTTATTTGTTATTGACCGAAGTAAACCAGTTTGCGAAGCTATGGTTATAAAGCTAGATTACCATTGTCATTATTAAAACATTTTCTTTATTTGATAAGAAATTTAACTATCATGAATATTTTCCCCTTTCAATTATAGCTATAAAACTACAATAAAGTATTATATTTAATATTCTTTTCTATCCATCTATCTATTTCCTTTATATGATAGATTTTATGGTCCCAGACTCATAATTAATTCAATTATCTATCATAATTTCTGTTATTAGTCAAACATATCATAAACACTTTAATATATCTACGGAATGTTAAGTTATTAACTCATTAAAGAACACCAGAAGAGCTCTCTCCCTACCTCTCTCTTTCTTTGCTGAGCAAATCTCCATCCCTGATCGTATCTCTTTGCCATTCGCTGCGCTCTCACTTGCTCCCAATTAGATTTCCACTCGCCGTCGTCGTTCTTCGATTCTTGTGACAATTCAATAGGCCACTTGAGGCTTATGTACATACTACTTACTTACTTATGTTCTTGTTGTTGTTGTTGCTATTTTGTTTCTTTTGTTGTGCTATTTGATTTCGGTTCTTCGCATTTGTGCTGCCTCAGTTCGCAGCTGAAAGTCGTGCGGTGAGGACGCTTCGCGCGTGCTGAAGCCCAAAGAAGAGTACAAAATAATATTCAAAGCAGATTCAAAATTAAGAAGTGCGGAAAAAGAAACACACAACACAAATTCCATTTCCATACATAATTTGTGTGTGTGTTTTTTGGTGGGCACTCAAGTGTTTCAAGTCGCAATTGAGATCTCAAGTGAGTTGTGTGCCTGTGGCAGTTGTTGTCTGACCTGAGCTGAACTCTCCACACGACGCGACGCGATGATCATCTGGAGCGGTTTCTGTGAGGCAGCGCAAATCTACAGCACACAAACGGCATCGTTCATGGCTGGCGGCGTTGCGTGTTAGTATTGATCGCGTATACAACCATTTAAGGGCGTGAGATCAGTGATATATCAATCATCTTTGTGTCATGTGTGGATGTTGATACTGTTGTTGTTGTGGAACCTATTTTGGGGTTTATTATGCTTTTATTATGATGTCGATAAGGAATCTATGAGAGTTATAAATACTACGTGCTTGAATGCCATATATTGTATATCAGGATTAGATTCCACAATTTGTTAGCTAAAAATATGTGTGACAATTGCGTTCCACTTCAGTTGCAACCCGCCCTAACACCCACACACACACACACACACACACATCCGTACGACCTTCACACCTGTTGCCCAGTGACTAACGAACTGCATAACGTAGCTTGTTTTATTCTATTTCCCAATACTCATTCTAACTACACAGTCCACAAAATTGCTTTGTTATCTTCCGGCGTTGGTCACACACCCTCACACACACACACACACGCGCTCATACAATCCACACAAACCAAACAAATTTTGTCATCCATATCACCAGCACAAATGCGCTGATAAGGGGCAGGCAAAGCAAGGCAGCCAGCTCAGCTGAACCCAGCGAGAACCCTTCGTATGCCTGTGCATGTGTGTGTCTGTATATGTGTGGGTGTGTGTGTATATATTGATAAATACCTGGCAATGTGTTGATATGACGAGGGGATTCTAGGTCAATGTGGCCAGATTGTGACAATTTTATGGCCTTGCAGCGAGTCAAATGTTGAACCCAGAGATGGTCCAACTAATTGAATGTGAATATGAACGAATATGAATATGAACAGTGTGTGCCTGTGTGTGTGTGAGTGATAGCTAAAACATCCAAACTCTGCTATGAACAATTGAGCTCAATTGACGCAGCGACTCGCGTTGAATGAATCGTTGTCTGCTTGAGCCATCCGGGAAAACTTAATTAACTGTGGCAATATTCTTGGAAAAGCTTTGCAAACGAAGCGCTCTCTCAGTTTTGTTTTTGCTATTCTTTTTGATTTTGTTGTTCTGTGTTTTGTACATGGTGCGTGGTGCCGTTGCAGAGAGTGAGAAACAGAGAGAGATAAGAACGAATAAACGAACGCCGCCTACCCAACTTGCGGCTGCCTCAGTCATTGAGTTGGTTCTGTCATGTCAACAAGTCACAACATCACAACCGCAATCGACGGCAAATGTGGCTGGGCAAAAATCCGTTTATAAGTAAAAAATACAAAAAAAAAATCCAACTTGATTTATACAGAAAATTTATGAAACTCTCACACTTTGCTTGGCAATTAATTTGATAAGGCCAGGCCAAGCCCACAGCCATGGGCAAACCGACTGGCCGTAAGCATGACAAAATATATATTTAAGGAAAATTGAAATCCAATTGAATTCTAATACAATTTTAATGATTTCTTTCAATTTTCTTATTCATTCTTTCAGTATTCCCAAATGTTCCTCAAGCGCCGGGCTTATCCTGTGATGGCGAAGATCGTAAGTGTTGAAATTCTGTTGATATTATATCTGTCAAGTTTTTATCCATTTTTAACTTCTTTGCATTTGCAGGCAGCATCTACAGACGCGGTGCACGACGTTGGCGCAAATTGTATCGCGTCAATGGACACATTTTCCAGGCAAAGCGTTTCAATCGCGTAAGTAGCGGCAGCAGCAACACACATGTGTGTTTTGTGTACTCATGATATCTAACAGATACAACGTTGCACACTGGAATGGGGTCAATGAAATGCGATATCTAAAGAAATTCTAAACAGTGGACTTTATTGTTCAAAGAGCAAGGCGCGAAATTTGCAAAGAAGAGACATTTTTAATTTAAAATTATTTATATTGCAAATATTTGAGTGAAAGTTTTGTTTGCTTTTAAACACTGTGCATCAAAAATTAAGAGCTAGTTACTTTGAATTTGTTAAAAAAGAAATTTCTAATATTTCAATGTTGATTATAATCACTTCATGCACATGCTAAGTTCATTTAATTTGATTTGTGTGTAATTCAAGCTTAGCTGCTAATTGAATTTATCAAATTTATAATTGTTGTGAATTTTCAACAATTCTCTGCCTGCTGCCAACCCACTGTGCACAGTCGTAATCTAATTTGTGACTTTTATACACATGTACATACATGGTATCTATTTTACGGCTTACTTTTGCTGTGAAGCGAGCAGAATATAAATAAACACATTGCAAAAATCAAATAATAAATAAATTTGATTTAAAATATCGCAAAAACCCATAAGCATCTTAATGCAATTTAAAAAAACGTAGAATTTAATAAATAATTTAATTAAATTTCCATTTCTGTAAACATTAACAACAGTTTCTAATGCACTTCTCTCCTTACTCTCTTTCAGCGCGCCTTCTGTGCCTATTGCCAGGATCGCATCTGGGGACTGGGCCGACAGGGTTTCAAGTGCATACAGTGCAAACTGTTGGTGCACAAAAAGTGTCATAAACTGGTGCAGAAACATTGCACGGATCAGCCAGAGCCATTGGTCAAGGAACGTGCCGAGGAGGCAAGTGATCCGATGCCGGTGCCATTGCCACCACTGCCGTATGAGGCAGTTGGGGGCAGCACTGATTCGTACGAGCCACACGAACATGCGCACATTGTGGTGCCGCCACCGCCTGAGGATTCCCTGGAGCCGGCCACACAGCGTCAGTATTCGTTGAATGACTTTGAGCTGATACGCGTCATTGGACGTGGCAGCTATGCCAAGGTGCTGATGGTCGAACTGCGTCGCACGCGTCGCATTTACGCCATGAAAGTGATCAAAAAGGCATTGGTTACCGATGATGAGGACATCGACTGGGTGCAGACGGAGAAACATGTCTTCGAGACAGCTTCGAATCATCCGTTCCTGGTGGGATTGCACTCATGCTTCCAGACACCGTCGCGACTCTTCTTTGTCATTGAATTTGTGCGCGGTGGCGATTTGATGTACCACATGCAGCGACAGCGTCGTCTGCCCGAGGAGCATGCTCGCTTCTATGCCGCAGAAATCAGTCTGGCGCTGAACTTCCTGCACGAGAAGGGCATCATCTATCGTGATCTGAAGCTGGACAATGTGCTGCTCGATCATGAGGGTCACATTAAGCTGACCGATTATGGCATGTGCAAGGAGGGCATTCGTCCGGGCGACACAACCTCCACGTTCTGCGGCACACCAAACTATATTGCACCCGAAATACTGCGTGGTGAGGATTACGGTTTCTCTGTGGACTGGTGGGCACTGGGTGTGCTGCTCTACGAGATGCTGGCTGGTCGCAGTCCCTTCGATATTGCCGGTGCCTCCGAGAATCCTGATCAGGTATCATTATCAATATTATTTCGATTGAGGCATCTCTTGTTCTAATACTTTATTTATTTATCGTAGAATACCGAAGACTATCTGTTCCAAGTGATTCTGGAGAAGACCATACGTATACCGCGTTCGTTGAGCGTCAAGGCTGCCTCCGTTCTCAAAGGTTTCCTCAACAAGAATCCCGCTGATCGCTTGGGCTGCCATCGCGAGTCCGCCTTCATGGATATTGTCAATCATCCGTTCTTCAAAGTCATCGACTGGGAGATGGTAAGTCCGAGGCCAACTACACGAGGCTTAACTTAACGTAACGTGATGTTGATAATAATGATGATGATAATATTCGTAGTATTCCGATACTTATGGTATAGCTAAATTTTTGTGTTCTTAATTTCTTTAAACAGATAAGATAATGAGTTGAGCTTTTTACTTTGATAGATCAAACTTGATTGGCCATGTTCAAAATTGTACAAAGTTTATTTAGGGAACATCTTTGCAAGAAAAGATAACCAAAACTTCTTAAATTTATCCATTTCTTTTTTATTTTATTTGTGTTCTTGGCTAGGAATGTTTAGTTTTGATTTACAAATTTTACTATATAATATTGTATAAACCTGTGTTATTTCGTGTATGCAAAGATTGCACAAAAGGAGGTACAACCGCCTTTTATACCAACCCTTGATCCTGGCGATCCGTATATGACAACAAATTTTGACGTTCAATTTACCAGAGAACCGGCTGAATTGACGCCAGACGATCCGTAAGTTTTGTGTCAAGAAAAACCCCAAAGAAAACAAAAACAAAACAAACCAAAAAAAAAAAAAAGAATCCCTTTTAGCTTTCATTATTTTGTTCTATCTGTGTAACGAAGCATGAGACAATTTCCCTCAACCAAAAATATAAAACAAAAAGAAATGAACCTCATTAGTGCTCAGTCTTACAGCAGGTAATGTTCGTTTTCCCATCAGACCCCGACGTCTATTTGAACACTCCTCCCAACCCCTTACCCAGCTCGCTATCTATCTATTTATATCATCATTATCATCAATACACTGAGAGAAATTCAACACGGACATGCATTTTAATTGTGTCCTGAGCCTCTACAAAAAATTCGATTTTATGTTTGCCTCAATTGGCTGGCAAGACTCTTTTAGCTATAACCGTTTTATTTTTACTATCTTTGCATATATCCTCTTCACGATCGACTACACCACACCACACCTACACACACACACACCTGCACACCCAAATATACAACCACACACGCCACGTTCAATTCAACCTCATGCAGCTCGAACGCAAACAGGTTTCGCCTCCATTTAAGCCACGCTTAGACTCAGATCGCGATCTGGCTAATTTCCCGATCGAGTTTACCGGCGAACCGGTGCAGCTGACACCCGACGATGAGTAAGTTTTGTATATAGTTTCTGTTTTCAATTTGTTTCTATCATTTCCAGCAATCGAAACACACAAAAGGCATCATAATTTTGAATATAATATTAATAATATTTCTTTACCTACGTCTAGCCATGTTATTGACAACATTGATCAGTCGGAATTCGAGGGCTTTGAGTATGTCAACCCCTTGCTAATGTCGCTGGAGGATTGCGTCTGACACCACGAGACGTGTGATCTGCATCCCTATAATATGCGTGTAAGTAGTATGAAATATAAATATTTCAAAAATTTCTTATTTCATTATGTGTATCTGTTTCTTTGACAGCTCTATGGCGAGGACTCCAGTGATTATGATTCCGTGGCTGATGATTTGAGCCTGCTGCACTTGAACAACGCGGCAGGTGTAGCCAATACCAACAACAACATAAGCCAGCAACAGCAGCAACATTATCGCCAGCAACCACAGCAGCCACTGGCGCAGCAATATCATCCATACACACAGCAACAGTCACAGCAGCAACTACAACAACAGCAGCAGCAGCCGCAACAACCGCAGCAACATCATCATAATGGTAACAATAACAATCATAATAATCAAATGCAAGCAAATAATAATAAAAGTCTACTGCAGCACATGTTTTGCCTTCCATTGAACTAATTAAAATAACGAATTAGATAAAGAACAGAAGCAAGAGGCAGCAACTGCTGGCAGACAGCAGCAGCGGCAGCAACTAGCAAAAGCAACAGATTCAAACGAAATACTAATGCAAAACACTTATAATCTTCTATATAAAATGATGTCATAGAAATCAACACAAAAAAACAAATATAATTACAAAAAAACAACAACAACTTTCATACCAAAAAGAAAAAAAAGACAAAAAAACAAAAGAAAAAACTGTCACAAAATGTTGCAAGTTATACACTAAACTACAAACGATTACTTTACTATTTAAGCACCTAGACGGCTAGGCAAACTCTATGCATGCAAAACGATAACGACAGCAACAACAACAACAACAGAAGTAACAGTAACACTTTCAAAACTCATTGCAAAAAGACTTTTCAGCAAATACGATAAAAGACACACAAAAGTATGCAATATTAAAAGCAAAACAATTTTTAAGCTAATCAATCTACAAGAAAATTATACATACATACAATACTATACATATAAAAATATATACATATATAATTTTTAAATATTTAAAAAAGCAAGACATTTAATTTTACTACAAAAAACGATAGAAGAAAGACAGCAAAAAAAAGTAAGAAAGAAAAGGAAAGATTAAACCAATCTAATTATAACTTAAGCGCGTAATTAATATATGATATGTGAAAAAAATGTATGTGTGTTAGTGTTAGTGAGCAGAATGGTTTTTAATGAAAAGCAACAGCAACAATTGATAAATTGATTCAACTGATGATTAATGATAGACGTGTGTGTAAGCAGAAAATGCAGTAAAGTATATAGAATAATAATTACTAACTGGCAAAATTATCAAAAAAATCTTATCAAAAAATCGATTACGCGAACAAAACATGTTGAAGCGCTCGTCAAATTTATTCTAAGCAATCCGTAATTTATTGTATTTTCTGTATCTGTATTCTGTATCGGTATTTGTATTTGTATTTGTACTATGTATTATGTATTAAATTTACACAAATAGCAAAGCATCCGTCTACTGGCAATATATATATTTTTGTTAAGTATTAGATACTTTATGTTGTCAACACATTCCACACTGTACTTACTATACAAAGTTGTTGTTAAATTATTGTATTGTAAATTATGGATAAGTATAACTAATGCAAAAACAAATTTCCAAGCAAGCAATACAAATCGGATTATTGACACTGTTCCCCGTTTATTGTTAGTTCGTAATCGAAAGATATTTTCATTATATTTTCCATTGCCCTAGATAAATTTTTCGATTTCTTTTTTAATCGAGGAAACAGTTATTAGAAATATACCTTAATATAATGAAAACAAAAACGAAAACAAAGCGAAATAAAGCAAAAAATAATTGTAAATTATGTTTTTATAACCCTTAAATGAGTAGAACTATTTAAATGAATAGACATGAACAGAAATGAAAACAGAATTAAATTAGTATTAAACAAATGATATCATTGCGTTGCTTTAATCCCAATTAAAATGAAATGTTTTTAATTCTATTGAATATATTCAAAGATTTTCAATACGAATCGCATATGATGAAACCAATGTTAATTGTTAATGTATTCAAAGTGTGACAACACATTCAAGCAAATTAAGATTATGAAACACTCCGTGGGTAAAGAACAGTTTTTGATTATACCGAAATAATAGCAAACAATCAATTAAAAAAGTTACGAACACACACACATAGTACATCATTTATATACATGCATACATAACACATACATACATACATACGTTCTTAATATGTAAACTGAGAAGAGAGAAAAGCGCAACACTTAACAAATTTAGAATGCACATTTTTATTGTAAAAACGTAGACACAAACAACAAACAACAACAACAACAAAGACAGCAATGGCAGCCCAGCGAGGTGCCCTCAATGGAATTATATCTAATGTTCTCCAGTTGAAATACTTTTAGCCAGCAACAAAAGAATTATTTATACTAGATTTTCTACATTTTAGACAGCTACGTTTATACTATGGCAACTCTGTTTTTTTCGATTAAGATTAAGTTTAAATATACCGTATACGTATTTGTTTACTTCACTCAACCTTATTGTAGGCAACTTTCCAACTGCTGTTTTCCAAATCGATTTTTATGATTTTTACTATAACTGCACTTTGAGTACTTTGAATGCTAGCAAAATGTCTAACGAAATTGAGTACGTAAACAGATTGCGTTACGATTATGCATATAAACAAACGAATAAACTAATGTGTAAGTAAAACTCAATACAAGTACAATTCAATATGGCGGGGGGCGACAGTCACGGGGAGTACTTTAAGACTTATCGAAGGTGCTGTTAGGTCACAAGTTTGTTAAATGGAGATCCTTCTCTTGAAATTATATTGCACTTTATTCGTATGTTAGACTTATTAGAAAATAAATATGAAATGCTGTTTCTGCTCAGTTCGTCTGCAATATCGATACGGGTTCCTGCATTATTTGCTGTATTTTCGCCTCTGGCACCAGTTCCCCATTTGCGAGCAGTGTGTGCACGATGCCGTCGTGTTTGTTGCCACTGGAACGTGCTTGCAGCACAAACTGTGTGTCCTGCACCACGAAACTGGTATCCGTGCCGCCATGCACGAACACAGCCTGTACAGGGAAGGGGGGGAACACATGTACAGCACACATATTGTATAGTATACTGTAGTATAGTATATTAATTAATTGTCCCACTTACCGCCTCCTCACGCAACTCATCATTCACATACAAGCTGAGCGTGTCTAGCTTGAGCATTATACGATATTCCTGCGAAGAGTCACTCGTTTCACCTGCTTGCCTGGCATAGAGCCAGAGACGGTATTGTCGGGTTAGTTCCTCGGTGTACTGGTCATGCGGTTTGCCGTCTATATAGAGCGAATATTCGTACTTGAACCCGGGTGCAGGATCTACACGAATGATGCAACGCGACTGCTCAATGCAGAAGGTGTCCTCGCCCACCAGTTTGAACATCCAGTCGCGACGCAGCACCTCCTGGGATTGAGACGGGGATATGAAAGTATTAATATGGTAAAGGAGGGGAGGTAAAGAGAGACTTTAGGAGTTGAAGGGGTTCTTAATATATTTTTGGCTTTTTTCTGGCTTGCTATCGTATGTAATTGATTATTCTTTTAGGTGTGTTATAAATTATATATATCCACCAAGGCGGTTTTTTACCTAGACACAAACTTCTTAATAATTAAGATGATGTTAATTTAAGGGTTCTTTACCACATTATATAATTAATAATATTGTACAATCACGACTTTCAAAAACATTGCCCCAAACTCTTCAATTTTATTTCCCTTTTCTTATAACATATCTTCTTGCTTAGAAGTTCATCTATTTAAGCCCAAGGCATTTCTACTTCTTCTTCTGAAAACTAATCATTGCACATTAAAGAAACTTCCCTACAGCAATTCCAAATAGTTGTGCGATAGTTTAGCACCTGTTTAAAGGGTTTCTGCCGCACGCTATGCTCACTGCTTGCTGCCCCCAACTTAGACTGTGGCACACGGCACTACTTCATGTTAATTCATTCGAGCAGGGCTGGAGCGCTGCGGAAGGTGGAGGGGGTCAGGGGGGGTCAGTCTACCCGCCTGTAAAGTGCATTCACCACTTACCCGACCGTTGACCCAGATCATGCGCCGTCCACTTGTGGTGCCATGCTCCAATTCAATGCGATACATCTGGGCGAGTTAATTAAATGTTAATCAATTCGTTGGACAGCAGACGAAAGAAGAAGGAGAGAGAGAGAGGGGGGGGAGGAGAAATGGGGAATGAGGACTAGCAAGGAGGTGGAGCGAACTTAGCGAACCTTGCCATTGATGGGTGCACACCACTGAGCGACAATGTTCTCTTTGTTGTATCGTTGCGCCTCGGGCACATGATCCAGACTCATGATGGGCTCTGAAGGTAGATTCTCCAGGCGCAGCGAGGGCGATAGGAAGGACATCGTGGTGCCGAGGGGGCTGCAGTTGCGTTTCGCGTGCTGAAAATCGATGCGAGTTTAATAATTATTTAACAAATGCATTACAAATGCAGCAGAGCGAACTGAGAACTGATTTCTTGGCTAACATTATGTATAATATACATGTGTATATATTGTACATGTGTAAGTGTGTATGGTATATTTATAGTATACTTTTGGTATATGTCACTTCTACGTATTTCGTATTGTTAACACCTTTGCTTTGAGCGCGATTTGTTATGCGGTTTATTTTTAATCGCACCGAAACGGAAATGCGACTGCGACAGCCAGCGAAGACCACGACGACTACAACGAACCGTCAGCGTTCAGCGTCAATGGCACACTAAACAACAAAACACGGTATAAAGAGCCAAAGAGCCAAAGAAAATTTGTATACAGTAGTTGGCCTGAACTGGCTTGGCTTGGCCTGGCTGGCTGATTCGCTGCTTGGCTGACTGCCTGCCTGGGGTTCTGCTTCTGGTCGAGTTGCGTTGTCGATGATGGCTCGTTCTGTTGTGGCTAGAAAAAAAAAGTGCAGAGTTCTCGAGAGCCCGAACCGGCGCGGCCAAGAGGCGAGCAAGCGCTGCGCCACGCCGCATGGCGCCAAAACAAAGTTGATTTCTTTCGCCTCCAGTGTGCGTGCGTGTGTGAGTGTGTGTAAACCCCACTACTCAGCACGTTCGTAACTGTGTGTGTGTCTGTTTGCTGTGTGTTAACATTTGCACACATGTCGTCGTCGTCGTCGTCGTCGACGCCATCGCCATTGCCGTTGAGCATAAAAATAAACTTTACTTTTCGAGCAGCTCCAAGCGCCGCCAAATATGCAATAGTTATAGTTATAGCCGTGAGGGGTAGCATGACTCCATCTTGTGGCTGGCCAACCAACACACGCATAAGGCATTATAACAGCAGCAGGATTATACAGTTCATATATTATATATGTCACAAGAAAACAATTGAGCAGCTCAAGCATGGAATTGAAAAGATGTTTATAATATCTAAACTATATATACATACATCATACCCTATGCAGGCAAGGGTATTCTCTAGTCCTAGTCGGGCACTTTGTGCAACTGCCACAAATTGAGCGTAAGACAACACTTTTTTTTTCGTTGGCCAACATCAATTGGCCAATTGGCCTGGTAAGCTTTGCCGCACGAATGTGACAATTACGAGGGTCGTTTGATAAGTCCGTGACTTTTTGTATTTGCCGCGCACCTGCTCTAAATACAACACTGCTCCTGTCAGCAGTTATCGATTAACAGCTGACTGTAAAATTTTGAGAAAGCTGCGTTTTTTGGTTTGCGTTTTATAGGCATTGAAAGCAGACGATCTCGTGAATTTTAACGAAAATGGAAAAAAGTGAATTTCGTGTCAGCATGGCAAAATTTCATAAATTGGGCTACGAACTGCTACCCCATCCAGCATATTCTCCAGATTTAGCCCCCTGTGACTATTTTTTGTTTCCAAACATGAAGAAATGGCTCGGCGGTAAGAGATTCGGGTCATCACAGAAACAAACGACTATTTTGAGGGCCTTGAGAAAACCTATTATTTGGAAGGAATAAAAAAATTGGAAAAACGCTGGACTAAATGTATAGAGCTAAAAGGAGATTATGTTGAGAAATAAAACGCTTCTTTGACGAAAAAAATATATTTTATTCAAAAAGTCACGGACTTATCAAACGACCCTCGTATATTGCCCGCGGTCCGGGGCGATGGGGGTGGCATAAATTTGCGACAGCGTCAGTGCCAAAGCCCGTCAGCCAACATACGCTAGCCTGCTCCCTACACCACCCCTACATTCCCTTAACACCCCTTATCCTGCCACCTCCTGTTTTGTGGGCGTCGCAAATTTGTCGCATTTTGTTGTGCTGTCGGCTTTATGGCGTAATATTTTGCGGCCATAAATACACGCCGAAAATGCTAATGACCGCCGAGTGAGCAAAGGATGAGGCAGGGGGCAGTCACACAAACAAACAAAAAGGGATGGCACTTAGTGAGAGAAAGGGAGAGTGAGATAGAGAGAGATAGACGGCCAGATAGTGTGACAGTTTGCGTAAGTTTTGTATTTCAATTCGGCAAAAACAAGTATTGATAAATGTTTTAGACGCACAGCGGAGCTCGCGGCACATCATATGTCAAATTGCGAAGGCCTTGACGAATATTCTTAGCACTTCGATTGTGTGTACGGGTGTGTGTGTGTGTGTTTGTGAGCGGGTGAACAAAAAAGAAAAGCAGGCATTTTCCACACGCGAAGGTCAATGCAAAACGCCGTTTTGAAGCCGCTTACAGCCGTCGTATGTACTTTTCCTGTAGTTATAGTTGTTACCGCTTAAGTCAGCAACAACAAAAACAACAACAACAATAAGGAACAGCAATAATAAAAACAACAACAAAGTCCATGGAGATAACAAAACGATACATGACAAGGACAAGGCCCCCCAAACTGGCAAGAGAAGCAACAAAACTAGCGGAAAAAAGCATGTTTTTGGCAGACTGTGTGAAGGAGGGAGTGTGTGTGTGTATAGTAAAGAGGAGTAAACTGTTTCTGTGTGTGTGTGAGTGTGTGCAATTATTATTACCTCACGCTATTGCAAATTTGTCGCATAACCCATAAACCTACATAGAGTGTAATGGTTCTTGCACTCCTTTATTTAAAAACAGAGTTCATTGTTCAAGTTCTCTAAAAAAGAAAAATGTTGATAGTATTATATTTATATGTATATAGAGTAATCCTGCATAGAAATCGAAATATATGTTACTATTTTTATATAATTCTTAAGCTAATAATATCAGACATTAATATTAAATCTGCAAAGTGTTTACGAAAAGCATTTAAAGATTTTGTTAAATTTTTGTTGATCATTCTCATTAAAATTGACTTATAAAATAAGCATATTGTATTATACATTCTTATTTACATATAACATACAATCTCTATTATGTTTAAGTTACTTTTTTAAAGTATTCACAAACATATTTCTATCTTCTAGTTTTGCCTTTAAACCTAAATATATTCAACAAGTTGTCTGTCAAGGAAGCAGACCATCGGATGTTTAGATTGAATTGAGGTTGAGGAATTCGCCTAATGAATATGTAAAAATAAAACATTATAAACCTAAGATATACATTTCAATTTTCCATAAATTTTAAACCTTGTTTCGCATGATATTTATATTAATTCAAAAAGGTTTTATCGAACCCGCCTTAATGACTAATATAACCGTTGCAACTGAAGCTTTTTAGATATGTTGTGAAATTCTTACAATTTTATTTTGCCTAGTGTATTAAAGAGCGGCAGCCCAAAAAGCTTTGACCAGTCACAGAGTTCGTTGACGAAGAACACAAGTCAGCTGTGCGGTTTATAAACAAATAAAAGTTAAATATGGAAGAAACAAGATCAGAAGAAGAAACAAGTAAGAAATATAATAAACTACTATTAAATAAGCTTAATAAACTCAATATTATACAGCGACTGAAACCAAAATCACTTCATCTGTAAAGATCTTGTCGATAGGAGATCCAGATGAGTCTATCACGGCCCCAAAGAACTCCACAAAACAAGAATGGTATAATTTCCCAGAAGACTTCAGGAAACATTTGGCATTTCTTCTTGCCGGGACTAAAATCCCCATGGAGATAGTCGAAAACTGGGATACGGTGGAGTCGTTCGGCGCTGCAAGTATCAAAAAAGGCAATGAACCCAGGCGTTATTATTTCTACTGTGGACACGGTCGTTCGTTTCCCAATTCGGTTATAATCAGTGGACCCACATTTAGGTCAATTGAAGTTATGAAAGAACTGAAGAAACTGCTCAGCGAAGAAAACTGGGTTGGAGACAATGTAATAGAAACGCCGCTGAAGGCTAAATTTGACAAAAAGTATTATAGTAGCGATAGATACATTCAGCACATTGTTTCTCAAGCCCTCGGTGCAGCAAGTACACGACTCTTTAACTACATATATTACTTGCAACGCGAACACCTTAAGAAAAATAAAATATTATAGAATAGGTTACATATTTTGTACCTAAATTTACAAGTTGAAAGCCATCTTTTATGTGTTGCATGTGTTTTGTTCTTTTAAAAAGTCGTTTGGAAAGTTTACGAGCTTTTGTTGTGAAATATTTTATACATCATTTCATATAAAGTCGGCAACATTGAGAGCTTTTGCTAGTCACAAAACTCGCTCTCACGCTGAAGTGAGTCAGCTGTGCGGTTTGTTTACGTGAAGAAAAAACAATAACAAACGAAAATTATGGAAAACAATATTAACACTGAAGATACAAGTAAGAAGTGATATTGCTTTTCAATATTATGTAATCTAACATAAACAATTTAATTAAGCTGCGATAGCTAAGGTAACATCAACAGTCAAGATCTTGTCCATTGGCGATCAAGATGAGAGTTCAACGCCTACGAAAACTAAAGTAAAATATGAGCGACATAATTTCGATGAGGATTTCAAGAAACGTTTGGCTGCGCTTCTTCAACTTAAAACCAGCGTTCCCATTCCAATAGCTGAAAACTGGAGTACAGTGGAGACCTTTGGCGTGGCAAGCATTAAGGAAGGCCATAAACCAAGGCGATATTATTTTCTTTTTGGCCGCGGGCATTCTTATTCGAAACCAACAATAATCTCTGGACCCACCTTCAATGCAAGAGAAGTTATGAATGAAGTCAAGAAACTACTAAGTGGAGAAAATTGGGTCGGAGATAATGTTATAGAAGCGCCGCTGAGAGATAAATCAAGCAAGGAGTATTATAATAGCGATCAGTACATTCAGCATGTAGTTTCGCAAGCCCTCGATGCGGCATCGGGTCGATTATTCCGATAAATTTATTACTTGCAACAGAAACATGTCAATAAAATTTCATAGAATAATTAAAAAATTTATTGCTCATAAAATTTCGTTTTTATCAAAAATTCGTTTGAAAACTTTAGAGCTTTCATTGGTGAAATCATTTCTATTCCATTTTGTGCAGTGTGATATAAAGCGCGCTAGTTTAAGTGCTTTTGCTAGTCACACTATACGCAATCAAGAGAAGTGAGTCAGCTGTGCGGCGAATTTCAGTTTGTTTACGTGAAGAATAAACAATAATAAACAAGAATAATGGAAGAAAGGAGTTCAGATAAAAACACTAGTAAGAAATACCTCAATAACTTCTACTACTATTGTTGATAACAAAAACTCTACTCCTTCAGCCAGTGCAACATCAAAAGTAAATGTCTTGTGTATTGGAGATAAGGAAGAGTCTTCAACAGCGCCAAAGAAGACTGTGGCCAATTTTGAGGAAGATTTCCAGAAACACATGTCTTGGCTTTTAGTTGGAAGCAGGATTCCCATTGAGCCAGTAGTTGACTGGAATAAGGTAGAACTCTTCGGCATGGCAAGCGTTAAAGAAGGCAAAAAACCGAGGGAATATCATTTCTTCTGTGGATCCTATGGAAGTCACTTTCCTATAGCAACACAAATGACTGGACCCACCTGTAATGCACGAGGAGTTATGAAAAAACTCAAGGAACTGCTGAGTGAAGAAAATTGGATAGCTGATAATGTTATACAAACGCCGCTGAGGGCGAAGATTCGCAGTTCGTACTTTAACAACGATTGGTACATTCAGAGAATGGTATCCGAAGCCCTCGATTTCGAACAGAGTCGACTCTTTTGGTATATTCGTTACTTGCAGGAGGAACATCTTAAGAAACATAAAAGATAAATTAATATTGTAAGATTCTAGGCATTTACAAATGTAATTAAATTAATGAATAGTTAACGAAGTCATCTTTGTAGAGCTTAATTGTCTTTAAAGCTTAAGGGTTTTATCATAATACCATTGCATTCGATTAACATATTCCAGGGTAGGTCACAGCCTGTAACCCAAGTTCAAGTCATTCATGTCGATTATGTTGGGGGACGCGCTCTGGCGTAACAATTAATTTCCGTAGATAATTGCCTGCTGATAAGAAGTGTGCAGAAAAACCATCGCATCCCACAGCAAATAACATTAATCAAATGTCTAGGAGCTTACTTTTTGCTAATAGATTAAATCTCAATAGTAGAAGGACAAAAAGTCGAACGAGTCAAGTGAAAAGTTGTGTGTTTATTTATTATAATTATCGTTTGCTTTTATCTTTCGGGTGATTTGTTGTGGCGCGTATTAACAAAATTCAATCTTTATTCTTACAATAGTTTGGATTGTGTGGAGATGTATGTAAGTATGTATGTGTGTGTGTGTGTATTATATGTATATAGAAATAGCAATGTTTAATTTTAGCAAATGTATCTCAATGAATAACCAGCTAAAAATAATACTGTTCACAACGCCAATTTGTATGAGAATTCAACAATTTGCCATAGAAAACCGATATCGATATTGGACAATAGATATAGAATACAGATTCTCACATTGTAATGTATGTATATATATGTATGTATATATAGAATTTTGCACTGCTGCACCATAACAACTAACATAAACAGCTAATATCCTTGTTTAACTTTAATCTATGCACATAATCAATTAATTTTGGAACAGATTTGAACAACGCTGGGCGTAAAGTAGGCGCTAGTTGTAAATATATGTATATATATATATTGTATTTATGTATATTGTATACTATATAAATATTAGAGCACTTGTACACACACACCTGTGTTTGAGTGTACCTGTGGTTATATTTGTAAATGCTGTCTATATATGGTACTCGTAATCGTATGTGTACGTATAATCAACGCTAATTGCACTATTTATTTTATGTGTGTTTGCTATGAAATTACACTGGAGGCCATTAAAGAGCGGGAGATTAACATTAAACTAAAACTTAATTGTGTTTCATTTCATTTTGTTTCTTTTCAAAGTAAGAGTATATGTAATCTAGAAGAATTTAATACAAATAAATATTTTTAATGTACATATTCAAGTATTATAATAAACAATATTGTCGCTAATCTTTATATTTAAATTATAAAATAATAATATTGCTTCACTTTAATTACCAATCGAATACTGGTCCACTTTTCAACATTAACTGAAACCTTAATATTGCTAGCAAACATAATCATCATTGAACAGTCATCGAGAGTTGTCTACTTCAAGTAACAATTGTAGGAAGAGTTTCAAAGGCGTGTGTGAGAGTTCTTATAGAGATAACGGGGGGAGATGACTTCAATTACAGTTGAAATACTTAAAATACTTTTGTTTTGCTTAATAGAGAACGCAAAGGTTAATCCAAATCAATGGAAAACACATGATACATAATGGCAGTTTAGTACGATTCAATTCTGAATGAAATGCAACTTCTGGAAGCTGATAACGCTATTACGATTAATGTATAATGGCTTCAAGGCCCACGTGCAAAGGACAACTATGGCTTCGAAATGCAAATGCTAATGCTTATGGTACGTTGGTTTATAATAGCGTATTTCAAAATTGCTTTAGAAAAAATTCGCAAAAGTCTTCGGTCTCGATTCGGAGTGGATTAGGGGCTTGGTTTTGGAGGCGTCATCACTTGCGTGACAACATTATATTTATAACTGTGCCGCAATTAAGCAGCACACGTTTGGCATCGCTCAGATTGGCATTGGTCAGGTCATAGCCATCGATCTCTAGCAGTTTATCGTTCAGGCTCAACAGTCGCGCGGCGCTCGAGTTTGGCGTAATTGCACTTACGAAGATGCCCACCTGGAAGTTGAAATGATTAGCAAAGTAGTACTCGAAATACTTCAAGTCATTACTCACCTGATTGAGCAGCTCGGCAATGTCAAAGCCGATGCTATGCTCCCATTTAAGGGTCACCTGTTTAACAGTTGGATTCTTATGCACACCGAAGATCCAGGTGGATTTCTTATTGCTACCCTTCGACGTGTTATTGGTCGCTGTCGAGTTGATTGAGTGCTGCGACAACGTATCATCCATATCCATGTCCATTTCCTGCTGCTGCTGCAGTTGTTGTTGCTGCTGCTGCTGTTGCTGCTGCTGCTGCAGCTCTTCCTCAGCTTCTCGTTGCTGCTGCCGCAGCTCAAGCTCAAGTTCAAGCTGCTCCGAGCTCACATTGTTCTGATAGTCTAGTTGCTCTGATTGTACTCCAATGGCCGTTGTCTTGAAGTTGCTATTGAGGGCATCTTGGTAACTGCTGCTCTGCTCATAAAGCGGCTGCGTTGCCGACAACTGTTGTTGCTGCTGCTGCTGTTGTTGTTGTTGTTGCTTGCGCTGACGCATCGACTCGTATAGCGTAAGATCTTCAGGCGTTTTCTTGGTATACACACGCGCTATGTGATATGGCGGCGGTTCCATACGCGGCGGTGGCACCACCGTCTGCTGCTGTGGCTGCAACGGCTGCAGTTCATAATTCTGTTCACCATTCGACAAATGTGTTGTTGGAAGTGGTAACGTGGTAGCATCCACATAAAGCTGCTGATAATGCGCCTCGTAATTGACCAGCGGCAATCCGTAATATTCCTGCGTAGACTGCTGTGCCGATGCCGGCTGCTGTTGCTGATAGACACCGTAGATGTGCGCAGCATCCGTGGCAACACCATATATTGCACTCGCTGAGGCATGATCCACAGCATCCTGATTGTTATCACAGTGTGGCGTGGCAACTTGACCATTCGGAACCACGACACGCGCCTCGCGCACTTCGCTGGCAGCCGATGCCGCAGCCGCATTGGCAGCTTGCGCTTGCCTCATGTACTTGGCCATTTGGCGTAGCTCCTTGGGATACGGTGTGGGCGAGCGCATCAAACGCACCGAATTACCAGCGGGCAGCTGTTCTGGTGTGGGTGGTGCTGCCACATAGCTGGCAGAGTAGCTAGGTGCAGGCTGCGGGGCAGTGCTGCTATTGCTGTTGTTGCCGGCACTCAAGATAGTCGTCTCCTCGGCAAAGCAAATACGGCGCGACGGACTCGACGGTTGCTGCGGATGCTGCTGCTGCTGTTGATGATGATTGGCATAAACGAACTCGTACTGCTCCTGTACCTGTTGCTGCTGCTGTTGTGCCTGCATCTTGAACGTCACCTGCGGCAGCATGAAGCACGTCAACTGTGTTTTACTGCTCGCATCCAGATACTGAAGTGGCACCAGAGGCTGCGATTGATTATCACTCAGCCACAACGATGTTAGATTCACCAAACTCAGCATGGAAACGGGCAGCGCATTAATATAGTTATTGACCACATTAAGCACCTTCAGCTTGGCCAGATGCCCAATGTTCTGTGGCAGTGCTGAGAGTTGATTATTGGCCACACTCAGCACACTCAATTGGCTGCAGCTGCAGAGCTCGTCGGGCAATTGCCGCAGTTGATTGTCATCGGAGAAGAGAAAGCGCAGTTTAGTCAACGATCCAATGGTGCTGGGCAGGCGCATTAGCTTGTTGTGACTCAGCACCAGCTCCTCCAGCTGCTCCAAATAGCTGATACTGTCTGGCAGCTCAGTGAGACCGTTTGACTCACACTTGAAGGTGACTAGCGACTTCAGCATGCCCACGCTGAAGGGAAATGCTTCCAGATTATTGGAACATATAGATAACACCTCGACATTCCGCCAATTGCTCAACTCGTTGGGCAATGCATCCAGCAGATTTCCATTGGCCTCAAAATGTTGCAACTCCCGCAGTTTACCAATGTTGGGCGAAACGCGGCGAATTTGATTGAAATCGATCCACAGTTCACGCAGCGATTTCAATTCTCCAATGACCTCAGGCTAAGAGGATGGAAAAGAACTTCCGTTAAGTACTTAGATTGGACTTCTGTGCTTCATGTACTTACCAACTCGGTGAACTCATTGCCACCAATATCAAGTCGCTGTAAGCTGACCAAACGCACCATAGACTTGGGCAGCGTAATGAGATTGTTGAGACGCACCTCCAAGATGCGAAGATTGACCAAACGGCCAAAGTTAGCGGGCAGAAACTCCAAGTAGGTTTCGTTCAAGAGCAACTCCTGCAGCGATATTAGCGACGTTATGGCATCGGGCAAGCGTTGTAGGCTATTGCAGCTGAGATCCAAATGGGTGAGATGTTTACACGCCTTGATCTCCTCCGGCACGTTGACAATAACTGCAAATAATTAATGGAAATTAGAAGAAAATCACAAACACTCTGTGCTACTTACGATTCCGATTGAGATCCAGATGCTGCAGTTGACGCAGCGAACCAATGGCCTGTGGTATGCTCTCCAGATTGTTGCTGTTCACCTGCAGGATGCGTAATCCCTGACAGTAGAACAGCTGCGGCGGAAGTGTTTGTAGCTAAAGTGAGATGAGCATTGGATAAGATGAAGTTGAAACTGGGATTGGCGCATTTGTTACTCACCCGCGCATTACTCAGGTGCAGCTCCTCGAGGGTGCGCTCGTGCTGCCAGACCTCCGGAAAGGCATCCTGGAGCGGAGTATTACTGTAGTCCAGCTTGTCAATGACCTCTTCGCGTTTGAATTTAAAGCAAGGGAAGCATTTGGACAGCAGCGGCATTTTGCCAACGTTTTTGTTTTTTTTTTTTTGTTGTTTTTTGTTATTGCTTTCCGTTCGATATTAAGGCACGGCCGTTCTTATTGTTATAGTTGTTGTTGTGGTTGTCGGTACGTTTATTGCAGGCTACAAATATGCATAAGTTACAGACACACACACACACAGGCACATACAAGCGAATTACGGTTCTCGCTCAGCACTCAAGCTCCACTCGCATAACTTACCTATGATTCATCGCTGCTTCTGCTGCTGCAGCAGCACAAAGACAGCGGCCGCATTGAACGCTGCTGCTCCGTTACAATTCATTGGCATTTTGTGGTGCTTGTTATTCTTCCAACTGTCTCACACGCACACACACGCGCGCATAAACATAGAAACGCATGCACGGCATACATAAACAACAATGTAAAGGGTCTACGTATGCTTGGAGCCGCTTGCTTTCGTAGCCGGCACCGCGCAGACCTTTGCCAATGGCTATGCTGTACTTATCTGCGTCTTTTACACGTATTTAATGTTTATTTTTTGCACCCGACTTCGGTTTTCTTTAATGTTTTTTACTTTGACGTAGTGGTGAGGGTTATTTACGTGCTAGTTACATATCACAAGTATTTTAAAGTCACGTGTAACAAGTCATGTTACAGGAAACTTGTAGAATTCCTATTGTTGCAGTTTAATCTGAATGTATTGAATTCACAATAATTACAATTAAACAATTACAATTCAGCAATATTACTTCAGTACATAGTTTCTGTTAGTCGAACTAAAAATACGTAGTCAACGCATTTCTTGTTGATATTTGAAAGTAACACTTACGGTTCCAAAACAAACAATCGTTTATCGTTCACGAAATTAACATTTGAGTCACAACATATCCATTAAAAAATTAGTCATCAGAAATATTAAAACTGCTTTACCAAAATACAAAACATAATAAAATATATAATTACTTGTAATGTGTCAAAAACATTATTTGAAATCAATTAAAGTTTAACAGCACTTATTTTTAGCTCAGTGTTGGTAAACGGATAACCAAAGGTTAGTAGTTTTAATTGCCAACAGATGGCGTCTGCGCGTTATTTTTCAAAAAGTGCTAAAACAAAACAATGCGCAAATTTTCACAGCAGCTACCGCATATATTGAATCCTAATAGTATTTGTTAGTTAATATTTACCGTACATTTCCTGACTGCGTAACTCTGTGCAAAGAGAGTTAATCACAGCAAAGTGCTGAAAAACAATCAAGGAAGTGCAAATTGAGCGCGTCGAGCAAGCGGGCAAACAATGCTAAAATGCAAATCGACAAAAAAATGAAAATAAAATAAAACACTTAAATCGCCTGCACTCTTTGGCCCACCTTTTGCGCATGGGTAGTGCGAAAATTAAACAAACAACGTCCACTTTTCGTGGACGTTGTCGTCGTGCGGCTTTTGACGAATTTACACTTCAAACAATTGTAAAATTGTACAGCGTAGTGTAAATAAAAGCGCACATAATAAACATAACCGATTGTTGCTGTTGTTGTTGTCGTTGCTTTGGTTGTTTTTGTTGGCTTTTGCAAGAGATAAAAATTTACTTACTAACAACCAAACGAAGACGACGACAAAATGCAATTGGCATTTAGGAGCTCAGTTTTGTTTTTAATGCCGTGCAATGCAGTCACTGATTTTTTAAGGTTAGTCGAACTCCGAACTCGATAATAGTTTGGGATAATACAAATGCATATACAGTGTCAATTTATTTAAAAATGATTGAAATACATAAACCACTCAGAGTGAAAAAATAATGAAAATGTGAAACAAACAGAATAACTCAAAAAATACAAATATAAATCATAAAAATCAGTTAAAATACAGATAATTGTTAATAAATCAATGTACATATTTTCGGTGTTTTGTGCGACTTGAAAATAGAAATAAAATGCAATTGGCTTTAAGAGGCTTAGTTTTGTTTTTAATGCCGTGCAATGCAGTCGCTGATTTTTTAAGGTCAGTCGATATAAGTTTTATATAATACAAATGCATATACAGTGTCAATTCATTTAAAAATGTAAATAAATCTTAAAATATAGATAATTGTTGATAAATCAATTGAGTCATCTTCGGTGTTTTGTGCGACTTGAAAATAGAGTTTTCAACACTTCTCAAAGCCTTATTTATGACATTTTTCCAACGTACACAATGTTGGAAACGTGTGCTTTAACTGTTGTATATACACGACGATGAAAAAAAAAGTGTAAATATGAATTAAAAATTAACGAGCAGCTGTTAAAGTTCCCTGCAAGCAAATCGGACATGCGGCACAACATGATTCAAGTTTTAAGTGGGTCGAACTAATAAAAGCGAATACACCCGGGCTGTATTTGACCTCCCAGTTTCAATAATTAAAACCACCTGTCGCGATGTTTCCAAGTTTCTTTCACGTAATTGTCACGCACGAAGCGTGACTCACGCAAAGGAAGTGCAGAGTACGTGATATCTAAACTTGCCACCCTCCTTTTAACACGCAACCACCCCCAGACCGGTCAGAAACCGAGAGAGAGACGGAGCAAGTGCGCGTGTGCAGGCGGAGAACAAGAGCGAAACGGTTTTTTGGTTGTTAGGTTTATTTTAATTTCCCTTAAAATTTGTAGAGTCCAGAAAGTGATATTTTGAAAAACTGCGGCTTAAAAACTTCGTTCTTTAGGCTTCTCCCATTCTGCAAATTCTTGAAAACTTAAACATTGCTGGCAGTTAAAAGTACTTTCAAAATCTTTTCGAAAACAAAGCGGGCAACTTGTATCCATATTCCAACAGTATGTAAAAACTTATTCTATCAGATTGTTTTACTTTTTTTTTTTTGGGAATACAACTTTTGGTAAAGAATTTTTCGACCTTTGCTACATTATTGTTTTCCAATTCCTATTTTTTTGCCTTAGTTTTTGTCTTTGCTTTGCTTTTAGTTTTATCCTTTAAACCCTTATCAGTTGCAACGGGACCCGTATTAATTGGAGGCTCAGCAGCGGAGGCCTCCAGATTCGGGGAGGCATCGGAAGCATCTGCTGGTTTTTTCGAAACACGCTTTTTGCCTGGCATTCTAAAAATTTAACCAAACTTTAATTGGATCGAAATAGGAAAAAAAAAATAAAAATTTTTACAAAGTAACTACACCTTGCTACACACACAAAATTTGGAAATAAAATGATTTGGATATGATATCCATGTGACTGGGCATGGCTGTGTCATGGCAAGTTTGGCGAAGCTAGCTGAGTATTTTCGAAAGAAAACAAATTCTTATCCGATATATGAATCATGCGTTTGTTCTCTAAACCGTTTGGCAACCGTTTCGCTCTGCCCCAACCCCCAGCTAAGGCGGCGTGTGTATTTGCGCTGTCGTCTGGGGGCTGCTCTCTCGCCCCGTGGGTCGGTCGCACTCTCCCTGTTTCCTCTCTCTCTCTGTCTCTTTCGCTTTCTGCCTTTTCCGCGCCACACATTCGATAGCGAAACGCGTGCAGCAGTACCAACAGCAGCGGCGGCAACACCACCAGCAGCAGCAGCTGACGCAGATTATTTTAGTGGAATTTCGAAATTTCTATTTTAATTCAGTTATCAGCAAAAAGTACACACAGCACAGACAACGACAGGGATAAGTGCGATTTCGAGTGTGTTAATCCGGGAAGCGTTACAATATTTAACCAGCAAATGGATTTCCAATGAGCTAGCTGCACTTGACAAGGCGACCGACCGTTTGCACAGAGTAGGCGAGAACGACAGCGGCGAACAAAACAAAATAGAAAATCAATATTTTCAACTGCCATCACAATCAATTCTACGTCGTATCGTGCCGGAGGAGATTGCTGCTGCAGTGTAAATTAGCGTTAAAGTAGCAAGATGTCAGCCAAGCGGAATACGGTAACCACACAAATTGCGGAATCGCCGGCACCGGAGGGCACCGCGTTGACGCTGGACACGCGTCTTTTGCGGCACGTGGAGAGTGTCATACCCAGGAAGCGGTAAGTTTGCGCGCAGAGCGGCACACCTGTGGTGGCCAGGGTTGTCAGAGCCGCCGAATTTACTCTCTCTCTCTCTCACTTTATATCTTTCTCGATTCCCCCCTCAGTCAGGAGGCGCTAAAGTGGTACGGCTGGGGCTACAATGACTCTCAGTTCTACGGAAAGGATGGCATCATCTGCTTCAAAGGTGACAAGTGAGTAAAAAGAAC
The DNA here is from genome assembly GCA_018904595.1 of Zaprionus indianus. NCBI lineage: Eukaryota > Metazoa > Arthropoda > Insecta > Diptera > Drosophilidae > Zaprionus > Zaprionus indianus. Next base: position 3,327,990 of record JAEIHA010000152.1, read on the forward strand.
TGCGAACGCTTTTGTAGTACAGTGTAACGGTTAGGAATGCTTGTGTAGCAGGTTGTAAACATGTATTTATTTATTATTTTAATTTCGTAGCGCAGTGTAGATAGTGGGGTGAAGAATGTTTGGTATTACAGCGAGAGATTTATATTGTCGCTTATGAACATCTATCAGAGTGGGATCATTTTTGAAGAGTGCTTTTCAATCTTCTTATTTATTTATTTAATTTATTTATTTAAAGTCAACTATTGTCAGTCGACAGTTTAAAGTAAAAAAATTAATTAAACATTTAAAAAAAAGATTAAATTAATGGTAAAAGCTTGAATTGGATGGAAAGATTTTGATTAGAATTTATTTGATTCTTTTTATTTAAAAAACAATTTCTGTGTAGTTTAGTGATCCGCCAAACTTGCAGCACAGTGCAGAAATGTCATCTATATCACATTGCAAATTTATACAAAAGGTTTTTTAACCCGACAGCTGACTTATAAATTTAAATTGCCAAGTGCAGAAATTTGCAAGGTCTTTGCAGCGCAGTGTATTGCTATTTCACGAGCTTAACTTAATTACTGACTAAAAAGCTTTCACTTCATGACTTAAGTTAGTGCTCGCATAATACTTCAACGAATACAGAAGTCGCATAAATTATTTAAACAATTTGTACACAAAATATTTGTGTAGTACATCTGTACTTTCAAACTGAGTTAGGTCTTCCCTTCCCTCGATCACTATGGATAGAGATAAATGTTTGAAATCTAATTGAAATTTGTCGCCTGTCAATATTCATTACAGTTGTGTAGGGTAGGGGTTGTGCAACCCCTAATTGCTTAGACCCTTCTTCTCGGCCATATGTTCATCTGTTTTCTCACCCTCTTTGCAGGTACCCGCTGGGTGGTTGCGAGTTGCCCAGCTTTACCAAATGGGTGCAGAGCAAATTCGATATGCAAGTCGATCCCAGCAAGAAGTATCCACAGCTGCCGCAGACATACCCAAAACCCGTAGAGAATGCAGCCTTCCTGAATGAGCTTCGCACCACCACCAAGGTGGAGCATTCGCAGGAGGGTGTGGATCGCCTGGTGCGCTGTCATGGCCAGACACTGAACGACATCTATAGCCTGTGGCACAACAAGTTCCAGCGCATACCCGATGTGGTGGTGTGGCCACGTTGCCATGACGAAGTGGTGCAGCTGGTAAAGCTGGCGCATCGACACAACGTGATGTTACTTCCCTATGGCGGTGGCACCAGTGTGTCGGGTGCCATCACCTGCCCGCAGGAAGAGGAGCGAATGATTTGTGTTCTGGACACTTCACAAATGAATCGCATGCTCTGGCTCAATCGAGAGAATCTAACCGTTTGCTTCGAATCTGGCATTGTGGGTCAGGATCTGGAGCGGGTGCTACGCGAAGAGGGTCTGACTGTGGGCCACGAACCGGACTCGTATGAGTTCAGCACACTGGGCGGTTGGGTGGCCACGCGTGCTTCGGGCATGAAGAAAAACGTCTACGGCAACATCGAAGATCTTGTGGTGCGAGTGCGCATGGTCACTCCCACGGGCACACTGGAGCGCGAGTGCAGTGCACCACGTGTGAGCTGCGGTCCGGACTTCAATCACATCATTCTTGGCTCCGAGGGAACACTGGGCGTCATTACCGAGGTGGTGCTAAAGGTGCGTCCCTTGCCGCCAGTGCAGCGTTACGGATCTCTGGTTTTTCCAAACTTCGAACAGGGCGTGCTCTTCATGCGTGAGGTAGCGCGACGTCGCTGTCAACCCGCGTCGGTGCGTCTCATGGACAACGAGCAGTTCCTCTTCGGTCAGGCCCTAAAGCCGGAAAAGAGTTGGCTGGCCAGCTGCCTGGACGCGATTAAGCAACGCTATGTTACTGCCTGGAAGGGTATTGATCTGGCGCACATCTGCGCCGCTACGCTGCTCTTCGAGGGCGAGGAGAAGGATGTACAACGCCAGGAGGCGATCATTTATGAGATCGCCGCACGCTATAAAGGATTTCCGGCAGGTGGACAGAATGGCGAACGGGGCTACGTATTCACGTTTGTCATCGCCTACATTAGGGTGAGTTTGCGTCTGTAAATCTAAGGATTTTATATGAAAGCAAAGTGTAAATTCATATAGTATATAGTCTTGTATAGAGTTGACTAGTTTAAGGTTACGCTTTTATAGCAACCTCAAGAGCTTAAAGTCTTAAATCATAAATTAACACTGCACTTGATCTAAATTTCAAATTTGGTGCTATAAATTCCGTTCGATTCTCAAGGTAATTTCCTTGGTTCCGCAAATGTTAAATGTATTCAATGCAAAACCACTTGATTAAATGTTTTGTTTGATTGCATTGCATTACAGTGACTTGTAATTATAATGCGACGGGAACTATATTGTCGAAAAATTTTGTAATTTATTTATGTAGTCTTGAGATCAAATTCCTTCATTCATCTTTCTCTTTCTACCTATGGGCATTGCAAAAGGATTTAGATATTTGTCTGTGTAATATTTTGAAATTAAAAGTTATACTAGGTTATATTACATTATTCAAAATACTTATAAGAACTCGACCTTTCTTCTCCCCCTTGCAGGACTTTGCCATGCACCAAGGCATTGTGGCTGAATCGTTCGAGACCTCAGTGCCCTGGGATCGCTGCAGTCTGCTGTGTCGCAGTGTAAAGCAGCGTATTGTATCGGTATGTGACACTTATTCGATCTTCCATAGATTCTATCTGATCATTGCTTCCTTCTTCAGGAATGTTCCAAGCGCAACATTGCGCACTACACCATTTCCTGCCGCGTGACGCAGACCTACGATGCCGGGGCATGCATTTACTTCTACTTTGGTTTCCGTTCGCTGAGCATACCCAATCCGGTGGAGGTATTCGAGGCCATTGAGCACAGTGCACGCGAGCAGATCCTCGCCTGTGGCGGCTCGCTGTCCCATCATCATGGCGTGGGCAAGATACGCAGCCATTGGTATCGCAATGCGGTCACCGAGACGGGCACATCGCTCTACACCGCCGCCAAGCAGCATTTAGATCCACGCAACATCTTTGCGGTGGGTAATCTATTGCCACAGCAGGAGCAGCCACAGCCGCAGCCGCAGAAGCCGCAACAGTCACAGCAATCGACTGCAGCAGTCGCAACGAAAGCCAAACTTTAGATACATTTATTGTAGCATTCGTACAATACGTATGATAGATGATCCTAGTCTAATTCTTATACACATAACTTCAACTGATTTCCAGCCACTTTCCTTTTTGTACGGGGTGTTATCTTTATAGATAAATAAATGGTAAATTTGCAAGAAAGCTATAATTTGTTCATTCCTTGCTGGTGGTCCTCAGACTTGGCTGTCGACAAGCCGCAAAGGCAACAAACTTCAGCTTGGCTTTGACTTATATGTCGTATCAATATCATGTGCCTTTAATACCCCAACCACTCTGTGGATTGAAGTAGGGTATGCCAAAGACGGCTTGTGCATTTTGATAGATGGTTAAGGAAAATGGGAAAGAAATTGATAAATACTAAAATTTAACTTATAAAGGAGATATTAATGAATATCTACGTTGCGAATGCTCTATATATTTATAACATAGATATAGATTAAACCCTTTTCTATATATTAAATAATAACAAAAGAGACTTTGTTTATAATATTGTACATTATGAATTGTATAGCTAGATTTATAAAGTCATTTCATATGACCTAACCATAATCAAATAGAATGTTTTTTAGTCATATACATATGTAATGAAGTACAAATATGGTAATAACTTAAGCAAACTACGTATATTCCAATTTAGGTTGTGCATTTATCAATTGAGTTTACTAGGTACCCCGTTGCAGTACCATATCAATTATGTTTAGGTTAACTTCCTCATAAACCAATCTAGTCTCAATGGTATCCTTTGCCATATTAATTAATATTCTTTTGCATTTCGCAATGATTTATAATGTAGCGCCCTGCTGTGTCCATACTGATGTGTCCCACTGTGCAAACACAAGTTGCAGCCTTGCTTGAGATCTGCTGTGCGTGCCTAGACCCAAATCGAGACCCGACTGACCGATCGCCGGATCGTCTCATCTGATCATCGCTGTCAATTGCGGTTTTGGCTTTGCGTCTATCCTCGTTGCACGTTGTTGTTGTTGCCGATGTTGTTGTTGTTGTTGTTACCCAGATCGTTCGAAGCCAAGAGATCAAATGTCATCAAGTTGTCAACTTCGTTAGCTTGCCAATGGCTACAACAACAACAGCAGCAACTCAGAGTTGCAAATCGCTGTTGGCCTGCTCCTTGCGCTCGTTAATGGGCAAACGGTCGTTGGGGCGAGTGGGAGAAGAGTGGGGAATGGTGAGAGGAAGGTGAGGAGAATGGGAATGCGGCGCATGCGCAGCCAGCAGCCGGAGCTGCTTATTGATGATCTGACTGCGCCTTGTCTTGTTACCGCGCCAGTGCCAAGTGGTAGTTAGTGCCCAAAAGGCTTTGCACACGCAAACACACACAGATACACACACAGACACACAAACATACACTCACACACACGTACACAGATGGAGAAGAAAGACAAACACATTCGTACACGCATGCGAGGCCTATAAATAAAGATTAAAATCGGCAAAGTGAGCAGAAAAGCTAAAGCTGGCCAAGTCGCGCTAAGCCTGCGTCTTCCACTATTGTCTTCTCTCTCTCTCTCCCATCTCTCTTTCTTTTTTTTGGCTGCCAGCCTCTGGAAATTGTCAGCAATTAACCCCAGGTCAGCCACAGTCAGCTAGTCGCTGCAGTCCTGTGATTTATGCCACAAAGTGCCTTAAAGTCAAACACAATCAAGACCGTAAATTTATGGCAACAACGCACAGGGCAGTCTCTGCCTCATCTCACGATCCTGCGTAGAGAGAAGCAGAGAGGAAAACAGAGAGAGAGAGAGAGAGAGCACGTACTGGCGTCCTAGCTGGAGATGCATATTCATTCATACTGACCGTAATGGCCATTCACATCATACGTTGTCACATTACTCAGCCTGCGGTGCTCTGCACGAACCCTCTTTCAGGCGATGCTCACGTAGGATATGTCTTCGTCTACCTGGATAAACGACCTATTTGCATAGGTATGTGTGCGAGTGGGGAGAGAGCCATTGTTTGTTCTGTGCTCATTTTAACCCTTTAAGGTAAATGAGTTTCATTTGAATTTCAAATTCTTTTTTATGTTCATAATAATGTGCTGAGTAATTTAGTTTTTATATATTCAGTTATCAACGGTGGTTGTAAAATTATTTTTTTAATATTTTATCGATGGTATATTTCACAATAAAATACAAATAGAAAATAAATAATAAAAAATATCATCATATTAATATCGATGTATTTAATATGTTGATATTATTGATCAACAAAAATTCATCTCAGGGGATAAACAATAAGAAATGAAAGTATAAAAATATATGTATGTATATAATATAAATACAAATATATATAAATAAAAATATATTTGAAGCTTTTTTTACCAGACCTTAGTCCAGAACTCTTTTTCAATGATTTTATAAACAGATATGTCCCTATAATTGAATCTATTATATTAAAAATATACAAATATCGAATATATGGAAAATAAATAATTATATGTGGTCGAAAACTAAATTTAATTTATTTAATTTTCTCCAATTTTATTTAGTTTCTACTACACAATTTTTGTCAGTGTATGCGCGCGCTGCGAATATCAACGGCGCATGCACGACAAAACAGGCATAAGCAATAACAACAACAGCAGACCAGTTAACCCATTGAAGCCTATGCTACACATACAACCGCAATTACAGCCACACGTACGTGCGCGTCGTCTCTGCTTTCTACGGCAGCAGCCGCAGCAGCAGCAGAGCGCCCAAGCCGCGGCTGCGGCTCAGTTACGTTCGCACCTGGCGCTCAGTTGTGGGCAGCGCGGCCAGCTAACAACAACGGCAAACAAAACGCAATAGCGACGCGTTCACAGTGTTGTTGTTTTTCTCAGAACATTTCGTGGAGTTCGCCTGGGCGCCAAAAACGAGAGAGAAGGAGAGAGAGAGAGAGCGCCACTGCGAGAACACACTGGAACGTCGTGTACGTGAGGGAGAGCGAGGGAGTGTTTGTGTGCATGTGTGTTTCTGTGTGTGTGTGTGTGTGTGTGTAAGATCGAGCAGCAGCTAACTGCAGCTTCTCGTCGCCTGGCTGCATCAGTTTTGCTTCGTGCGCGCTGCTTGCAACATCGCAATTTCGCTTCGCCTTCTGTTTTCGGTTCTCGTTCCTTGTTTCGGCATCGGTTTTTACCTTTTATGCTTTCGGTTTCCGTTTCGCCTTTTAATCTTAGTTGTTGTTGCTGTTGTTGTTGTTGTCGCGCTCTGTGTGTGTGGGAAAAATGCAACGAAATTGTTCGTTGTCCATTAGCCGTAAACGTTTTGGCGCTTGTAATTGGCGGCAGTGAAACAGGTGCGTCGACGCATAAAACCTCCGATAGATATCGATAGTTAAAAAAACAACAAAAATACGCGCATTACAAATGTAATAAAGAAAACTAAAACAAAATGAAATCATTAAAAATGCATTAGAACTCAGCTCAAACGGAAATTCTGACAGGCAGAACGAGGGAGAACAGTGGAAGAGACAGTACAGTGGGACAGACAGACCGACACCTGCAATGACTAGTAGAAAATTATCTGGAAATCTTCTATGCACTCTACGAGCTCAAAGATGCTCTAACGTTCTACTCAAGCTTCCCTCTAACTCGTTCTTCACTGAGTCATTAAAAAAGATTTCGTACCCACGCCAACTTGAAGTGTGTTTTATATCATGTGCTTTTTTAGGACTTTTACGACTACGACCGCCCATAAAGCCGAAATCGCGAACCGATAAATATTTAAGTTATAGCTCAGTTTGGTTTTTGCGGGAATTCCATTGATTTTGTTTAATTGCTGCGAGGCTTGAAAGAAACACTACCTGATTTGTTACTGACTGTTGTTGTTGTCAGAGAGCCACCAACGCGAAAAATACGAGAAAAACAGAAACCACTTGATTCAATCTGTCTTTGTGCTGCTGGGTTCTTTGTGTGGGCTGCTGATCGGGCCTAGCCAAGCTTATGGACACGTCTATTAATGTGGAAACCTTGTAGTGCCCAAAATCTTTGTTAATCAAATATGCGTGACATGAGTTCTCACTTTAATTATTGCAATTGAGGAATTTCTGTTCTATACAGTGTGGGTATTTTTTAGATCTGGGGATTAATAGAGTTGCTAAACAATGATCTAGATTAAATGAGGTTCCGAGCTGCAGTTGCAATGAAATAGTTGGAGAAATCAATAGGAAATTCATGAGATTAATATAGTTCTAGATTTCATGGTGTTCAAGCTGCCTTTGCAATTAAATTATTAGAGATATCAACAGGAAACTTTTGAATTTTATTACAGTTCTAAATTTCAGTAGGAAACCCATGAGATCAATATAGTTCTAAGTTTTATGATGTTCGAGCTGCATTTGCAATGAAAAGTGACTGTAAAATACTTGGAGATTTCAATAGGTAATCTACCTAGCTGAAGACCTTTAAAAATCTCCAACATACTTCCATAATAAAAAGTTTATATGACATTTGGAATGCACTTTCAAAAAGAAAACAATTATTATTATAATTACATTTTGGTTTTCACAAATAATGAGGTTTCAATCAACTTATACAGTTACTGCATGGATAGGTTACTTCTGCCTGAGGGCCTTGCACAACTCCTCAGTGTCTGTTGAGCATGACTTTATGATATCCATGCTCTCACGTCTGGCACGTCATAGCAAAAGTAATTTATCTAATGGATACTTGAACTGCTCATCAAGTTGACATAAAACAAATGTGCGGCATAAGGTTGCCTGAGCAGCATAACGAAGCAGCAACAACAACAAACAGCAACCACAACTTTGTATTGCAGTGAACCACAACAAACAGAAACAACAACAAACTGCATTTGCGGATCGCTGCAGGCAAATGCAGTCAAGGCGCGCTTAATTAACATGCAACTGGCAAGCGACAACAGCAACAACAACGACGACAAGCTAACGACAACTGCACGTCAAAAAGTGCAGTCGAAGATATCAAAAGAAACAAAATTTGCCGGTAGACTGCACTGACAACGAACATCCCAACAACAACAACAAAAACAATAACAACTAAACTCTAAGTAAAGTTCGCCAATCAGTCAAACTTACGATGCGATGTCCGACAGAGACGCAAAGACCTTGCCCTGCAGCTGCTAATTAAAGCGCAACAACAGCAGCAGCAACAGCAACAATTGCCGCAACAGCAGCCTCGACGACAGCAACATCACTCACAGCAACAGCGGCAACAGCAGCAGCAACAGCAGCAACATGTAAGTAGCATTTGACTTTCTTTCAACAGTTGTTGGTGACTTTCTAAGCCAGTTGCCAATTTGGTGCAATGGCAAGCGTCAGTTTTGGCAACAGACTTGCAACTGGCAACTGGTAACTGGTAACTGCCAACAACAACAGCAATTGTTTGCCGGACACTTGGGGGAACCGTAAAAGACAACAACGGATGGCGACTGGGTCGCGTGTTTGACACAAATGCCGCGCATAGTTTTGAAGGCGGTTTGGAGCAACTGCGCCTTATGGTCAAAAGCCTCTTACGGTGGCACACAGCCACAACACACACACACTGACACACACACATTTACACGCAACTGAGACAGCTTCCTGCGCTGATTGCATTTTAATAAGCCTGCCGCGTATCTCAGAGATACAACAGCGGCAACGCGGCAGCCAAATGTTGCATGTTTGCTTAAGTAGCCGACGAAAAAACAAAGCAAAAACAAAAAAAAAATAAAACACTAAAGATAATAACAACAAAAATAATAAGCAAAAGCCGGCACGCAAGCAATGTAAAGGAGACTGAGATGGGGCGACGACGGGGCATGCATCATCGCGTGCCAATGGCATGCCACGGGTCACAATGGGTTAAACGGGCGCATAATGTGGCCATAAATAACCCCAACAGTTAATGGCGAATTCTTTGCCAGATGAAATCTGCCTCTCTTTGAAAGCAGGTAGAGAGTATCAATTTGAATGTGAAATATTTGCGATATCAATCTGATAAATAATAGTTACGAATGTTCTAAGAGACTATAATATTTATCTTAAATAGAAATCTAGGCAATAAATAATGTAGTTTTATATATAAATACTCGAAATTCAGAGAATTAATTTTGATGATTTCAGTTTAAATTATTTTCATAGTTAGATCTTTGAAAACTTAAAAAAACAAATAAAATTCTTTGTATAAAAATATTATAAATCGCAACATCTTACTTCCAGATTTAATTTAGTGCTGATCTTATAGTTTAATCTTCAAAAAAATCAACAAAAATCAGTTGAAAGCTAGAAATGAAACAAGACGATATTTCTTCATTTAAAATAATTTATATAAAATCTGAAGTTACCATTCTCTTTAACCTCACAGCAGACTCGTTACAATAACGTTTGAGTAATTCACAAAGAGTTCACTATTTGCACACCTTTGCCCACTGTAAATCAGTTTTCTTCCCCAATGAGTGGCGGCTACTTTGATGCAAAGATCTGCGGCTTCAGTTTCGGCATCGGCTTTAGCTTAGGCTTTATGGCAACAACATCTTGGGGTCTGCCTGGCTTCGTTGAGTTCCATACTCAGTTATTTGGCAATTTGTCGATCACACATTAAGAGTAAAAATGTTTTATTTGTCTGTTTGCCGTTTGGCATAGTTTTTTTCTCTTTCGAAAAAGTATCTTTTATAAGCTGCGGCTGCATTGCACATGGCTTTTAATAGGCTTAAAGTGGTTGAGCAATGCAGCGACGGCTTGTCTAGCTCTCTGGCTCGGTTATCCATCAAACCATTCACATTGGCCATTGGCCACGCCTCCATACAACTGAATTAGCTGGGAGCAACAGCAGCAACAAAAGCCTCAATTGTTGACCCTCAAGCAGAAGTCTTGGCTCGCATGAACTTGGCTAACGAAATAAACAAACAAGCACAACATGATCGGCAACAAGCAGCCAATAAATGTTCGACAGTGCAAAAAGGCCATAATAATAAACTAAAGTAAACAACAACAACAAAACATAATGTGAACAAATTTGCGCGCTAGTCAGGCCGACAACAGCAATAAGAACAACAAGCACAACAGCAACAGTTGCTGCAGCAAGTTGTTTTTTTATTTTGCTTTTGTGGTTATTTAGTTTTTTGTAAGTGTCAGACATTAGCCAAAAATATGAACACCTTAGCCTCGCACAGTAGTCCAGTACAATGTACAGAATTCTATGAGTCTGTTTAGACATAAATTTAAGTAGTGTTACACTCAACACAGTCAGGGATGCCCAGCAAGGTCGATATAATACCCAACTCAAGAACATTTTATATAAAATACTTACAGTGTAAACAACTTTAAAGATTTGACGCATTTCCAACTCTTTTGTTTTGTTAGTTTTATCAGTTTTCAAATTTTATAGAATTTCTTTAAAATTTTATTATTTTGTTTGTCATGTTCCAGCATCATGTGTCGCTTAGCTTATCAAAATGCACACGTTTTTCTTATCAATTAAATGAAATCTCCGCCAGTTCAAAACGCATTGTGTGGTTTTCTAATGCCCCAAAGCAACGAATTCCTATAAAAACAACAACAATAGAGTTGCGCGAGTCGTGTCAAAAAAAAAAAAGAACTAAGAAAGCTACAGTTGAAGGTGCTCGACTGTGATATACCCAATACCTAAGGCCTTAGAAGTCATAGTCGAAATTAAGATCAAACTTTAGCTGCGTCGAATAATAAGAAATGTTGTCAACAAATCTGATAGCTCTAGCTCTTATAAAGAATGAGATATAGGTGTTCATACAGACAGAAAGATGGGTAGTGCTGTATGACTTTACGGTTAAGCATGAATCTATATTCTGTGTGTTTCGATGTCAACAAAGTCATAATACCCCTCTAAGCTCTGGCTAATGGGTATCGAAAAATTGCTTTGTATTTTATTATTTTTGTTTTCTTTTGAGCTTTTTTCCCTTTGGTTCGTTGTAGCATTGTTTGAGCGATTTGTTTGAATTTCGCCGACCGGCGACGATTGGAAACATGGGGAAGATGTTTCGCCGACTTGGGGGGTTCAGGTTGTGGCTGCGGCTGAGACTGCGATTGGGGTACGGCTTCGACTTCGACTGCGACTGTGGCATCACAACATCATCGGCATCGTGTTCGCTGTGGCCCTGTGTGCGATGGCTTGGCATTTTATCCAGTCACGCTGCAAGAAGAAGTTATTTGCGTCGTGCCCAAGAAGTTTCTACTCTCTGTTATTATGCCAGCCGGTGGTTCCATCATCGGTCGGCTCCATCGTGAGGATGGAACGCTTCGCCCTGCAGTTTTGCCTCGTAATCGGAGCTTTAATTTTGATTTATGCACTCGGCAACAGAAACTGTTGCAGTGGCCCTTGCGAAGGGTATTGTTGGGTTTGTTTGGTTGCAGTACTGAAGAAGATAAGTTGATGAGGTTCTGTTAAACTGAATCTGAAGAAAACTGGAAAAGATTATGACGTGTGTAATAAATATTTTACTTTATTTATATTGATCACATCTTTTTTGATGATTTTTTGGTTTATTTTTGTAATCGCTTTATATGTTAATGATTTATTATAATTAAATACTATCAATTTATTGGTTATTAGAAAAGTGCATCAAATATTCGACCTTTAATACTGTACTGAATTTTCTGCATAACTGGCTGATGCCGTTGTGTTTATAAGATGTGTTGGGGAGTACTTTATGCTGCACTTGTTGAATTTTGATATGTTGTGGGAAAGTTGCACAGCTGCACGAAAAGAACTTGCTGAATTTTAATTCATATTTCTACGTAGAGATCATCCAGCTGTCTCAGTCTCATTTCGTATGCAGCAGCTGTTATACGAGATTTTTTGGTCTACGTTTTTGTTGATTTTATAATGGCAGCTCCCTCCCTTACTTCTTCCCCGTCTTCACCACATCTAACCAGCTCATACCATATGCGTGCAATTTGCAAGTAATTTGAGTCGAGTTGAGTTTTTCGATGAATGAAATCAGCAGCAGCCTTGGAGACAACTTCCGTTGTTTGCCGACTTCGAGTGCCAAGTGCGAGTGATGCCAATTGTCTGAGCCACTTGTCGACTCATTCTCTCTATTGTCTGAATGTGTTGGAATGCCGCCGGCATAAAGCTTGATGCCCAATTATAATTTGTACAACGCAGCCAACAAATGTTGCCACTTCAACGGCATCACATTGAAGGTTGGCCCATTGTCGTGAAATTCGCTCAAAGTAATGGACAACTCGTAATCGTAATCGTAATCGTAATGGCATAATTATAATGCTCTGGGCCAATTGAAATTTGCAGACATGATCATGTCGAGAGAGAGACTCTTGTCCGTGGGGGAGAGATTACTTCATATCACGCTTGTGGCACTTGCGGTTTCAAATGATTATGATCATTTATTTGCCTGCACTCTGCGGCTTTAGTGGCTGTCAGGCAACGTATAATAGTTATGGCTAAGGTATCAGTTAAACACTGCAGTCAGGTGAGAAGATCGCTTAGAGAAAAATTGTGCCTGATTTGGGGTTTGGGATAAGAACCGAGTTTAACGATCACCACTCAGATAAGATCTCGAATTTCCTATTAAAAACTAAAATATTTCCATATTTCTTGGCACGCAATAATGTGGCAATCCCTTTTGCTCACTACGCCTCTGCTGGGAACTGGTTTTCGGGCTTACTGTGAACTGTCAACAGCATTCTACATATTCACAACTCATTATTTACACTCCACATAGTTGCTATTTTTGGGCTATCGAATTTCAGTTTCAGGTTGTGCTGTGTCTGTTGTGTTGTTCTCGCATCGCCTCGTTTGCATATGACACAAATACGCTTCCACACACACACGCATACGTGCATATTTCTTGCGACGATGCCTAACTGGCGTTAGAAACTTTAACGAGTTGTCACCAATCCGTGCGATCCGTGTTGACCTCAACATATTTGCATATGATTTCGGCCTGCTGAAATGTTCCACCTGCTCAATAAACTTGGCTTTAATAGTCGTAGAATCGAGTCGGGCAATTGCGCCGCAGCTGAGGAAGCTGCTGCCTAAGCTATCAGACATATTTCTGTTGCTTAGTTTTATTTTTTTATGCGCTCGTAAAGTGCGACTAGAAATGGCAACAAAAGTAACCAATTTTTTTTGCACTTACCCGTGTCGTTACGGACATCGACATTCAATGAAATTTGCGACTTACTTTCACCGCAGCGCAGCGCATTTGAAATTTGAAATTCAATTACGGAACCCAATACGCCCAGGTCTTAAAAGTCGCTTCAACTTATCGCTGGCGGGTAATCAATGCAATCGCGTAAATGTTTATTAATTGCCGGCAACGGGCAGAGCGAATTGGGGAGTTGCAGAGGCATGTGCGGCTCGACTGTGAGTTACCCATTGGTAGGAGACTCTGAAACACTTTATAAGTCCAACCTAAAAGTTGTGCCATCTCTAACAAGCTTCCATCTCTAAGTGCCCGAAGATGTAACTGCAGTGGGGCCAGGGGAAGATTTAACAATGCAGTTTGCTTGGGATGCACTCACCTTTAGCAGCTTCGTCATCGGCATTGGCAAATGCAAATTGCGCATACGCCCCGTGCTCGAGACGTTAGCCGAATGTCGACTCAGTTTTATAGCATTCAGCTCAGCTAATCTTGTTGTTGTTGTTGTTGCTGCCCCCCACTTAGCGTCTGTCCAGTGCGAAATGTTTGTGCAATGATGCAATACGCGGGGACTTGCCTCTGATTCGCAATCCAGATACTACTACGTGCGATCGGTCATTGAGATAGCCGACAAATTACGACGATGCTGGCTAAGCCAAGTCGTGCCAAGACTGTGGGTGGGCGGGCAGGTCAGGCCAAGATGATGATGATAATGACAAAGATGATAATGACCGCTCAGTTGCTCACCTCTGCTAGCGCCGAAGTCATCGAAAGCGCCTTGTTGCGCCTGCCGATTACTATCGACTTGAATACTATATTTATGCCGCTGCCTCGGCCTGTGCCTGTGCACAGTCTGCCCCTCGGCTCAGACTATATCATAATTTACGAGAGGCGTCAGGCTTCAGCGCACGCGTGTATTCTGTTTTCGATTATGCCCGCGCCTCATGGCGACTTTGGCAGTCGTAAGTTTTCCACCGACGGTTTGCCGTTTTCCGTTTTGCCGGCCTTGATGGCGCACACAGCCGCCTTTGGCGTTTGTATCTTGTGCTTGCATCTCTTGTATCTCAAATCGCGGTGCTGCTGCTGCTGACCACATGGGGCGGCTGCAGGAAATTTGTTAGGCTGTCATAAACTGCGCCGAATCGCATAAATTATGACCGCAACGCTGCGGCAATCGGTCGTTTATCGATAGGCAAAAACAGCATAGCCAGCGAAAGTGTCGAACGCGGTTCTAGGAAACTTTTGCAGTCAGTGTCAGCCCACGGCTAAATAATTTCTTTTAATTAATTTTCAACAGCTTCAGTGAGAGAAAAAAAGAGAGAGAGGGCTGTCTAGACGGGCCTCGACAAGTCGAAATACTTCACACGCCAACGCTGGCACCGTGTGACAGGTGCTGATTGAAATGACCCCAAAAAAGCGAGACTGAGAGCGTCACTGAGAGTGTGGAAATTAAGATGAAGCTGCAGGCTCGCCTTTCACACTTGCCTCCGTTGCAAGTTGCTGGGAAACATTTATAAAGAAAGACACTTTGTTTGAAATGAGCCAAAGAAACGAAAACAAATTAAACTCTTTAAACAGGAAACGTTATTTATATTTTTGAGCACAAAACGATGGAATACCCTATGCAAATTTCAACATTAGAATATTGTTAGCTACTCAGTAAAGATACACTGTGCACAGCGATATTTAATAAAACCATTTGGTATATATCTGCATATAATATTTAACTCATTGCGCACTTTTAAGATTAACTACACATTCACTTCAGGATCAGTTGAATAAATCCTTAACAGCATCAATCCAGTCGTCCTATGGAATGGAAGACGATAGTTTTGACAATCTAATTTTCGCTCATATTAAAATCGGAAATACTTACAATTTTATCGGTAATATCATCCCAAAGATTTGCCTCCGATTGAGCCACATTTAGTGCCAAAATAATGGCTGCGAATGTGAATAAATTGTACTCCATGTTCATTTTTTTTTATTCGTTCTACTTAGCGCTCCGTCGATGCTTTAGATGCTGCGGAAATTTTACGACTGTGGACATATCCGCGACTTGTACATTAATAAATAGCTCGACAATAGAAGCACTGGCGATAAGGCGTAATTTGTCAAAAAAAATAACCGCATTTTCTTGATTATGAAAGTTAGCCCGTAAACTTATACCCTGCTTTTGAGCCACTCATTGTTTATTTAACGAAATAACTTCGAGCAATGCATTGCTGTTTTATTGCAAATTGAAATACAATATCTTTCTATTCGGGTTCAGCGAAGCTTAAGCAGCGTTTGCCGAGCAACATTGCAAAAATGTTTTTCTATTTACAGGGAATTTAATAGTTGAAATACCATTTGGTATGATTGTACATTTTCGAAGTAAATAACATCAACTGCGACTAAATACATACATACATACGCATACGTAAAGTATATATGAACACACTTAAACCTATTTGTACTTGTATTTAATCAGCGCAACGAGATGTGTCTTCTTCAGCAAAACAGATTACGAGAACGAGTAATACTTGCCCTAACATACCCTATACTTTTAGAGTTTTAATTAAAATTTCTTCTGTAAAATTTCTTTTATATTGTTTTTGTTTATTTTGTTTAAAATCTAAACTTTTCTTATATTGTCTGCAACTTTTCCACGTAGTTTGTATATATTCTCCTTGTATATTCTCCTCCCGCCCCAGTGTTTGAAATTATAATCGTAATATACCCGCATAGTTTATGCGTATGTAATGTGGATTACTTAAATTGTTCTGTTTACAATATTTATATCATGTTCTTGGGGTTGCTTGTTCTTAAAGTCGCGACGAAAGCAGTCAAGGTTAAAAAATTAAAGAATTTCATAATAAATGTTTTCTACTTTTCGAATTTGGGGGGTCAAATATTGTAGCACAATCGAATTGCCATAACCAGATCTGTCCGCTTTTTATAGGAAATGCCAATTCACTGCTGATATCAGTTATCTTGTCTTAAATCGACGATCATTGAACTCTGATTTATAAGATATTTAGCAGAAGTTTCCCCATTATTCATTTAACCGATCAACATTTGTGTTAAATCCCAATCGGGCTTACAAACCATACGGTAGTTCCACACTCGGCGGGGATTCCAGGTGAAGTCGACAGCCGCAGAGCATGTAATGATCAGACAGTACGGGGGAAAAGATATAAAAAAGAATGGAAATGACAAGAGCTATAAAAAAAATACAAAACTGATCACCGCCGGCGGTCAAGCCAGCCCATAAAAATAATGATTTCCAACCAAGGCGGCAATAATTTAAACAATACAAAATTACATTAGCAACAACACATCAATAAAACATTTTCATTGATGCCGCACACTCTTGAAACTAGAGATTGCAGATGGCTGGGGCACAACGGACAATCGATAGAAATCGATTGGGTGTGACGCATAAATAATTGCAGCTATTTATTTAAACATTTGCGCTGGCCCCGCAACAGAGCAACGTGCACATTGAACAATTTTCATGTGGCCACCACAGGATTGTCTAACGCACAATTAAAAGCCGTGAAATCCGCAGGCGAATGTGCGAAACTTGTTTATGAAATCATAGATACCAAAAATACGATATGCGATCGGCGATAATATGTGAATACGAATTGAAACCGGCTCAGCTGGCAATATTCATATACTCGTAACTCGAAGCTAATTTGTAGCTACTTTTCTACTACGCCTCGGCCTCGAGGGTCGCGACAATTCCGAAATGTTTTTGGAATATATGGGAGAATATGAATATATCGCTGCCAATTTGATCGGGCATGAAATTTTCGTGGCTTGGCTCGTTAAAAGCGTTAACAGTTTTCGGGCGATTCAACCGAAAATTATTCAATATTTATACGTGCTGGCAGCATGGCACATTAGCATAAATTATAAACAAAATACATAAATCACAGCACGGCTTAAGTAATGAAATAAGAATACGGATTTCATGCACTGTCAGTTTGGGCCAGTTGGAGTTCCAATATATGTAGTAGTGCGAGTAGCGGCTCTTGTATTCGTATAAGGCGGCAATTGTGTAAATAACCGGCCTTAATGATAATGAACTATTGATAATTGTTGTTACACGTAAACATTTAATTTACTTAACAATTCAAATAACATATTCATTAACAGTTGCCGATGTTGTCATCGACTGAGGTGCCTTATGTACTACACAGTTCGCATATTCAGAATAGTAGTAGTAGTAGTGCTGGAAATTAGTAGCAGAAATTAGCAGTAGATTATAAACCAGTGTAATTTAAGTACTATGAACTCTGATAATACGAGGGTCGTTTGATAAGTCCGTGACTTTTTGAATAAAATATATTTTTTTCGTCAAAGAAGCGTTTTATTTCTCAACATAATCTTCTTTTAGCTCTATACATTTAGTCCAGCGTTTTTCCAATTTTTTTATTCCTTCCAAATAATAGGTTTTCTCAAGGCCCTCAAAATAGTCGTTTGTTTCTGTGTTTCTCTTCATTTGACCCGAATCTCTTACCGCCGAGCCATTTCTTCATGTTTGGAAACAAAAAATAGTCACAGGGGGCTAAATCTGGAGAATATGCTGGATGGGGTAGCAGTTCGTAGCCCAATTTATGAAATTTTGCCATTAGCACACGAAATTCACTTTTTTCCATTTTCGTTAAAATTCACGAGATCGTCTGCTTTCAATGCCTATAAAACGCAAACCAAAAAACGCAGCTTTCTCAAAATTTTACAGTCAGCTGTTAATCGATAACTGCTGACAGGAGCAGTGTATTTAGAGCAGGTGCGCGGCAAATACAAAAAGTCACGGACTTATCAAACGACCCTCGTAATCAGCAATAATCTTATATGATATAATTGTTATTATCGTAGTTTTTTTAATAAGAATTCAATTGGCACTTTCTTAACTTCATTTGTATCGATTAACATTTCTTTCATTCATTCAGAATATCGATAACAGTTTTCTATAGAAAATACTTGTGAAATACGGCGAACTGCAATCGAAATTTCGCTTGAAAATTCGCAGTGGAGTCGATGTAAATTGCACATATGCATGTGTTTCACTCTCGTCTTCCCTCTCTCTGTCTCTCTTGCCCTCTCGCCGTCTCTATCTCTCCCTCTCTCGCACGCACACTTATTGTTGTGTTAATGCTTGTCCACAAACAGACATGAAGTGCACACACTGACAGACTGCATGACATGCAGTTCGACACATTGTAATGACTTGGAGTGTTTAGGAGTTATCTTATCTCATTCCTGTCAATGTTCGCACGAGTGCGTGTGTGTGTGCGCCTGTGTGTGTGTGTGCGTTTGAGTTGCAAGCAATGTGTTTATTTATGTGGTATTGTTTTTGGGGGCAACACAACAATTTCTATTGAGCTTGGATCGTCGTCGCGAACGACGCGTCGTTCGAATGTTGTTGGCGTCTGTCGTTGTTTTTGTTGATGTACGAGTATTGATGTTGTTTTGTTTACAAAGTGGGCGATTGCACTCGATTGTTGAACCTTTGCTGTGTAGTTGCACTATAATATAGCGGTAAATATGATAAAGTTGAACTATAATGCAGGCAATGAAGTGGCTCAATCAACTAACTATCAATTGAGTTTGGCTAGTTATAGTTATTATTCTATTATTAGTTAGTGTGTAATTAGTTCTATTTTTATATATAGTATATGCTATATAAGTATGTATAAGTACATTGTTGCAACACCGTCTGCAATATCAAAGTAGACCCCAATTTTCAGGCGGCAACTTTTGGCTTCATCAATCATTTTCAAAGGCGCGAAGAAGCAGCCGCTTAATGACGCTTCTTTTCCCAGCAATCGAAATGGGTGTATTCCTATACATATAAAGAAATTGTATGTGTGTGTGTGTGTGTGTGTGTTATAGACACTCCAATAGGTACACTTACAGTCTGTAAGCGCTTATCGGGCATGACGCTCTTGTTTGGGTGTTCCAACAAGTTACTACGTCAATTGACAAACTGATGCATTGACTAACTGAACGTTGAACTGGTTTGCGGCGTCTCTCTCTATATTTATTAATTATCGTATCGATAACTCTCTCATTGCCTGAGCTCTGCTTGGGGCCAACAAAAATCCCAATTGCCATTGTGCTGAGTTCTGGTTGAGATTGCTGTTTGCCGCTCTTTTTTGTGGCCAACACAATAAAAGCTAAAAAATCACAAGAAATACGAAAAAATACAGAAAAAACCAAAACAAACACACCAATACAGCAACACACACACTCACACATGGCACACAATACAAACTCGCACACAGACGGAGAGCATAAAGTTCAGCCGGGCAACTCGTAAAGTTTTTCTCTGTTGTTGAATTCAGTTCGATTCGAGCGATTTTCGAGCGCGGAGCGTGCATCGGTCCCGTTGGCCACAAAACGTATTTAACAAATTAGTAAATAAATAATTAAACAAACACAGCAGAGACGTGCAAAGTGAAGTGAAGTGTTGAGTCAGCGAAAAGAGTGCAGAGTCATTAAATAATAACAGAAATATTACATTTCCCATGCCCAAATTGTCGCCATGGCGTGAAATTTCGCTGCTAATCAAAAGTAAAATTAAGTTCGGCATCGAGTTTCCAATTTGCATTTTAAGCAGGCCAATTAATTAGCTGGTTACGCATGCAGCATGAGTGTGAGTGTCAGTGGTGTCAGTGATATGGGGGAGTCGGTGGACTACCCGGCAATTTGATCGGTTACGATGAGTCAAAATTCGCCGAGAAGATAACGCACCTGACGCCTACGGAACAGGAAGCCGTTAAGCGCTTTTGGAGGTAATAACAAGAAGAGATAAGCACGACGGCACCACGATCTCCAGATCGATAAACTGAAGTGCGAAGGTCGAGAGAGTGGAGTGTTGGATAATTAATTGGGCGCAGTTCGCCGAGATTAAAGAGCTGCCAGTGTTGATTGATTGAACCTGTGTGGGTGTCTCGTTGTTTTTTAAGGGTGTGACTGCAGTTTCAAGTGCAAAAATAGCCAAAAAAAAAAAACAAGCCAAAATAATGAGCACATCAAATGTATTGACAAATTGCTTTTAATTAATTAGCCAGAGACTAATGGCAAAACCAGTTAGACAAGATATCGAGAGATATTGTTAGCTCCGGCGTAGTTTCACATCATTTCGAAAAAAGACAAACCACTTTATATGAAATTCATTTAAAATTACTATAAAATTAGTGAACAGAATGATATTTTGTCGTTTTTCTCAGAGTGTTTCCAAGTGTGTTGCGTAAATTTCCTAAGTGGCTGATCGTGTTTTTTGACCGCGTTCTTTTTTCTTACAACAGCAACAACGCGATGAAAAACGCCAGGGAAACGCTTTCGAAACGCGTCAAAGTCGTGCGCGATGCACAAATATGTTTGTTTTGCTATTGACAACTGTTCAAATAGAGCTTATTTATCAGATTTATAAATAAATCAATGCACAGCCGGGACACAAGTTGAAGGCACTCGTGCTGGTGCCGCAGAATGCGACAAATATGCGCCTCGCTATAGATATAGATACAGATACAGATGGGACAGATAGACGAAAGAAAGATACACAACGCGGATACAAAGATACTTTAGTATACTTAGTTCCACACTTGCAGTTGCCTGACGCGCAGGAAAATTATAATAAAATATATCAAGCTGTCAACATTTTGAGTTCCGACTGCGGCCCCTTTTGTTGTCATTGTTGTTGTTGTCGGTATTTTGAAACATCTTTGAAACTATGCGCGCCACAAAATCCACAATAATCTGTTTGCCATGCCATAAAGCACCAGGAGGGTTGCACAGGCGCTGCACTCATTAGTGAACTTTGCGACGCGTTCCCCCTTTTATTCACCCCCCGTTCTACGTTTCGAATGTTTTCCTGGAAAATTGTACATGCGTGGCGCATTTCTCATTTTCATTTGTCTCACTGTGACGCAACG
The DNA here is from genome assembly GCA_018904595.1 of Zaprionus indianus. Lineage (NCBI taxonomy): Eukaryota > Metazoa > Arthropoda > Insecta > Diptera > Drosophilidae > Zaprionus > Zaprionus indianus. Next base: position 3,349,172 of record JAEIHA010000152.1, read on the forward strand.
GAAGCGCTGCAATTATTTATAATTTGTTTTTCGTTATTCCTTTTTTCTATTTCTTGCTGAATCGTTGCAGTTCTTAACCTGATGCAATTAGCCCAAAAATGGTGCTGATGGACAAAACTCTCTGGCAGCAGCCAAAAGGCCGCGTGCATTTTCGTATCTTATTAGATTAATTGCTTGTCATGTTTTCCACGCTTACGGCAAGCACCAACAACAACAAGGAGCTAAGACAACATTGTTGGCGATTTAAAATAAAATAAACAAATCATGTTGAAAGCCGTCTTGCAATTTGCTGCCATATTTTTCATGCGTTGCGTTTCCTTCGATTCCAAAATTTATGTAAAATGAAAATTTATGCGCCAACTGATTTATGCGGTTTTCCGTATCGCATGCATGACAGACCAGAGAGAGACCCGTTCACCATCGGCCATCCCCCGCTATATTTAATCCACTCCTCCTGGCCCCCCTTCTCTCGTCTGTCTGTCGAGTTGCATCCATGTGAAACGATCGTCGTCGCTTATTTTTGGAGTGCAGACCAAATTAATATGTGTGTTTATGATTATGATACACGAATCGTTATGCTTACGCATAAATATTTCTATGCATCTGCAACAACTTTGTCAAGAAATCGGTAATGCGTGGAGCCCAACACAACAAAGATATATGTGGTATACAACATTATAATCTGAATTTATGTACAAAATCTTTTCGGACGAACGTTGTTTTTCGACTCCTTGGCCAATTAGTGTTTGGCAGATATTATTCCGCTCTTTCCGAGAGTCTTTTGAGTTTGTGTTGAGATATGTAACGTGTTGGGGAGGTTTGAGTATATAAGATATTCATTTTAAAGTTTTTTAAAAATGTAAAAGTAGTGTAAATTCTTTTTGATATACATTTTAAATTATTCCTTTATGGAAAAGAAGTTTTTTTGATCAATAAAAGAAAACTATAAAATATAAAATATGTATATTCAAACATTGCAATAAAAGGATTATTTAACAACAATATGTAGAAATATTATTGTATTTAATTTTCTTTCTTCAACTTTAAGTGACTTGAATAAATATTACTGCAGAGAAGATTCTCTTCACACTATATGTAAATAAAGTTTCCTTATATTATTCATGAACATTAAAAGCAGAAAGCTCTCTTCACCTTAAGTACAATTAATCTTAACTCCGTTCTTTCTGCATACTTATCATGTTTACTAACGTTTCTCTCGCTCTTTCTCTCTCTCTTTCTTTCTTCAGGTCTCTCGTTTTGCGGAGTCAACGCGCCTTCATTGAGGAAAATGGTATGTAGTCGCTGCACACACTAAGCCGCGTCGTGGCGTGGGCATTTATTTAGCTATAAAATCGTGGCCTAAGCCCACACCATGGGGCCGCCGCATCGGATGTGGGTCAACTTGACGCCCGCACAGAGACGCGAGTGGCAACACCCACCATTAAGGCGAAATGTCTTTGCTCTGCGCGAATTTGTCACAGCAGCAGCAGCAGCAGTTGCAGCAGAGGCCGGCGGGGCACAGATTGGCGATAGTTTTCCATTGCAACTCGCAACAGTTACCGTTACTTTTTTTCCGTTGTGGGCCACAACGCACTTTCCATTGTCCAGACACGTTGCCCACGTTGTGGAAAAGCAGCTCAGCTGCAAGCGGCTTATGCAAATTCCTTGTCTTGCTTCTGTCACTTAAACGCCCCCAGCAACATTTGCGATTTGAGATATTTTGGCTCAGCAATAAAAAAACATATGTGACTTTTAATTAAGCCCGAATGCCAAAGCCGGTTTTTGGGGGCGCAAAGAATTTGGTTCATATCGATAAAGACAGATATTTTTGGTACCTTTTTTTCGTGCGCTTTGTGGCCAATTTATGACAGCGGATATGAATTGACACTTTTGGTTGTGAGCGTGGCCAGTTTGCTGGCGTTAATTGAGGCAATTAAATGCGAAACTTATATGCCAACTTCAATGGCCAAGTCGAGTTAGTTAGTTAGCTCTGGCCACAATCCCAAATTGAAGTCATTACCCACACGCATTTTACAATATTTTCCCTCCTCTTAGTTTTTTTTTAACGACTTTGTGCATAAAATTTATGACACGAGAAGAAACATATGAGTATAATGACAACAACAACAAAAACTGCAGCAAAAGTCGTGCATTAATTGGGTAATCAAATGCGTAGAAGAAGCCATAAATTGGTTCACTGCATCGTTCCGTGGGGAGCACTTTAAGTCAAATCAAAGTGAAAACCAAAGGCAACTTGGGAAAGCGCAGCAATTAAGCTAAAATGGCTGCATGCACTATTAAATTTGAGTCCCTAACGACTTCTTTACGAAAAACAAAGCTATAGAAAGTTATGTTTTAGCTTCAATTTTTATTCGTAATTTCTTTAAGATGTAATAAAACATTACAAACTAGAGGAACATTAAGTGGAGCTATTTGCTGAAGAATCGGGAACAGATAAAAAAGTATAATATTCAGAGTGAGCTAAGAAACATATTTATAGAGAAATACAACGTTCAATCTGATGTAAGATATATAGTAGACTGTCATACAAATGTTTCTCTTTCTTTCAACCAAACACCTCAATACAAAATAATAGCTAGATTTTGTGCTATAGAAAATGAATAAAGAAATAATATATGCAACCCAAACTTACATATCATACAAATTCTACTCTTTTTTAATCTACACCCTCAGCTAAAACTATAATAAATTACAATCTTCAATCAGCATCAACTTCTGTTACGACATCTCAAGGTTAACTTAGCTGAAGTTTGTATTGATATGTCAATAAAATCAGTTGTAATTAATCGTTCTCCCTGATTGCCTGAGCTATGAAAAACTAAGCAAAAATCTTAAATTACTTCAGCAATATTTATTCATTAATGTTTTACGCAAAGTATCAGTTTTATTAAAGTTGTGTTGTTTAATTATTTTTAGTTTACGTTTTTTTTTATCGATAATTTATGGTTGTCATTTTAGTCGTGTCATGCAATTAGATTGAACAGCTTCTGCACGTGTTTAGCATAATTAAGTTTCGGCACTTTACGGTAATTTGTGGTAGTAGTAGTAGTTGTTGTTGTTGTTGTGGCTGCTGCACCGTTAGCTTCATTAGCTGCAGCTGAAGCTGCCCCCAGTCGGGTAGCTCCCTGATATGTGCAACATTGTTGCATACGGACAGATTGAACCAACCAGTTTTTATTTCGTTTTTTTTTTTCGATTCCTCTCCTCACTTTGTCCAATCGAAATTCATTCACAAGTCGCCTTCATTTCGTATGCCGGGCAGCGTCTCGTCATCGTCATCGTCCATCGTCTTCGTCTTTGACTTTGCCTGAGCCGCCCACACTGTAAATTTAGTCATTACAATCGGGCCAGGTTGATCATGATGATGCTGCTGCTGATAATAATGAGCATTTCTTGAGCTGTTTCTTTTTTGGGGTCTGGTCTGGAATAAGTTTTGCAAAATCGATCCCGAGTCGGAGTCGGCATCGGCATCGTAATTTACCTCTTACTCGCAGTGTGCACTCTGTTCGCTGTCGCTGTTCACTGGGCTAATTTCTTAATTTTTATGTGCGCCGAGTGCGCGATTTATGTCATTGTACGTATAAATGGGCACCTTTTATGGCATCTGTTTCTGTTGTGTTCAGGTTGTGTAAATTGAGTTGCACAAAGTGTGCGCGCAGCAAATGTTACAGTTAATGTGATTGCCAGCAGGGTATGAAATGAAGGGGGAAAGGGAATGTGGCGCTAACTGTGTTATAACACAGCTAACTTATTTATTACACTCTCCAGACCTAATAAACATGTGGGTGCTTGCCTGGCAGTTGTTATAAGAAAACAAAATGTATGAATGTTTATTCCTTTAGTATTTTATTGTGACTAGCAGTTATAATATTCATAATAATATCGAAATGTGAACAAAAGAAGTTAAGGTATTCAATACATGCTTACTTCATCAAGTTTTATCTTTTGTCTTAATAGAAAGTCGCTAAACAGTTAAGGTTATTAAATAAAATAGGGGATCAACATATTTATACATTTCTTAAACACGTTTTTGTTTGATATTCTTTATTTAATCATGCATCCATCATATTCTTCTGTGACGATCATTTATTTGTTAAGATATTCTAAGTGCCTCATGAGATCACCTTGGTTATATTTGTGCCTCTGAACGAGTTCTATGTTTCAAGTTGATATAAGGAGTTTATTTGCCTGATATATTAAAATCTATTTGCTGCCATTCATGAAGTAAAGATGCTCATTAGCAGCTGCCAAAGTGCAGTCGATGTTTATCCAAAGTAGACGTCAATTAACTATAGAACTGTTGAGTTGCAGAATGAGGAAGTTGCTGATTCGTTTCGCAATTCAATCGACAGGGCAAACACGCTGGCAGACAAGCACTCAGGCAGACATGGCAGATAGAGAGAGAAAGAGAGAGAGAGAGATAGACGTGGGTCTGGTAATTAGGCGACATTAGGCAGGCCGCATTCTTCAGACGCCCACAATGCAACGCCCGAAAGCAAACACAGCCAATGCCAAAGTGAGGCTAAGCAAACAGCTGTGATTATGTGCGACACGAGCTTGTGTTTGTGTGGGAGTGTGTGTGTGTGTGTTTGCTATGCCATACAGCAGTGATAATTAAGCCGGCAAGCAGCGTCATTAGCACCACGCCCCCGCAGCCGGCCATGGCCCTGGTGGCTGTTAATTACAACGCACTGTGTGCTCATCAATATGCGGTTAATCGGCCTGGTTAACAGGTCGCTGCCACTTGTCAGACACACACTCACACACACACACGAAGACAAGTGTACGCCGCGTGGTGCAGCCAGACACTTTCACAACCAGACAACGACGCCCACAAGAGTTACATTTGCTTTTATGAATGAAATCCGTGTCGTATATTGAAAGTGAAACCAACAGAGTTTCTTCAGTTAGAATTGACAGTTAGATGGCGCCACTGAAAAGCTTCCACACTGCAATCGTAACTGTTCTTCTTGTTTGGCTCGACTGACTGACTGATAAGAGCGCTCTGAAAGTTGCCTATCTTATCGCCCATTTAGCTGCATGATGAGTTCAACAAAAATTCGGATTCTTTGCCGTCCAGTTTGGGTGAGGACGTGCGTTCCAAATGGTCGATAAACTAGACGCGCGAGACAAGGGAATTTCTAACGCGTATTGATTCTCCCCTATTGATTCTCCCTGTATTGGGGCTAAGGTCACAAATGCTTTGGAATCTATTGTGGTTGCTTGTGCTGTGGCTCTGGTATGAGACCAGGCGAACCACCATTGCTGCACCGCGTGCAAGTGAGTGAGAATGGACTAACTTAAGCACTATAAATAAAGCCGAAAAAGTGAAAAAGATAATGGTAATCGGTTAAGTGGGGGATATTAAAAATTGTAAAAGGAAATGAAAGGAGGTTATTCATTAGACTGATTGAAATGATTTGGATTATTTAAAGTGGCATAAAGGCTAATTAAAATTTGCCATATCAATTTATTAATTAATTTTTTGCAATGTTGCTAAAAGTATCAAACAATTTAAAGCAAACTTTGAGAGCTGCAAATGATTGAATAATTTTCGCCAGTGTACAAAGTATTTGCGAGTATTAAAGAAATTGTTTTAAGTGAGTTTAATTTGTGTATTAAAGTTGAGTTATTAAATAGCGCAATTAGCAATAAAAAACCAATTATATAACTCAAGATTGCCCCATTATAATACAGAGAAAATGATCAAATCAAATGCACATAAGTCTTACGATTAGTTGATCTCTTCTGAGTATTCGATGCCAATGGAAGACAAGTTTCTTGAGGTAGAAAAGAGATACAAATGCTGCCGCATGAATCATCGTCGTTATCTAAATGAAACGAAATTAGTTATTATATGACGCAATTAAACATAAATATGGCCAGCGAATCACACAAATTTATCTCACGGATACGTTCTGAGAACTGTGCTTCGGCTGCGGCAAGTTTACCAAATGCCGAAACGTGTTTAAGGCGAGCAGGTGTGGCAACTACCGCCACAGCTTGCTTGCCACACACAAAAACTAAGCCAGACACTGCCACAAAAAACGAGACACAGCGTGCGTGTGTGTGTGCGTTGCCAATACCAAGAACCGAAAGCAGATGAACTGAAGGCGACGCGACCTTGATAGTGACATTACGATTAACGTTGTCTGCATGCGAGTCACTTTTTTATATGCTCATCCGGTCATCTCTCTACCTCTCTCTCTTTCTCTTCCCTCTCCCGTTGTGCAGCTCGTCAAATGCCGAACAACAATGGTGGCACCCCCAGCTCCACCTTGACCCGCTCGGTGCGCAGCTGCAACTGCTGTCCCTATGGCTATCACATTGATCTGGACTTTGTGCGCTACTGCGAGGCGCTGGCCAATGCCAAGCCCAGCGAGGAGGAGCTGCAGCGACGCGATCGTCGACGTTCGCGCAAGTCCATGGAGTTCATGTTGGGCTTTGAGAGTCTATTTGGCAACGATTGGCAGGCGGAGAGTCGCGTGCAGCCCAAGCTAACTGAGGTGAGTGTGCTGAAGGGGTGCTCTTTGATCTTTTGGCAACTTCGCAGTCGATTAACTTGTCACCTGTTTGCACTTCACAGGCGGCACATGAAAGTGAACCGGATTCGCCACGCCTTGGCGCAGAAGTCGGGCAAGCGCCGAGCTATCGGCCGCGCTCGTCGTCGGTGCCACGCTTCAGCTACAACCACAACAACAACGGCGGGCATGCGCCTCGTTGTGAGTCGCCCTACGGCACAGCCTCCTCCACCTGCTCCTCGCTACGTGGTGGCGTCGAGAGCGATGCGGGTGTCTATCAGCCACACAAATACAATAGCAGCAGCAACAATTATGGGCAATATGTGGCGCCTGCACGTCCCGCAAACAGTCCGCCGGAGACGCGGGCATTTCTCCACGAGGCACTGGACGAGGTGTGCAGTGATTTTGAACGCACACTGGAACGCGCCTCCTCAAAGCGACGCAAGGCGGGCGCATATAGCTACAATGGCACTGCCAATGGCTCCTCCTCCATGGATCGCAACAACAATAGCCTGAGTCTCAGTCTGAGCCTGAGCAATGGCTACAGCACGACGAGGGATGCCAAGGAGCTGCGGGAGCGACGCATGGGCAACAGCACGTGGGATCGCTACTTTGATGTTGCAGGTGAGTGAATCTCTACATCTTCTCGTCAACTTGCCCGAAAATAGATGAGGAAATACTGCTTAGCTCATGGCGCATGATTCATATTCTCAATGTGAGACGACTTCACTTTTGTATCTCGCAGATACTTTTGCTTTCTGCCGTTTGCCTTTTCAGCAATTAGCGACGGCGCGTCGCATGTGACACTTTTACGCACGAAAGTGTGAATAATTCTGCGCAACTGTTGGAAGTTGTTGAAACGGCGGCACAGTGGCGCAAATGTCGTTTGAAGTGTGCAGAAATTAGAAAATATTTGGCATATATTTCCCCAATTGGCTAAGAATATTTAAAAAATTGTTCTTTAATTTTTTTATATGCAACTTTCCCTGTTTGTCCCACTGTGCCACACATGAAGCTGTCAACTCAGCACGCTAGCCGTGTTAGATCAAAGCAATCTATATGCGTTTGCATACAGCCTTAAAGACTGTCAGTCCTGCGTCGCCAATGCATAATTCAATTTTCTGCGCCAAATAAAAATAAAATTGAGTTGCGGCTGGAGTTCTGTTTCGTTGCCCCCACTGCAGATACTGCCTACAGATATGTGCCTCACATCGATATAGATAAAAATCACTTTGCATCTTTGGCATTTCGAACTCAATTGGAGTTTACATGAGGCCTGGCCTGGCCTGGCATGGCGTGGCAACTTCAAGGCAATTCGAGGCATTCGTATCTTGAATCAATTTTGAAATGCGCATTTGGCGCTCAATTTGCATGCAAATGCCGAAGTTGTTGTCGTTGTTGCTGTTGATTTTTTGTGGCTCGTATTTCTTATATTTGTTTATGCCATAAATTTGCCATAAAGTGTGCAAAAAAAAGAGCGATGCAAGAAATCGCAGGCAAATAAACAAATCAAATTGTCGCTTTACTCTGCCAGCTAGGGAGCTATATACATAGCTACAGCGGACAATGACAAATGATCATTATAGCCAGTTCTCGCATGCGATAATCACAATCGTTTAGGCCTTTTAATAAATGACTTAACGGCACTTTGGCATTATATTCAATATTCTTGCCAAGAACCCAAAAGAACGAGCCCAGAAAACTATCTAACAATAGAGACGAAATGCCAAGTGCGTATAAAGATATTGTACAATATTTTGGTAACCTTGGGCGAGGTACACACAGACAGAGGCGTCTATTGTAGTTGCTCAACAATTGAAATCGTTTATCGTCCGATAAAAATCAAGCAATTGAGGAGCGATAATCGATACGGTTCTGCTTAAGTACTGGAATAGGTCGTTTTAAACCGTTACAAACCTATCTATAGTGATGGATCCTTAGCACCTCTGCTATAGTCATGTTTAACATTTGAGTAACGTCATAAATTCAATAATGTAGCTAAATTTAACCCACATAGATATGGGTTAAGGAATTTGATTGATTAGCATTATGATATCGCAAGCTCGATCGATATTGATCGATTGCGGGCGAGCAAGCCTCATAAAGAGGGCGTTCCCATTTTGGTAATAACCATTTCGACTGGCAAAACACCACAGATTGCTATGCAGTATTAACTGATATTTGCTTGTAAAGTGATCGAACAAATTGCAGTGATAATTCACCTTGAAAAATGTCCATTGCGCTAAATATATTACCAAATAGGTTCACTTTTCGTTCGCGTCATCATCATAATCAGCATTATCATTTAATAATGTGCATTTAGCTTATCTGCAAACGCTTGTCTAGTTCCCATTTGTTGTTATTGTTGCTGTTTTTCAGATTGTTTAATTTGTATTTGCTGAGCGAGCGACGACCTTATCGCTGGGGTCTCTCGCCGGGGCTCTCGCTTCTCTGTGTTGTTATTGCTGTTTTGGTTTTTTGTTAGTAATACATAACAAAAATGAGCTGCTTTTGCACAAGAGCTGTGTTAAATAATAATAACAAAAACGAAAAACGAGCAAAAAAAAAAAAAAAAAAAGAGCAGCTGCTGCTAAATGATTTTTATTTTTTCGTGCCTGTCGGCAGTTCGAAAATCTCAACGCAGTTTGTCGACGACTTTCGAACGAAAAGCATAAAATGTGTCTAGCAGCGAGAGAGACCTTACTAAATTTGCGAATTGGTCTAAACGAATTAACAAAATAATCGAAGAAAGAAGTGCAAAATGCAAAGGAAATAATAATAATGAAAACAAACTAACACGCGAAACACGAAAGCATCGACAAACCGAACCGAAACAACCACGAAATGTTCTAAAACTTATCAAATGATTATAATATAATAAAATTTAAGTCATTAGTAATTAATAAATAAAAACAGCGATCGAAGCCGGAAATAACTAGCAAATAAAACAAATAAAATATGATCGAAAAGTTTAAAAATATAAAAATCTAAAAAAAAGGAAATCTCACCCACGTGTAATCATCAAATAGAAATCAAAGCGAAACATTTTGGGACATAAATCAGAAACGACCTAGAAAGAAATTGCTAATACAACAACAATATAGGGAATCGATATACGATATATATAGTTAACATATATAAATGAAAAGAACGATTTATTTATACGCGATCGGCACTATATACTTATTCTCAATGCCAATGCTTACGATTTTGAAGAGAATCAAGCATGAGTTCATGCTGAGTGAGTTCTTATAACACATGTGTGTGTGTGTGTGTGTGTGCATATAATGCTCAGCAGCACTGTGCAAGATAACGTCTGATGCTTTCGCTTCGTCTCGACTTTGATGTGTTGTGAACGTCGTCTATCAAAGCAAATCAAATTAATATTCCCGATTACTCACACACTGAATGCTTTAATTAACGCAACAATAACAACTAAAACAGCGACTAAAAGTCGCATAAAATTCGCAGATAAAAATAAAACAGAATTTTGTTTCGCTTTTGTGTGTTTTGTTGTTTTACTTTTGTGCGCACTGTCAAAGTGCAATGAATGCCGCCTTGAACGCTGAGTGCACTCACTGTTAATTATGAAGCCGCATTGCTGTGCAATTACTGCTGACATTAACCAACTAAAAATCAATAAGTACAACTACAAAAACAGCAACATTAACAACAACAACGATGTTTGCCACGGCCGACGATACGTTGCCGCTGCGACGCCTGAGGAGAGCGATCAAAATGAAGGCGGAGCCAAGGCAAAGCGGCAGCTCAAGGAGCTGGTGGCAAGACTGTAGGTCCATTAGCATGACGAGCTGGCTATTCACATTGATATTCATATTCACAATCACACGCTCCACACATTTGTGTATTCAATTTTCATTTAGCTAATTTTCTAGCTCATAAAAGCTGATTAATTATGCTGCCGGTCAATGCTACCAAGCACGCGACTCTGCCTTCTGCCTCGCATTGCCTTGACCATCTTTTCTCGCTCGGCTCAGCCAACTTGGCACCGGCACGGCCACGGCAGCGAAAATACTTAAAAACAGAAACGGAAAATAGAAAATAGACAACGATTTTTGTTTTTACTGTTGCCGAGTTCAACGTGTGCGAACTCGTGTTGAAATTAAGTAATAGCAGCAAATGGAGCAGCATCCAAAATAAAAAAACAAAAAAGCAAAAGCCATAAGAGAAATGAGAAAAGAAGAAAACCAAAAAACAGTTTGCTTGGCAGCCGGCAGCAGGCGATGAGTAACAACTGTCGGCACACAGTGCGTATGCGCATTGTGCGACTCATTTAATGCTCTGCGACAACTGAGCTGTCACTTTGAATGCCATTTTGGCGCACTTTTCATGTGAGGAGGAGAAAATAAAACTAAATTGAAAATTTAAATTAAACTAAAGATTAAAAATAGCTCAGCAGTTGCAAATAAGTCAAAATTTTAGAGAAAAGTTTGAGGGACTCAGTTGCCCATACGTGCTGGCACTATATATGTATCCATATGTGTATAGGCAGAGTGGTGCTCTTCATTTGATAAGCCTGAAGGGGCGCACAGTGTGTCTCTTACATAAATAAATTTGTGCAATATGTAGGCAAAATCAATATTGAATAATAATAGCGCCAGTCGGCGAGACTTATCAGCAGTCACCACACACACATACTATACACCAACATGTATACTCGTAATGTATACATATGTATATGTATGTGTGTGGAACAGACAAAGCAGGCACCCCGAGTCAAGTCTCTTTCGCCTTTTCGCTATTCTGCCCCTTGTTCTCTTCTTTGCTCGCCACTTTTTGTTTGGCTCGGCAAATTATGCGCAGTGGTAGCAGTGGCACAGTTTCGCCTAATGTTCCGATAGCATACTATCTTAACTACCAACCAACCCTACCATATTCTAATCGAATCAAAGTTCGCATGGCTGTTCGCACAGTAGGCAAATGCCAATGCTTATGGCCAGTTTGCAAATCAAAATAGTGCTGAGCAAGACAATCCACACAGCAAGTAACCAAACAGTTTCTCCACTTAAACATACTCTATTTGTTTTATATATATAATATTTATAATGGTTATTTCTCTTTGCAGACTCCTGCATGGCGGGCAACCGCTCGCCGCGTCTGTTCCAGCGCTCGAATACGTTGCCCCTGCAGCAGCGCCCCAGTCCGGCCGAGGTGCAGTACGAGAGTTATGTGCAGGCCACGGTGGCTGCCAATGCCAAGTCGCCGGTGGAGCAGCTGGAACAGACAAAGGAAACAGCAACGGCAACGCCACCGCCGCCGCCACCGCGTCGCCATCATCTGCTGGCAACGCCCAAAACGGAATTGGGCAATGGGCAGGTCGGCAGTGGAAGCCCTATGCAGTCGCCAATTGGATCTGAGGCGGGTCAGACGACAGCGGATGCGCAAGCCTTGTGCCAGATACGCGAGCAAATGGCCCTGAGCTTGAAGCGGTTGAAGGACCTCGAAGAGCAGGTCAAGGTCATACCAGACATGGAGGTGAGTGAGGCAGAGGCAGAGAGTGAAAGAGGGAAAGTTTGATTGATTTGTTTCGCTTTGCAGTCGGAGCTGAGTTCACTGCGCGCTGAGAAGCAGCGTTTGGTGCGCCGCAACGAGGAACTGCTGCGTGCCCAGCGACAGACGCCATCGCCACCGAGTCCGGGCATCAAGACCGCATCGCCTGTGCAGTTTACGCCGCAGCGCATCAGTCCCGTCTCGCTGGAAAGCCTTGGAGCGCGCATGCGCAGCAGTTCCATATCGCCGAGCATTATACGCCGCGATGTGGGCACTCAGGCGGCGAGCAAAGCGATTGCCACACGGGATGTGGCAGTTGGTGGTTCGTTGCAGAGCACCCGCCATGTGGGCACCCAACAGGCAGACGCGCTGTACTCGCAGCTGGAGCTGAAGCAGAAGATTGAACTGGCACTGGCGGACAGCCACAAGCAGCGTCTGCGGCATCTCATCTCGGTGGGCACACAGATGTATGTGCCGCAGCGAGAGCAGCGTGATTCGAGCATGCAGACAGTGCCGGAGCGACCTGTGCTGAAGCACAATGTGGGCAGCACAGTGAAGCCGTCGACGCGGGAGAACTTCACCAGCTGTAAACCGGATGTGCGCAGTGTGGGCAGCTCCGAGCATCGCACAACCGATGTGCTGTGCGAGAAGTGTGCGGTGAGCAAGCGCAGTGTTGCCTGCGGCACCGAGGAGACGCTGGAGAAGCCGAAGCCGGCACCACAGTTGCCCGGACGCAGCAATACCTTCAGCTTGGGCGAGCACGATCCCATGCCAGCGATCAAACGCAAGACCATTGCCTGCCAAACATCTGGAACACTGGTCCACAGTGCCTCCAGTCAGACGACGACCGCCACGCTGCGTTCGACGGCTGCTCAGGTGATGCCGGAACAGCAGCAGGTTGCCACACAGTGTGGCGTGGAGTCGACTAGTCGGCAGACAGATACCGCGGGCTTGAATCGCCTGACGCGCAGTGCCACCAAGTCGGAGCAACTGATGGCACCGCTGGTGCGTCCCGTCACGTGTCACACCGGCAGCAATACCGATGCACCGCCACTGCCCAAGCCAGAGGCCAGGACTGTGCACTCGTCGTGCAACACGGAGCAGGTGCATAAACGGGATGTGGGCTGTGGCGACATTGTCAAGCCGCATATCTCCATTGCATGTGCGGCAAACTACTGTGATTCCTGCAAGGAGGCCATTCAGGTGCTGGCCAAGGACTTCTCCAAGGCGGAGACAGTCGAGCCGGCAACTGTGGCAACATCAGCAACACCAGTTGCTTCGGCCACGCCCACCATCAGACGCTCGGCCTCGGCAGATTCGCGTATACCGCGTCCCAAGCATCTAACTAGTCCCAGTCCCGTGCGCCGCCAGTTCCAGCGCCAGAACACCTACACTCTGCCCACGAGCACCAAGACAGCGCCCACGCCCACCAAGAGCCCAAAGGCGGAACGAAAAACACGCTTGGGGTAAGTAACCTAAAAAAGGAATGGGAAATTTTAAAGAATATGTAAAAATTGCTTCTTATTTTTATATTATTTAATTTATTTGTTTGTATATTTCTTATTTAATTTTATAATTTGATATTTGATTTATTAATTTTTTAATTTATAAACTCATTTTATACCGCACTTGTCCCACTGTGCGTGCCGTCAACTCAAAGCTCTCACGTGCAAGCGCTTTTAGCGTAGACACAACTCCCCCTAAAGCAAAGACACAAACCCCAACTTGTCCATGACATTTGTGTGTCATGCGCATTGCAGGTGCACTCGGCTTGTTTCGGATTCGGAATGCGACTCCGAATACCTGCGAATGGACGCCGACCTGGTCGTGGTGACCTTCAGGGCCTCAGCAGCAGCTTCAGTTTCAGTTTTCGCTTTTGCTTTGGCGCGTTTGTTAGCTATCGCTTCCTTTGTGTGGCCTTTTTTGTTTTTTGTTTGGCTTTTCGTTTTCCTTCGAAATGGTGTTTTCCATGTTTTCCGGCCTGAGCAGCTTCACCTGCTACCCACTGGTGGTCAGTGGCTGCTCAGCTCTGCTGCTAACGTAGGTTTAAGTTGAGGGAAACAAACAGTTCAGTTTAATCAACTTTTTTTTCGATTTTTCCCGCACAGCTCGCTGCAGGAAAAGCCGCCAAGCGTGTCCATTGAAGCTTCCCCCGAGTCCCAAAGTTTCATCAAGGAACCGTCCAGCAGTAGCAAACAGTTAACTACTGCGTTAAAAGATCTAGATTACGCTCAGCTAGGTGATGATGAGCTGATTGTGCGTGAGGAGAAACGCGTGAGCATCAGTTGGTCACGCGATGCCTCACCAGCGCCGCTAATGACCTCCTCAGCCACCACGACTAGCACCAAGTCCGCCTCGCCGGAGCAAGGGCTCAGCGCGTCGACAGACTCGAATGTGGAGCGGGAAATCGCACAAGGTGCACGCAAGAAGTCGAGCACGCCGCTCAAGTCTAGTCAAAGTGAAGAGTCCCAGGAGACAGTCATCGAGCGGAAGCTGGTGGAGGAGGGCACTCCGAAGGTGGAGCGACCGCCAACCAAGGCACAGCTACATCAGCTGGCTCAGGCGCCGACGGAGCCACGAAAGAAGTGAGTACAGGATAAGATTGAGAACTGTCAGATGTTTTAACAATCTGCTCTGCAGAACGGAGTTGCCTAAGGAGCTGAAGGATGCACTGAAGGCCATCAATGATTCGCTGCTCAAGAAACTGGGCTCCAAGCCCTTCTCATCGTTCAGCCTGAAGACACACAAGGCAACCATTGGGGAGCACTGGTTCCGCATCTCCAGCACTGCCAACTCCAATCCGCACGAGGTTGAGGATTACTTGGACTACTTTGAGTCGCAGTCGGTGCCGCTGTTGGAGTACTGTGTCAATCTCTCCGACGACAATGTGAGTCTCAGTCTCTGTTAGACTTATCCAGAGTTATTTAATTCGATTCTTTTAGGGCAACACGGCAATGCATTATGCGGTGTCCCATGGCAACTTTGACGTCGTATCCATATTGCTGGATTCCAAGGTTTGCAATGTAAACCAAATGAATAACGCTGGATACTCGTGCGTCATGCTCGTATCGCTGGCCAAGCTGAAGCAGGCGGCACATCGGATTGTCGTTGAGCGACTCTTCCAGATGGCCGATGTCAACATACGGGCCAAGAAGGTAGGTAAAGGCCACAAACTCCACTCCATCGGTGCCAGGCTGTGAGCTAATCTTGTACTCTCCGCACACTCTCTACTAACCAATCCCATCCACTTTCCCCTCTCTCTTCCTCTCTGTGTTGCTCTTGCAGCATTGCCAAACCGCACTGATGCTGGCTGTGTCGCATGGTAATAGTGACATGATTGCCATGCTGCTGGAAGCCGGAGCCGATATCAATATTCAGGATGAGGATGGCAGCACGGCACTCATGTGCGCCGCCGAGCATGGTCGTGTAGATATTGTGAAGCATTTGTTATCGCAACAGGATTGCGATTCACTGATTCAGGATGTGGTAAGTGTATGAGTGTATTCATTCTCTGAACGTCGCTAATGTTGTGCTCTCCCTTTGCTCTGCAGGATGGCAGCACCGCCTTCAAGATCGCCTGGCAGGCCGGACATCGCGATGTGGGACTGCTGCTGTACGTGCACGAGCAGATGCTGCGCAGCAAGTTGCCCAATCGTAGTGACCCCATTCGCAAGAGTTTACCCCTGCCCGCGCGACCCAAGCCGGCCAAGTAGAGCGCCAGTTAGCCATATTTTGTATTAGCGGCCAAAATGTCGAACAAAAATTAGTTGTAAGCTTTGAATTAGCATTTCGTAGCGATGCCGAGATAGCTAAATGTAGCTAAAGCATTCCATACCGGACGACAACAGCAATTGTTAATAGCCCAACTGACCCCTAACTGACCCCCACATAGAGACATGCAAAGAAAAAGGCGCTCAAAAGCAGATTTAAAACTTACTTTAACTTGATTTATTTATTCTTATGCTATGCGTTTTATTCGTAAGTCTTCAATCAGCTCACAATATACAACGAAATTTGTGTACTTTAATTTGTGTTCTAAGCTTAGTTTGTTAATCGAGTGAAAAACCTGTTCACAACTAACCAGATAATATCTTTGTATAGAAATACCAAGTACTAAATACTAAACAAACACAAAAATACTGCACTAACCTGGGCCACCTCACTCTCGTCAGGGAGGCCATAAAGCAAACCATATCAGCAAACGACAATGCAACGATGAAACTAACACTAAACAGACACAAGGCAAATATGTTAAACAATTATTAATTGTAACTAGAAATTATTTTTGCAGAGCTACTTACAATTATATAAAATAATAATAAAAACAGTTTATAAATATTTAAATAGGCACTTTTTTTCTACTCAACCTAAGTGGGAATCACATGGAACGTGTTCCGCATATCGAACGGCAAACTGTATTTAAATGTAATTAATACAAGTCTATTCATACATATGTTTTAATTACAATTATTAACTATTCTAAAGCATTTGAAATAAATAAAATTACACATTATGTTAAAGCATTACAACCCACTGCGATATCTTAAATTCCAACTGAATATCTTGCTCGCCCTTGAAGAGTTCTTCAAGAATATCTTACTAGTTAGTTAGTTCAATTCCTGTCTAAATTTTTTTCTTTAGAGAGCTCTCTCCTCAGTGCCCGGCTCGACCACGCCCAGTGGGGTCAGCTGCAGCGCAATGCCATCTTCTATGCTGACCAACGGTCGCTTGGAGTTCATTGTGAACTCGTACTCAAGCAGCAGCAGCGCCAGTGCGAGTCGCAGTTGCAGCTGGGCCAAGTGCATCCCAATGCAGTTGCGCACACCGACACCGAAGCCAAACCAAGTGCTCTGCTCCTTCAGCGAATCTCGCTTACTGCCCCAACGTTCGGGCAGAAACTTCTCTGGTTCCGGGTAGATATCAGGATCATTGTGTATCGCATGCGTAGGTATGATGAGGAAGAGCTCCTTGGTCAACGTATAGTTGATGTGATCGGGCACGGGATATGTGTTGAGTACTCGCCTCATTATGTAGGGTGTTATGGGATGCATGCGCAGTGTTTCCAGTATAACGTGACCCAATGTGGTCAAAGATTGCAGACATTCGTAGCTAAGATTGTTCTGATGCTTCGCCATGGCCTGTTTAAGTTCCTCACGCACCTGACGCTGCACCTCCGGGTTGAGTGCCAACTCGTAGAGCACGTAGGACAATGTGTTGGCAGTCTGCTCATAGCCTGCCTTGAGGAAGACAAACGCATGAGCAACCAGTTCGTGCTGCAAATGCGCATTTAGCTCCTTGTCAGCCTTGTACTCGTGTGTGGTCAGCTCCAGTGCCTTGATGTCCAGTAGCAACTGCAGACAGTCCTGATGCCGCACCCCCGATGCCTCGCGTTCCCTCACAATGTCCTCGAGCAGTGTGAGGAAGTAGGTTTCTGCCTTTTTGGGCGTCTGTCGCAATCGCAGACGGCGACAGAAGTTCGGGAAGCGTACCATCATCAGATTCATAAGGTAGCCATGTTTACGTGTGCTCAGCGCCAGCTCAGTCATTTCCTCGAACTCATCCAGTGAATATTTCTTGCGGTGCTCCGCATCGAGTCCAAAGACGCAGCTGGCCAGAGCCGAAAGCACATAGCGTCGCATTAGTTTCTGTATATGGAGTGTTGAGTGTTGTTGCTTCATCAGTGTTGTGCTGACGACCAGCAACAGCTGTTCGGCCTCATCGTACAGATTGCCATAGAGCCAAGCCATGCGATCGCGTTCGAAGACTGGATCCAATTTCTGACGCATCTCCTTCCAGCTGTCGCCACGCAATCCATACAGATCACCCGACAAAGGATCCGATTTCTGATTACAATAAATGCCGCGATCATTGAAATTCCAGAAATCTTTAATCATTATCTGTCTGATAAGTTCACGATCGAGTATGAGGGCACGAGGCTGCAGTAGTGCGTAGAAGCCACAAAAGGGTCCACTGCCCTTGAACTTGTTGTACAGTGCCGTGTAGTGGGCCGCCTTCATGGCATCTGTACTCAGCGATTGGGTGACTAGCTGCTTGATGATGTGCCACAATTTTTTGGGCCTCTCATGGGGGATACCCAAGTAATGCCAATAGTCGCGCTGATAACGTGCGGCCATAAACAAGAGCAACAACAGCCCCAGCACCACTAGGCCCACAATCATGTATATTATCCACATGTTCTTCATGGCTGCGCTTAAATTTTCTCTATAATTACAACGAACTCACACACACAGAGACACACACAGATACACACACTCGAGAGCACACTTGAATCACTGCTGTTGGCCCGGAAATCTTAGTCGTTGGAGTTGCTCACAATGATCTAATGCCGAGTCGCGTACGCGTTCTCAGCGACAAGTTGAATCTGTTACGTTCATTACCAAAACGCGATGTTCGACTGACTGCAATTGAGAAATAATATTTACGATACGCTCCGCACAGTCGCTCCGTGTTGGGAGCTTTTTTTTTTGTCGCCTGTTAGGGAGAGCGAGTGTGCGCTACAGCGAAGCAATTGCTGCTTATGGATTGGCGACCGGCTTAAAGCACCTCGCACAGTGGGCGTCGCAGTCAGCACAAAATAGTTGAATACTCGCCCGGTACGTCTGGCCAGATTCGCGTAGGATGATTCAATGATGAGAGTGCAGAACAAAAGAAAAAAAATAAACGGGAAAAATATAAACTAAATGGAGCGCTTAATTAAATCCGGCGCTCTCCAAAACGTTTCCGATTACCACGTCATACTCTTCACAGGGTGTTCTCGAAGTTGTTCCGAAGTTAAAATTGTACACATACATATGTACATGTACTTATATAAGAACAGCAATTAAACTTAATGCTCGATCGTTAAGTTTTTTTCAGACTTTGTCAGCGCATTCGCTCGATCGTCCAGGCCGATCGTTTCTACACATACATTATCTCCATAGTATATACAATTTAAAGTTCATTTTCGTTGGTTATCAGCTTTTATTTTCATTATTATTTCGTTTAGATAAAAGCCTAGTTGGTTGCCTTTGAAATGCCTATGCTATTCTCGTTGAGGTGGGGTTCGCTCTAATTAAAGTGGGCCATAAAACTCAATTGCACCGTGCGAAATTCTTGTGTGCTTTATGAGTAAGCAGCAAATACAAATAGTTATAAAATGTAAGGCGCTTGTCAGTCGTGCCGCGATGTTTTTGTGGACATTTTGGAGGCTTTGACTAACTAACTGATAAGTGAGTGACAGCTGCACGTCATGATAAGTCAGAAGCAAATCAATTTTATAAAATGCTCTTTAAAATTTCCACTCACATCGCGTGCAGGTGATGAAGTACTCAAAAGCTCATTGGCTTTTCTCTCAATGTATTTCTCTAGTTGACATGCTGAATTTTACGCGTAATTAGCAACACAACAACAAAATACAAATAGAAAACAACAAGGCAACAACAAAATACACAAGTGAAATGGCAATAGAATAAACAAAGCAAACAAATTGTTAAACTTTTGTTGTACTAAGTGCTTATTTTGTTGTCGTTGTTACTACCAATATCCGCACTTGAAATTTAATCGACTGTCAGACGGCTTAAATGCTGAACTAGCAGTTACCCTGTACTCCGGAGCATTACTCTCAATGTATGTTTATAAACTGTGAATATTATAAGACGAATTTTATGTTTTTTAAAATGTTGGACTGAAAATTCTAAATAATTTTGGTCTACATCTTACTATACCAAAAGAAAGTGTTGCCGGATCGTTTGATGCTTAGCAGTAAATTCTTTGAACTGATAACGTACGTTTATTTTTCTTACATTACCAATAAATATCACTATGCTACACAAATATTGTTTGAATTTAAAGTAAATTTATTCAAATTAATGTAAACCATATTTAAAGTCTTTTTTTTGGAGGGATTTATGTTTATAAAATGTATGAGAAAGTGTTATTTATAATAAGTGTAACCAAAGACAAATCTTTTGTTTATTAGTGTATTTGTTTACACGCGTGAGCACGCAAAATCAGCTTGTCGTTATGACCGCAATTGAAATGTTATTTATCACAGCTATAAAAATGGAAAACTATATACCATGTTTTCTATAATATAAAATATAGATATTATGACGGATCAGAATAAAAATATAGCTTAAAATCCATTATAATTCCTTGGGTTAGGTGAAAGATTCTTCTTTCTCTTTATGAGTCATGAAATGAAATGGTAATCTCTTCATGACTAAAACACAAATTATTGCCAAATAATGATATATCATATCTCAATCGTAATGGAACTTTGATTTCTGACGCATGTTATTTGATTGCAAGGCACTTTTTTTGGTTTATTTTCAATGAAAATCCAATAAGCAAAGGGAAAAGTACTAGTTTCAAGTTGTGTGCGATTAAAAAAATTAAGATTATTTTTTATAATCAATAAATTACTCGAATGCAGAAAAATTAACATGCCAACTCTTTGTATTTCAGTAGAACAGTACTTGAATTACCCAAATTTAACCTTGCTATCAATATTGATAGCACAAACCGTTAATCGCAATATTGATAACAATGCATTTGTCACTCTGACTTCAGTAAACTTAAAGGCTTTATAAGAACAACCATGTCCGAAATAATTTTCAGTGGCGCGACGTATCTTGGTGGGTTTAGACCCGCATTTTGGCTCCTACCTTCACCATGGGAGTCGGAATGCTGCTGCTCACAGCCCGGCTGGGGCTGACTGGCTTCCTGTTCGTCTATCTGTGGCGGCAAATGCATTACTGGCAGAACTTGGGCATCAAGTGTGAAAAGCCGCACCTGCTACTGGGTAACATGGCAGGAGCACGCACCAAGGTTTCTGTCAATGAGCTGTTTCTTCGATACTACAACAAATTTCGTGGATCGGGACCATTTGCTGGTTTCTACTCTTACACACGTCCAGCAGCATTTATTCTCGAACCCTTCTTGGTAAAACTTATTTTGATCAAGGAATTCAGCAACTTCACGGATCGAGGGTTCTTCAGTAACCCAGAAGATGATCCATTGTCGGGTAGACTAGTCCTGCTGGATGGTCACAAATGGAAGGCCATGAGAAACAAATTGTCATCAACATTCACCTCGGGCAAAATCAAGTTTATGTTTCCCACTGTAGTCAAAGTGAGTCACGAGTTTGTTGACGTTTTCGGTGATATGGTGTCAAAGTCATCGACGGTGGAGGTGAAAGAGTTACTGGCCAGATTCACCACTGATGTCATAGGCACCTGCGCCTTCGGCATTGAGTGCAGCAGTCTCAAGGATCCCGAGGCGGAGTTTCGCGTGATGGGCAGAAAATCTCTATCGGAAATGCGACACGGAGTCTTCGGAATGGCTTTCCTCTTCAGTTTTCCCAAATTGGCTCGTCGTTTGCATATGAAAATGACACCAGACCATATTGAACAGTTTTTTCTGCGTATTGTAAAAGAAACGGTCGACTTCAGGGAAAAGAATAACATTCGACGCAATGATTTTATGGATCAGTTGATTGATCTGAAGAACAACCGCCTAATGAAAACAGAAACCGGTGATAGTACGAGCTTGACCATTGAAGAGGTTACTGCCCAAGCATATGTGTTCTTCAATGCCGGCTTCGAGACTTCCTCGACTACCATGGGATTCGCTCTGTACGAACTGGCGCAAAACGAGGATATACAACAGCGCCTGAGGGATGAATGCAATGCAGTTCTAGCTAAGAATAACGGCGAATTGACATACGAATCACTAAAGGAAATGGTTTATCTGAATCAGGTTATATCAGGTAACTAGTTTGTATCACTTTCAATAACATTATTTAATTCTTTAATATTTGATTACCAGAAACTCTTCGCCTGTATACTGTGCTTCCAATGCTGAACCGTCAAGCCCTCAGTGATTTCGTTGTGCCTGGCTACCCCAAATATGTGATCAAAAAGGGGATGTCCGTTATTATTCCTGCTGGTGCTATGCATCGTGATGAAAGGTATTACCCCAATCCAGACCGCTTCAATCCAGATAACTTTACACCGGAACGCGTAAAAAACCGCGACTCTGTGGAGTGGTTGCCCTTTGGCGATGGGCCTCGCAACTGCATTGGAATGCGCTTTGGAGAAATGCAAGCTCGCATAGGTCTAGCAATGCTTGTCAAGAACTTTAGGTTTTCGGTATGTGACCAGACTCCCATACCTATGAAGTACAATATAAAGAGTTTCCTTCTGAGCAGTGAGTCTGGAATCTTTTTGCGTGTAGAACGTATTTAAGATTTACTCAAAAAGGACTTGACTGGACTAAATACAATAACCCAGGGCTATTGTGTTCTTAGTTCTTGACATAGCATTGCTTTATCTTGAGTTATGTGTTTCTCTCAAGCTTAAACTTATTAAAAACATAAGATTAATATTTTGAGAATGAAATAAATTGAATTCAAGCATTATTGTTTCCTTAATTTCGTGAACAATGAAAAAGCTGGGGGTCATTAACACATTAAAATGAGTATGGAGTTTTTATCAGAGTAAAGACCTCATAAAAGTCCAGATGATAACAAAAATTCTCAAAAGTAATATCATAAAAAATTAAAAGAAAGATACAAGTTCATAAGCATAAATAGACTGAAATACTGTTAATGCTTGTTAGATTTTATGATGTTCTCTTTATGGAGTTATTGGAGCTTGTATTGGAGCACTTCTCCCTTGGAATTCATAGTTTTAATATTTAGAAAATTGTAAGTAGACAATTTTAACCAAAAAATTTTGAAAATTATTAACTTAAACAACATCTACATAACCTTATCGATTAAAATTTATTGGGCTAGGTCGGAGAAATCTCCACCCCTTCAATTCAACTGAATGAATCATGGTAGGCGCCTGTTATCTACATGTTCGTCAAACCAAATATAATATTTAAACAGTTACGATACCTCACAAATGTATGTCTAGTACTATTTATGACAGATACCATCTGTAACGTCTGGCAACCGAATATAATACAGGGAGGTAGTCTAGTTTCTCTTTTTCCGGTTTGGCAACCCTGTAGGTGTATGCAATTAAAAGGTAGATGTGTTATCACTGTGTTGAACAAATAATCAGAGCAGATATTGTGTTATCGTAGAAAATCATAAAAGTTTTTGGAGAGAAATAGAGCTTTGCAAGCTTTTGGGTTTATAAAATATACAATAATATTATTTTGAAACTCAAGTGCTGTAGTTCAATGCCCTTTTATCACGAGTGGAGATTATTCAAAACTAATCTTATGTTAGAAACGTAAGTATTCTGGGAAAGGGGTTCAATTGAATCGTTATGAATGTATTCAACTGTTTAACGTAAGCATGACAGCACAACAAATCGCTCAGTGCAAAGATATAGAAAAACAGTTTACGACTGTGCACTACCCTATAAACTAGAACTCATAGAAAGTTCATGCACCCTACAAATAAATAACAATAAATAAATGTAATCCATAGAAACTCAGACATATAACTGGAACCACAAGCGTAAAGTATAATTTTCAGTTTTAAATTCTTGTGGTTTTTCCCTCTTTATTCATTTTAGTAGGTTAAGGGTGTTACCAAGCTACGGTATCAAATGAGTTATTAAATCAGAGATGATAATCTTAACACCTTAAAGTTCTTGTGATTGGTTTCTTTGTAAATATAATACCTTAATTTGAGTAAGAACATTTGATTATCAATTCTTAGTAGTTTATAGGTGCTTTGAGTAAAGTATTTCGTAAGTTTCTACACCTATTGCAAGCAAAATTATCTATAATAAACATACAAAAAAATGCACAGCTTTGTTTTGGTCATTTTTCTGATAATAGGTATACGGTATTTCGTGGTAAGTACTGCCGTTCTGATTAGAATTGCAAAAGCTCTGAGTAGCTTTTAATATAAAGACTCTGTCATAGACGCTTTCAGTACCCGCTTGTAGTTCGATCGCATCACACGTAGTAGTTGGTGCACTTTTACTTGTGATCATAATATTTTATAGATTTTTATTAGTATGGCGGTCGGTACTTTATTGCTCACTGTGTTGGTTGCCCTACTTGGGTATCTCTTCATAAAATTGCGTCGCAATATGCAGTATTGGAAGAATTTGGGCATACCATGTGAGGACCCTCATCCTTTGTTGGGCAATCTTTCTGGAGTGCATACTACGCGTTCGTTTCCCGAAGTCTGGCTAGCGTACTATAAAAAGTTTCGAGGAACGGGACCATTTGCTGGATTCTACTGGTTTACCCGTCCGTCGGTCTTCATTTTGGAACCTTTTCTGGTCAAGCACATATTGATCAAAGACTTTGCTAAGTTCACCGATCGCGGGTTCTTTAACAATCCTGACGACGATCCGTTGTCTGGACAACTGTTCTTATTGGATGGTCACAGATGGAAATCTATGCGAAATAAACTCTCATCAACATTTACTTCCGGTAAAATGAAGTTCATGTTTCCCACTGTCGTCAAAGTTGGTGAAGAATTTGTGGAAGTCTTTGGAAACTCTGTGGATAAGTCACCGATTGTTGAAGTAAGGGAACTGCTTGCGAGATTTACAACTGACGTGATAGGCACTTGCGCCTTTGGCATTGAGTGCAGCAGTCTAAAGGATCCTCAGGCGGAGTTCAGAGTCATGGGTGGTCGATCCATTACTGATGTGCGGCATAATATGTTTGGAATTATGTTTCTCAATAGTTTCCCAGACCTTGCGCGACGCCTTCACATGAAAATGACTCCGGAACACATTGAGAAATTCTTCATGCGTATTGTGAGGGAAAATGTTGCATACAGAGAGAAAAATAATATTCGCCGCAACGACTTCATGGATCAACTTATTGACTTGAAGAATAACAAATTAATGAAAACGGAAACAGGAGAAAGTATGAACCTAACTATTGAGGAAATTGCTGCCCAGGCTTTTGTGTTTTTTGCCGCTGGATTTGAAACTAGTTCCACCACAATGGGTTTCGCTCTATATGAACTGGCTCAAAAACAAGATATACAAAATCGTTTAAGGAAAGAATGTCTTGAGGTTCTTGCCAAGCACAACAACGAGCTAACATACGAATCGTTGAAAGAGATGGGTTACCTTAACCAGGTTATATCAGGTATGGGTTGGGTAAATACAGTTGATGTTATTATTTATCTGTAATATGATTTTGCAGAAACTCTACGCCTATGGACTGTTCTTCCCGTGATAAATCGAAAATGTTTGGAGGACTTTGTTGTTCCTGGTTATCCAAATTATGTGATCAAAAAGGGAATGAATATTCTTATTCCTTCGGGAGCTATGCACCGTGATGAAAAGCTGTATCCCAATCCCGAACGTTTCGACCCTGACAACTTTACACCAGAACGAGTCAAGAACCGTGATTCCGTCGAGTGGCTGCCCTTCGGCGATGGACCTCGCAACTGTATCGGACTGCGCTTTGGAGAAATGCAGGCTCGAATCGGCTTGGCAAAACTTATCACACAGTTCAAGTTCTCGGTGTGCGACGAAACAACTATACCCATTCAGTATCATAAAAAGAGTTTCTTGATATCCAGCGAAACGGGAATATATCTGAAGGTTGAGCGTGTATAGTAATCAGCAGCTTCCATAATAATTATTCGTGCGTAGCTAAATTATTTTGATGCAAATAAAAATATCTCGTTGTGCTTCAGTGGGAAAATGCGATAATACGAGTATATTTATTATTACGATCAAAGTTCAATTTTACTTTGGGTTTGGAATGGATTGGATAACTTTGTAACAGCATTCTATACACGTATGTTATAAATAACAAACTAAAGAAATATAGCATATACGAGGGTCGTTTGATAAGTCCGTGACTTTTTGAATAAAATATATTTTTTTCGTCAAAGAAGCGTTTTATTTCTCAACATAATCTCCTTTTAGCTCTATACATTTAGTCCAGCGTTTTTCCAATTTTTTTATTCCTTCCAAATAATAGGTTTTCTCAAGGCCCTCAAAATAGTCGTTTGTTTCTGTGATGACCCGAATCTCTTACCGCCGAGCCATTTCTTCATGTTTGGAAACAAAAAATAGTCACAGGGGGCTAAATCTGGAGAATATGCTGGATGGGGTAGCAGTTCGTAGCCCAATTTATGAAATTTTGCCATGCTGACACGAAATTCACTTTTTTCCATTTTCGTTAAAATTCACGAGATCGTCTGCTTTCAATGCCTATAAAACGCAAACCAAAAAACGCAGCTTTCTCAAAATATTACAGTCAGCTGTTAATCGATAACTGCTGACAGGAGCAGTGTTGTATTTAGAGCAGGTGCGCGGCAAATACAAAAAGTCACGGACTTATCAAACGACCCTCGTATTATACTTGCAGCTCTCTGGAATACCTACAGCTCAAGCATTTCAATCTAAAGCTCAAATATTTCTAGATCTGAGCGCCAAAAGCTCTTCAATTACTGCTCTCTTGTGTTTTGTTCAACTGCACACTGTTTATTAATTTATGACGTCATTTGATAGCTCAAGCAGATCCATAAATAAACTTTTATTTACATTGACAACTATCTTTGTGATGTTGTTTGAGGCTTAGAAGTTTTTATTTGTTTTACTCACATAAATACTAAAGATAAAGAAATAAAAGTTAAGTTGGCTATTAAACTAACAAAAATGGGCTTGAGTTACAAATTTTTTGAAAAGCAGGTTTGATCTCAAGCTGGACATTGATATGAACGGCTTGAATGGAGATTCTAACAAAGTGGTTCCACCTGTAGCTTAAATTCATGTGTGTGCAGGAGAAACGAATGCTTCTTATACTGCATGGGTTGAGGGGTATCGGCTGCCAGGCTGAATCGAAAATGTCTCAACAGTTCGATGAGACCCACAGCCATTTTCATTTTGCCAAATCGCATGCCAATGCAGATGCGAGGACCCTGTCCAAAGGGTATGTAGGCGCAAGTGGGACGTTGTTGAATGGCTTCCTCTGTGAAGCGTTCTGGGAGAAACTTCTCCGGTTCCGGATAGTATCGCGGATCGTGATGTATGGAATAGACGGGTATGATCAGTTGCGCCCCAGCGGGAAGATAATATTTTGGGTGTCCGGGCAATTCATAGTGCGCATTAGTACGCCGCAAGTGCTCAGTGGCCACGGGGTACATGCGTAGTGTCTCTATAAAGAAATAATTTACGTATGCAAATTTTTTGATATATTTGCAACCTTACCCGATATGACCTGATCCAAATATTTCATTTTCTGCATTGCCTCAAAACTGAGTTCTCCATTCTCACCGTAGTTTGCAATAACTTCTTCGATTTCCTCTCTCAAGCGACTCTGTATATCCTGATGTCTTGCCAACTCATACAGAGTCAGACTCAGAGCAGTTGCTGTCGTCTCGAAGCCCGCCACCAAGAAAACATACATCTGTGCGGCGATCTCGTTGATGGTTAGACCTTCTTTCTTATTTCCCGAATCGTATTTGTGCTTCATTTCCATCATTATATCCACAAAGTCGTTACGCTTTATGTTGTGCTCTTCCCGGTAATTAATGGTATCCTTGACCAATCCCATGTAGAAGGCTTCCACGTTATTTGGCGTACGCTTCAAGTGAAGCTTTAGACTTAGCTCAGGAAAAAGTAAGCAGAAAATATAATCGTACCGCTTCTTGAGCATAGCATTTAGGCCCATCTGGACGAAAGGAGCCTTGGGATCACGCAGACTGTTGCACTCCAGACCGAAGACAGCGGTTCCAATGGTATCCGAAGTGTAGCAGGCCAGCAGTTTAGTAATCTCCAGCGAAGTAGTGGTGCCTTTGCAACGCTCGCCTAGCACAGTCCTCAGCTCCTTTGCGGTACGCACTACAGCGGGAAACATGAGCTTCATTTTGGCTCCACTAAAAATGGGAGTCATGCGGGGTCTTAAGCTGTGCCACTTGGGTCCATCGACGGCAAAGAGGTGTGCAGACAAGGGATCGTCCCGTTCGTTGTAGAACAAACCGCGACTATCAAAGTTGCTGAAGTCCTTAATCATTACACGCTTCAGCAGATCCATGTCCGTTATCACGTGAATGGGCGACATGAGGAAATAGCCGCCTACATAGGGACCACAGTGCTTGTACTTCTCGTAGATCTTGTGTATAATCTCCGACGTGTGCTTGCTAATCCGCCAACCCCACATGTTGCCCACAAACGGTAGAGGCGGTTCGTGGACAATTCCACGACGCAGGAAATAGGAATGGCGGATCTTCATCCATATGAATAACCAAATCAGGAAACTTCCGATTAAGCAGAGAGAGACGAACATTTTACTTGAACGAGTTAACACAGACTAAAGGGAAATCTCGAGACTCGGTGGAATAAATAGTCAATGTCCGGCCCGGGTCAAGAACCCAGGCATCGTTAAATTTTGCACATAGCCAGCGCAAGGTTCATTCTACATCTCGTTTCCTAATAGATCAGTTAACACGTGTATATGGTCATCTTAAAATAATATAAGTTTGTAGCAAGTGAAATGATAAAACTTTGAACTTGAAAGAGCCAAATCAAGTCTAGGCGCAGAGGTACTTGTATGTTATGTAAAAAATAGTGGAAAGAAGAAGAGTTGTTAACATTTTAAGAAGAGTTGTTAACATTTTATTACAATTTAAACGTAAACAAAACCTAATATAGTCAAACATTAAAACTAGTTTACTTCACTACTTTCATGAAAGTTAATTTCTTTCATTTGTGTAGTTGGAATAATTGGTTGAAGAGTTTTCATATCAGCGAAGTGTAAATCTAATCAGACGATAAGACAGACGTCCTAAAACGATGATAGTCAGTTTTAGTGCCACTGTACCCTTGAGTTTGTTTACATAACCTTAACAATTATATTTATTTCGTTAATAAATGAATCATATTGTTATCTCTATACCCGTTATCCATGTATTTAGAAAGTATTAAAATTTATTTCGTAATCCTTTCGACATTGAGATGAATTCCGTTCTCAGAAGAAAGTAAAATATTCTTTGAAATCATTTTAAGGGGTATCTGAGTTTTTGGTGAAACAGTGAACTTTAAATCCTTGATCAGATATGCCAGGCCAACACAGGTCTGCAAAAGACCAAAGCGAGATCCAATGCAATTGCGAGGACCATCCCCAAAGGGTAGCCAAGTGCAAGACGGACGTGCTTGAATTTCCGCCTCCGTGAAACGTTCGGGCTTGAATTTCTCCGGTTCGGGATAAATGTCGGGATCATAGTGAATGCCCAAGGCGGGTATAACAACGACGGTACCCTTTTCTATATAGTGTTCCGGTTTTCCCGGCGAATAATCGGATGTGGCCATTCGCGTAAGATGAGCAAGAACGGGATATTTACGTAGTGTTTCTAAATGATAAAATAAAATAGAAATTAGCTCGGTAAATATTATTACGCCTTATTGCATATCTCACCCATGACGACCTGCTCGAGGTACTCCATTTGCTTGATATTATCGTAGGTGAATTCATTGTTGTGCTTGCTGAGCACCTCGTTAATTTCGACTCTTAGCTTATTCTGTATATCCTGATGTAGAGCCAGTTCGTATAGTGCAAAGCCCATCGTAGTAGAGCTGGTCTCGAATCCCGCAACAAAGAAAATAAACGCCTGTGCGGCCAGTTCCTCAAAAGTCAGACCTTCTTCGGTATTTCCCGCCTGTTCTTTTTCATACATTTCGATGAGCATGTCCATGAAATCATTACGTTTCTCCTTGGTCTTTAGTCGATAGTTGATTGTTTCTCTAACTATACGAAAATAGAAGTCGGCAACCTCTGGAACTGTCATCTGTAGACGCAGTCGCCGCGAGAACTTGGGGAATCCAAAGATAAAGAAGTCCAGGAGTCCATAGTAACGTCTTTCCGAAACCGCTCTCTTCCCCATTGTGACAAACTCGGCATTGAGATCCCGCTGGCTATTGCATTCCAGACCAAAGGCACAGCTGCCAATCACATCGGCCGTATAGCGCCCAACCAGATCGGTTATCTCCAACTCCTTAGGGGTTGACAATTTTTCTGCAAAGACTTTGGACATTTCTTCGCCAACTTTCAATACAAGCGGCAACATGTGCTTCATTTTGCCCGAAGTGAAGGTGGGCGATAGTTTGTGTCGCAGATGACGCCACTTCTGTCCTTCGATGCTGAACAATGACGCCGACAGAGGATCGTCGACTTCATTGTAGAATATGCCACGGTTCTCAAAGTTATTGAAATCTTTGATAAGCACACGTTTCACCAACTCCAGATCGGTTACCACAACAGTCTTGCTGAAGAAGAACAAGAATCCCGCGAATGGACTGCCGCTATTCCGGAACTTTAGGTAGTAATCTTTGAAGAGAACGCCGATTTGTCGCCTAGCCGGCCAGTCGACGATGTTTCCCTTGGGGAACGAGGGTGTTTCGTGCGGGATTCCGCGCCGATTCCAATGACCGAGACGATGTCGCGCTGCATAGTATATCAGCGATAAAATAATAACGATCAAAGCTATTAACAATGCCATTTTACGGCTCACTTCTAACTGAGTAAAGCGCTGACCCAACACACGATATAAATAGGCCGAAGCTCGCGCTCTGAAAAGCTTTTCTTGCAAAGAGAGCAACATAAAGAGTAAAGTGATAGATAAAGTAGTAGGAGGACTGGCTATCTGCGAGAGTTAAAACATATGCAATACATGTGTATAGTGAGGCATACAAATGTACTTGTATTTCTGACTATTCATTTGGGTTTAATAATCTAACTAATCTTAGACAAAGTTCACGCCGTTCATGCTGCAATTCGCTTGAAATATTTGAAATATTTTGTTGTTACGTCTAACAAGAACGTAAGCTGCCTTTGGCATACTGAAGACTCTATACTCTGTTCTTTTATATATACTAATGATATATTATGTCCAACTGTGACTTTAACTTAAGTCATTTTGAAATCAGAACTAGTCTTTATGCAAAAGCCTTCATTTCGGCCGATTGTTCCTATGACAGCTTTATGTTATAATGTTCCAAATTTGATGATGAAATTCAATGTGCATATTATTCAAATAGAAAAAGTTCGATGCAGTAAATAAAGAGACCATACCTTGACAAATTACAAATATTGGCCGATAGTTTGTATGACAGATATACCATATATCGTTCCGATCTGGCTTGCTCCGACTTATTTGCAGCGTGCAGCAATAAGAAGCATGTGCACAAATTTTTATCAAGATACCTTTAAATCTAAGAGACCGGACTGGACACACAGAGGCACGGACAGACGGACAAACGGACAAGGCTAGTTGTGTTCCTCTGTTGATGCTGATACCGAAGGTATACCCTTACATGTTCAGAGATGTCTGGATATCTGCAGTTAATACTATAGTATTTACTGATTACAAACAATATATATTTTATTGAACACTACTATATCAAAATAAAGACTGAATGGAGAGAGTAAGTTGAGCAATAAATGGATAAGTACAATACACTTTGAATGGAAAAAACAGAGATTCGAGTACAGAGAAACTTTTAGTACAGTGGTACATCCTGGACTTTCAGAAAGATACCGTGAGCTGGGGTCAACAATATATTTTTCTTGGAAAACCTAATCTCGGGCACGGTGCGTGCACATACACTGAACTGGTAGCGTCGCAGCAGGTGAAATAGGGCGATGTTTGTCTGCATTTTTCCAAATCTCATGCCAATGCAATTGCGAGATCCATCTCCAAAGGGCAGCCAAGAGCAGGTTGGACGCGCTGCTAACTCCTCTGCCATGAAACGTTCCGGTATAAATTTCTCAGGCTCTGGATAGAATTCTGGATCGTGATGAATGGCATGCACCGGGATGAGGACCATCTGTCCGGGTTCAATGTAAAAGTGACGATTTCCGTCGACCACATACAGATGCTTAGAGACACGAGAAAGATGCGTCACCACGGGGTACTTGCGAAGGGTCTCTGCAACGTAAATTAATATGATTAAATATGTATTGGATAAGAAAAGAATAAATTATTTCACCTGCTATAACAAGCTCCATGTAGCGCAGCTCCTGCATGCAGTCGTAGGTGAATTGTCCTTCATACAGGTTCAGTGCCTCCTGGATTTCCTCTCTCAGCCTGTTCTGTATGTGTGGGTGCTTGGCTAGTTCATAGAGGGCGAATGTCAGCGTGGAGGCAGAAGTATCAAAGCCAGCGGTAAAAAAAATAAAAGCCTGCGCAGTTATCTCTTGTATCGAGAGCTCATTGCGTTGCTTCATCTCGATGAGCAGATTCATAAAATCGTTTCTCTTTATGCCCTTCTCTTCGCGCTCCTTAATCGTGTCAGCCACAATGCGTGTGTAGAAATTGGTTATGTCCTTGTGGATCTGACAGAACCGCAATCGGCGTGCCCAGGTCGGATAACTCTCGATGAAGGCGTCGATGTATTTGTTATGTCGGCGGTCCGTGAATGCGCGTCGGCCCATCACTGCGAACTCAGCATCTGGATTACGCAGTCCATTGCAGTCGAGGCCGAAAGCACAGGTACCAATCACATCCGAAGTATATCGAGATGCAATGTCTCCAATCTCCACAATGCCACAGATGGCATTGTCCGATAGCTGGCCACAGATTGTGGCAAGCTCCACGCCCACGGCGCTGACAGTGGGAAACATGTATTTCATCTTGCCTGACGTAAATGTGGATGACAATTTTTGACGCAATGGTTTCCATTTGGGTCCATCGATGCGAAACAGGTGGCCGGTCAGGGGATCATCGCGTTCATTGTGGAACATGCCGCGATCTTCAAAGTTGGCAAAGTCTCGTATAAGAATCTCCTTTGCCAGCTCCACATCCAACACCAGCACTACCGGACGCATCATCAAGTAGAAGCCAGCAAAGGGAGCTCCAGTAATTTTAAAACGATTGTACAGCGGCGTCAGAATGTCCATCATGTGTTTGGTCGTGCGGAATCCTTTCATGTTGCCCCACGGAAACGTGGGACGTTCATGGCTTATTTGTCGCCGCGTCCAATAAGTGAGCCTGATTCGCACGTACCAGAACCCCACGGCCAGTGTAATTAAGATCAGCGCAATCACATCGAGCATTTCGCGCGTTTCACTTTCAACTGATCTGAATTGAGCAAACGACACAAGAAGCGGCGCTTAATCAGCTGCAGAGCAAAGTGCACAAGAAGAAATATACAAAGGCAAATGCTGTTAAACGAGTAGATACCCTGTGAAATTTAAAAACATACATCTTGCATTCCAAATGTATAAAGTCGTTATAGATTTTTAATCCTCTACACAGAATAAAAATTATATATTTTAAAATTTTTTAATGAGACAACAGGTTGATCACTTTTCTCATATTTCCATCCTGGTATGCCTTTGCAATATACCCTGCTTGTATTTATTACTTGACTACAGGGTATAATAAACAACTTAAGTAGATAACCTCGTTAAATAATGACTGTTAGACCCCTCCCGCATCCCACACACACGCCCATAAAAACATGTTCTTGGCTTTGAAATCAGCTCTCAGTTTCAGCAAGTTTTAGTGACTGCGTCAATGTTTGTTAAACGCAGTTTAGAAGAAGACGAAGGCGACTACGAACACAGAGAGAGAGAGAGGAGAGCGCAAGCAATTGCGCCTTGAACTTGAACAAAGATAACTGATAACGGAATGACTTAAACGGTATTTAGGAATAGAGATAATTTGTTGTGCATGTATGTCAAAGTTTACATTGCAAAGCTCCAATTGCACATTTTCTTGTGCATTCTCTTTCTGTTATTATTTGCTTTGAATTTTAGTTATGAATATGAGCATGCGAATACTCTGTAAATGAAAACATGAATAAGTCTGCTGGATTAACAATTTATTAAAAATATATTTTATTGAACAATGGTTCGAAATTAATAATCACATTAAATTGCTCTTATGAATGTAACATTAGGCAGACGGTAGGGTATTTGGCACTTGACTAGTCAGAAAAACTTCTCAATTCGATTTCTGTTCTCATCATACATACAAAACTGAAAGAGCGAACGATCGAGATAAGAGACGAGAGCTTTCTTGAAGCTTTTTCTGAGCATCAACGAAATGCGCAAATTATTGCTGATAATAACATAAATAAAAATAGACAATGTTCTTAAGACATTTGTTTATCTGTCAATTTATTAATAAGTACAGATCATAACCTAGCATAACATTGAAAAGAAGAAGCTAATAGTCCGAATTTGTAGTTAATCTTCAGTGAAACGTGTCATACTAAGGTGAATGCCCGATTGTGTGGCTATTAGGAAATTTTTCTTGGAAAACTGCAATGGAATCTGCGTTCGTTTAGTGGTACCAAATTGATAATCACGCAGAAGCATCACAATGCCGATCTTCACCTGCAACAGACCGAATCTTTCGCCAATGCAACCACGAGGTCCATTGCCAAATGGCAAGTAGGCAAATGGATGACGCAACTTAATGGCTTCGGGCTCGAAACGTGTTGGATCAAAGCGTTCAGGTTCGGGGTATAACTCTGGATCGTGGTGTATGCTGTGCACGGGTATCATCACTCTTATTCCTGGCTCCAGCACGAAGTCACTATCGGGCACCTTGTAAGATTGTGTACTGCGTCTAAGCAGATGGGGCAAAATTGGATACTTTCGTAGTGTTTCCGAAACCACCTGGCTAAGATAGGTCATCTCTTGAAGACACTCATAGCTGAGCTCTTGGTTATTTCTCGATAGTATCGACTTGATTTCCATGCGCAACTTCTGCTGAATGTCGGGATTGAGGGCCAACTCGTAAAGGCAGAACGACATCGTGGTCGAGGAGGTGTCGAAGCCGGCTAGGAAAAAGACTAGTGCCTGGGCAACAATTTGCTCAAAACTCAACGCGGAGTCACCTTCTTTGAGATCCATTAGCAGTTGGATAAGATCATTGCGCTTCACGTGCTCACGTTCTCTGTACTCCAAAGTTTGACGGACAGTCTCGCAGAAAAACTTACTTACCTCGGGTCGAAAGAGGCGCATACGCAGGCGTCTGGATAGGTCGGGCTGGGAGAACATGAAGGCATGCACAATGCCACTGTGCAAAGGATCATCAACCACTGAACGTCCCATTTGCATGAATACCGATTTCGGATTGGATAGACTGTTGCATTCCAGTCCGAAAGCGCAGCTGCCTATGACATCGGTGGTGTATCGTGAGCACAGTTCCTTCGCCTCAAAATCGCCCAGAGACTTCTCAGCTGTCAGAGCCAGTTGTTGTCCAACTTGGACAATTGTGGGGAACATGAATTTCATTTTACCCGAGCTGAACACTGGCGTCAGGTTGTGCCGCAGCCAACGCCACTGTTCACCATCCAGAAACAGTAGATTTCCCGTAAGTGGATCGTCGCGCACATTGTGAAAGAGTCCACGGTCCGCAAAGCTATTGAAATCACTGATCATTATAAGTCTGATCAGATCCAGATCCATTACGAACAGCGCCTTGCTGAGGAATGTAAAGAAGCCGCAAAAGCGTTCACGGCCCTTGAATTTGCCATAGATTCGCGAATTGATGTCCGTCCAGTGGAGAGTACGTGCAAATCCGCGCATGTTACCCAACAGAAACGTTGGCTGTTCTCCCGGCACGCCACGCCGGCGCCAATATGCGTAGTGCCCATGCAACCAGATATAGAGAGCCCCTATGACAACAGCCAGCAAAAACAGAAGCGTCATCGTGATACCGACGAGTCGAACTGAGTGGCAAATTCAGTTCCAACTGCGATTCGGGCTCGCTGAGCTTTTAATGTGCATAGTATTCTCTGTCTATAGTATGTTTGCATTCCCCTTTTAGGTCTCTCTCTCTCTCTATCTCTCCCAGTATATCTGTGGAATGAGCGTAAGGTCAGCCAAGCATTACATGTAAACACACATCGAGATAGCTTGTGAACTATTTTGGAATATATATTAGAATATATTTCGTTACAGGCTTGATCAATTTCAGCATCTATCAACTGAGTCATTACCGGATCAAGTTCAAAAAGCCTTGTTAGTATATATGGTGATATATAATTATCAAACAACTTGTTGTGGCTGAGAAATATGGTAAAATAATAATTATATAATATAAGTTAAATACTTTGTTAACATTGAAAGCAAACTTTGATCATAAAACAATTTTTATTTTTCAAATACGTTCCACCTTCAGATGAATACCGTTTTTTGGACCCAGTGGAAAACTGCGATTGTTCAGTAGTAGCGGTATCTCAGTGCGCTTGGAAACACCGAATTTAAAGCTGCGCAAGAGTGAGACAATGCCAATCTTGGCCTGCATTTTTCCGAAACGTTCGCCGATGCAGTTGCGGGGCCCGTCTCCAAAGGGAAGGTACGCACAGGGATGTCGCTCCTTAATGGCCTCAGGCTCGAAACGTGAGGGATCAAAGCGTTCTGGATCTGTATAAATCTCTGGATCACGGTGTATGCTATGTACAGGAATCAAAAGTGTTGTTCCCTTCTCGATGACTATTTCTGTGCCAGGCACCTTGTAGTCCTCGTTAGCTTCTCTCAGGAGTTGAGCCAAAACTGGATGTTTGCGAAGTGTTTCTTTAAGGAATATAATGATATGTTAGAACCTGTGAATGTTTAAGATAATAGCTAGAAAGTTCTTACCCAAAATGACTTGTTCCAAATAGGTCATCTGTGCAATTGCATCGTATGTTACTTCTCCATTCGATACTTCCTTGGTCACAGTTTCGATCTCTTCCCGCAGGCGTTGCTGCACATCTGGTTGCAGTGCCAGCTCATACAGACAGAAGGCCATTGTACTGGACGAGGTCTCGAAGCCGGCTATGAAGAACACAAAACATTGGGCTGCCATTTGTTCAATCGTGAGACCGTTCGATAGATCGATTCCTTTGCCCTGTCGTGCTGCCTCCTCATTTTCTGCGCGTAATTCAATTAACTGATCAAGGAAATCATTACGTTTTATTCCATGCTTAAGGCGATAATCGATAGTGGTCCGAACAGCTTTCATGAAGAAACTAGATAAATCATCGGGGAAAACTTTCAGTCTGAGTTTTCTCGCTAGATTTGCATTAGTGATAATGAATGATTGCAGCAATTGGTTATGACGCGGCTTTTCAAAAAGCATTTTTCCTTTATTCCGAAATTCGGCATTGGGATCCACCAAACTATTGCACTCTAGACCGAAGGCACAGGTACCGATGACATCCGTTGTATAGCGGGCACACAGTTCCTTAATCTCAACATCTCCACCATCTACTACGGCTGCCTTTACTGCTGCATCCATTGCCTTTTCCAGTTGGTGGCCTACTTCGACGACCACACCAAACATGTGCTTCATCTTGCCAGATGTAAAGACCGGAGTCAGCTTGTGTCTCATCGAGCGCCACTCCTCACCTTCGAGAGCAAACAAGTGTCCGGTGAGGGGTTCATCTCGCACATTGTTGAAAACACCACGATCGTGGAAGGACTTAAAGTCCTTGATTAGCACCTGCTTGATAAGGTCCAGATCCGTGAGAAAGGCAACTCGCTTGAAGAATAAGTACATTCCCGCGATTGGCGCTTTACCCTTGAACTTTCCGTAGATTCTCTGATTGATGTCGCGAAAATGATACTTCGAACCGAGGCCTCTCATATTACCGAAGAGGGGAAGAGGCGTTTCGGAGGGAACACCACGATTTTTCCAATAACTAAATTTATTCTGATAGAATTTGTATAGCAGTGCTATTGCGACGCCCACTAGGGCGATTGTTAATATCATTTTGATGCCGTAATGCGATGTCTTTCAAAAAGAACTTGTAGTTTAACACTAAAGAATTCATCCAGCTATGCAGGCTTTTATTGTGGAGGCCGAGTACCAAAATTGGCAAAAAGCTTTTGGATTTGAGAGCGAAACTTGTTTACCTTTTTATATTTGTGTGGATTTGTTCTCAAAAGCTCTTGTGCGCAACGATCGTAGTGTTTAAACTAAGAGCATAGGTCGATCTCTTATGCTCTTCATTCGTATGGTTTGTTTTCTTATCAAACGCGTACACACTTCCATTGAAACATTGTTGCAGATCTCCCTAAATTTCATTATATTTGGAAAGTATTTCGTAATGCAATGAATGATTAAAAGAAAGTCTTAAAGATTTAAAAATCAACCGGTAGAACATATTAGGTTTGTGTTTAGTCGACTAGGTTAAACTACTCTTGTCGATCGTATTTTGTAAATTATTTTATTATAAAGAGCATCCGTATTTCATGAAAGTTCAATTTGAATTAATTTCGATGTATAATTTAAAACGTCATCGTGATGCTGTCAAGTTTAAGCGACACTCAAAGCTTTTATTCTTAAGAGTGGCTTTAAGAGTGGAATAGAGCTTTCTTCAAACGTTTTTCTCTCTTCTCGCTTCAATCTCTTTGCAATATTTTGTATATCAACCTCTCTTTGCATTATCGTGTGCTCAGAACAAAACTCATTCTCGAGAACTAAGCACAAACCCACTCACATAAATTACTCATAGAAAAGTATTTCGTTACAAGCTCAATTTATTTAAACATTTGTCAGGTGAAGTTGCAAATTAAAATATCAATGCATTTTAGTAGCCGCCAATGATAGAGAGCTTTGTTTTCGATAAACTCAATATAAAAAAAATTCTTAAAGGCGCTTCACCTTTAGATAAATTCCATTTTCTGAACCCATTGGAAAATTTCGGGTGTTCAGAAGCAAAGGTATCTCAGTACGATCGCAAACACCGAATTTGAAACTACGTATTAGTGATATGAGGCCAATTTTAGATTGCATTATTCCGAAGCGTTCGCCAATACAGTTACGGGGCCCGGAGCCAAAAGGAAGATAGGCATAAGGATGTCTTGCCTTGATAGCCTCAGGCTCGAAACGAGAGGGGTCAAAGCGTTCAGGATCTGGATAAATCTCAGGATCGTGATGTATATTATGAACTGGTATTAAAATTGATACTCCTTTCTCGATTACAAACGGGGTATTTGGTACCTCGTAGTTTTCGTTAGCTTGTCGCACCAAGTGTGAAAATATAGAATATTTTCTAAGAGTCTCTGTAGAATAAATAAAAATGTAAAAATGTACGTTAATTAGGGAAGCATCTTACCAGAAAGAACTTGCTCTAAATATTTCATCTGGCCAATGGCATCATCACTAAGCTCTCCATTGGATTCCTCTGCTAGAACTGCTTCGATCTCGTCCCTTACGCGTTCTTGTATATTCTGATGAAGTGCCAGCTCATACAGACAGAAGGCTATAGTACTAGATGAAGTTTCAAAGCCCGCTACGAAAAATACGAATGACTGCGCGGCCATTTGTTCAATGGTCAGACCTTTTGAAAGATCGATTCCTTTGCCCTTACGAGCTGCTTCCTCGTTTTCCGCCCGCAGCTGTATTAACTGATCTATGAAATCATTGCGCTTTATTCCATTCTCTTGGCGATAGTCCACTGTGCTTTTAAAAGCTCTCATAAAAAACTCATTTACTTCGTCGTGTACAACTTGAAACCTTAGCATCGATGCAATTTTTGGATTGTTAAAAAGAAATGCAGTCACTAACTGACAATGTCGCGGTTTTCCAAATATCAAGCGACCCTTGGCACGGAACTCGGCATCCGGATTATTCAAACTATTGCACTCCAATCCAAAGGCACAAGTGCTGATGACGTCTGTTGTGTAGCAGGCACACAGTTCCTTAATCTCCACAGCACCATCTCTTTCAGCGGCTGCCTTAACTGATGTATCCATTGCCTTTTCCAGTTGATGGCCTACTTCGACAACCACACCGAACATCTGCTTCATTTTGCCGGATGTGAATACCGGGGTTAGTTTATGCCTCATCGATCGCCAGGCATCTCCTTCTAAGCAGAACAAGTGTCCAGTGAGAGGTTCATCACGCACATTGCTGAAAACGCCACGATCAGGAAAGAATCTAAAATCCTTGATAAGCAACTGCTTAATGAGGTCCAGATCCGTGATGAAAGCGACTCGCTTAAAGAACATGTACATGCCCGCGATTGGCGTTTTACCCTTGAACTGATTGTATATTCTCTGATGGATGTCACGGAAATGATATTTCGATCCCATTCCCTTCATATTGCCATAAAATAGCAGAGGAGGCTCACACGGAACATTGCGAATTTGCCAATAATTGTAAGTCCGTCGTAAGTAAATGTATACTATAAGCGCGACCGTAGCCAGTAATGTAAGTGTCACCATAATTTAAAAACGAAAATAAAACGACAAGTTTCAAGAACCGTTTTGTGAAGAGTAAAACATTTGTTGAGTGGTTTTGGCTTATATAGAAAGTCTGTGCCTGAAATTGAAGTTGAGTTAGTTTTGAGTTACATATTGAGTTATTGTTGGATTTGCGAATTCTGAGTTTGACTTCAATAACTATTGCGAAATGTTTTCAGTTAAAAAGAGAAAACTTAAGAGAACTAAACGTTGATGATACATTTTTCTTCAATGCCTATTCAAACCAAAACACTCATACATATATTTCAGGTGGCGGAGTAAAATAACAACAACGTCCAGCTAAAATTGCAAATAATGAGTGATGGGCTGAAATACTTCAATGCATTCGGAGTCTATTGAATCAACCAAAACAAGTAAACTTATTAAACAATAACACAAGCAAAGTTGTAAATCAAAGTAATTTTACGCTGACAGAATAATACACCAGGAGTTCTGACAATGTATATTCTATAGCTTTTCACCAATGTGTGGAATACATAAAAAATACTTTTACAATAATTTAAAGAACATGGTAATGAACATATACTTAAATCAATTAAAATGCTTTCCACCTTACCATGGATACCATTAATTGGGCTTATTAAGAGATAGTTCATAATTTTCAATAGTATTTGTGTCTGACTGCAAACAAAAAATTTAAAAATTATGTAAAACCGAAGATAATTATTCTTTTCTGGTGGTATAAAATTCTCTTAAACATAATTTGCGAGTCAGTCTGACAAAATTCTTTGCAATCTTTAAAATGCACATGATTGTAACGTTTTCATTGGCTATCTACTTCTTTATTTATTTTGGAGAAACCATCTTCGATAACGTTTTATTGAAAACAAATGTGTAAACAATACTTATTTACTGACTAGGTTTAAGTGACAGGTTTTTATGACATTGATATGTTTATATGATTAAATTTAAGTTATGTGAATGATGAAGCAAAGAACTTATTTGTTAAGTAAATACGTAACCGGAAATAAGATTGACCAGTTTTGATTTACATATATAATGTATATGTCATGTAATGTAAGATGGTATTTTTTTTATTTTCATACTTATAAAATAATATACAAAACTTAAATTGCTGTTCATTTAATAGAGAATTATTTAAAGTTACGTACAAAGTTATTTAAATGCGCTCCACTTTTACGTGGATACCATTTAATGGGTTAACTAAGTTTATACGGTTATTTAGCTTCAAAGGTATTTCAGTTTGACTCGAAACACCAAATTTAAAGTTACGTATGAGCACTACGAGTCCGAGCTTAGCCTGCATTTTGCCGAATCGATCGCCAATGCAGTTGCGGGGTCCGTCCCCAAAGGCAAGATATGCATAAGGGTGTCTTGCCTTGATGGCCTCAGGCTCGAAGCGTGAGGGGTCAAAACGTTCAGGATCGGGATAAATCTCAGGATCGTGATGGATACTATATACGGGAATAGAGATACCCGTTCCTTTCTCGATGACAAACGGAGAGTTCGGTACTTTGTAGTCCTCAGAAGCTTGTCTCATTAGATGTGACAAAATCGGGTGTTTTCTGAGAGTCTCTGTTTAACAATAATTACAATAAGTATAGATAGACAGCAATGCACCGTAAAAATACTTACCCGAAAGTACTTGCTCCAAGTAAGTCATTTGGTTAATGGCGTCATAGGTTACTTCTCCGTTTGGGACCTCGTTTAGAACGGCTTCGATCTCGTCCCGCAGGCGTTGCTGGATATCTTGATGTAGGGCCAGTTCGTATAAGCAGAAACCCATTGTACTGGATGAGGTCTCAAAGCCCGCTATGAAGAAGACAAATGACTGAGCGGCCATTTGTTCAATAGTCAGGCCCTTTGATAGATCGATTCCTCCACCCTTGCGGGCCTCCTCCTCGTTTTCTGCACGTAGCTCTATCAACTGATCCAGGAAATCATTGCGCTTTATATTATGCTTCTTTCGATAATCGACCGTGGTTCGAACGGCGTTCATGAAAAAGTCATGGACATCATCAGAAAGCGCCCTAAGTCTTAATTTTTTGGAAATCTTGGGGTTTGTTAAAATGAACAATTGTAGCAATTGGTTATGTCGTGGTTTGGTAAAAATATCTTTTCCTTTGGCCCGAAACTCTGCGTTTGGATCCTCCAAGCTGTTGCACTCTATGCCAAAGGCGCACGTGCCTATGACATCTGTTGTGAACCGGGCGCAAAATTCCTTGATTTCAATATCATCCTCGTCAGTTGATGCCACAGCCCTTTCTACAGCTCTGACCAATCGCTCACTTACCTCGGCAATTACACCAAACATGTGCTTCATTTTGCCTGAGGAAAAGACGGGGGTGAGTTTGTGTCTCATCGCACGCCACTCTTCACCCTCGAGCGAAAACAGGTGACCTGTGAGGGGCTCATCCCGCACATTATTGAAGACACCTCGATTCTGGAAGGTCTTGAAGTCCTTGATAAGCACCTGCTTGACCAGATCCAAATCCAGAATGATGGCAACGCGTTGGATGAATAAGTACATGCCCGCGATTGGCGCTTTGCCTTTGAATTGTTTGTAAAGTCTGTCGAGGATTTCACGAGAATGATATTTCGTACCGACACCTTTCATGTTGCCTAAAAGAGGCAGGGGAGCCTGATGTGGAACACCTTTTCGTTCCCAGTACGTGTAAATACTTTTATAAAAGTGGTAAACTAAAGCCACAGCAACTCCCACCAAGGTGATAGTTAATAAAGCCATTTTGGACAACTATTTTTAGGTCTCGTGGAGTATTTTCAATAACTTTCGAAAGCAAACTGTTTATTCTATTGAGGCCCTACGTCTTTTATACAAAATTCATTATCAGTTTGGGGCAAAGCTCTTTAGAGGTTTATACGAAATGTTTGTAGTTCTCTGAAAGCTTTTGTACAGATAATTGGTCATCGTACTTTATATTGTCACAGCGTAGGTGCAAGTTTGTTATGATTGCCAAAGTAAAATCTAATCTTTTTGGGGTTGCCGGGCACGCTTCACATTTCTCTTCTAACAATGACTAACAGATTCTATAAGTTATCAACGTTTGCCCTGTTTGTGAGTGCAACCTTCAGATAGAGCGTTCTATGAATATCGCTATCGCGTAGATTATTGTGAGTACGAGCAACATGTTTGATAAAATATTGTTTGTAATGGTTGAGGTAGCTAAAAATTTAATGGAAGGCAATGAAAGATTTTCGCAAGTGTAGTCGACTGGCAATCACCCTATGTTTTTGCATAAAGTATGTACACAATTTATTGTTTTTTGAAGAAAAAAATACTTAGGTAGGAGACGTTTTAGTAACAATATGATTAAAAAGTTTTAGAGACTAGTTTAAACATTTTTGCCAACTTATAACACCCATTACCCTTTTCGGAAGGGTGTTAAATTTATCACTATGATTGTAATTTCACGCGCAACATTATCAAGTGGGCTTTCCTGGGCCCATATACTATAATAAACTCTTTTTCACGGCTAACAGTGACATATATAAACATTAATCAGTGGTATTTCCTCTAGATAAGATTTGTGTCTGGGCTGGCAGAACATAGTGTAGCACATTGTTAGCTGTTTAGTATTTTGAACGTTGTTGTTATGTAAATAAGGTAAGTGAATCATGTCAAGCAAAAATAGATGAAGCCATTTATTTGTTTAGATTATCCTGTCAAGATCTATGTATAGAAGAAGCTTATTAATAGGCAATTCGAACTTGGCTATTTCTCACCTTTATCACCTTTTGTTGTCTCCCATGGAACAATGACAATCAAGCTTCAATGTCAGTTTTTCAATTAAAATCCACTTTATTTGCTTTTCTAATTGGATTGTCAGCA
Organism: Zaprionus indianus; assembly: GCA_018904595.1. Classification (NCBI taxonomy): domain Eukaryota; kingdom Metazoa; phylum Arthropoda; class Insecta; order Diptera; family Drosophilidae; genus Zaprionus; species Zaprionus indianus. The sequence continues at coordinate 3,393,191 of JAEIHA010000152.1, forward strand.
AATCACAGCTTCATGCAAAGTTTCCAATGTCTATTCCTTCGGTTTCTCAGTTGTTGTTGCTGTTTTTGTTATTGATTGTATTGCCTTTTGGAATTTTCTTTAATTAAATTCGTCCAGTGGTGAATCAAATCATGCGTAAAGTCAATGAAACTAACATAAAATTTAGAGCCAATGGAAAATCACTTCCCCAGAGCACGCCACGCTCTCCCATCTATCTTTTCTGTCTGCAGGGGGGCTATAGAGAAGAGGTTTTCCGACCGGTTTGCCAGCTTTATTACAAAATCGCGCGCAAATTTATGCGAAAGCGATTAGAGGCACATTAAGCGTTGATTTTGATGGGCAGCGCCAACGGAGACTCAGCGAGATCCTGCTGCTTTTGTTGCTCTTGCCGCGTCTGGTTTTTGGATCTGGCTCTGTTGATGTTTTGTGCTGCTGGCTTGGGTTCCCGGTTGGATCCTTGCACGTGCACACAGCACTGTGTCAATAATAAAACAGCGTCACGCCTAAAAGCGTGCTACAGATGTGTTGGCGCTGTGGCATGTCCCGCATTCTGGATTCCCGTATGTGTGTGTGTGTGCGTGTTTGGGTTTCCCTGCGCCTGTGTAGACGAGAGTGTGTCGGTGCTTAAAGGATTTGCCCTAATGCCTACTGCCTGTTTTATGCCGCTAATGCGCCATCGCCATTTTCGAATAGACATAAAAATTGTAACGTTGCGTTTTAGGCGACTTGCAATGAAGTGTGGCGCATAAAGCTCACAGCGGGAAAGAAAGCAAAACACAACAACAAACATCCAGCTCAGCTTTAATACAGCTCTTGGCTAAAACAATTCTATTAAATATTTGACATAAAGGGGATTAAGCTAATTTTCTGATTCGTTCTATAAATTAGTTAATACATATTATATAAGTTCGCAGTTTAACAACTCTGATTGTTTTAATTACAAGTCACAACTTTAGTTTCATCCACTATTTCCTAGCACTCCGGAAAAGAATTTCATTTTCGAACGAAACATTTTTGGGGCCAAGCCATGTGCTTGTAATTTATCTGGCACCACATGGCAATTCCATAAAATTTTGTTGGCCGTTGCCTCGCGGCCAAATCTGTAACCAATAAATGAGCAGACACCATGGAATTGGATGGAAAAATTACAAACGAAGCCAATGGTACGCCAATAGCAATTGGATATTGGCTGTCTCTCGCTCTCCTTCTCTTTTTCAGTCTGCCTGTCTGTCGACAGTCTGCTCTGGTGCCATGACGAATATGTGTGTGTCGGCCGAGTGGTTAAAGGCTCGGTCAGCGGTGCAAACTCGCATCAAAGAAATGGTCAAAGTGGCCTCGAGCGATGAGCCAAAAACTTTGCTCTGCTTTTAGCGTCCTATACGGTTCTCGTATAAATTATTGTACCTTCAAGTTTTTTACGACTGTCTTCGGATTCCAAAAAGGTTGCATTGACTTTAAAGACTTAAAGATTTCTCTAGCTATCTGGTTTAGACTAATAGCTTATGTGTTCTACTCAATTTCCTTATTATCTTTTAACAACAAAGACATTGAAACTTTGTTTTATAGCAAGAAATTTATCTAGCAAAGTGTTCAGAGACAAACAAACCGTGCAATTTTCTAAATTTGTTCATCTCTAATGTGACTTTCTAAAATGTTTGTTCCCACAACTTTCGCTACAGTCATTTGATGGCTTTGCTATTAAATGGAGTCAGGAAATATCTAAGGAAGCTTTGCTGTTTCGCATTTTCAGGAGTCCAGTCACGGATGCAAAACTAACTATGAGTTCACCCTTTAGGGCACAGCGGGCAAACTTTGCCAGCAAACAAATGAAATAATTAGCAGCGTGAAATACAAAATGAATGAGTGAGTATGAAATGAACTAGGGAGCTGTCTGGTTGCAGTTGCAAGGGCTCCCTTAAGTTTGCCCGCAACATGAGTAAGTGGATTTTTCTGTTACTAATATTATCGCGTTTTAAAGTTTCGTGTTTTGCTCTGATTAGACCACAGCTGCAATGTAGAAACTTCGTAAATAACTATCAGCCAAGAAGATAAGCAAGAAACTTTGAGAGCTTGTTGAGTGAGAATATTTTGCTGGAATATACTCTGTTAAGAGAGTAATAAGTATATAATCTTTTATAGATTATCGATGGCAAATAAGTGGCCACTAGCATTTTGTTCATATGTAAATATGTATATATTATGTACAAAATATATGCGTTAATCAATTTATACCAGTATTAAATAAACAACTCCCTCTTCTGCCTCAGAATAATCAAATCATTTTCTTGTGAAATATTATTTTACCTGTTACACACCTTCTGACAACATCATCATACCCATATTCGCATCCATTTAACTGTCTACAGACTATGGCTAATTTCGACTACTCATGATGCTCCAAATGTGGGTGGCAATGACTCTCTCTCTCTGTGGCTCGTGCGGTGTTAGAACAGGAATCGTCTGACTGGCCATTGATTTTCGCTCAATTGGCTGCGTTGTCTTGTCCAAAAACAGCTGCCATGATGTGGCGTTAAATTATATTGTATGTGTGCGTGTCCAGCTTCACTTTGCCATATTTCACTTTGTACAACATTTCGCATTTTCTTTAGATTACTTCGTTCGACATGATGGCATCATCAACAGCATCGCCAACACAAAATGCGATGGCAATAGCGCATGGAAGGTGGCAGGCAAAGCAGTTGTGCCTCTATTATGTTATTTACATTTATTATTGATTCACAACAAATTGCTGAGCATTGACTAACGAGCGCATGTTGTGGCGGAAAGGTCAAAGTGTCGGTTCCGCTCAGAGTGGGCTTGAAAATGCTCGCAATTTTGTGGAATGTCAGCTAGAGGTATTAAAATTTAGTCACTGCACTTGCAATTTGGAAGTATATGATTTCAAGTAAATAATTTGCAATTATTCAATAAATTTCTCATATTATAATAGACTTTTTATATTAAATAGTTCGACAACATTAAAACCTTTGAAAGTGTATAACAAATTCGACTTTTTCACACCTAGTTGGTCAAGGAACTTAAGATTTATGTGCTGCGTATAGATAAATCATGCTTAGGTAACAATTCATTATGCTGAGCTCTTCGAGAAGTTGTGGGCAGTACGTATAAAATTTCCAAAGCATACTTTTGCGGGTCGTAAAGGCCAGCGGAAAGGTGTTGAGCTTTATGGCCTAGAAATGGGTATTTTGTTAGTGCTTTACGTTATAAATGACGCACAGGGAAGCTGCACAAATTGCTAATTAGACTCAGCTTGCTGCCCTAAGGTGTCCAATATTTATGAAGGCTCTCCTTTTCTGCTGACACTCAGCGGAAACGTCAACCAAGAAGAAAGCTGACATAGCGCTCTGTAAATTTGTCATGCGCTTTATTTATTCCTAATTTTTTTTAGGACTCTTAACACATATAAAAGAAAGCGAAAAATGGAAAACCAGAGCCAAGCAAAATTATTCTTCCTTTGCCATGGAGACAAAAACTACTTGTTTTTTTAGGGAAAACCAATAAAAATGCCATGAATGAAAAACAACGAGACTATCAAGTTGCTTTTGGTGTTGGACACTCTTTATTTTTATTCAGAAGCATTGGCAATTATTGGATTTTCTGGTTCAATTATTTTTGAATTAATTTCGTTGTTTGTTTTCCTGTTAAAAACATTTCATGACTCGCTGGTGTAAAGTTATTTAAAGAAATTGCCTTGCTGATCAAATATATTTTTAGAAAACATGTCAATCTTCTATTAATACCTAATCGTTGTTGATGTATTCGTTTGTCCAGATTTATCAAGAAAGACATTCTATATATGTTTATCCCAAAGTTCACGCTGTGTCAGCTCGTGATCAATCATCAATTTTCCAAATCTATCTGTTGCCCACGCGCTTAAGACTGTCAAGTTGTCTTTCACATGGGCTTCGCCAGTTTGTTCTTGAAGGTGATCTTCCTAAGCTGTAAGGATATTCCTCTCATTGTTCAAACTATCCTTTATGTTGCTGAGGACGTGCAATCAAATCATCGCTTGATTTGTAAAAAAAACAAATCGCAGCTCACAAAGTTGTGGTGTGGGCGACAAGTCACGTCGCTTAATGCTTTGTCAGCTGGCAAGTTCCATGACAAATCTTTTTGCTTTCATCGACGGCTTACAGGGTTGGCTGTGTGACTTTCAGCCTTTGTCAGCTGTCGTCACCTGCTCATTGATTAATGACAATATACGTTGGCGTTTGGCTCGGCTTGGCATGCATGGCGTATGCGCAATTTGCTGCACTGTATGCATTGGCTGCTTGCCACGGTCGCGTGAATAAACTCAAGTGCAGCGGCGCCAACAATGACGTCGAAGTCATTGTCAACCAGTTGTCATCGGCATTGGCGCACGTGTAGCTGCCACGCACAGCTGCCTCGACAAGGCCTGTCTACCTCTGGCGCCGGCTCTGCGGAAGCACTTCAATTTGCCAACGATAAAGGGGCAGCAGCAGAAGGGGAAGGGGGTCGTCATAGTCGCAACACCAGCCGGAAGCTATTAGTTGCTCAACACCTTAATGTCGCCGGCGTGTCTGGTTTAATCCGGCATGCTCTGGCCAGCTCCGACGGCATCCTGGCATGGATGCATTCATTACGGTTGACTTTCCGCCTCGTTTCGCTCAATTGAATGGGAAAGTGCTGAGGCAAGTGTAGCTGTGCAGCATGCACAGGTGGCCGTTCATTATCTGAGCTGCTGATTATCCAAAACCAACTCATCCGTACTGCAGACTGCAGTTTGTGTTACCTGCGGTGCACTCACTGCAGGCCCTTGGCAGCCAATTTGCGTTCGAGTTGCAAATACACTCAAGTTGCCTGCTCAGCGTTGCAATATTTTACGTCTACTTACAGAAAAGTTCGGGCAATAGTTTATTTTCAAGGCACTGCAGATATTCGGAATCCAAATTAAATTGCATAGCGGCAATCGTGCGGCAAGTCAGCTGCAGTAATATTTTTCTGCAGTTTGTCCTCATATTTCATGGATTTGCATATCAAATTTTCATGAGAAACAGGCGTCGAAAACACAAAGTGACTATAAAGTTTTTGCTTTAATCAAAGAAACTTAACAATAATTGCGTACAAAACAAGAATTTAATTTGAAATCATGCTGAATGCTGCTAGCTTAACCTTTCGGCTAACTGACCTTTGACATTCCAAAAGTAATCATTGCTGTTCTCTCTCTTTCTCTGTCTCTCTCTTTGCCTCTATCCTCAATCGTTGTGAGCTTGCCAATTGACAGACGGCCTGGAGCTGACTTCAATTCGGATTATTGCTGACTCGTCTCGACACTTCTCGGCCTCTGCACTCGATAAGCCAAATTAAATTGTCGTTCTGCTGCAATTATCATATATAATTGTGTCACATGTCTTCTGCACCCAAAGTGCTCGCAGCACAAAGTTATCTGTGCGTCAACGACTTTGGAATTGAGATGGACTCCGCTGATGTGAATATGGCTAGCACGTTCATTGACACTGCGAGGCTTTTGTGGCACGCGTTATAACTGAATTATCTCGAGTTATGTCGCCGTCTGCCGACACACAGTGTCGATGACACTAGCCGGCTCTAATGGCTCAACTTAAGCGGCTTTAGACAATGTGTACGAGTGTGCCCGGCCAGATTTACAGTGCAGGCCGCCAGCTGCTGTCCTTTCTTTTTGTTGCTGTTGCTATTTTTGTCTTTGCCTTTGTTTTTGCTGCTCTTGTTGTTATTTATGTTTGCCGTTTTTTCTGTCAAAGTCGTTTGGTGCGATGACAAACGCAGCCAGCAACAATTGTAAAGTACATGACACGGGTCGTATACATTATATTTTGTGAGGCAACTTTTAGCGCACAAATTGTAAGCGACAGCAGCTGCCATTAGGGTAGGGGTAAGTAGACAACAACCCGCACACACTTCCTTGCAGAGTAGCCAATTTCCTTGAGGGCATCTTTGGCGGGTGGTGGGCACACGACTAGCTGAGTTATATGTGCAACTTAATTTGCCGCTGCCGCACCTGTGGCTTCTGAGGCAGCGGCAACCTTGGCCCTTCTTGACATGAATTTATGAGATAACACAAATACATATCTACAGCTTGTACATATGAGGGGGGTACCCCTTGCAGCCCCCACATGAGTGACATACCAAGTGCTGCATCATTTAATAAAATTTATTCAGTTAAATAAATAAATAAATGTGCAAATGGATTCGCCTGACAGCAGTGGAATAAACGGTGCGTGCCAAGAGAGACAGCAGCATCTTAAAATAACTCTCAAATCGTTTCTCTCTTTCAATTTAAGAGAGTCGAGCCATGTTAACTCATGTATGTAAAGTGAGTCACTGGGTTACAGCTGTTGGAGGCGTACAGTGCTCTCACTGGGTCAAGAGCAGCTGCTGTTAACTGTAACAGTCACTGTTAGCGCCACGTGTTGCATGGCTTTCGCTTTCGTAGGCAAAACAGTTAGTCCTGAGCTCTGTTAAAATTTCCCCCGCTCGAACTTGCTGGCGGCCTTTGCATAAACGCCGCTTAGTATGCAACATAGTCGTGTGATCGCCTGACGTGCTTGTTGCCCACTCAGACACACACACGCACGCATGAACGTAGCTCGTGTCTCACTTTTCATTTGAATTCTCGGAAGGAATGTAACGTAAATATTTACGAAACCGAAAAACGAGTCTGTGAAAATATTCATGGCATGAATGTTGTGCGCGCGTTCGCTGAGTATTTCGATACAGTGAAATATTATCCGTGCTTGGTGTCCTTGGGCTATGTGTTAAAGCTTAAAGTGTAGACGAATCAGCGATATCGACTGGCATGAATATTTTAAAGTGATTACCTAAGATGCTTTAAATAGAATTTTGGTGTTACGTCTGCAGGCACTTAAGAACTATCCAAGTGCAAACAAATGAGTGGCAATTAGAAGCTTATTAGCCTCACTTCATTATGCCATCCCACTGAGGTGAGTGCCAATCTCTTGTACTTCTGTTTTTTACACCATTATTCGCTCGAACAACATCCGTGTACATAATTAAAACTTGCCAGATAGAAGTTTGCTTTGGCTTTGGGCCAACACTTGGTCGACTTGTTGCCACAATTAGGTGGACCACAAAAACAATTTGCACTGAACGAAAGATACTACAAATGCTATTTACGACGCACACGTGCACATACATGTGTCTGTGTGTGTGCCTGCCACACTTGATGGCTTATACGACAAATAAAAAATACATATATATACAACATTTTGTTGCATGCCGCAGGGTTGTGAGTTTATGTGCGCCAGCAAAATTTATTGTTATTGATTTAGCACATATATAGTAGTACTAGGCGTTTTCAGAGCACTCAAACTCAGTTGTGGCACTCGAGATTATTACGCGACCCTTCATAAATAAATGCTCACATAACTTTCCCTCTAGCGCTGGCATTTTTTCGTGGATTCCGAAATGAGCAAAGAAGCTGTGAAAAGAATGCGAAAATATTAATAATAATGTGCCACATAAAACAAGTAGGAGAAAGTTAAATATTGCATTATTTATTCATTAAAGAACATTAATGCGCATAGTCGAAAGCATTTTCTACAGGAATGTATTCTATTAACTGAAATTAAAATGTATAAACATATAAATCGCTTAAATAGCTTTCAGTTTTCACTTGGTCTTCCTAAGAAGTTATTTGCAATCTAAATTAAGTTCTCAATTTCTTGTACACGCATTGCTCAGCGCATGGAAAGTTCTTCCCTTTTGTAGCAGTTTCCATTGTTGTGCGGATGGTTTCAGGTAATTTGCATTGCCAGCGTATTAGAGCCATTATCTGGGCACCTTCCTGACTGGCCATCCATTAGCAGACCTGCTGGTGCTAATTAGCAAACACTAAGGGAACAATGGACTGTAAGTTCAATTAACAGCCAAGAATTAGTTGCAGACACATTTGCATTTAAAGTTCTCGCCAGCGTCGCTGAGTGTTTGTGCAACAGTTTGAATTCACTTCTACTGTCGCCACATTCAAAGATAAACTACTAAAGGTTTTACATTTCCCATTATTCGCATTAAGTGATTACCTTAAACTTTCCAAAATGGATTCCATACGATACCATTAAGGGCTCCCATCGCCTTCGTTTTGCCTTTTGTTCAAAGTTCCTGTAGCAATTAGCATGCAGGTAAAACAACCTCTGTGATTCTGTGTCTGCAGTAGATTGCATCGAATTTCTCATCTCATTTGGCAGTGCTTTTCCTTGGTCCTGTGATTTATGTGGGCGATTTTCACAGCCGAATGAACTTCAGGTAATTCGAATGACAGTTTAAAATTCAAAGCCAATTTTTGTTCGAATAAATGGACGCTCGCTCTAAGCAATGTCGACGGTTGAATATCCTCGAAATTATTTGCAATTATTTAATGAAGAGATAAAGAAAAAAGCAACCCACGAATATTAAAATATTTAAGAGAGATATTCATATTATGCACAAGCAATCTTTAAGGTCTTACATTGCTGGTATCTTCTGGCCTTTTCATTTTTTTTTTTTTTTTTTTTTTGAGGACATTCCGCTTTCCTTTTCGTTGGCATGCCACCCACATATATTCAACATTTCTGCTACAGCAAAGGACGCTCTCATATTTCAGCTTTAGTCAAGTGTGCGCAACCGTTTCATGGCCGGCGGCACACAGAGATTTGAATATTGCGAAATTCTATTTGGGTTTTGTGGAGGAATCCCGCACCGCACTGCACAGTGCAGTGCGACACACTCCATCGCTTTCTGGCCAGTTTAAATGCTGGAGAATCATTAGGACTCTATTAAATATGCATGTGTGTAAGTGCACATTGCAGCAAAATGCCAAACTATAACTTGCAACTAAGCGCCACTCACAAGTGGGAGTTGAATCTATTATAAGATGAGAGCGGAGGGACGGTCGCAACTACATACTAGATAGCACTGTACCATGTACTGCACTTCCACGTCAGCAACTAGTTCCGTATTCTCATGGAACTGCAGCTCTATTATCATATGCGGGTGCCGCACCGAAGATTGTCGCAACAAACTTGCAGCTGGTGTTCATAAAATTACAAATTGAACAGCAACAGAAGAGCAGAAAAAAGAATAAAGAAAAGGAAGAATAACCCAAAAGTTTTCTTGCCCTTTGCCGCTTGAAGTGTTTTTCCATTTTGCAGGAGTAAGTTTTGCTGCTGCTGCTGCTGTTGCACGGAAGTCGTAAGTTTTATAAAAAATGCAAACAGAAAGCCGCAAAGCAGCCAAATGGAAATGCGCACATCATGCTGCAAATGAAGCTAAGTCAAACTATCTTAAATGAAAATTCATTATCATCAACATATCACGATGGTGACTAAGGTGAATAAAACTTCTGAGATGCAGATAGCTCAGGGAAACAAATCGTAATCGTAATTCAATCGATTTCTGAGCTTTATTTATGTTTAATTAAACCGCAAATGAGGAATGGGCCTGTGGCTGAAACACACACACACACACACATACATATCTGCCACAATACAGTGGGAATATTATGCATTCGCATCAAGCGGAGAGACTTTACGTGTGCATATCATATCTCTGAGAAGGCACACACAATTTGCATGTGTGCATAATATCGGTATAAAGTTATTCACAGATGTTAACCACAAGCGGCGTTGGTGGAGCTCAACTTACAGTATACACTGCCATGTAGGTTTGCTTCTTCATTCGTTTCTTGCTTCTGTTCTGTCTTTTTACTTATATATTTCTTTTCTTACCTTTGTTGTTTTTCTTCTTTACCTTAATCTTTAGCTGATTAAGGGATAAAGAAATTTCTTAAAAACAATCTTGACTGTTTTTAAAGCAAACTCAATCTGAACAAAATATACTTTAACAATGAAGACCTAAGTAGAAACCTTAATACAGTAAAACATCACTAAAATATTGCGCAAGTATCTCTTTGTTCGTTGCTCTGCTGCAGAGTATTCGCTCGTTGCGGTTTTCCTCTGCGAGTTTTTAATAAATTTTAAATTATACTTATCCTACACACCCACTCTCGACTCTCTCGACTCTCCTGGCCAAATATTGTTTTGTTTATTTTTCTGAATGCGGTTGATAATTTGGCGCTTCGCTCAGCTCAGCTCAGCTGCGCAAAACCACCAGAATATTGAATGCAAACCAGCGGTTGAAAGTAGGGAGGGTGCGGGGCAGAGCTAGCGGGAGCTCATTCCCATACCATTTGTATCTGGGAAATGCCTCTAAGAATTTCATAAGCATTAAATGTGCAGGCGGCGCCAATGGCAACGTGCACACGTCGCCAATTATGCCTTAAATTCGCTCATGGGCGGAGCTCAGGGCTCTTGTCTTCCTCTAGCCTCCCTCTCGACCTTATGCTGCCTCGGTGGCCTCGCGGTGGCTTCGCTGCTCAAGTGGCTTTAAACCGTCGGACGAGGACTTTGTGCTGTTTTCCTTTTGTCGAACCTCTGGTTTACCATGCATTTTTATAAACATATCACTAAAGCAGAGCGGGATGCGCGGTGTCATGGCGCGTGCTCGTCTCAGTCTTAGTGACAGTCCCGCACTCGCACTCGCACTCGTACTCGCAGTCCAAGTCGAAGTCGCTGTCGGAGGCTCCCTTTGAGTCGTCGCTGAATGCGTTGCGGCTTCATTTAAAATTCAATGGCGTATGCGAACTGCGTGATTTCAGTGCACGTTGTCATGCCACAGCAGCAGCATCTTCTACAGAGCGGCATCTATGGCGGCATCTACAACATGCACAGCAGCCACACACAATTCCAATCATTGAGTCGCGTTGCTTTGGCGCATAAAATAAAGACGCCGCCCTCGTAAAACATGGCAAATATTTGCATTTCTGTTGTGACTGTATGTGTGTGCGTGTCACTGTGTGTGTGTGTGTGTTTGTGCTTGTGACAGCGCTGAAGCCAAAAAGGATCTCGTCCAGGGGGTCTCTAGCGCTGACAGCTTTACAATTAGCGTCCTGTGCAGCCGTTGGCTCTGCGCGCCGCATGCCAAGCAAAATACATAAAAACGCGACAGCGCAAACGTTGAAAACTTTTGGCAGGACCAACAACAACAACAACAACGACACCCAAGCGGAATTGACTGAAAAGAAAATATGCAGGCAGAAAAGAAAAGTCGCGGTTAAAAGTGCAAGCTAAAAGCGAGCAAAGGATGACTTTGAGTTACCTTTTGTCTATTGTATGATATGTCACACAGCAGCAGCAGCAGAAAGACAGTGACAGTGGGAAGTTCTAGTCCATAACATATTTGTGACAGTCACTGCCATGACAAACATACATATCTGTCTGTTTGCTTGCCATACTTCCTTTTATAACTCACTGCGTACTGCATTCCTACCGAAAGTGACCAAACTTTCGTCAACTTAGTGTGTTGCAGGAAAAATCCCTTGGACGCCAGAGCAATTTCGATGCATTGAATGACTTACTCTTTGCTTTCTGTCAAGTGCAACCTGTGAGTGTTATCCGTGACAGCTGCAGTTGGTTAGTCGGTACATTGATCGGTTGGTCGCCTGGTCGATTGCTTTTCCGGTTGCCTCGTTGCACAGTTTCTCTGCAGGCACTCAAGAGTTGGCCAGTTGCTTGAGCCTTGAAGTAGCCCCCAGGCTAGTCTGTCAGCTGTCGGCAGTTGTTGACCTTGCTCTTTACTCTACTATTATGGTCAAGACTGAGCATTAGAGTGCTGTGCTTGGCCGGCCCCCGCTCTAGTGTCCGGCAAGTGAGCAGCAACTCGTTTGCATGTGTGGGCGTCGTTGGCTCTGACCGGTGCTAAAACTTTTATGGCCAGCCATAAAACCAAATGCTTATATTATGCTGTGATTTCGGGCCAATGGAGTTTTAATAAATACCCAAACAGTTCGTTTCCTTGGGCAGCATCTAGAGAGACTTTTGTTTTTGGCTATTAAATTAAAGCTTAATTAATTCAATTAAAATTTAATTGGAAAAAGGAACTTTCTAATCATCTGAAACCTAATTAAATTAGAGTCTATTTGTGTTTAAATTCGGTGAATAATGGAATGATATACTATCGATTATAAATGCTCATATACTCTGATATTAAGTCATTAAACTCCGGGCTAAGGGGAAGATCACAAATCACGTATACGCACTGTTAAACGTTTTAACGTTCACTCGTATTAAATTTACGCCTTGCGTTATATAACTTTAATCTGCACGAAGGCCAATCAAAAGGGTGTAAAATTGGCATAGCACGCACCCTCAAGTTGTCGCTTTTACACACACTACCACACACTCATACACGCTCACCCGCACGCACAGAAGTATGCAATAAATTTGGCACATTTTACGAGTGCGCATCGATTTGCAGCAAGCGTCGCTGCTAACCACAGGTATGAGCCCCATTGGGGAGCGGATTGAGGGATATACAGGGGGAGGAGGGGAGTGACAGGCGGGAGTGAAAGGCTTACACAAAGCAGTTTAATTTTATTGCATTGCTGCTGACTTCACAAATAAAATAGCCAAAAGATACGACAGATATATTGTATATATCTCTCGCCTGTGTGCATGTGTATCCACATGCGTATCACATGGCAAGCAGCAGATAAGTGGGGAGAGTGGAAAGTAGAGACGTTCCCTCTGTGGGGAAGAGAGACAGACAGACAGACACAGACGTAATCACAATGCGTTCCCTGTCGGCAGCTGATGGGAAAGTAAATGGAAGTATCTGACTGAAATGTTCAGCTACTTGGGCGTTAAATGTAGCACATAATAAGATTTTGGCTTTAGCAATGCTCGGAATCGACATAACCAGTAGCGGCGACAGTGACAGGCACCTTCATGCCATGAGTCTCCCCTTCTCATCATCTTGTAGCCGATCTCACTCACATATCCCCTGGCATGGTCACGGTTTGGTTTTGCTTGAGATTCGTTTGCTTTGCCTTTTAGCGCAATGCAATAAAACAGCATAAAAATGTTGAGCATGTGGCGCTTATTTATAGTGTAAGAGAAGCCTCCACGACGGCAGCAGGAGATAAGGGGCAAGCTGGAATTCTGTTTCGCACTGAGCAATCCAGAGGCGTAGACGTAAAGGGGGAAGTTTTATCTCGATAACTAACTGAATGAATTATTTATTGACTCTCTTTTTATATTTATTGTTTTAAATTATCTGTTTCATAATAAAAAATTTATTTAGCTCAATTCTAACTAGTTCCACTTTCCGCATCTCAGACAAATTTATCACAAGTTGAAGTTCTCAAAGTTCCCTTCTCCGCTTTGCATTCCCCACGGCTACGCCACTGTCGACCCAACCCACTCATTTTTATTTATTTTATATGGCTCTTTTTTATATATCTCCCACATACGCAACATTTAAGTGGCGCCAAGGCCTAAGCAACAACAGCAACAATGGCCCAAAATGAGTACTATCAGATGGCTATGCGTGTGCAGACTTCAAGCCGTGTTGTATTCTTATTTCTTTTGTATAGTTTTTGTTTTCCATTACCGCAACAGCAAACAGCGGCAAAGAGCATCGAAATGATGGGAAAAAACGACTTTCGACTCGACTTTCATTGTTGAATTGAATTTTTACAGTGTTTCTTTGCTTTGCTTTCCATTCTGTGTTATTTGTTCCTTTTTTGTTTGCCTTTGCTTTGCCTTTAAAGTGAGTCCAGCCCACGAGATGACCGTGTCAGCCACATGCAAGGGATGCCACAGACTCACGAAATTAATTAACAGATCTTTGGTTCCCTGTTCATTTTCTTGGCTTGACCTAAATCAGCTTTTTGCTTCCCACCATCGCCATTGGCTTGATTTGCCTTCACTTAATTAATCAGCAGTCGAGTGTGGAGCTGCAGTGAAGCTGACAGTGTCCTAGAAGAGGCGGTCGTCACGAGAACAACAACAACAGTAGAGTGAAGCAGAAACACTGCGAAACAGACAGCAGCTTGACATCGTTTTCCAATTACGAGAATTCTGCCTGTTTTGGTCCTTTGTGTAATCAGCCGTGAAATTATTTTGCAGCAAGCAATTCTCCGTACTCCAGTTCCCCCACTCTCTTTCTCCCTCTCTCTCTGCTCACTGTGTACAAATTGTAACGGCAAATAAACTACTCGAAATTATTAGCAGCCCGGGCGTGTCACACTCAACGCCTGCAGTGGAGTGTAAGAAATTGCCTCAAATTAGCTGAAGACATTTTAATTCGCAACTTGAAATGAGCAGAAAAAAAGCTGTTTGTTAAAGCAAATGTCGACGGGATTAATTTAATCCTGCTGGAATTTAATTGATGGGTCCGCGAATGGAAACGGTATCCAAGCAGCAGCTTAATTGAGTCGCCATAATTAAACCGTGGATGACAGATGACAACTGGGCCGGAAGAGAATGGGTGGCGCTGACGGAAGTGGCGCAACTATGTTCTAAATTTATGCATATTAAAGTGGGGCATCAAGTTTAAAGCGTGAACAAGGAGAGGAAGATACAATGTAGAAACTTGGCTATATCTATAGATAACGTACAGTTTGAATAGCTAAAAACAAATAATACAGAAAGTAAATTCCATTGAAGTCTTACAGCACTTCGAATTTAAGATAAAGGAATTCATTTCATTTAATGTTTTGCTTTTTATATTTTCATAAAATCTTTCGCTCTGTAGGCAATATGAATTCATGTGATAAAGCTTTATTATGAATGAAGCAGTCGGGATTGTGGCTGGGTACTCGACTGCAGCTGAAGCATTTTACCCGTTGCATAAAACTTGTTAGATGTACGCGCATATATTTTATGCATATAACGCATACGCAACGTTGCACGTGCTATCTGCATAAAAAGATGGCAATGGCAGACGGCAGATTTATGAGCAAGCGTCGCATTACCTGTGCTCAGCATTGAGGGCTGCTCTGAGCACAGCTGAGAGCCAAGCTGCGAGCAATGAACGAGCAGGCAAGCAGTTGACCGGCTTTCTCTGTTTACGCGGAGAGAGAAGTGAGCCGAAAAACTGCAAATTCTATAAACAAACAAGCCACTTGAGAAAAAGTGATGCCAGCTCTGGCTGGCAACGCCTGATGCCGCCGCTTCGCTTCGCTGTTCTGTGCTGTTAGTGCCGCTGCTCAAATAACAACGCGAAGAAAAAGTTTTATTTTTACGGTAAATAAGGCTGCCAAAAGCAAAAAGCAACAAGGACAACGGCTTTATGCAATGACAGACGGCACAAAGTGCGAGCGGCGTGTTGAAAGCAAAGTGAGGGAGAGAAGCCTAAAGAGTTGATTTTATGACGTGAGTGAGGCAGTCAGCGCCAAGGGGGTGGCAAGAAGTCAGCGAGTGCTGCATAAAGGCGTGTAAATTTATGTAAATTGCAGGATGAGGAGTCGACTTTTATAATTGTTAATTTGGTGTGCTCAGAATTAGCATAAAATTGCTGGCAATTTATGCAAAGTTTAAAGCAAGCACGAACAAGTTTTCCGCCTCGTTTTAAGCTGGTCAACCTAAAAAGTTCTCGAAAACTTGTTTATTGCCATTAAATGAAATTATCAATTTGAATATATTTTTGTGCCGTCCCAAGTGAATTTGTATCTGTGTCCTGTATCTGTATTTCTGTAAGAACATAGAATAAACATGCGTAAGTAAGCTGATTACACGCATATTTGCACTTATACAGATATCCTGGCCCAGAGCGCCCTCCTCTGCCCTGTGCTCCATTGCTGCCCCCAATCTAAATGTATTCAACATTTTTATCATATTTTATCTTTACCTTTTACCTTTTTTTCATGCTCGGCAATGATTGCTTTTTTCTGCTTGGGCAAAAAATTGTATTTTTGATTTGAACTTGGTTCGTGCTGCTGCTTGTGCGCCAGCTTGTTGCTCGCAACTCGCCCCAGCCCCGCCTCGCTTGGCCTGCCTCGCTTGCCCCACCTGCCGCATGTTGCAAATGAAGCAATGATGAAATATTCACCGCAGGTGTAATATTCCACCGTTGTATGATTTAAATTTGTTCTGGCAGTTGGCACTTCTCGGTTTTGTTATGCGTCTACGGCGCTTTAATAAGATTTCATTGTTGTTTGACAGATTTTGTAATTTGCATTCCACATTATTCGCCCTTTGTTGTTGCACAACACGCGAAATACATGAAAACAGAAAATGTGAAATATTATGAAATATGTGAAAATGCTGATTGATCTTCTTTAAATAAATTATAAACATAAAACTTGACTTTTTTATTCTATAAATCAATTAGAAAGAATTCCCACAGTTGTAAGCCTTTAATTTAAATTGAATTACATGTAAACTTCACCCAAGTCAGGTACAGAACAGTAATATAAAAAAAGGATTATATGTTTTTCACACAAAATATGTCATGTTCAATTTTGTGATATTAATTTGAAAGCCAAATTGAAACCAACAGAGAAAAGTCAAGCTGACGAACACGTATTGTGCATTATAAAATGTGTTGATTAAAAATACAAAAAATACTCGTGTGTGACTGGCAGATGATTAAAAAGAAAAGTCCTCTTTGTTCTCTGTTCTTGCTCTTAAACTAAATCGATCTTTGGCAGCAGTTTTAAATTTGCAAAGCCTCCGTAGCTTAATCGGCTCTCAGAAGTGTTTAAGAAATTGTCGATAACTTAAAGCCCTTTGAAGAGGAGCCGCATAAGTTGGCAAGCGGAGAGGCCAACGGCTGGCTAAGTGGGGCTGATTTGAATAAACGCATAATTTATTTGTATTCATCCGATTCAACAAGAGTCTTAGCCCCCAAAAGTACAACGACTTGAGCTTATTAACATTTATTTAGCCCGCAAACCGTCCGTGGTTGAGAGTTGATTTTATTGTAGACTTTTCTTGGTTTTTTCCCTCTTTCTCTGGCACTCAGGCGGCTAACACAGACTTCAAGTGTACATAACTAAATTGTGAAAGAAATTCGATTTTGAGAGCACGAATGCATAAAACTTTCAAGCGCTGGCTAGGCCGACAGAGGCCGCACGAGACGAGGCAAGACGACTATGGCAAAAGTTAAGCGACAATCGAGACAAAACTGATGCGCTGTCGTTTGTTTGTGCCTCTCTTTGTGTTTGTGTGTGTGGAAAGCAAAGAACTTTAACTATAAGCTCTAAAGCAGACAAAGAAGACTGTTAGAATGCGCGTGGGGGATGAGCGAAAGAGATTGGACTGCTTGCGGAGAGGCTGCCCGACTGACTGGCTGGCTGGATGGCTGGTTAGCAATGCCAAGTATCTGTCAGCCGAGTGTGCTGTGAAGCATGTATTTCCGTCAATTTGAGTTTTATTAAATTGTTTGTGTCGCCTTGCTGCAAATTTTATTTCCATGATGATTTGCATGATCTGTGTTCGACTACGAGTTCGACCCATGGCTCTCAGGGGTTTATGGTGCACAGTTCCCTTTGTCATCGGTGAATGCCACCACGCAGCAGCAACGTTTGATGATCGTTTTGTACCATTTTTTATGGCTTTACGTGTCGCTTTGTGGCCGCAAAATGCGCAACCCGAAATGTCTTTTGTCCCGCTCGCACTGCTCGCTGCCTTCGGGCTGTCAGTTTTAATTGTGCGACGAAGGATGATGCCCTCAAAGTTTGTGCTGCTTTTAATTTGGCGCTCAAAAGTATGCCACATAAACATGTCATTTGCGTCAGTTGCACGTTGTGTCGTGTGCGTGACGTTCTTGCGACTGCTCGTGCGTGTGTGTACAGATGGCTGTGTGTGTATGGATGTGCGTCAACGAGGCGTCGTAAGTAGAGGGCTTCGAAGTGGCGAACTAAAGGCTTATCACAAGATGCGGTTCGCACAAGCACTCCAACTTAAACTCTGCCAGCCATCGCAATGCCATAAATCTCAGCTGCCAGGGTGCGAGTCCACGTGTGTGTGTGTGTGTCTGGTAGTACGAGCTTGCGTGTGTGAGCATGTTTTTGTGGTCAACTCATGTGACACTGTCAAAGCAGCTGCCTGCCAACGAGAACCTTTCCGGTGTCAAGTGTAGGTTAGTTTGTAAAGCTACCAAAATTGTGAATTGAGTGTGGTCCAAACTAAGTTTGTCTCACTTCAAGTTTTGTTTTTAGGTTATACTTTTTTGCAAATGTCTTGGCAAGGTTGCATAATTTAACGACTTAAAGCCTTTTGCGCAGAGTAAATTGCTTGTAATCCATTTTTTATACGTAGCTCACAATTTATATTCATAAATTAATTGACGGAGTTTAAGTGGCAAACTTTGGCATTCGCATTCATCTTTAATCTCAAGTTCGCTCGAAACCAACAACGCATACACAGTCACAGACCCTTTTCGCTGGAACTGAAACTCTTGTCAAGTTGACGACGCATAAAAGGTTTCATTCGAGCGCTCTCAAGCTTGTAAACGAGTCAATCTACGTCTGAGCAGACTTTAAGACTACTTTTCTATTCGAAAAACTGAAACGAATGCAAATTGACAACTTTCTGTTTGCCTCTCTTGCGCTTCGCCTTCGCATTACCCGAAAGTCGGTTTACTTTGCGAGTCCGTGCAACTTTGAGCTTGAGACTGAGTTTTCTTTAACACGACATTCGTTTCAGAGTTGCTGGAAATACGATAGACAACTTATTAGATGATAATTTGCTGAAGATGTCTGCAGTATGAACAATTACGGGAAACATTGCCCACATGTGCGTACGAAATGTCTGCATAAATCACATAGATGTATATTTCCGTCAGCTTAATTTACGTTTGCGCAACGGGCCCTAACAGAAACCTAAATGGATTCTACGGGCTGGTCGTATGACTCTGTTTTCTTGTCGTCTCAGGCACGCACTTAGTTACTTAACCTTACGAGGCCTTGCCTGCATATCAGGTGCATAAATTTCACTCCGGCCATGGTGACAAATTAAACCCCAGAGTCGTAGACTGAGCTCCTGTTTCAGAGCAGGAAATTAGGCACCGTCTTATCTGAAACCCAGGCAGAGAGAGAAGCCATTAAAGCAAAAAATATATGTTAACGGACGAGAAAAATTTATAAATGTTTCATTGAACTGTTTTGTGTGTTTTATTTTAACTAACAACAAAAGGTTCTGTTCACAGTGCGCTTTTCTCGATGCATTTACCGAATCCGCATTAGGTTTCTCATTTCATATGCATTTAATGTAGAAGCCATTCAGACTGCGCTTACCACAGATTTGAATACGTTATTTCATCCATTGCTAATTAGATTTGTAACTGGTTATATTACGCATACGCAACGTCGGACAAAAGTCAACAAATGGCAGGGCATGCAAACAAATTTCCATTTGGCTGACGCTCCAAAAGTAATCCGTTTGTCTCTTTGGCTCGAAAGAAGCTTAAATAAATGATGATGGGAATGCTGACGATTGTCATTAGTTGGCCCAATGACACTACAAATATTATCACAGTGACTTTTGTTTATATTGACTGTGCATATTGTATGCAATCGAAACAAATGAAATTATTATTCATTTTAGGAATTAGTATTCATTAAATGAGACGATATGTGTTGATCAGACTTCTTCACTGCTAATTAAAGCCTTTTAATGCCACTCGACATGCACAGTCGGGGGGATTAGTCACGTTCTGCTCTTGTTCTGTCTGACCTATTTCATCCCATGAGAGCAATGATTTTTCATTGTTAGCTCGACAATTGTCGGTCGCCTCCTCTTAAAGCGGATTGTGCAGCGCATTATGCGAAATGCAAAATGCAATGCCAACAGAGGACTGCGGACAGACCAGGGACAAGCGCCACTAAGTGACTCTAAGTGTGGGTCACAAAAACCAAAATGAACACTCAAATATCATTCTATATATAGACAGTGCTATGTCCACACACTCACACACACACACTCAGTCTGTAAAAACCTAGCACCATGGGAGTCTTGTCCAAGGCGAACAATTTGGGAACGTTGTTACTGTTAAATATTCAAACAGTCCTTCGCTCTGCAGTTTTTCATTCATTTTTATGACAAACTTCAATTTTGAATTCCAAACAAGACTATGTAGGAGGATTCCGACTAGTCTCTCGCTAGAGACCCGTTTGTATATTGACACAGCACACCTGGTCTTATTGGATTCACTGATTCTGTTCATCTCTCGCTCTGTTGTCTTTGCGTATTTCATTACTCGACCGTTGATGTACCTGCCATAGCCGTTTAATCCTCTTCGCTTCCTACTTCCGACTTGCAGCCTTCCTGTCCTCTTTAATTGCCTGTTTAATGTGGTCTTAATTTTTTGTTATTTTGTGACGCGCAATTAAAATACAATTAATTTGCGGACGGCAAGTCGTGGCGGCGACTACTGCGACCCCTTGAAGGCAATGACTTTTTAATAGACCTGCCTATTTTGGCCTGTGACTTGTGTTTCTTACTTTCTTGGCCGCCATAACAATGGGGCCGGGGTGAGCTTCATAAATTTATTTTCGCACAGACTTTAATTAGTTTTTCAGCGCTGTCAGGACGTTGATTCAAGCGCCATAAAACCGGGGGGCATTACGAGCTTGGCAACCGAACGTGGCTTGGTCATCGCAGCAACCCGAGCTGCTGTGCTCTGTCTGCTCTCAGATGGTTCTGGCTGTCGCTGTCATCTTTCATATGCACATAACATATAGTAAATATTTAAGTACAGACGTTATGTGAGTCGGTCGAACATAAAGTTCAGGCGACGTTAAGTTGAGAGCGCGACCGAATACGAAATGCGAAATCCGCCATAATATGGAAATTTAAACTTGTTCTCTTCCTCTTTTATTGTCCCCTTTATTCAATTATATCAGAATTTTTCATGAGACTCGCTTGACTCAGTTTAAATTGTCTGAGAATTGCTTGAAATTTAAACGCTTTCAATTTTTGCTTTATGCCTTTGTTAGTGCGGCGAAAAGAACTTGCGGGCATATGTTGACATATTTTTGTTTTTGGCTTTTCGCTTTTTATTTTTTAAAGGCATCGCCGCAAATGTTGCCTTTCGTGGTCGCCGCTCTGTTGCAGGCGATGCAGAAAATGTTGAACAAATGACAACAATGTGAACTTGGTCTCACAACATACTCGTACAAAAGCAGACAGAGCTGGCTTTGCTTGTTAGCACCGGCATGAGATACACATATTTTTGCACGCACTGTGCCATTGTGTGGTGAGTGTGATGCGTGTGCGTGTGGGTTAAAAGTTCTGTGTTGCGGTTTATTTGCCTTTGCCTTGCTTTGCCTCACATTCCATATTTGCACCGAACTTTGACGTACGCAAATATTTTTCTTTTGCATTTCTGCATCGCTTCGTTGGGCTTCGAGTTTAGCCTGTGAACGATGCTTACTGCTTTGTTCAGGTTGAGAACTATAAAAACTAGCAGTAACAGCAATTGCAGTAGTAGCAGCAATAGCAGCAGTAGTAGCAGCCGCAGCAGCAGCAGCAGCAGTGACAGTCAGCAGATTGCATGTTTCATTTTCCAAGTCGCTGAGGCGAGCACACAGGTTTCCACAGGTGACCCTGATGCTATCTAGAATTGCACACACACAATGCACATTCGGCTGCTTAAAGTTGCCTGGCATTCTTTTTTTGTTGCATACTTTTTAGGGTGAGCGATAAATCGGTTTTGAGTTTATACGGTTTATTGCCTCGAAATCGAATCATAAATTCATGGCAATTCAGAAGTCATTTTGTTGTCATAAAACTGTCTGGCAGATTTTCCAGTTATTTCTTTCGAATTTACTTGATTGGCCAAGGCACAAGCACACACAGACAGACAGCCAGAGAGCCAACCACAATTGTCTGCAGCTCATTAAAGTTGCATTTGGTTTGTAGAACGAGCACAAGATAAGCGAAAGCTTTGCGAACAATGTGCTGAGCTCAATATACGAAAGGATATTGGCCTAAGCGAATCAGCACAATGGAAACTAGCTGATTATTGCAGATATATATTTCATCATAATTGGCAATGATAATGAATTGAATTTAATTGTAATGCGTAGCGTTAAAACGGATTCTCATTAAGCTGGAACTGATTGTTCTCCTCTCTCAACTATTATCTGTGAAATTCTCTCTGTTCGCTGTCATCGTTTATCAACTTGGGCAATCGCAGCCAAAGCTCTAATATAATTTATTGTTCACTTTTTTATTAGCTGCAATGCAAATCAATCAATGGCAACGCGGCAAATGGAATTCGCCCAAGCAATCCGATAAGTTTTAAATTGATTTCGCTTGGTTTTTCGGCTACCACCATGACAATTGGCCATGTCTGGCGCACTTTAAGATAAATCATGATAAATGCGCCTGCTCGACTCACAATCACAGCTCATACTATTCCAATTTGACCAATGACCCATTCATTGCCAGCTGGTGAGCGCACAAGCAGTCTATGGGTGGTGGTTGTGTGTGTGTGTGTGTGTTGTTTGTGAGCATGGCAACTCTAAGCAGACATAAATATTTTTGTGATAAATATTCTGCCTTACATGCAAGATTCAATGCGCCATAACGATCGAAACATGCCCCATAATTCTAAGAAATCATATCTGAGTCTTAGTTACTTATTTTGCTTTAAAACCTATTTTGTTGAAGAAAATTCCTTGACTTACTTCCTCAAGACTGAACTACAGGGTATTTACCCAGTCCAATCTCTGATATGTACAAAATTATTACTTGTGTTCCACTTGTCGGATACATAATGGAATATTGTGTTATAAAAATCGATGCATTGCGCTGGCTAAGCGAACGCTGCGCAGCGTGGTTTATGGCTAGCAGTTTAAAGAAAACTTTGCGGAAAAGTTGAGAAAACATCTAAAAAAGGAAAAATGCTGTCGAGTTGCAGTGGAAAATAATGTTTTCGAAATGCTATGGGAATCATTCTCCATTAATTTTGTTTCGTGCAGAGCATTTGCAGAGATTCATTCCTTAAAGGGAATTTGTTCCATTTTTCAAAGTACGCTGCAGAATGTTTCTCAACAAAGTTTTATTGTAACCCAACTCAACTTGGCGCTTGCTCAATTCTCACGTGAAAATCAGAGCAGACAGTAACACGCTGGCACAATAAGTTCTTAAGTCTTTAAAGTTTACAACTGCAGCGCAAGTGCTCTCGCTCTAAATTGCAATAAACTGCAGCACAGCGCAGCACTCGGTACAAAGTCAACACGTGGAGGTCATCAAAGCACACTGACATACGTGCTACGTACAACAACTAACTTGCAACGTGTGACTTTACAAAACGAATAAACTACACTGCCCAAGGGAAGTCATAACCCTCTCGCGGGCGCGAGGAATGAATTTCGGGTAAGGACAAAATGTGAATTTCAATTTTAGCACAACTGTGCAGTGTGATAAAGCATTTACTGCGGGCACTTTGACAGCAGTTCGGCAACCGCCATAAAGTATAAATAAGCAACAATTTCTGGGGATTTCTTAATTTTTGATGTTCCTCAAGCGATTTGCAGTGCGAGTGCACTCTGAGTGCAGTGAGTGTTCGGCTTGCTTGGTGTGTGGCCTGTCAGATTTGTCGCCATCGCCATCGGTTGACGGCCTGCCATAATGTTTGACAAGGCTGTAAACACGAGTGTCCTTGCTCCTTTTTACAGTCCTTCTCGGGCAAACAACTCAGCAATTTGTCAATGTAACGTGTCGCCAATTGTCGCCAACTTTCCTTCGGCTTCTTAATTTTATGTGCTTTCCTTCTTTTTTTTGGAGGCATTTTATGTTGTTGCCAGTTGCCGGAGTGCTAAGTTTGCAGAATGAAATCAGACAATGGCAACTTGCCAGCAACCAGAGGCTGTGTATGTGTGTGTGTAAGAGTGTGTCAAAATGAATGTATGTACATTATCATAGTAATTGGCGGTTCTGCATGGCTGCGCTGCCAACTCGAAACGCAGTCAATCAAAAATAAGCAGGCAGCCAATGGGCAGGCATAACAAAACGGAAGCTTATCGCACAGCCGGCGTTGCCGTACTTAAATTCTATATGTGGGTGTCGGTGTGGGTGTGGGTGTGGTGTGTGTGTGTGTGGAGATACTTTAGCATTCGCCATTTGCATGTCGAAGCCAAAGCGAATGCTGTATTGAAAGTCAGGCGACCATGAAAATAATTTCTACATCATATCAATATGGGCTCATAAAAGTCAAACACGTCACCGATATATAGAAATGTCGGCCTCGTTAGAGCCGATGCTCAATCTCTTCTTGGGTCTCCCGGCAGAAGTGCGAAATTCTGCATACAAAAGTCTCACACATGAGCGCCTGCATTGCCACATGCTCCATCTCGCTCACGTTCTGTCTCATTCTCTGTGTGAGTGTTTGTTAGTACGAACATGTCTGCAGTCGACGTTTAAACGTCGTCGTGTTTTTAACACCCTCTCGTTATTTATGCCACTTTATGCTTAGTAGTTGCCTGACAACGCTACACCCACACATACACACACACCCCTCCACATCTGACGTAGCAAACTGCAATCGGGACACATTTCACTTTATTTCAAGTATAAGTTAACACTCGAAATGCTTGAAGGTAATAGGGCAAAGAACGAGAAAGGAAGGGAGAAAAACATAATTGGTAATTGTAGAGCATGAAATTAGTTAATAATATTGGAAGTACTCAAGACATTCGTACAGTACTTAAAACTCTTCCTTGAATTGTCTTTAATATTAAATATAAAGCTATATGAGGCTGTAGATTTAATAATAGATTAAAAACTGACTAAAATAGAGTTTATTTTAAGGCAATGTTAAGCGCATAAGTTGTAAATAAAAAATAATAAAACTAATGTAAAAATCAAGCGACAAATGTTTGCCATGTTTGTTGACTTAACTCTAATTTACGAGCATAATTTACTAAAATAATATTTACATTGTGCCTGCCAGCTTACACACTCACAACACACATACATCTGTTTGCCTTTCAGATTATGTTGTATTTTTTCAATTAATTAAACAATTAATTTCAGGTGCGTCTGCCAAAGACAGACGATGCTCTGTAAATGCTGCAAGGCGATAAGCAGCAACATAAAATCGGGAAATTCATCGTTAAAACAGAAGCCAACGCAAATTGCCAGGCATGTTTTTTTTCTGCATGTGCTTTTACTGGCGAATAAATAATAAATTAAAGCTTGCATTACGATTATGCGGGTGTAAGTAGGACAGCAAAAGAGACAGAGAGAGAAAGATAAGGGGAGAGAGCATAAAAAAGGCATAGCTTAGGCATAGAACCCTATGCTGTGCATCTAATTTTGGCTGATGGGTGCAGCTTCGTTAGGACCCTACGTAGGATGTCAACCCAATTTAAGGGGCTCATCTGCTTGCTCAAGCTTTTTATGGTAATTTCTCTCATAACTGTTGAAATATAAATGACACATTAGGCGACTGTAATATGGTACTTAGCCAGGAGTGAGACTGGGCGGGGTTGGGCAGTATAAAACGTCAATTGGATTAAATCTGAGTTCGAGCAACTTGCATAATTTAGTTGCTGACTATTTTCGCATTTAAATCATAAATGTAATCGCTTAGCTCACTGTTTTGCTTGCAAAGACAATATTTAGGCAATGATAATAATGCACAATTCGTTCGAGGCCCTATTGTGACAGGCCTAAGCCGATTAAGTCCTCGTGCCATAAACAATGTCGTCTGGACTGTGGCAAAACAAAACGTAATAAAATTAGATCATTCTCAATGGCAGGTTTTCATTCAGAAAGCAATTACCCTAGTGCTTAAAGAGCTCTCCAAAATGGATTACCCAGACTGCAATTTCATTCATTTATTATATCATAATTTTCCGCTCGTTTCTTGTAACTTTCCTCGACATTGCTCACTCCGGAGCTGCGTGTTTACTTTTACTTTTATTGTACAAATGGCTCATTGACATTTCAGATTTCGGACAAAGGAGCTGTAAAAGTTAATTAAACTCGGGCAGCCGCACAACAAATCCCAAAACTAATAAAAATCAAACTGTTTGTGTTCACTAAGTGGTGGGTTACTCGTCTTGTTCTTGTTCTTCTTCTTGGGCTCTTTGTTAGCAAAAGAAATAGAAAATTCGTTTTAACGACAGTTCAATGAAAAGCAATTAAAATCGATACAAAGTGCTCGAGTCATTCATTGAACGAATTCACTTTGAATAATTTAAAACAAATACCCAAGGAATGTTGTTCATTTTCAGATAAACAAATTAAAACATTCATCTCGAGAAAGAAGAAGCAATCGAATTTATTTATCAATTTCCTGGGCTAAGTTAAATTTTGAAAGCCACAAAAATATGCAACGGCCAAAAAGAAAAAGAGAAAATTCCTCAATATCGACGGAGGACTGACAGGGCAGAAATTATAAATGGCATTTTATGTCGGTGTCAGCACACAAACAACACATGTTGTAAGGGCACACAAGCAAAAAGTCTATCTGCATTTGCTTTTTACTTTTCTTTTTCGCCACAGCAAAGCTTTATGCCTTAAAGGCGAACAGATAAAGTTCTCTGTTGCCTGACACGTTTTACATGTTGCCTAATATTTAGTGCGTTTCTTGGCCCTGTTTCGGGCCATCAATTCGGCCCACGCCTGTCGATTTGTGGTTTGTCAGAGAGAAATTCAAATACAAATTGGCCTTTGGCTCTGCTCGCCGATTTGTTTCTAAGGTGCCTTGATATTTCACACTGAAGGAGTTAATCAATCTGAGTTCTCTGCTGATGTCTTACAATTTGTTTTGAGGTTTTTGTGTTCTTCGCAGTATTCTAAAAAGTTATTGACAAAACTCAAGCTTGAACTGTTTGCTTAGAATTGCAAAAGTAAAAGACGCCTTCAAAGAAGTGTAAAGAGTATAGGAAATGTACTTCAGGAGTGTTTTCTTGTCAGTGAATTGTGTATTAAACAATCGAATATATATTTTAAAGGAGCCTTTAACTTATCTAGGAATAATTTTCAAAATATAAGTGATACCATATTCAGTCTTCAACGAAACAATCTTCGTTTGCTTAAGCTGTTTCGCTTTATTCGCAACTCTACCGTCAAGTGCATCGTTCGCATGTAATTTCAGCTGGAAGAAATAAAGGGAAACAAGCAACCGCCAAGAGTTGTTAACTGCGTTCAACTCGCAGAGGGCAAAGGTCAGGCGTCAAGCTAAGTGTCGTACGGCTGGCGTGTGCCGCAATCGCAGCCAAAGCGTGTGACATAATGCAACTGACATGATAAAACTACACAGACTCCTGCTGTTGCTTTCGCCATGCACATTCCCGCACTCACACACACACACACACACACACACAAGCACAGCCAAGTTGCACAGCTGCTGTTCGCATACGTGAAATATTACAGCGTGCTGTGCAATTGTGTCACGGCCGAGTGCGCAGCGAGTGTGTAATCCCGAACAGGGCTCGTGTTCGCTTCGACTGAACCTGGACCTGCTTTGTTCCTCTCTTCGTCTGTCCAAGAGGAGGGAGGGCGGTGGCTGTTCTTCATGTTCGACTGTTAAGTGGGGTTCACTTAAAACTAAACGGGTGACACGCCACAAATGCCACCTCGCAGCCTGATTAATATCTCTGTTCGCCGCCATTGAGCCGCCAACAGCTGTTGCGACCGTATGTCCGGTCAAACTAAGCTTCCCCCTCCCCCTCCCCCCCCTGCAACTTTGTACCCAGGGGTAGCAACTGTTGCATGCACATAAATTGTGTAAGCAAGAAGTCCCCAAGTAAATTGAATTTATGCTAGCGCAGTGTTCGATATGATTGCCAAAGCCAATCTAATGGAAAATTCCATTTTCCAGCTTACACACTCACATGCCACGCCCACTCGCACATATCTGTGTGCGCGCTGTCACAGTGCGTGTCATATATGCGCATTGGCTTTTTTATTTTGCACATTTCGTTAAGGAATCCCGCCTTCAAGCAGGACAAAGCGCTGCGATTACGTAAACAGACTGAGCAGTCGCTGCACTTTGCAAGCGGCTCGAAACTGGGTCAAAAGGGTTAGATATGGTCTATGGAGAGTAGAGATAAATGTGAGGTACGGTGTATACCGGTGGTTTGTCAACTCGCTAAGCTTCTAAAGAAATTTCCGCAGAGATTTTCCCCAAAAATATGGCACATTTATCGCAATTTTCAGCGCAGCTTTCTCGGTTTTTTTTGTCTGCTTTTTTTTTTTTTTTCTCTCTCGCTTACCTCTTTAATTTGCACGTTTAAGCTAACCCTTTATATGCAGTGAGTGCCGCCAACAATATGCCCACAGCCGCAGCTACGTGCAGATTTTGCATATTAAGTAGCCGCCGTCAACGGGGCGCATACGCAATGCAACGGGCTCTATAAAAACTGGCACACATGCGGCCACAGCCAGCTTGTTGAATTTGTCTTCATTCACTGCTGTTTCCCCCTCATTCTTACCCTGCTGACAGTGGGGACATGTGAAATTTATGCAAACAAACAGCCATGCCAAATGAGGGCCAGAAGACAAATGCATCGCGTCGGCCGCACTGTGCTGCGAATGGTGACAACAAGTTGCTCGTTCAAAACGGCAATGAAGACTTGTGAGGGGGCAGAGGGGAATGTGTAGAGTGTGGGAGTGGCAGGCACGTACTAGCAAACGGCAGTCCGCAATCGGCACACACACTTCAGTTGCTCATTAGGAGAATATATGTGTGTATGTATTCGCTTGTGGCAGGACGAGCGACTCTGCAACTCGACGTGGCGCTTTCAAAGCCTTTGATTGTGCCTCACTCTGATTCATTGACAAAGGTTTATATGAAGCGCATATGCAGAGAATATTCTCCGTCTATGCCCTGACAACGAGTCTATCTTTAAGTTGTGACTGTTTCAAACTTGCTGTTGGAAATTATGAGCCAGCAAGTGTCAACTTGCCTAAAACTAATTGAAGTTACATGTGCCGTGTGTAATGAGGGGAGGTAGGTAGGGGAGGTAATGTAGGCACAGGCGTATGTATCTTATATCTTGACTTGCCAGCCCGTAACCATAGGTATGTGCTTTGAGCAACTCTTGGCAGCAACGAAACGTGTTGTCAAGACAATGGCTCTACTTAGTGCAGCTTGCAGTTTGCTTCTTGCATCGGGAAACTGCAGAGCAGCTACATGAAGCAAGTTAAAGTAACTCGAGACTTGATTAATTGACGTGAGCTAACTTGCATAATTAATGAACGTACATTAACAAATCATCTGCTATAGAATGATTATGATTTGTGGTTGTCTTTGAATGCACTATAAGGTTTTAAAACCTTAAAATAATTTTTTTTGTTGCAGAGACTTCGATGTGCCTTACAATAAAAACAAATTCATTTATTATTTAAGTCTAAATAAACTTTAAGCGCAAATTCTATAATTATCATGCAAGCATTGTCCCTAAATCTTGCAACAAAATAACCTTATGCATTGCTTTTCCTTTTAAATACTCCCTATATTTCCTTTTAAGTCTTCCCAGTCTCTTTTTCGATCTGACAGGCATTCAATACGCCTCAAAGTCAACAAAGTTTGCATCCGGAAACTAAAGTTGGCCTTACAGTTTGTTGACAGCACGATCAGAGTTTTAATTGCAAAAGTTTCGCACCTAAAAACAAGCGCTTTCAACCAGACTACGTAGTATCTGCGAGTCATGCTTGCTTACAGCATATTTCCTTGGCTGTTAATCTGTGTCTGTGGATTAAATACTAAGCTTAATAGATCCATTAATTTCTCACTTGCAGCATCACACCAGCTGCTACACCCGAGGCTTATTCTCTCTCAGGTAATTATTAATTCTCATATTCGCATTAATTTTAATACCTCAGATTTGCCTGCCAGTGCAATTACTAATGCGAAATCCTCTTGCGTGGATAGTAAGTAAGTAATATAATATAATTAGTTTTTGCCGAGTAATATTGTCAGCACATAAATAATTAGGTTGCTGCGCATTGAGAGACGATTATTCTATAGAGCTCACACGAATCAAAGTAATTAGTCGAGTGACGGGCAGTTTGTAGTGAGATGCGATCTAGGCAAATGATATTTGAAGTATAACATAATTCGGTTAGGTCGAATATCCGTTTGTCTGCAAAGTTTCAAGAGTTGTTTGCAATATTCCTACACTTTCAAATGTTCACAAAAAACAGTTCATCAATCATTCCTGATGGGCCTCCGTACAAGTTTCGATTAGAACACTAAGAAACAAACTTTATGACTGTCTTCTGAGAGGCAAAGGCAGTATAAGCGTGGGTAGCTGGTTAGTTGAAAAGTTGGTCCAGCCAATTGAATATTTAAAGGTCACGAAGCAGGCAACTATGACGTTTTATGCTGACCATGAAATATGACTCGAAATTTGCCTATAAAGCAACGTTCCACCTCAGCCCGTGGCACGCGCAAAAACTGAGCCGGAAGTTGATTAAATTAGAAATTTAATGCGAATGCGAAACAAAACAAAATGGCAAAGTTTTTACAACTGGTTGTTGGGACAACCTTGAGAGTTGATAAATTGTAGCAAAAAGTAGCAGACAGCCGCTAACAGTCAGCAGACAAGCGAAACCAACAGAGACTCGACTAGCCCGGCTGAAACGCAGCCAAGCAGCAGCCATAAAATGAAATCCTTAATCATTTGAGTGACACAGACACGCTTTGGCTGGACCGTAACGGAAGCAAGACACCCCTTTCCAATTTCACGTTTCCATTTTCGTACCAAAACAACAACATCAGCAGCAGCAGCAGCAGCAGTAACAACAACAGCAGCAGTAGCATAAGCAACAACAATGACTGCATAATGTCTAAAGTTTGTGGGCGGGTGTGCCATAAACAGGAAACAACTCAAGCGAAATTCATTAGAAGCCGCCGCTAAACCACACCAAACTCTCCCACAGATCCCAAGACCAGTTCCAATCCCCAAACAAACCCGATCTCTGAGAAACTTCTTGGTGTTGTTTCTGCTTTTAGTTTGGCCAAAGTGTTGGCTCGTAAAGCGAAATGTAAACCAAAAACTTTCTCGCACGGCAAACGTAAAACAATTAATTCAAATTAATTTGCAACAAAGTTTTTCAAGTCTCAAACCTGTGAAGGAAAATGTTACGATTGAGTGAGTACATTGGGTAAGTACAAATTGCAGGGGGTAATGCACAAAGAACTTAGCGGAAGAATTTACAGACATTCAAAGGAAAAGTAAAGACGGAAAATATGAAATATAATTAATAAGTCAGAAACTTATTCCCTATACAAAAGAAAGCTAATTCCAAAGAGAAGAAGTCTCTCAATATTTACTGCATAATTATAGTAGATTTATGGCACAATATGACGATAAGAATTTGCCAAAATTCCGTCCCTTATCCAACTTTAATCTGCTCCAAAAGCTTTTCGAAAGTTAATGTCATGACAAATCATATTTCTGACTACACTTGGAACAAACAATAACGAGGAGATTTTGCGACCAAAAAAATGCGACGCTTTCATATTATTATGCTCACAATTAAGGGCACATTTCAGTTTTTAAAATATGCAAATCTCGTTGTGTTTCGCATATTTGGCCCTAACCGAATCTTTGAACCTATCGCAGATTTTGCCTTTTTGTGTGTCTGCCACGAGCCACGAGCTGACAGTTTTATGACAACTTACGGCCGTTTGCCGGTCCAAGCAACTGAGGGAACTTCCCCGCAATACCTCCCTCTCTCTCTCCTTCCCTCTCTCTCTCTCTGCGCTTCGGAACAAATGGAAACTTTAAGCCGACGGCGCCATGTGTTATATATACTGGTACTATTCTGTGATTAGGGTAGACAACAGCTACACCAGGAGGTGACTCCGTGTAGGGCTGTGGCCAGTGGTCGCTCGGTCCACTGACCTGTTTCTGTTTGGTCCCTCGTTCCCACTCTTTCTGTCTCACTCTCTGCTTCTTATGCAAATTACAACAAGCAGCCGAAACAGAACAAGCAGCGGCTAAGCGGTTGCTCGACATGTCGTGGCAGAGGAAGCTTTAGTTGGCTTAAAGCAATCGTTGCATTTTGCATTTAAAAAATCCACCACGCCCACAACGAATTGAAAAACACAACAAAACCAGAGATATTTTAGCATCTGCTGGGATATTCATAAACGGGAAAGTACGAAAGGGAGAGGGAGAAGTCAGTCAAATCTGGACACGTTCTCGCTTGCGCGTAGTTTCTGACGAGTTTCAAGCTCAGCGGAACATCACAAAGCCTCGACTGGCTGATTGCTGAACTGAACTGCAGAACTAAACTACTAACTGGTCGGGCATGGACAGCACGAGGGATAGAAAGAGAGACTGACAGACAGAGGGACTGATAGACTGACAGACAGACGAACAGACTGACTGCCAGGCAAGCAATTTAATTTCATTTGCAAAAAGTGATATGCACTTTCTCCCCCCTCTAACAACATTGAGAATAATCAAGCTGCGCTGCCGGGAAGGATTCTCCATTTGCATATGGAAATTTGTGACTGTGGAAATTTGTGAGTATTAAAAACGAATGGGGAAATACACAGAGCAAATTGCCAGAACATATGCAGGGCAATCTTTATAAAGTTTTCATTTCCATTCACTGCGTGCACGGTACACGATTCTTCCGGATGGTTGCATTAGCTCTACGAATTCCGTCGACTGTTTCTCAAAAGAGTTTCCACAAAGTTGCGAATCCTCACAGCTCGAACTATATAGAAAAGTTGTCATTGGTTTTTAGTTAATTTTTATAGTTTTCTGTCTATAAGGAATCCTTTGAGCTGCTTTGTTGCAGCAGGCGCGCTGTCTTATTGTCACGTGGTTGTTGTCAACTTGCCTAATTAAATTTCCTCGCAGTCATTCACGCTCCACATTGGTGCCAGAGAGCTTTCCTTTGACAAGTGTAAAACTAATTTCGCTTGCCACATGCACCCAGCTGCACACCCTCACACACACCCACACACACTCTCGCAGTAACCAGCCAGGTGGCAGATGTGCTGACTTTATGCACACTAATTGCATCCGATTTGGCCGAGGGCAGAAGTTGCTGCAAGAGAGAGGAGCAACGAGGCAAACACACACTTTACCCCTTCCCCCCTTTCCCCTTCTTCCCTTACCCCCTCCAACGGCATCTCTCACTGTGGTCTGTGGCCGCGGAGATAATTAATAACTTTCTTCTAATTTGCAACTGTTTTTGGCCTTGTTCTCATCGCACACCGCTTTAATTGGCGCACGCTTAATGCAAATACCATCTCGTGGGCGTGGCAGCGCACACAAACACGCCCCCAAGGGCATCATTAGCTCCATGAGTCTGCTATTATGATTATTGGCAAGTGACCCGACCAAAGTTTCACAGCACACAACACTGGCCAGCAAACTTTGGCGCTAAACTCGCTTCGCTTACACGACTTAATATGCATGTGCGTGTGTACATTGTGTGTGTGCGTGTGTACATTTTGTGTGTGTTCGTGTGTACTTTATGTGTGTGCGCGGCATTGTTTGTTTTTGTCATTGACAGGCAGCCACGTGTGTGCTGGCCCAATAGAGTTCAGTCCAGTTTGCACAAGTTCCCCGTTGATTTTGGGTGGCTTTCTTTGTTATTTGATCTTTGAACATGTTTTCTCTTGTTCTGTGGTTTGAGTGCATTTAATACGAATTGTAGGGTGAACGATACTCATTCGATTACTTGCAAAGATTAATTAGATAGATTCAATTTGAAGAACAATGCAAATACCTAATTAACTTAGCGTGCTTAAAACTGATTTAAACTGAAGATAAATAAAGCCTTCAACTACTGTCTTTCGTTGAGTTTCTCTTCCATCACATCTAACCAGTTCCTTTTCATATGCAGCAAACATTCATCATCAGCAGGGAAGCAATAAATAAGCTGTAATTCCCATTCTGATGTGAAATTATTGCCCTGGGCTATGTGACTACATTGTGTGCACTGTCGTATTGAGCAACAGCATCTCATATGTAACATAGCTGGAGTCATCTTCATATCGCATACTCAGCAATGTTTGCCGCAACAGTATAGCATAGTTCTTACGAGTTGCTTGCAGTTTATTTATAGCATGGCTTTGTGCAGGCTCATCCAATTCATTGGTGACCACAAAGCACCTGCACGCAACTGGAAACTCTCGCCCACAAATCGACTGTGGCGTTGAGGTTGAGATGCTGTTCGTGGTTTGCGTTTGAGACTCGCTCTGCCCACGCTGCCATCGCTATCGACGTAATTATGCTGTCAACAAAAAGCACATCGCGAACATCGGACAGCCGACAACCAAGAAGCATCTGTGGACAACCGACCAAGGATGCTCGGGCTGTCTGCCAGCAGGCAACGTCTCGAGTCATCATCAGCTGCTTGTCGTGCTCGGGCGTCGACGTGCAAAAGTATTTAACGCTCTGCACGTCCACATCGTTGACTGCTTGTCTGTCTGCCTGTCCGTCTCTCTGACTGTCTGTCAGTCTATTTATCTGTCCATCCAACTGTCTCTGACACTGTCTGTCCAAGCATCTGCCTCCTTCGCTGTCTCCCTCTCTGTTGGCACGCCTTGAGCAAATATTTACTTAATGTTTATTGGCACGCACTTTGCCTTGGCTGCCTGCTTAATTGTGCGTTAAGCATTAACTTACTTTTTTTATTCAATTTGCACTTGACAAGTGAAAAACGGAAGTGCGTGTAATGGCGAAATAATTATTAAGGTGCATTTCAAGATATGAATTTACAATGGCTTCAATTACGTATACGCAATGTAACGAGTCCATTACTTATAATAAAGTACAGAGAGACAGTGAGAGAGAAAGTGTAATTTCGTGACATTTTCTTTATATTGTTTCCTCTCTGAAAAGGCCATTTGTCATTCTTCAGTGCTTCAAAAATCCCTGTCAAGAGCTTGTGTTGTGTTTTGTACTTACATAAAGCCATAAGACGCACAGCTTATATTTTTGGGTGGCCGAGCTAAAATCTGTTGCTCATTGCAAATTGTCATAATTCTGAGGGCGACTTATGTATTGCATAGCATATGAAATAATAACAAATGCACAGTAAACAAGCATTCAAATGCCACAGGACAGGGGAGAGTGCCCGAAGCAGCTGTGCTCGCCTCAGTTGATGGTCAAATGTCTAATTGAAATTCTGTAGAGAGGTTTCAATAGAGCTCCTCAGTGCGAGGGATTAAGTGTGTGCTCTTCGGGCTATTAAAAGTTTTCAATTGCATGCAGTGTATTTTACACTCTCTCTGTCTCTATCTCTCCTGAAAATTGGACTCACATTGAGGACGATTAAATCTCGATAACTTTGTCAAGTGTTGCAGTAAATTTTCAACAACACTCAACAAAAACACACTCTCGTTTGATTTATCTGTCCAAAAACTACACACACAGAGTCTTTCCGGAGTCTGTTTTTTTCTCTCTTTCTGCTGCTTATGGGCCGGCATAAAAGTTTCCGGTGCAGAATGATGAATGGGTCGCACGCATACGATGCCTATCCCGATCTCATCAATTATGCTTATGTTTATCTATAGCCGGGCTGTTGAAGTTAACTGCGTTAAAGTTTAATGTCGGCCATTTAAATGGCCATTCGGTGTGACACACACCAGCTGCGGGCGGGGCAGGGGGCAAAACCAACATCTCATGCTGCGTATACGTAATATACGGCATCCCGTAGCGAACGCAACTCATTTTCATTTTGCATAGCACACAAAAACAGTCGGAGGATGCGGCTGCAATGCAGTGAATCTCAAGTATGGCCCCCAATACCCCGTACTTGAACTACAAGTGGGGTGTACTCAACTAACACTTGTCTAGCCATGTTAGATCTGCCTGAACAGCGGCCTAACAGTGCTTGCTCTCAATCCGTGTTAACAGCGCACTGTTAAAATATCCCAAACAAAGCCTTACAGCATCTCGTCCATGAGGCCTTCAGCTCGCTTTATCTAACAGACGCCCGACAGTTTGAAACGCGATTCGAAAGCGAAAGGTGCTGCGCATGCTGAGAGCTCAGAGTTGAACGTTCGGAACGCTTTCGAAACGCTTGGGGAATACGAAATCTGCGAGAGATTTTTTTGTGTTAAAAAGTGCAAAAAAGAAACAAATTTAAAGGAAGCAACTCAAAGTTATTTGCAATCTAAAAATGTATTCTGAAATCTGTGAAGTGAGCAAGTGAGAGTAGAAAAGATTAATTAAAATCGCCAACAGCAATGAAACACATTTATGCCATTGTGCAACATCTATTGAAAAAATAAACAATTCATCACGCGAAACTTGATACTTTCCTGTCATATGGAAAGTGTAAATAAAATTGTAAATTAAATTAAGCTGCGCAAATAGCAAACATAAATAACTCGCATAAATGCTATTATTGTGTGTTATAAATCTGAATTAATTATGTTCAAATGAAAACAAGCTAAATGCATAATTAGTGCACGCCGAATGCGCAGCAACACAAACAAACTAATAAAGTTTAGAGGTGAGCAGGCTGTAAAAACATATTAGCTGAAATTAAATTGAATAAGTTTTAATTAAATTATCATAATACCGAGTACAATTGTACATCAAATGAAATATAAATACGCATTAATCAGGCGCATGGGGACAATTCTCACACACAATTGGCCCGCCAGGGACGGAAAAATAAATTCAAATCTATTAATATTAGCTCAGAAATGTTGGCACTCGCCATGAAACTCGGACTGGGCTGGTTGTGTGCAATCCATTTGCTCCGTGGAATGTCGTGAAAAGTTGTGAAAAATGCAGCAGG
Source organism: Zaprionus indianus (assembly GCA_018904595.1). NCBI lineage: Eukaryota > Metazoa > Arthropoda > Insecta > Diptera > Drosophilidae > Zaprionus > Zaprionus indianus. The sequence goes on from JAEIHA010000152.1 coordinate 3,429,736, forward strand.
AGTGATTTATGGAAAACTCGGCGCTTTGCCAATTCTATCTACAACGTCTTGGAGGCGTCCAAGAATATTTGATAGATGGCACTCGTGTTGTTGCAAGTGAAAATAAATTTCATTTGTTTGCGGCGACAAAAGTGTGTTATGCAAATTAGTTATGGGATAATGCTTACATTCAACAGGACATTGGTTTTATTTTCCTTATAAAGGGATCAATGATTAATGGCCTGTTTGCTCGGGAATTGGATGATAAATTTTATAGAACAGAGAGAGAACTGCTCTGGAACCCTCTTCAAATTGTGAAGCATATTTCCCGACTGACTCATTAAGTGCGCCTTTGTCAATGGGCAGCGCAAAATATGCTGATTTTGTCTAGAGCGGCTTTTTGGGTTAACGAGCCTGCTCTGGCACACTCTATAGCCACAGAGCGCAGAGCGGGTATGCTCTGTTCTAATGAGTTGTCACAAGCAAGTCACTAAAATTTATTACAAGCCATTTTAGCGCATAGTGCTGGTCCGAAAAGCCTTTCCACATCACTTCACCGACTCTATCTCAGCATTTCTAGGCGCTTTTTTAACCAGCTTCAGCGTTTCTTTTTTTCTTCTCTCATTTTGGCTTGACTCTTTTTTCAGTTATCAGCTCGTAGTAGGTCACGGCATTCACCCTGCGGATTGACAGCCCATTAGTTTTGGGCCATTGGCCAGCTCACATTCGTTTAGTGCAAGACATCAACGGGCACTAAGTGTGAAAGCCGCCTTAAAAGGTAGCCAGAATATAGCTAGAATATAGCCTGCACGTTTGACCCTTTTTGCACACACACACACACACACACACAGACGCCCACACACACGCCCACACTCAGGTCAGATTACGCCTGCCTTGGCATAATTAAAGCCAAAAGGTAAAGCTGGAATTCTTGTTAATAACTTTCAGCTCGTTGCCAAGTTTCTGTCCCAAGCTAGGACGCCATTTAGCTGTCATGTCTGTGAGTGCCTTCGAGCATGTGTGAACCACACTTGAAGCATGACCAGCGACTAATGTAGGTGTAAACAGCTGTGAAAATGAGTTTAAAATGCCTGGCCCAACTTTATGCGGCCACGTGCGGGTCAAGGGCGACGACACCTAAGCGAATGCCATTTGCCACCTTTTGGAGCCAAGAGAAAATACAGAAGAGCTTTGCGAATGACACAAATATATTACGAAGTCAGCTTTAAATGGTTTGCTCATTAAAATTGCTGATTAAAGGAAACTACTTCAAGCACTAGTTTCAAAGCCTTTGCTGTCTATAAACCCTTCCAAAATACATCGTATTTATAGTGGAATTAATTTTAATTGATGTCCTGCAAAGTGCTTGAATAGCAGACTGCTTTGGGAAATTTTAATCTACATTTAGCTGAAAGAGAACTAAATGTTAAAGCCGAAATGCCAAAGTTGTCTGTGTAAGCTTCTTGCTGCCTTTGGCCCTTTCAGTTTTGAGTTAATTATCAAATCTCTCTGAAATTTCGTGATATTTTCATTCAATTCATTTTTCGCTTAAAGCGCCACTGTCCAGCCAAAATGCCCTTGGCCGAAAGATCTTTTCGTGTTTAACGTGGAATATAATAAAATTTAATCCGCTTGCCAAAAGAAAAGCTCTTCTTAGCCAGATCTGTCCCTGTGGGTTCTTGTTTTTTCTTTCTCTGTGTGCAGACGAAATCACTTTCGTTGCCATTTCGCAAACAGTTGTTGGTTTGGGCCCAGAAAGTAATCAAGTACTTATTTAAATTGCTCGAGAAAACAAAACAAGAAGAAACGTTGCGAATTAATTCGCACTTTGCATCCTTCCATTCTTCCACTCTTGGGCCCATGCTCAACGAGCCGTATTTGCTTTCACTCTCTGTTATTGGGTCTGGTCACACTGGCTGCCTGCAACTCTCACTGACTGATGCGGTCCGTCAGGAATTGAATTATGGGCCAGGCCATCGCCTTAATTAAATTCTCTATGCGAGTGCAAAAGATTAACAACAATGAAAGTGTTTGAATGCAAATGATGCCCCTGGCGCGCGTTTTGTTTTGTTTGCTGCGCAAATAAATAAATATTTTACGGCGAGTGTAAACAAGAGAGAAAGCTGAGACCCCACTGAGGTTTGCCATCGCTCGGTCTCGGTCTGCGGGGCCTGCGGGGCCCAACCTAAGAGACCGGAAACGGAAACGCACATTTGGCCTATGCTGCTGTTAGTTTTCCCCTGCATCCCCAGCATCCGCACTTCTTTCTGCCAGTTTCCTCCCTTCCACATTCTTTTCCGTCCCTTCTTCACTCTACCCACGGTCCAACTGCCATTAATATTTATTATGGCATCCGCTTTTATGGCACTTTAAAGCTTCCCGCCGCCGGCATTAAACGGCAACTTGTGTCAGATTAAGCCGCCATGCGGCAGACATATTTTAATGAGGTGAAAATCTGCTTTCCATGCAGTCGTCACGAACTGCAAAATATATATATGTATATTGTAATAACAAACGGAGGCGAATGGAAATAAAAACGAGCGCGCAGTAAACAATGAGATTGTTAAAATTATGCATTAAACTCGTGTGCTGAGTCGGACAAAGTGGCATTTTAATAATTTGTCGATGCGGTTTTAACACTTTTCAATTGAGCTCACAATTATAGCGAACAACGCATGACAATTATCGGTATTTAATTAATTTCAATAACTTTGAATGTTATTTTATTGAGGTTTTCATGTCATCAACTTTAAATAACAATAAATTATACACTGCGAGATTTCTTAACTCGACGTTAAGCAACTTCGTGGAACGTGTGAAGAAAACTTCTAGCAGTTTCTCTCAGAGTTGCCAGAATAACTGAATTTTAAACAAGCCAAGTTAACGCATACTTCGCACAATTAATGCTACTTGGCTGCCTTAGGTTGCATTCGCAGAAGTACACTTGAAATCCACTCGAAAATTATACAATAAGACTTAATAATTTCCCTTACAAATTTAGCAGGAAGTGCTACACAAACAGCCAGACAAGAACTCAATGAGAGCTGCTGCCAGAGTTGCCAGATCAAGTGCTTAAATATTCATCCACAGACGACACGCCGTGAGTGCCATTTAAGCCGCCTGCAAGCTGCCAGCTGACTATCAAGTACCCGCCTCCTGCATTTGCATTTGCATTTTCTCGTAATTGAATTAGTCGAGTTTAGTTTTTGGTAACCACGCCGCGACTCTTGCTATCTCACTCTCGCAACAAAGTGCTAAAGTTCGCGTAGTTTGGCTTATTGACTGAAGAAACTGCAAATAACACTTTCAATTCAAATATAACAGCTATTGTTATGCTTTCCGCTGTACTCTGTCTGCTTTGGGCAAATGAAACTTATGTAAATTCGACCTTGAATAGAATTAATTCGCATCTCACTGAGACTGAACTTGATCCGCAAGAGTTTCAATTAATATATCTGCGTATAAATATAATCTGCTGCTTATGAATATTATTTGTGATTTATGACAAGATTTCCCATTCCCCACAGTCGAACTCTGCATGCATATTTATTAGCGAAGCCTTACATATATTACGGCGACTTAGCCGGGTCATAAATAGATCATGTGCTAAGCCTCTGCAACGGAAGTGCTCAATGCGGCAGCCATATTTGTTTTGTACTCGCATATTGAGCGCGCTGTGCTTGTGTTTGTTTTGGCCCCCGAATGTGGCGGAGCCTGAAAAATGACTGAGTTTGTTATTCGAATTACACTCGATAGACTTGAATAATGTGGTTAATTATACCGCTGGCAGTGGCACTCGCACTGGCGCGTGCGGCAAATGGCAAACATGTCTCGAGGAGATTACAAATCGTTGCAGATGCTCGGGTCCGCGTCCGTATCCGACACAGCTCAGTCTGTCAGTCTTTCGCACTATGCGAGTGAGTAAGTGAGTGAATAAATGAGCTGTCTATGGCTGGTTTGTGTGCGAAAAAAAAAGGTCAAAGGTCGGTCACATGAGCGCCGGCTTAGCTAATTACCAAGACCACTGATAAACTGACAGAAAAGGCGATAAAATTGCTTGGTATGTGGGACACGCTGAGTGTGTGGCAAAAAGGGAGAAAGAGTTTTTAATTTGCTGTTAAAATGCAGCAAAAGCAAGAAGGAAAAAGCAGAGCATAATATGAAACGGAAATTAGAAAGAAATAAACTTTGTTTGCTTTGACATTTAAATGGGGAAAATGGAGAAGATATTTAATGCAGCAATGAGACTTTAGGAGCACGACTTGTTTGTGCAGCCTTTCCCAATAACATCTTCAATAAAACATCATCATATTCTGACCTACATTGATAAGTTCGCTTTCCTCTGCCAAGGTTCAGAGACTGTCTTAGCCTTAGCTATATTCCTGCTGATTTGTTGTGCCAGTCAAAGCATCAATCAGAAGTTGTTGTAGCTGCTGCTTGTGCTACCTTTATACACTCCGCACTCACAAGCCACAGGTGGATTGTCACTTTTAGTGACTATCTTCATAATGTCATGGGACTTCTGAGTGCTTACCACCTTAACATAATCAGCAACAACAACAGCGATAAGAAGAAGCCACAGCAATGTTTTCAAACTTTGCTTCCTAATTTATTATTACAAGCTCTCAGGCAGGGAAGAGGGAGGGAGGAAGATGAGTGTCGAGGGCACGAGCATATCAGCAATTACAGGAACTGGCACGCACATGCAAACCGCCCAATTTCAAGCACAATCAACTTTAGTCCCCATTTGAAGTCGTGAAGCCAAACCAAACAACAAATGGCGACGACAAACCCGTCTGACGGACGCGAAGGCAAACGGAGGAGACGGAGGCACTGACAAACACACACACAAACAGACAGAAGACAAATAAAAACGAGTCCCGCGTGTATAATCCACGCTGCTCCTAGCTGTCTCTCTCTCTCTCTCTCTCGTTCTTCTCTGTAAAACTTCTGGAAATAAGTAGAAGCCAAGTAGACAAGTCCGGAGAGGAGGGGGATGGGGACATATTACAGCTATCAGCTGCACGCATCATTTGCCAGGCATACGTACGAGTGACAACATTAAATAATCCATTTAATGTGGCGTGTATATCATTCCAATGTTATCAGTGCCAATCTGCGCCGCACATCGACTCCGGCGACTCTCCAGAGTTCGAGAGCGCGCGAGGCAAAATCAATAAGCGGCACGAGGAGATTGCTCAGACAGACAACGTTTAAACAAAGTAGGGCAAACAAACTCGAATTCGTGGCCTGAACCCAGCAGACCAGACAGACAGAAAGACAGACAGACGCAGTCAACACGTGCGGAGCCAGGACAGTCGCAAATTAAAAATTTGTATCAAGGTTGGGAATGCTGTTGCGGCTAATCGAAGATGGCTCAGTGACAACCAGAGGTTCAATTTGCCTAAGCCTTAAAGGAGTACAGTGTAGCAAAGGCAGAAGTTGAATAAAATTGCTAATAAATATGATATGAATATTTATTAAAGACTTTAATACCATTATTTCTGTATATATTAAAGAGTCTATATATTTTTCTTACTGCTGTTTTTATTTGAATTCTTATTTATTTAATTTTCCTTAATATTCTACCGCTGCACACCACTGTGCCTTGTCGGCATCCTTTGGCCAAGCAATCACTCAGTCAGTCCCCTTCGCCATTGTGTGCGAGTTGGTCGACCTCGTGTGTGTGTGTAATTTGTGTGTGTGTGTGTGGGAATCATTGGTGGCATAATATCGTGTACGGATTTGCCCAACTGTTTGTTTGTTCTACCCCCTCACTGCCCTCCCTGCTTGTCCTGCCCCCACACTAATTGCCAGGGACAAAAGGAGCCGAGCTGTGCTGTACTCGTATTTGTTGTCTGAAGTTCGGGGAATGTTTGTTTATTTATTTAGCACGAGTATTGAAGCGCACTTCAATGAGCATATCATTTGCGTGTAGCTTCCCCTCCCTCCCTTTCTCTCTCCCCCTCCCTCTCTCCCTCCCCTATCTCACTCACTTGCTTTGCCCATTAGTGGCATCGACCCGAAAGTGTTCGCTCCTGCCAGACAAGAAGAAGCCGAGCCGAGAGAAGCGCAGCCCAGCCAAGCCGAGCCGAGACGGACGGACGGACTGCTGTGTAAAGTAATTTCCGTAATGAGTTCCTTTGGCTCCTTTGCGTGCGCTCTTACGGCATCCACTCAATTTCAATTGAGTTCGTGCCTGGGCAAAAAGCAATCATATGACATGTGCATATGTCAAGTTGAGAAAACGTAAATTGCTTTGAGCGCGGCGCAGCTTGCTCACACTGAAAGGGTATTTCGGTTCCTCATATATATATATATAAGGACAGCCTTAGTCTGGAAAAATTCTGCCAGTAAGCACATTAAGTGGAAAATGATTTTCCATTTTTAACGGGACAGCAACTGAGCAACAATACATTTGTTCCGCTTGGGCTTAGTTGTTCTCTTCTGCTGTGGCTCTTAAAGGGTATCATCCATGCTGACTGCACGACTGAGCTGCCTGCTCTCTTTCCGTTTCTGTTTGCCATTGTCTGCTGATGTAATGCGATTAATACTGATTACTTTAAATACCCTGCGCTCGTTGAAAAGGTTATAGAAAGGTATATTGGGCAGGTGGAAATATTCTAGTGATATTTTATTCAAGTAAATAATTCGCAAAAAAATAATTAAATTGGAGTTACTGTTATTACTTGACTACAGGGTATTCACGAGTACCATATCAATTGTAGTTACAGTAGGGTACTCTATCACTGCTTACCTCTGTCTTTACTCCCACTGTACACTCTCTTTTTGCCCTTTTTCGTTGCGAATTTCTTCTTGCTTTCCTTCTAATTCACTTAAACAATCTGAAGGCATTAAAAAGCGTCGGCAAAGTTAACGCCACATTTGATGTTCATAAACAAATCAATCATGCCACACATGTGGCAACACTTGCACTCCACTGTTCACATAACATAAATCAAATTCAAGTCAACTTGCCACAGACAAAAACAACAACAATTTAATTAGCAAAATATGCGCACTTAAGCACTAAATAAACGCTTTGACACAGCATCAATTATCAAAGTGGGCCAGCAGAGCCCAGAGATGGGCACTTGTGGTACTACCCTGCCTGCCTGCTTAGCCTTGTATGCCCCAACTCTGTACCCAGTCTCTTCGCCGTGCTACTTACTTAATTACTTAATTTATGCCTGGAGTAAGTTGCCCTAGGCTCGCAGTTCCACCTCCGTTCTTCATTCTCCATTGTAGCACATCCCTTCTCAATACTCCCACGCCCTCTTCGCGTCACGGTCGCATCGCAGCTTTCGCGAAATTGGATTAATTTGTTTACTACACAGCCGAGTGGAGGCACAGCTCGACCCGGACGAGCATCCGAAATGCCGACAGTGCCAGTTCCGCGGCACTTTATGGCCTGCAGAAATGGCAGAGGACGCGGTTCGCGTGTGCGTCGCGCGTTTAGCGCTTCGTTATCAGTACTTGAAATCACATAAAATTGCAATACCAAAACAGATAATTGAATAACTGCAAAGGAGTTGATGATGTTTAGTCAACAAACTAACTTTAAGTCTGCCAAGAGAGGATATTTAAGCACTAACTACGCAAGTACTAATTGAAATGCTGATGCAAAATGTGATCAACACTTAATGCGCACACATTATGAACACAATCCCGAGAGTGGCCCAACCACAGCTATGTGAGTTTGGTTAGAAATTACCCAGCTAATAACTGCCAGACAGCAACCAGGCCACACAAAATTCAATGCTGACAAAAGCAGCCCAAATTGATCTATTAATTTCGAATGCGAATCTACTTTCCAACCGCTCAGCTGTCAACACACACAGAGTCCACAGGCAGACGAAAGTTTCATTAGCATGGCGAAACTTTGAAAGCATTTCAACCACATGCATCTCCCACCCTCTCAGACCACACCTCCATCACACTCCCTCCGCCTTCAGTCTCCATGTCTCGCAGACATTTTCATTATTTTCTATGCATCGAAAATTGAGTTTCACTTTCGAGAAGGTGCTGCCTCGCCACACTTTCCCCCCACTGGGATAAAGTCTGGCAAATGCTGTTGCTGTTGTTGTTGTTGTTGTTGTTCCCCATTGGACAGTGCTAATTAAAAGTTTGCACACAACTTTTTTGGTGTGCTGTGTCGCCATTTTGTCAACGAACCGCGCTTAAATTTTTCGGAAATTGTTCTTTAAGCTTTCCTGCCGAAAACGGAAAGAAAACCCAAATGACAGCAGGCAAATAAATACCGAAACTTTTTAATTGACGAAACAATAAAGATGATAATAAATTAAATTGAACGACAAAAAAACAAGACACATAGCAGTATATATATATATATATATATCTAAATATATGTTCGCAGAAAGTTTGCTCAAACAAAAAGTTTTAACATCGCATAAATTGGAATTACAGAAAGTCTAAGGGCTCTGCTTAAATTATGCGGTAAAAAGTACGATAAAGCAATTGGGCGCATATCGTAAATTACATGCTTAATTACATTGCTCATTGATTGCACGCACATAAATTAATTAATAATTAAAAAGTTACATTTCGATTTGCTCATCGATACTTGTATTTGACTTTTTCAATCTGGCGACAATTGAAAAGCTGATTTCCAGTCACAAAGGGTAATTCATTCAAATTAACGAATAATGTGAGCAGATTTCTTTTTGCTTTGGCTCTTTACCGCACTCATTCGTGTTATTAATTATTGAAATTCAAATAATTTTCGTTAATTTATTCATGACAGCAGCAACACGCTCCTTCTCCCGATACTCAAATTCCTGCCAGAAACTGATTTATGTGCTCTTTTATAATTCACAGCATTCCAGGCCACTTCGCGTCTCTGCCTCGTCTGCCTTCAATCAATTTGAAAATGACAAATTACCGCACTATAGAAATATTTAATGTGCGTTTTATTACTTTGAGCCACAGTGCAGAGGATCAAAAAAACGGCAAATGTTTTATGCGCATTGCATATTCATTAGAGATAATCATGCATTAAGTGGTCAACGCCCCGACGAGAGACTCTCCGGCTCGGCCTATTCCCCGGTCACGTGCCACGCATTACGTATACGCTTCGTATGCGTCATGTGAAACTGACCAGTGCGCTAACCTTTTTTTCTGTCCATTTTTTTCGCAGCTTTTTGCTCGGTCCATGACTTACCGAAAAGGTAGGTGGCCAGACCGGAGGTATGTGGCTTATAAATAATATGCCAATAATTGAGCGCGAGCTAAATGAGTCTGCCCCGACACAGTACAGGTTACACTGCTGATGTCTGAGCTGCTGTCTGCGCTGCCTTCCCTTGGCCTGCTTTATGGCAGGTGATGCTGCTTTTAATGGGGCAGGCGCATTAATTTTGCATTTGTTGCAGCCCTTTTTACCGTCGCTGGCACTCGCCGAGTGCCCAAGTCAGGCCCGAAGTCCTTTTTTGTGCTCACTGAACTTTCTGCATAATTTTCACATAAAAAAACATGGTCAAAACTGTTATGACTACATTAGCTGACTGTGCGGCTGTGTCTGCTTCGCTGCCTGTTTTTTTTTTTTTTTTTATATATACATAATCGGAGGAAACTATTAAAAAATCTTCGTAAGATACCACCTAGGTGGCATGCACGATTCATAGCCCTACTGATAATACAGATAGGGTTACGCCTACGTACTAAAAAGAAAAACCTCCGTACGCTCAACAGTCCTTAAAGCGCTCACCGGAACTGCCAGCTAAGGTAATACTTCGGTGAGCAGGATGTGATGCCAGGTCGCACTCCCACTTAGAATGCGTAGCATAAAGCGCGCCCCTTTACGAGTATAAGTTATTCTTAACTCATCAACTCATTAACTCTTTAGTCGCCTTTTACGACAAGCCGAGCACGCTGAAGTGGAATTCTAGCCCCGCCACCACACAGAGTCTAAGCTCCTAACTTATTATCTACCTATTTATCTAGCTGATCTGTTCAGCTCCTCATCGGCTCGAACCCTCTTCATCATTTTAATGATGATTCCATGCCCCAGTTCCCATGCGGCTTTGTCCGCCAACATGGCAGAGAACAGGGCCCTTGGGCTGAGCGGCACTCCAGACAGAGATCCTAGCTGATCTCTCTCCAGTGAGAAACGGGAACAATGCATAAGGACATGTTCCGCTGTTTCAGCAGCGTCGATGCAGTAAAGACACTGAGCTGAGTCTACATGGCGAAACCGAAATAGGTAGGCCCGGAAACAGCCGTGGTCGGTGAGGAATTGGGTCAGGTGGTAGTCCACTATTTTGTGTTGACACTCTGCCCATTCCGCTAGCACTGGGATGAGCTGGTAGGTCCATCGCCCCAGGTGTGACGCTTGCCATCTAGCTTGCCACTCTCTCATCAACCACTCTTGGGACTCAACCCGAGAAACGCCATCTCGGGTTAAGCCCAGTGCCTTGATCTCCAGGTCTATAGGCGGCGTGCCTGCCAGAGCAAGTGATGCGGCTTCGGATATGGTCCTAAATCCTCTAATGAGCCTGAGGGCCATAGTCCGCATCACTGATCGAGCGCATTTAGTGTATGACTCTTTGTTGGTGGCTTTGCTCCAAATAGGAGCAGCATAAAGGACAGTGGATTTTGCCACCGCCACTAACAGCTTGCGAGCCGGCATCCTGGGACCACCTATGTTGGGCATGAGTCTAGCCAGGGAAGCAGATGTGATCCCAGCCTTCCTACTCGCATACATCGCGTGATCCTTAAAGGAGAGCCTGTGGTCTATAAGGACACCCAGGTACTTTAATGATCTCGCTGAAGTCACCTGGAAACCATTAACGGTGACCTGCAAGGTCTCCACGGATTTCCTGCTGCTCAACAGGACAGCCTCGGTTTTATGAGCCGCAATTTGCAGGCCGACATTTCCCAACCAGCCGATAGTTGAGCTAATCGTCGCGTTGCATTTTGCCTGTAGCTCTGACAGTGTCTTGGCGACCGCTGACTTCGCTGCCTGTGCCTCTGTATATATGTGTGCCATCTCATAACTTTATAACACATTAAAAGCGCGGCACATTGTGATATTTTGCAGTTAGAGCTAAAAGGATTGCCACCATGCCAGAAACCAATATGTGCTCTTCGATGTGCATTAATTTTAATTAGCTCGCGTTTTACTGGTGGCTAAACTAATTGAAATAGATTAAAATAACAAATGGAGTAGAGATAATTGTTGAAATTGATATGCAAAATGAAATTCAATACTCTGATTTAGCATGTATTATATTTTGTTCAACTGGTCCATAACGATAGGAAAACTGTTTAAATCTGCGCAATTTGCCATACAAAATATTGTATGCGCTTGAAAGTATGCAACGAATTTGCCCTTAAGCGAAGTGTATTTAAATTCCATTATGGGGAATAAGTATTTCATCGTTATGAAATTTAAGTATATTAATTGTTTATCACATAAGTGTTGTTATTGGGTTAATTAAAGTTCTTAATCCGAGTGAAACAGCTCAACCATCGACCCAACGATGATACTTTATTACCAGTTCCGTGCATTATTATCTGGTGCGTGGTCTTCGGTCTTGGGGCTTTGCTGTGGTCGGCATTTACGCTTGAATGAGAACGGCTTCTGGATGCAGGCATTGTTCGCCATCTGCCATGTCGTGTCATATATCATATGAGATTGCTGTATGCGGTCTGGACAATGGCCAGCAGCTGTCAATTGTTTGACTTGCGGCTGACGCATGGCACAGCGAGAATTGATAAGTTTAATTAAATTTACATGGACGATAAGCAAGCAGCATCCACAGCAGACCAGCACGACGTTGACCGGCCAGCGTTTCATTAGTTCTGTTTGCTGCCATGCGAGAGGCTGTGAGAGACGAGGATTCATTAGTTGCCTGGCGCTGGATGAAATTTATGTGCACGTCCTGTCGATTTGCCGGCCACATGCCAGTTGACACCCACGCAAGAACGACCTTGCTACCTACCATCTAGTCCATTCTAGACCTTCCCAATATCGTTTCAATAAAAACGAATATTAGGCACAGACGAGTGGGGGAACTGGGAATGCAGAGCCGGCGGCTATTTGCGATGCCTGTGCGAGGGTGCAAAACAAACAAATCGCCAAACTTGGAGGGCGAATCGAGGGGGAAAGGGCAGACGGAAAAAGGGCAGCAGTGGCACGTCAGGTATGCGAGATAAGCGCACATTTAGAGGGGCTCTCCCGGGTGCCGTTAGGCGTATTAAAGATTATGTCACAGTCAGCCAAAAATATGTGCCAACGGTATTTTTATATTGTGTGCCAAATATTTGGGCAACTTTGCAGGGAAGGCAGACGCGGAGGCGGGGGCTCCAAGCCGCAGTTAATCGTCGGTATTTTTAAAGCTCTCTACACACTTCTATACTTTGTATAGAACTGGCATAGCAAGTAGATGCGAATTCAAGAGGCCAAAGGCTTTTTTATCGATGGCTTATCCAAATATCGATTAATTTTATGGCACGGCAATTGACCCTCGAAGGTGCAAGTGCCAGTGCGAGGTCCTAAAAACTTTATCGCAGGGTCGAAGTGCCAAAGTGTTTTTCACTAAACTTCCTACTAATAACAATAAATTGCAATCCTGCAAGTCGTTATCAAGCTGCCTGCCTGGCGAGTCCATTAATCGCCCATTATGTGGAGCTAATAAAATGGTTGCCAGGCAAAAGGGCAAAAGAAATACGCCAGAAAAGGACGCTGGGACACGGTTACATAAGTGCCTAATTGGTAATTGGTTTTTGTGCAAAACTAAACCGGAAAATCCTTTGCCCCCACGCCTGTTAATTAATTAGCCGGCGGGCTCTACCAATATTTAATGAGCATAACGTCTTCCAATTGCCATGTAACTCAATTTCCGGCCCAACAACAATAACACAACATTGCCAGGATGCCACATGGATGTGTTATACATACCAAAGGCTTGTTTTCAGCTTGCGTTGTCCATTGTGAGCTGCGTTTTAAATGCTGTCAGGCAAACAGAATCAGCCGCCCCCTTCTCTATGTTCATTGCTGTTGGCTTTATGGCATTTCCGGCAAAGCTGTCAGGGTCATGCCTGGCCGAGTTGTTGGTTGTTGTATCTTCCTGTTGCCCTGGCAGTATATTTTAGTGTCTCGTTCCAATTTCTATAAGTGTTTATTTGCCCAGCTAGCCAGGATATCCTCATTTGCCTGCCAAAGGGGCTGGCTTAGTCAGCAGTTTATTTACGAGTGTGTATTTATTTGACACACTTGTAATGTGGCAACACAACACTGTGCTACGCAGTGCAGAGCTGTGCAAACAGTTCTTAACTCACTTACAATATTGAATTTAATAGTAAATTACTTTAACCCTTTCCATTACATTCATAACTGGTTCTTAAATACGATACTTCTTTCAAGCTACGTCAGTTAGTTAAAACTTGGGCAAACACCAAACAAGATTGAGCAAAGTTTTCGCTAGTTTTCAACTTTTTTACGCCCCTTAATTACCTATAAAATGTAGATTACTCCACCAAATAACTTTCATTTGCATTTGCTAAGCCTTGAAAAATAGCATTATAGAGTTAAAAGATTAAAAACTCAACATTGTAGAATCATTTTTGCGTCTCGAGCAGTTTGGGTGTGTGAATTTTTCGGAAAACCGCAAAACTTGCTATAAACTTTCGCACAACCAGAGAGATTTGCTGTTCAACTTTGTTGTTTTAATTGCCTGACATTTAAATTTGCCTCTCTTCACCCCTTCCTACACCCCCAATCAAACCCCTCTCTAGTTCTGCTCCTTTGTACTGGCGCTGGAAAGTAGGCAACACGAAGGAAGCTCCCACTCGAGCTCGGACAGTTGCAACGCCAGTAGCAGCAATGTGCGAATGGCGAAATAAACAAATGCCTGGTCGTTTTAATGCGCATTTTTAGTGTTCATTAAATTTGCTTAAGTGCACAACATTTATAATTCTCCCTGCTTGTACTTATTTATGTATTCTTTCTCTGCTATTTGCCGCCTTTTTTGACTCTTTCACTTGCGCTTTATTTGCAGACCTGCCAACAACAACAACAGCAACACCATGCAGCGAATACAAAGTTGAGACGCATAAAAATGCGACGCCACAAGAGCAGCAGCAATAAGAAGAAAGGAGGCAACAGTAGCAGCAGCAGCAGCAATATAAACAACAACACGAGCAACAGCAGCAGCAACTACAAGTGGAATTAGCAGGCACATCAATTTCAGCTGGCGGGCAACTTAATTAAAACGCGTTGGCCAGCAACAATTTTAAGCTGTTGTTTGTTGAAAATTAATTGAAATTTATTTGGCCGCTGGCCGAAAACAAATTCGGTCGCATTTCATGTTAATGCTGTCACTGTGAGCACTTAGCACAGCAACTCATACACAAGCAGAGACCCTCACACGCACACACACACAAACACTCACTGCGACACATAGCGGAACACGCGCGCAACGGAGTGTGCAAAATGGTGTCGAGCAGGGCCAGAGGCGCATCCTTTTGGCCGTTGCTGCTGCCTCTGCTGCTCGTGCTGCTGCTGTGCGGTGAGCTGTGCAACACACAACAGCAACAATTGCAGCCGTTGCCCAAGCAATTGCTGACGGAAAGCCACAACGGCGCAGGCCAGCAATTAAGCCTGTTGCCAGGTACAGCAGCTCTGCCACAGCCCAGCAGGCAGCCAGAGTCCGATGTGCTCGCTTTAAGCGACAATTTAAATGCAGCGACAACGGCAACAGCAACAGCAACGGAGGCAGGGGCGACAACAGCAGCAACTATTAGCAGCATAAAAAGGGATAAGCTGCCAGCGATAGCAGTAGAGCAGCTTGAATTGCCGGCAACACCGATTCAACTGACAACAAAAGCATCAGCAACAACAGCAGTAACACCAACAGCAGCAGCAACATATGCTAAACATATGTCAGCAACAAAAACATCCGCAAAAATACCAATAAAAACTAAACGCATTGCGCCCACAGCAGCATCAGCAACATCAGCAGCGACAACGGCAGCAACAGTAACTGGAACGACAACAATCATGTCAGCAGGCACAGCAGATGCTGAAAAAACCGAAGATAAATTGAATATGAAACAAAATGGGACAGCGCCGGTTACAGAGCCGGAGGCGTGGTCAACAATAAAAGCAAATAACAAAAGCAATTGGCAAACAGCAACAGCAACGACAACAGAGACCACAGCAACAATAACATGGCCAATCGACAGCAGCAGCAACAGCAGCAGCAGCACCGCAGCAACAATCCCTGCAAAAGTTGTGCCTACGTTGCGCTGGCTGGATACCACGCAAACCGAGCCGGCGCAATTGAATGCCGATACATTCAGTAGCTCAACAGCCAGCAGCATCCCTACAGCAACAGCAACAACAACAGCAGCAACAGGAATGGGAACGGGAACGGGAACAGCTGCAGGCAGTAGTGCTGCCGCCTCTGGGTGGCCAGTGAAGCATGCCGCAGTGCTCGAGGGCGATGTGATACTTGGCGGCCTGATGATGGTGCATTCGCGCGAGGACAGCATCACCTGTGGCCAGATCATGCCGCAGGGCGGCATACAGGCACTGGAGGCCATGCTCTACACGCTGGACCAGGTGAACAAGCAACAATTATTGCCGAATGTGACACTGGGCGCGCATTTATTGGATGACTGCGACAAGGACACCTACGGCCTGGAAATGGCTGTCGACTTTATAAAGGGTAAGTTTTTTCATATTTACAAGCACGCACACACACACACACACACACGCCGAGTTGAAGTGTGCGTGTTAACGATGCTGCAAATTTTGCATATTTATGAGGCGTTCCACGCCATGCCGCCCCCGCCCCAAAAAAAAGAGTCAACGAGCATAAAAATCTTTTTGTTATTGCCGTGTGAAATTTTGCGTAACGCGTGTGCCACAAAATGTTGTCCATTAAACAGGCACAAAAACGAGAAACCCATTAAAACCGAATGCTACTCTCTGTTGCTTCCTTTGTATCCCGTTTACCCCGTCCTCCCCTCCCCCCTATCTCCACTGGTTGCATTTAATTAGCATGCATTGACACGCATCCTCGGGCTGTACAAGTTGAGCGTGAAATGCGCTTAAAGCCAACGGGATTTGGAGTAGTTTAATTTCGCAAATTCGAAATTCAACAAAACAACTCTTTGACTCACACAACTAATTCTGTTTTGGCAAATGTTTGTAGTTAGTTTATTTAATTAATTTCAAAATACTTTGAACAAATTCGCGCGTTTTATGCAAATGAAAACAAACTGAGATTATTTTACTGCAGCCTGTCAAAGTTTCTAATTGAGTTTTGCTTGCCGTCATAAACAAACAGTAGTTGGCTCAGTTCAGACTTTGCTGCCCCCATTTCCTTAGCTGCACATAGATTCCGCTTAATTTTTATTTTATTTATTGAACGGCATTTTTTGCAGCCAATTTATATTTATTGCACTTTTCTTGCGCGCCGCGCCCTGGCAACTATTTACACTGCTAGTGTGCACATTTAAGCCAAAAACCCGCCATAAATCAGCTAATGTTTGCCCACAAAGTTTGCCTGCTGGCAAATCTGGTGTCAGGCCGCGTACCCCGCAAAAAAATGAATGTATGTTCAAGCCTGCAAGCGCCAAAACTTGTTTAGTATGCGTGAAATTAGCATAGTGTTGCTCGCATAAGTATGAATATTTATGCAAAGGGCCTCCCTCTCTCTCTCTGTCGGAATCTTTATCCTCGCCCTCTGCATATTTTTTCAGATTTAAATTGAACATTTTTCCAATATTTTAGTTGCAGCAAACGCTTGTGCGCCATTGCAATTTTAAATCGTATTGCATTTCATGATAGAAAAAAATGTCATAAATTGAAATAATAAAACAGATTATTTCCGCCTGAACGCGCTGAAAGTTTATAAAGTGTAAAATACTTTTTATGTTAGTTTCTACTGTGTGTGTGTGGGTGATGGAAATTGAAATGTGAGTCGAGTTAATACGCTGGCGGCAGCAGTATTTCTATTGCGGGCCATTTTAACTTCCAATGCCCAAGGCTGTCAGCGAGTAAAATAAATGAAAGTTTAACAATTTGAATAAATTTGGCAAATTTGAAGCGGTAAAGTGAATTTCATTTACTGAATTTCTGACTGTTCACACGCCTTTTATTAGCATTTCAACATTTTTTCCAATTTGCACCAATTACGGCACTTTTGACGAATCACACTAGTCAAAAATTAAATTGTTCAATTGGAAATATTCAATTTAATCGCGCGCCTAAAAGAAGCAACGCTTTTTCTGTTTACCTTGCTGTGGCTGGCTTCGTTTTTTCAGACACCCACACACACACACACGCACGCAGCTCACTTCCGTGTACACAGAAGTATTTACAGACGTGTTTACACAGTGTCATTCCAATTGGCTGCTGCTAAACCGCAAGCCTATCGTAAATACGGTATCGGCGTAAATGCTTGTAAACCTCGTAAACCTATTATCGTAGCTACAAAAACAGCAGCAGCAGCAGCAGCAACAGCAGCTGAACTGCCTCACACAGACGCATTGGTGGGTGGGAGGAAGCGTGCCTGCTGCTGTTTGCGCTGCGCCTGAATCGGAAAATAGAGGAGCAATGAAATTGCGGCACACATTGCCTTTGACAACTAACACCCCCATCATCAATGGAAGCCCGGCCAGGGCATAACTTCATTACAATTCAATTTGCAAAACCAACGAAACAAACGGCTGTGCTCTGTGCGGCTTTGGCTCTGGCTCTGACTGTGCTGGCTCTGCTTGCATTGTTTCCAATGTCAATACTGACTTTCGTTGTGTATGCGCAGATCTCTTAATATGAAGCGCTCTATTTGCATAGCTATGACAGACACACAAACACACGTGCACACATGTGCCCGCTGTGTCAGTCTCTGAGTGTGTTCGTGTGTTCGTGTGTGTCTGTCAGCAACAATGCAGTCTGCTTGTTGTTCCCTTTGCCGTTCGGCACTTGTTATTTGCTCCCCCTTCAGCATTCACCGTTCCCCGCCCTCACGCACCAGCAATTGTCATCGTCAGGGCGTCGCATTCTTGATGGACCCCTCTTGACGTTCTTTGTGTGGATGCAGCAGCACGTTGGGCATAATTAGCACCTTGTTTGTCAACCTGACTGACTAGCTGCTTTGTGCGTATTCAATGACAAGCTAATTGGGTTAAACAAAATGCATTGCAAATCACTCACCTTTCTGCTTCTTTGCCAGACTAACGTTCGATCAACTTTAGGCGCCGTTTGTACTTTTGAAGGCTCACACCTTTCTCATGTGCCTGCACAACAAAGGAGGATGTTTTCAATCAGAAAACACTTTAACGTCCATAAAAAATCGTTACAATGGGTTGAATATTAAAAAAGTTTAACACTTTAAGAAATCTCCTTGTGTATTGTGAGAAGAAAGAAGGTTTAAAAAAAACCCCATCTCAATATCTTTTTTTGTTTTCCCGCAATTCGAAAAGAACTCTAAAAGAAACGGACGTTTCCGTTACCCCGCTAACAGTGGCTTAACGTGGTTCTGTTAATTGACAGTTTCGTAACAGCCGTGTGGATGCTGTTGCGCTGTTAAGTAGCAGAATGAAAGCTTTAGCAGGTGGTTTGTGTCCAAGCTAAATTGTCTTTGGCACAAACTGTTAGCAGTGTCATTTTGGGACAGCTCGCCAGAAAAATTAGCAGTGCGTTAACAGTAAAATGTTAAAAAAGGCTGCACTTTTTTTTGCAACTTTTTTCTTGTTCGAATTTGAAAATGATTTCCATTTTCTTTTGTAACTTAAAAAACACGGGAACAAGGGTTTTCGTGTATTATTAATTAATTAAAAATAATTAACAATTAATTTAGAATGTAATTGCAATATAATTTTATCACTGAGGTGAATCATAAACCTTTTACCCAATGCAATAAATCAAATGCAATGATTTTCAATGATAAAGATAAAGTAAATTACTAGAATTGGACCTAGAACTCACGACACCAGGAAGCTGTTTCCAGGGGCACTACAATGGATAAATAGTGCAAACAGTTGCCACGTTCTTGCTTAATTTATGCGCCCAACAACCAACGTACTGCTTGTGGGAGTGCGACCGTAAGTCGATGAATATAAATTGTTGATGTTGATTTTAAAACACGTGGGTGGCTTTACGATCGTCAGCAAACGAGCAGCGAACCGGCATTGCAGCGAAAATCATAGCCCCAATGCGAATCTGAGTCCGAACTCGAATCCGTGTTGCCTTTACTGACCCAGTTATAGTTGTAAATTGAAATTTTATTTTCTCGTTCCGCACACAGACGCACCCACACAACGCACAAACACACACACTGGCGCTCACACACCCTCATCAAGAAGGCATATAAAAAAGTTTATATGCCGTGACGCGACGGCAGTGGCAACTCTGGCAACGCTCTCTCTCTCTTCTCATATCATTTTAATTCGCCAGTGCCCAACCACGCCTCCATCCTTATTCCTCCCCTGCCATTCATCCTGCTGGTGCTGTTTGTTGTTACTTCTTGTTGTTGTTGTTGTTGTTGTTGCTGCCGCTTGCCACTTAACGGAATTTGCCGCTTATGCGTTACGCATGCCGGGCATTATCCTTTCTACCGCTGCCTTCCGTTTCCTGTGAAATTTGAGACTTTGCTTTGAGTTCTCCTCCTCCACAGCCTGCTGCTTGTCTACTTCCTCTTCCTCTTCTTGCTTCTTGCTTGTGGCCTTCTCTCAAAAGTTGACATGCTGCCTGCTTGACTAAAAGTTTTTTCCGCTTGCCTTTTGTTTTGTGCTCCTTCGATTTGGCTTCACACACACACACACACACACACACACACACACACGCAGGCTTATGTATGTTTCATGGCTAACAAGATTTTATTGGCCTTCTTGCCTGTTAGTTTTTTGCACACTCTCTCTAATTTTGATGGCCTCGGGAGGGTTTCCTTTCCATCGGCATTTTTCAGGGGAAACTTAATTTATGCATGCAAATCGCCTTGACAGGCAGCTCTAAGGAGCTTAGGCAAATTAAAGTCGTCTGCTCGAGTGTTTGTCCGTATGCTAATTCGTGTGTTTGGCAAGCCGACTTAGCCGGGAACAACTTTATAGCGAAACATATTCTCAATTGCCGATATCGCTTTGCCTTCCTTGCAAAGCCGAGGAACACGTGTTTTAGTAGTTACCCCGTGTGTTTGTTTACTTTCTTGTTTATTTATCGACTGCCTGGCAATTCTATCGGTTTACGTGCATGCACGAATTTCAGTACGCTTTCTTTCGTATTTTTATTCTGCCTCGGGCAGCAGCGAAGGAAATCAGATAACAAGCACAAAGAAGCTAACAATGTAGACGGAAGTGGCTAGCCAGCGCGTGGTTCCAACTGCTGCAATATCCTGTATGTACTCGTATCTAATATACATTTTATGCGCAATATGGAAGCTCTTAACTGTCCCTTTCTCAGGTATTCAGAGAGATGCTGCACAAGTTTATCATCATTGTTGTTGCTACATTTTGTGGCACTTTTGCATTGTTCTCTCTCTCTCTGATCTTTGCCTTGACTGACTGAATGTTAAGCTGTTCGCGGGCACTTGACTGCTGGCTTCAGTTTACCCAGTGGCTGCTGCAGTCAACCCCCTCTGCCCACTCGCCCACTCAGCCTTCTTGCTACAATGTTCACATTGTGTGAGTTTCTTCTTTCGTCGTCCTGACTGCATTTGCCATTTGCTGCTGCACAACTTGACGACGACTTGTGCATTTTGTTAGCAGCCTCGAGCATCTCCAAAGTGAATATAGAAAAGAATAAACGAATGAATGATGATACTTTAGTGAAATAAGCAATAACACTTTATGATTCAAATTAGATATAAAATCTTGAATAATTTGCTACTTTAAATATACGAGAGAAAACATATATAAAATATTTAATTGTAGTAAAACTGCACTTTGACTGCATTTTACGGATTAAGTGAACCATCTACAGTTACTAACGGTGACTGCAAACGGGAGAAATAGAGTAAAAAATGGAATTAATGCGGTTAATTCAATATGACAGGCATCACTCAGTCTGTAAATCGGCTCGAGGCGAGTCGGTTCATCCGTACGAGAAACATATATGCGGTTTCCATTACATAACTTTTATAGTTTTTTGTTTGGCTTTAAAGTGAAAAAAAGAGGACTTTTTTATTCCGATTTCAAGTAATTTGCCTGGTACAGAAGGCTTTTCGTTGCTCGTCATGTAACTCTGTGATGGCAACATTAATACACAAAGCTGCAAGGTAGAACACTAAATTCTCTTTAATTGAGCAGAGTTTAATACGCAAAACGAGTAGCAGTAGCACTTTTATTTATCTAAATTTGCTTTACTTTTTACAAATAAAAAACTCAGTGTTATTTTAAACTTTTAATTAGCTTAGCAGCATTTCTAACACTTTGCCATTTCATCGACGATTTGCTAAAAACTTGTTTACAAAAATATTCTAATCGCCCCTTTGGCCAATCACGAATTTCAATTCCCGTTGCAAGGTGAATAAGAGTTGCACATAAAACTTTGCCACAAACTAAAAACAAAACATATTTGTTTTATTTGCTAAACAAACTTTCCGTTTACAAAGTGCGAATGATTCGTGCTGCTCCTGGGCGAGAACAGAACAAAAGACTGTCATTTGTTAGTGCTACAGCAAACCTCGCTCGCCGCCCCATTTTGTACCCCTACTGTTATACCACGCATGCCCCACCGTGCTACTGTCATACTGCCTTGCCCCAGCGCACGCTAACAAGTGTTTGTTCCATTCATAAATTGCCGTTTTGCCGACTAACCCAGTGGCCCCCATAGAGGCAACTGCAGTCGGGCGGAAACTGTACTACGTGTGTGCTACGTTTTTAGCACACTTCCCCAACGGCAGTTCGGGCCCGAACGATGGCGCGCCCCGAATGCGTGTCCCTGACTCGGGCGCCCACACTGCTCTGGGGCGTCGAAGGCTCTGAGGCGCCTTTCAGTTGCACGCCGGCCATTCAACGATGCGGACGCAGCTTCGGCAGCCCCAGCAGAGTTATCAGTTCGTCCGTAACACAAGGAGGCCCGAGCATTAGCGCGTTTTCCATTGGGTTAGATAAGTGAGGCGATTAACGGTTAATCTCTCTTTGCGGGAATTTGAAAGTGTCGACCAAATATGCAAAATACGCGAAAAGAAAGAAACACAGAAACTTAAAATAAAATAATAATAATAATATCAATTACTTTTATTATAATATAAATTGATTCATTTTAATATAAAGTCAGTGTGGTAAGAACGTTTACAAATTGAGTGAACAATTTTTATTGTGTGCATTAAAAGAAAGTTTATTAAATTGTTTTTTAATGACTGAATTGTGCTTCTAATTGTGCGAATTTCTTTCTAATTAACAAAAAGTGATTCTTTTGACGTTTATTTCCAATTTAATAAATATAATAATACAATGACAAAATATCACAAATGATATTCAAATAAATCACAAAATATAATAAAATTGTACAATCTAAAAAACCCTCAAAGAACTAATAATAATATCAAAATGAATTTGTGAAAGTGACCCTTCGATACTTCCTTTTGGTAGTCATTAAGTCGAACAGAGACTCTCCACTCACCGGCTAATTTATCTGTCTCTACATCTTATCTAGAGCAAAACTAATTAAATTATCTGCATTCACAAGTCTGTGCGCACAGGAAGTGACCAGATGAAGCCTTTAATTTCATTTGGTTTTGCTGCTTTGCTGGCAAGTGGCAAAGCGAAAGTGCTTCGGTCTGCCCAGGCAGGACGTCACTTGAAAAAGGACAAAACAAATATTAATTAATATAAATCTAAATAATTTTGTGTGCCTCGCTGGACAGCCCCTTGTTGGTTGGTAGCTTGGCAGCTCAGCGAAAGAAGAACTGTTAAAAACGAGCGAAGCAAAAGTCAAACAAACTTTGCGCTTTGCTTTATGTTTTTCTACCTTTAATTATAAGTTGTTTTTTAATTTTTCTTTCGTATTTTTATTTTGCTTTTCGGTACTTCTTACTTGAGTTGGGTGCGTTGCGGTTCTTCTTGTTGTTGGTACTGCTGCTGTGTGGGTGGGTGAGTAGGCAGTTTGTTGTTGTTTTTGGTGTTGTTTGAAATTGAAAATAGGAAAAGTTCATTGGCTGAGGTTGGAGCGTTGAAGTATTTTAATTAAAGTGCTGACAGGACAACGGACAATCAAAGTGCGACTCTTCATCCCCAGTGCTCCTCCTCCTCCTCCAGCTCGTTGTCATCGGCATCGTCATCGTCATCCTCAACTTGCTGCTCATTTCGGGGCCTCTTGCTCGTTGCGTTGACGACGAGCTTTAATCTCGAGCTACGCCTTAAATCCGCTTTGTGACCAAATTTTCAAATTTCTCGCAAACATTTCTCGTATGTTAATTTCTTTACACAATTTTTCAACACATTAGCAATATACATTATGCATGTGAGTGTGTGTGTAGGTGCTCTTGGGCTGAAAAATGAATCCCAAACGGTCGCACATTATGCAAAGCCGTTGCTCATACGCCACGCAGGCCACAGGTGTGCACCGACCGTACCTTTTTGATAAACACCAACACCGACGAGGCTAATGAACACCACTCGACCGTCTCTCAGGCAATTAAAAGCATTTTAAACTAATTACAAAATTATGCAAAAATTGTCGGCCGCATGCGTGGAGCAAAAATCACAGCCTGTCTGTGCTGAGCTCCAGATAAGAGTCAAATCTAATAAAAATACGGTACAGTGTGTGTGTCTGTTGAGAGCATTTCTACTCTGCACACCTACAGGATATTTAATTTCCTTGCTGGGGCAACAATTGCCGCCTGTGTCCGCCTGGCAGTTGAGAGTTTTATTTGCAGTTTAAACGCATTAACAACAGCTCTCAGCTGGCTTAAACAGCAGCTGCCCCGCCCGGTCAAGCATCCATTCAGGATCTAGTAATTACACGAGCCTCGGACAGTCACAGTAGGGTTTTGCTGATAGTTTTGCCTTCGGCAACGGTCACGTACACTCGTTCTTTCTTCCTCTCTCTCTTTCTTCTACACTCTTTGCTGTGATAAATGCGCAACAGCCTTTCAGTGCCACCCAGGGACAGGCAGCAGTCGTCGTCGTTGACACATTGTCGTCTGAGCGCAAGCTGACCTTTGTTTAATTATAAAAGGGTCTATTAATGAACTGGTCACCCGGCTGGGTCCCCCAGGTGATGTCTGTTTCCTTCTCCTCCAGAGGGATTCATTCAATTACCTTTGTGACCCGCCTTTCTATTAAATTCGAGCATGGTCAACTTGATTTGAGCATGACTATCGTTTGCTCATAAAGTGAACAGATCTCTGAAAAACTATATAAATCTGTGGCAGAAGAAATCTGAAATTAGAATTCGGTATGCATTGCCTTTTCAATATATATTGAGTAGCTTGCAGCAGAAGCAGCAGCAGCCCGCATCGAATGCGACTTGAAATGATAAACGACTTGGGCCATAAATTCCCTTATATAATAAATTCTCACTGTATTTGGCATTGCCACACACAAGACGGCGCCCAACGGGGTTCGAAATGGAATCGACAAAAAATTATGAAGGCTAGTTTACTAGTGGTTTAAGAAGCCTTAAAAGCAGCCTTTTACGATATCATAAATCGCGCTGTTTCCGTTTCTACGACCCATTCAAATGTTTATATATCCATTAAAACTAAATGAACACACTATAATCTGGCAAGATGTTAAAGCGCTTCGAGTTTGAGTTAAGTTTCACTTGAGAAAACTGAAATCATTTCTCATTATCAATTGCTGACAGCAAAGAGACATAAGTGCGCTTCACTTGGGGGAATAATTAATTGCAAATAACGTTGAGAATGCTTAAAAACTATAGCAATTTGCTGAAAAGCGATACTCATTAATAATGCAACTCGCTTTGAGTGGGGAAAACTCTGCTCGATACTCAAAAATCAGAAGGAGGTGCCTGGCGCTTTAATTAATGAGCAGCGATGGTTGAAACCCAATGCTAATTGCCAATAAATGTGAAAGCACCTCTTATGCACACACTCACACCTTGCACACCACACACTCACACCCACACACGCACACCACACACACAAACCCTTATCCCGGCATTCCTTTGCGCATCATCCATCCCAAGCACGCCACAAATTCCACAAACTCGAGCTGCCTTGGCTACTAATTTGCGAAAAATGTGCGTTCAATCGTGAATTCATTTCATATGATTGAATATCGTATTGCGTGCCGCGTGCGAGAGAGGGTTGAAATCGGATCGTAGAAGAGCAACCAAGAGTGTCGGGGCAGCACATTAACATCGACATTAACATTAATTAATTATGCAACATGCAACTTGCCCCAGTCAGTGGCAAACAAATAAATGCGCCTAATGAGCCTGCGATTCTCTGACCCTGGCAAACGGATGCCGTTAATTTATTTACGACCAAGTCGCGCAGCACGGTCTGCAGCCCGTTTACGGTCTGCGGTCGTCCGTGCTTACCTGTTGCTCTGTGGCACGCCATAAATTCTCATGAGTCAAATAATTAGAAAATCAAATAGTTGCTTAGGCGCAAGTCTCGTGCGCAGGCAGACGGCGATGGGGTGTCAAAATGGCGCAGAGCGGAAACGGAAATGGCGCAACTGCGTTTAACTTTGACTCAAGCGTGGGGGCATGTGGTAAACACTGCAGTGTCGTCGCTGCGGCAAAGTGAGCAAGGCAGATAGAACTTAGCTGGGTAGTTCCAGCCATGGGAATCTCCTGGGAGCCCCAGAGTTCTCTTCTAATTGAGTGCTAACTTCATTATTTTATTGCGCCACAATTAAATAAGCAAACTACAACAAGTCTTATGAGGTCAAGGCGAAATTGAAACACAGAACACGCTGTCAAGTAAAGGGCGTAGAATACAATTGAAAAACTGGTAGCAGGAGCAACTTTGGCAGTGAGTGGGTGTGATTCACGCCTTGCCACCTCCTTTGTACACTTAGTTTGTGTGTGTGTGTGTGTGTGCAAACGTACATAAGTTTGTGCGTAAAACTTGCGTGCAAATAAAAATCCAGCTGGAAAAATGTATGTTGGCAGTTACACGCAAAAGTTTTGCATACTTTTCGGCGGCAGCGAAAACTTTTGTGATTAAGTCAATTTGATGTGGCAGACAGGCGGCACCGCGCCACGCCCCCCCCTCGCCCCCTGGCAACAGTGTTTTATGGCAGCCAATATGTCGAGCTTTCAGCCCTGTGGCTTTTTCGAATTTTTCAGAATGCAAGCGCATTCATTTAATTCTAGTTTGCCTTGCTGCCTTCCAAGTCCCTCTCTCTCTTTTCCTCTTTCTCTCTCTCACGCTGCCTCAATCTCCGCACGAAGATAAACGCTACTAATTATGCAATTAATTTTTTGCAGTTTTGCTTGTGTTTCCTTTTTCGAGCGTCATTTTAACGACTCTTTTAATGGACTCCAACCAGCGCGCAACTTTCGCTGACACCGAAAGCGTTTTTTTATGGCGTCGACCGACGCTTAAAATTAAATTGGTTTTAGATAAGCTTTAATTGAGTCGGCGAACGAAGCGAGCATAAATTAAAGTTGAGTTTTTAATACCGATTAATGCGGCATTTCGGACATTTACGTTGACACCGATGCCAGATACAGGCAAATTAAGAGCTCGCCCACGAATAGATGTAAATTTGGAAGGCATGGAGAAGGGGAGGGGGGCTGTGGTGGCTTCAGCGAGGCGTACATTAAATCAAATTGAATGCTTGTCGCTCACTGTCATAAAACATAATGAAAACAAATGCCACACAAGAGAGACCCAAATCATGGGCCGACGCACAATTGATGGCTATCCAAATTAAAGCATACTTTGGGGCGTAAAATTAAATACAAGTAATACGAATCTCCCTTCCTCCCTCTATGTACCCTCCTCGCCCGCTCTCTATTGTTGTTGGTACATCAGTAAACATGCCACATTGTCAGTTATTAGTTAGCACAGGCACAGAAAAGGAGCAAAAAGTAAAAATATCCCAGGTTCGTAAAGCATGCATATGTATGCGTATGTATGCATGCATGAAGCTATAAAATATTTAGTGCTCGCTGCTCTGCAGTGTGTGTGCGGCCACAAATAAAAGCCTGGCAAAATGCTAAGCATTCTTGGAACTGCCAGACAATAGACACACTGTCGTAATGATCTTTTTGCTGCTGTTGTTGTTGCAGTGAGTGTTGGGCCAAGGGGACCACGCTACCCGAAAAACACACACACACAGGGGCAGCAGCGCGCACGCAAAATAGAAGAAAAACAAACAAAAGCTCGCAAATGTGCGCACACACACACACGCACTCCGCCCCCCTCGCTAAGCCAGTACACATATAGAATATGCATATATGAACACACACACGCAAGTACATGCTTGTCATGACTTTGCGCTTTTGGTTTTGGGAAAAAAAAAGAAAAACAAGCGAGCACACATCGTTTATTTTTTGTCTCCCCCTTTTTTGGCATTTGCTTTTTGGTTTGAACCGAACAAGTAGATTATTATTTTACACTAAAAGCGGCAATATGCGAATCTGGTTCAGATCTAATTCGCATAGTTCGTGGTAGACGTTTTTTTGGGGATCACCGCAGTGCCGTAATGTCGTAATTTGTGGCTGACCCACGTGCACAGCCAGGTTACAATAGCTACTTTACGGCTATTTAACTGCGCTTACCTCTGCTGCAAATGGGCCTAATGTGCTGCGAATTGCCAGAGTTGCAGATTTATGCGAAGGCAGGCTGCCTCTGCCCACGCGATGGCGAACATCCGCAACAGAAAATTGTAATTTGTAATTTTTGAGAAATATTGCGTGTACGCCTGATTTGGGGAATCTCCGAAGGACCCTCTGTACTCTGTACTCTGCTGTGGCCACAGGGGGACATTACAAATATCCGGCGCCTGTAAGTAGGCAATGAATTTGTTGTTTTCAATTTGCCGCGCCCACGCCCACGCCCATTTGCCAATTGCTATGCAAGTCACGTGCCAAAATAAAACAGGCCGCACACACATATTTTATAAGCCAGATCCCACCAATATGTCATGCGACATGATGGAAAGCAAGGCGAGCGAGGAAGGAAGGTGGGTGGGGAGAGCACTGCACTTGTAAGCAATGGCCACCTTCACAGCCACCAGAGGGCGCCACTTAAACACATATCCTATGCGGGGCTAGACGAGCTCTTGTGATTTATGCGACAAGCACACACACACAAACACACACACACCCATTTGCCTACCATTAACATTTCGCTTTGTTTTGCCGTCGTGTGCGACATGTTCACGTTGTTGTTCTCGACGCTGTTGTTGTTGTTGTTGTGCTGTTTGAGTATTCGATTATTCGACTGTTTGACTATTTGCCATTTCTGCTGTCAGCAGTTCGGGGTGCCGGAAAACGTGAGTTCATTCAGGATATCACAGTCAGAGTCCCACAGAGCGTCGATGCGGATATTTCATGTTTGGCGTCGGAATAGTTTCCGTCTGATTAATATGAATTGAGTGCTGGCACTATGGGGAGCACACTCTTTGCACTCACTCAATTTGCCTTTGTCAATTGTCCCCCTAATTAGCTGTCAACTTGAGCAAACATTCCATTAGAGTTGCTTACACAAACATGCACACAGCTGTCCCAGCTAAATATAACAAATTCTATGCGAAAGTCTGCGGCAATTTGCTGTCAATTTGTCAAGTTATCATGCATATTCAATTTGGATATAATTGCGATAATTCTATAAATAAAATAAACGTGTTAATTTTTTATTATTTAATGGATAAATTAATGTATCTCATACGTTCAATTACATACTCATTTGCATGCAGCTATCAAAAGTCTGTCAAAAGTTGCAATTGAAATGCAGCTTTAATAGTTGGCAAACAGCGCTGTAAATGAAGAACGAACAAATTGCACAGATGGCAGATGACGCGTATATAAATAATTGCGCTTCAGTCAGCTCTGCCGCCTGCTGCTATCGCTTCTCTCAAAGGAGGCTGCAAACTACTCGTGGAATTAAAAATAAATTACAAAGTTCCCAAGCCAGCTGGCGAGTGGGAATGCCTCAAGTTTCATTCATTCAAACTCGACTGGCGCCCCATTCTACTTGGAGAATGGCTTAAACAGCCAAGTTGGCAGGAAATTGCACAAGTTGAGACTGCGACTGTGACGGCTTGTTGAACTGCTGCTACTGTTGTCCACAGTCGACACACAGTCGAGGCTTAAAGAGGCGAATTTATGCACTCTACGAGGGCCGTTAATATTGGGCAAGTGTCATGGCAGCTTTAACGGGGCACCAAAACGAAGGTCAACGCATGCGTATGGGGGCAAGCACACAATTAAACGCAGCCATCTATAAAATATCAAAATATCCTGCGAAATGTTTATCATGCTGGAGAAAAGCAAACACGAACGAGGGAAGTTTAAGCAGCTTCTTCATTGAATATTCCGTGAAACTTTCGTTTTGCTAAGCACAACTTTATAAAGCATACTTTCTAGAGCAGCGTAAAATTGCCAAGGGAGTATGCTTTAAATAGAAGAGTACCTTTTTCAGGGCAGCTTAAAATTGCAAAAACTCAACTCTGAGCTCTGGCAGCACATCTTGCGCATTTACAGGGTAGCAGATTGTCTGCCAGCTGCAATTATGCGTTTATCGGCTCTTGCGTGCAAGTGTGGCATATGAGAATGCCTGTTTCTGTGTGTAAGTAGCTGTCTAAGTGGGTGCCAGTCTGCGTGTGTATGGCCTCGAGGCTGTGGGCCAAGCAGCCCGTTTACCAACAATATTTACGCAGTCTACGGCTGCTACTGGCTCGAAACTACAGCCCTCAAGCTGAAGCTACTACATCAAAGACCCCAGCCAAACGGTGCTGCCGAGGCAACGAAAATAGGGAGCTATTGCTCGCCAAGGTGCAGAGCTCCACAGAGACGGAAAGGTCCCCACACGCCTCGCACTCTTCCTCACTCGAAGCGAACTAGATTGAGACGAAACGATGAAACGAGTCTGGCGGCGGGTCGATGTTCCTGAGAAGAGAAAAGAAAAAAAATTGAAATTTATATTTATGCAGCACATAAATTTCGACTTTTCGGCTCGTGCTATGTTTGTATTAGTGTTTATAGTGCGTACGTGTGCCTGTTTGGCTTATGAAATATGCATGTAACTGTGTGCGAGACGCCCGCCCATGTGCGTTAGTGTGTGTGCAAGCATTTTGGCAGCTGACATAGCCAAGGCACGTCATATTCTCCACACTTTCGCTATACGTGCGGGGACGTGCGGGGACGTGCGGGGACACGTGTTTGCGGTAGGCGAGAGAGTTTGCGTGTCTGTGGCATGTAATCAAATTAAAAGTTGTACGCAGCAAGCAATAGCTTTTAGAGGCATTAAAATGTAACATTCAACACCCTCCAACAGGCCCGCCTCTCATCAAAAAGAAGAGAGAGTGTGTCTGGGAATGTGCTCCAATCAGAGCGTGACAGAGCCGTCGACGAGCCTGGTGACGGGCTGGTGGTCACGGGAGGAACTCATTAAATGCAGTTGCCACAAATCTTTACAACTTGCAATTTTCGCCTATTGACAGCGCTGAAAAGTATGCTCTAGAAAAAGTGCTGGTGCGTGCTGTGCGAAATGTGATGCTGACACGCAATCAGCCAGAGCTGCCAAAAACTAAAACACCGCGACATGGCGGCAGGCAAGTGTCAGGAGGGAGGTGTCAGCAGGGCAACTGAGAGATAATAACTTAATTACATTTTTGTGTGCGACGTTGTTCTCTTTTTGGCAATTACGCTGCATGCTGAGCACCTGTCGAAATCAGCCAACCAGTCAGAGAGCCAGCCCAGCCCAGGCTGCCAGGCACTCGGAACATGTGTATTATCAAATGCCAGTCATTAGTAACCCCCTGCCGCCTGTGCCTCTTAGTCAGCTGGCAGCTGAAAGAGATACAGACCTCGGCCCATTTAGTAGTCGTTATTTATCTCAAATGTTGTGCGGTCTACACGTGTACACAGACACTCGAGCGACAAGCGACAAGACAGCAGACGAGCAAAGAACGAGGAGCGAGGAAAGAGGAAGGTTGTAGCAGCTCTAAGCGAAAATAATTAAGCGCCGTTATGCGAGCTACAAGTCTACACAGTGCCGGCTCTGGCTGAATGGAGCTGCCTCAGCTAGAGATGGCAGCGTGACTAATAGTTCACACACGAAAGTAAAGAGAAAGGAGAAGAATAAAGAGCCTGAATTTGATGCCCTTTCATGTGCCCAACTAATCATCGTATTGCCTAATTTATTCATTTACAAATGGCGACCATCTCTAGCACGTCTGCAGGCGACACCTGGCCCGCTTTAATTGCCACTCGAGCGTCACGTTTACGACGACTTCGCTGCTTGGCTTGCACTTTCGCCCGGCGCCATTACAGAAAAGTTGACTGAAACACGCCCTGCCGCCCGCTTTGGGCATTTTCTTAACCAGTTTTGCGCCTTTTCCTTTCGCTTTCGCCTTCGCTTTCTCCTTCTTGCTGTTCTGTTCGCTGTCGTGCAGCAAGTAAAATGCCATTTACGCTTAGCCAAGTATATTATGATTATTATGCATATTATTTAGGAGCCTCTAATTGAATATGTACGAGTCTGCCAGGCATGCGTGACGCGCAGATGGAAGGAAGAAGAAAGAAAGGCGGCGCAAAAGGTGTTCGGCCTGAAACGGCATGTAATTAATTAGCTTTTGAATGGTAGACGGCACAAAGAACTCGGTTCAACAGTTTGTGCTTTGCGCTGTATTCAAATTGAAAACGAAATGTGACATACGACGAGACGAGAGCAAAGCCACAGACGAAATCAAATGCCAGTTTACTTACTTACTTGTATTGAATGACTTGTGGTAAATAAGCTGTGGCTGAGAGGTACGACATGTGATGCATGTTGCACTGTATTTAATACACTGAATTTGCAAATGTTCAAAGGATTTGTAGCTGCACACAACTTTTGCATTGAGATAAGCCAAAAATAACAGAAAAGTCAAAACTCTTAAAATTTCAACACAAGTTTAAATTTACAGAAGTGTTTAAATGAATTTGCACTGTTTACAACTTCACACAGTTTGCAAGAGATTTAAGGAATAAATTCAATTCAAATTCATTGATGCTCTGTTCATAAAGCAATATTGCATATTCATATTTACACTGACTCCGAAATTGCTTTCAAATATGTTATGCATTTCTTTTATTGACCTTTTCGGCAATAAATATTTTGTGCAGTTTTATTACTCTTTTATTGCTTTGAGTAAAACGCATTTTTCGACTTTATATGAATGTGAAAAGTTCCCTTGATTTTATTGTTGTGCTTTTAACTTTATTCAGCAAGGTTGACCTTCAGCCAGACGATTAAACATGAAGGGAAACATGTTAAATTACCCGCGAGTGGAACTGACTTTTCCAAAATGAAATAAATAAATGCGATTAATGATGAGACAAATTTTAAGTAGCCCCCCATTTAAGTCTGTCCAATCTGTAAAAGGGGTTCGTGAAAGTCCTTGGGAATTACGTTCTGACTAATTAGGACGCTTAAAACTCAACGAAGCGTGATTGGCCTTTGTATTGTATTTGTTTTTGTTTGGTTTTTGTGTTGTGTTTTACTATAGTTAAACTTTTTTGGGAGTTATTTGACCTTTAATTAACGGCTACATGCGCTTCAGTCGTCGTTACGGCCGCCGGTTACTGCCTGGTTTTTCGTTATCATTGCATAAGCAAGTGGCGTATTTAATCCATAAAGTACAATTTGCGTAAAGCAGCAGGCGAGCGAAAGAGAGAGAGAGAGGGAGCAGAGAGAAAGGGGAACTGAATACAACCGAAAAGTATACGAGGGAAACGGAAAACAAACAACATGTAACAAACACATTTGACCCTTTTTTTGCATAATTTCAATATGTGCACGCACATGCAGCAGCTGTCCTGCTCACACTGCTTAGCTTTCTCTCTCGCTCTTTCTCTCCCGCTCTGCTGCCTGCCTTTGCCATTGGTTATACATTGAAATGCTTGCCAAACGGTGTGAAAACGACTGTCGTTTTGCTTTTTTATTGTGTTTTCCTTTCCCTTTTCTCTCTTTCTGCTCTCGCACGCTAGTGAAATATTTAACAAAATTGATGTAGCATACTTTTTGGTGCAGGCAGAAATTTAAAAAGCCAAGTTTGCATGAAACAATGCAAACTATTCCACACTACGCCGTCGTACATGGCGTTTTTTGTTTGTTCATGTAAATATTTACATCCAGACATGTTCGACAATCTATTTATTAATAATATGTGTAACACGTTGTTACAAACACACAAAGGAAGGAACTGTTTCAACCGGAAATTGTTTTCCGGAAATAACCCAAAGCCGTCGTGTTGGCCACAGTTGAGAGTTTAATGCGCTTAAAGCAGAAATTTTGACACAATTTGGCACAATCAAATCGAAAATTGTGTGACCCCGGCTTGAACCTTTTTTCCGCACCCCCCATTCCCCTCTGCCCCTTTCGACCTCTGGCGCAATGTGCGTTGTCAGCGTCAAATGGGAAGCTTAGCAGCAGCTTGACCGCATTTCCAAAAGGGGATCCTGAACTTGCCACTTGCCATCGGTGCTGACGCCCGCTACCCTACCAATTATACAACAGTTTCGGGGCGTACATAAGCTGCGCTTAATATTGCTGCTTGTCTGCTTTTTGTTTCGCCAGAAGGGGAGTGGAGTGGGGGACGGGGGGGACTTTTATGGGCGCCCATTAACGACTTCAACTATTTGCAGCTGTGCATAAAAAACACCAGAAATCATTGCTCAGAACGTTGCTTCTTTCTTTTCTTAGAGTTGCTTGTTCTCGTTGTTGTTGCTATTTTCTGGTTGCTCTTTTTTTGTTATCTGAGCGCGCGGCATCGTAAAAATAGAAAAAAATATTTATGCAGCTCTACGGTTTCTACTACGGTCGGCGTTTTATGTTCCAGCGCGCTCTCCATTTCGCCGGCATTGGCTATTAAAGGGAGAGAACACACACACACTCACACGCACAACAACAAAAAAAAAAACAACAAAATAAACAAAAAATTATTTGAAAATTGGCTGGCAAGCACAGCAGAAGAAGAATTTGCCGCCCAAGGCCGCTGACAGATTTTCGGTAGGCGGCAGCGCACGCAGGTTCCTGGCACCAGAAGCGGCACAAAAAGAAACTCTCTCTCTCGCTCTCCCCTCTTCCCCTTTCTGCAGTCTTTGCTGTGTCTGTTGCTCTGTCCCTTTATTAATTCCAATACGTTGAATTTTGTATAGACAATGCCATGTTTTGCATGTAAATCCGATTAAAATGCCGTACACGTGCCCAGCGCCAGCGCGGGCATTAGCAGACTTAAAGCCCGCTCAAGAGCCGACAGACGAAATATAATATGATTTAAAGCCTTTCACAAAACAGCAGACTACAGTACATACCCCGTCTGGCAAAGTTTTGCGCATATTAACCTTGTATAAAACTTGGAAAAACTTTAAGTTCTTGCTAACTGGTTAAGTCAGCAAGTTAAGCTGGAAAAAGTCTGTTGCGTGTCAGACAGTTGTTTGGAACTTGAAATGCCCATTCAATTAGCCAACTATACGAGGCATTTGACAGTCGAGCAATCTGTTCGTTTAGCTGCTAATGAATTTAGATAATTCCTAAACTTGCGCACAGTGGGGACCACAATTGATGGCACAAATGAATTTCAACAGGTTTTCCCGAATTCCTCAACTCGTCCCGGCATCATTTTTATTTATGAGCTGACAAATTGTGCGCCATCTAAAGATAATTCTGGCCTTGCTGACAATTAGACGCAAAATTGCTGTTCTGTCATAATTTGGTGTGCGAAGGGGGAAGGGTTGCAGACAATTTCACAGCTGTGTGGGTGAGTGAGTTGAAGGGTGTTTGTGAGTTTTGCAAAATGGAATACGATTTGCTGGGAATATGGTCAAAGTTGAGTAGAGTACATCTAAGTAATCAGTTGAAGCTAATTGCAGTTTAATTCTTTAAGTCTTGCACAATTTCTTGTGCAAATATTTTGATGACCTCCCTCCTCCCCCCTGACATAAAATTGCAAACGCATTCGAACATAAAAACTTAGTTAAAATCATCTGTGGAAGCCGCAAACTGTTGTCAACTATTTGCCCATAAAAGTTTTATGGAAAACTTTCGGCCAACTTTTGTGTGGTGTGGCAGCTAAAGCAGCAGCCAGTAAAGTACTTCCCGCCCCTCTCCTCCAAATGACATCTTGTTTTATAACAAAAAAAACCCTTTATGATGCACAAAATTCAATGCAAGGGGAGTGGCAGCAGCTGGAAAAGAGCTAAAAATCAAAATGGCGTCAGCATGTTGCACATCTCCCGGAAGTGTCAAAGTGGCGCGCACAATGCGGAATATGTTGATGCGAAGAGTGTGTGTGTGTGGTGTGTGTGTGTGCGTGTGTGTTTGCTCATTAAAAATTGCCGAGCACAAAGCGCAGAGCGTGTGTGCTCTTCATTGATGGACATGCTGCAACCTTAGCAGGTGCCATATTTGAGAATCCAGCAGGGAATGCCTGGCAAAAGGCAGCATGAAAGAGAGAGAGGGGAAGGGGGAGGGACGCCCGGCTAAGCTCAACATTGTTATTTTATTATTAAATTTTCCAACTGTCAGCGCGATGAGCTTTCTGACAGCCATGTGCAGTGACATTATCTGAAGCACTTCAGCCCTTTGCCCAGACGCGTTATCTCGCTCTCTCTAAAAACACAAATGCACACTCACACACAGGCACACACACACATGCACACACATACATATGTGCAACGTGTGATATCCTGACTTTTTGTCATAATAATAAAAATGTCAATTTGTTTTATGGCTGACAACTCGAGCTTTGCTCCCTTTGATGTTGATTTTTATATCGTTAACTTGTTTTCTTTTTTTTTGTATTTTGTTTTCGTTTCCCTTGTACTTTGTTGTTTTGTTTCTGTTGTCTTTGTTGCTTTTGTTACTCTTTTGGCTGTCTTTGTTTATTTGCTTGCGAGCTGGTCATATAAATCGTATCTGTTTCATGTGTGTGCCAGGCACCAGAGACAGCGGAAGGACACGCGTGCTGTCGCTTAAACGACGAGCGATCATATGTAAGTGAGTGCTAGCAGATGAGTAAGGGTATTCCAATGGATTAAGAGGCAGTTGATTTGGTTGTGAATGCGTTAAATCGATTGTGCTGCTGATGGAAATGAAAGACAAAACAATTGTGAAAGTCATCGAATTCATTGAAGATGAGGGGAACAATTTTGAAGATATATTTAATACACGAAACATTTCAAATATACGAGGGTCGTTTGATAAGTCCGTGACTTTTTGAATAAAATATATTTTTTTCGTCAAAGAAGCGTTTTATTTCTCAACATAATCTCCTTTTAGCTCTATACATTTAGTCCAGCGTTTTTCCAATTTTTTTATTCCTTCCAAATAATAGGTTTTCTCAAGGCCCTCAAAATAGTCGTTTGTTTCTGTGATGACCCGAATCTCTTACCGCCGAGCCATTTCTTCATGTTTGGAAACAAAAATAGTCACAGGGGCTAAATCTGGAGAATATGCTGGATGGGGTAGCAGTTCGTAGCCCAATTTATGAAATTTTGCCATGCTGACACGAAATTCACTTTTTTTCCATTTTCGTTAAAATTCACGAGATCGTCTGCTTTCAATGCCTATAAAACGCAAACCAAAAAACGGAGCTTTCTCAAAATTTTACAGTCAGCTGTTAATCGATAACTGCTGACAGGAGCAGTGTTGTATTTAGAGCAGGTGCGCGGCAAATACAAAAAAACACGGACTTATCAAACGACCCTCGTATATTACAATACCATATTAAATATAGGACCTTTAGGGACACATCAGCTGGAACATTAGTACCTTTAAATATAGAGAAATAACCACTCTCATTTGGTTTGCCGCATGCCCGATGACTCCCTGACCCACAATATTGTGCGCCAGGCACGTGCAGGCCATGTGAATTGGCCGCATAACATACGTGTACATATCATAGCAAAAGGAATTTCAACTATAAACTATAAATCAACATTATTCGGCTACAATCGTACACACAGCGAGGTCAGTTAGAGACAGGGGAGAGAGAGGAGAGAGGGAAGACAGGCGCATGCAAAGTCACATTCATAGTTTGAGCTCTTGTTCGCCTTCATTGCATACTTTTCGGGGTACTGTGATTTATGTGCCGCATGACGAGGTGGGCGTACGCTTTTGTTTATTGCGGCTTCTCGAGTGATTGCATAATTTATTGTTTATTTATTTTTCTATATTTTTCTTCTCTCTTTTCTGGAAAATTATTGTTTCATTGCTGCTGCTTGTTTTTGTTATTGTTGGCCACAAAAGTTTTCGGACTTAGATATTGTTGATTGTTCATTGAAAATTAACACTGAGTGTGAGGTCAGCTATGCACGCCTAGGCAGGCACACGAGTGGAATAAGAAACTCAAAAGAAAGAATAAATTTGTTTATTAGAACATGGAAAATAGAATAAATAAACAACAGAATTATAAATAAGATTTGGTTTATTTTAACAAACTAAAAAATATATAAAAATAATCAAAAATACTTCAAAAGAAGAAATTTGTTGGTAAACTGTATAAAATCTTTATTACTCTGATCAAATGAAAATACTAAATAACGTGAAATTAACGAAATCAAAGCAACTTCATTTTCCCTGCCAATTACTCTCACTTTTTATGCATTTTTTCAAGTAATACGACAAAGTTCGGCAAAGAAAAGTTGATGATGTTAGGTAAACATACATAAATATTACCACGAAAATGTCGAGTGACAAGTTCAAGTTTATTTTGCTTTGCATGCAAATTAATGCGTCTCTTTTGACTTCGCGTTTCCTACCTCCCTCCCCTCTCCTCTTCTGCTCTCTCTCGCAGTCCCCACGCTTTCCACTGAAACCAAACATAATTTGAATTATTGATTGGCAAGTCAACCAAGCATAGTGCGTTTCCAAAAGGCAGCCCAAAACAATGTCTAAATTTGTGTCAAGCCGCAAGGTTGCCACGCCTGCCTCCAGCTCCTCCCGCTCCTCTGGTGTCCCCGCCTACACTCCCTGGCGCCACACCTATTTGAACTTTATGCAAAAATTGCTTTTCAGCCAATTTCGTTTTATAAAATTTTCGCCTTGTCACAAAGAAGAAGAACGGAAAAAAAACATTTTGTACTCC
This sequence comes from Zaprionus indianus, assembly GCA_018904595.1. Lineage (NCBI taxonomy): Eukaryota > Metazoa > Arthropoda > Insecta > Diptera > Drosophilidae > Zaprionus > Zaprionus indianus. The sequence goes on from JAEIHA010000152.1 coordinate 3,467,902, forward strand.
TCCCCATTCATTGCCAGGGCCAAAGCGAGGACTTTGCTCTGCATTCATTGTCTTTTGAGCTTTGTTGTTAGTGTTTTGTTGTTGTGCGCGTTGTTCTCTTTGTTGTTTTTGTTGCTGCCGTTGCCATTGTTGTTGCTGTACTTCGCTTCCGGCTGTTATCAGCAATCGACACTCTGCTGCGCTTCCTACGCGCTCATTTGTATACACTGTCCCTGTTCCTCCTGCTCTCCCCAGTTCTCTCTCTCTTTCTCTGTTTTTCTCTCTCTCTTTCCCTTTGTCACCGCCTGCCTGTTTCTTTTTTCTATGCCCTGCTTTGGGTGCGGTGTTAATGTAATTTGCGGAGGGCGCCAAAAATATTTTCAGCTCTCTCTGTTTGAACTTCGACTCAGCTGGGCCGCAGGGCGCACAGTGCCACGCCCACCACTGCTACCTGCCTTTATTGTGTATTTTGCATGTAAGTGTGTGTGTGTATGTGTGTCAGTTTGTGGGTGTGAGTGCGAGTGTGTCTGTGTTGACTTTATTGAACCATTTCGCCAAACTTGATTGACTTATTGTTGCTGCTTGGCGTTTTGTTTTATGCCACACGTTCATCGCCGCTTTTTTTCTCCCTTTTTCCTTGCTTATTTATCGCTGCCTTTCGCTCATGCCGCTCTGTTTGCCCTCGTCGTGTCTGCAAGATGGCCACGAGGCGAACACTTAAGCCCAGGCCAAAGCCCAAAGAGTCGCACTCTTCGCGCCTGATATAAGTCAATTTCGTGTGTCAATAAAATGGAAATTTTATAATTTTCGTATGAGATTCACATAAGCGCAAACAGGCAGACAAGCACAAACACCAGCACACGTATACACACACACACACACAAATATACAGGCACAAGATGCAAACTCCATTCCACTTCGGGACACACACTGCGGCTGCGGCTTCAACTTAATGAGATTTTGTTTATTGGTTCTTGATAGCAGCCACAGCGCAGCTCAGCGTGGCTTCGCCAGGACATGCCTGCTAACAGCCACTCCCCTCCCCTCTCCACACTCTACCCTCTGCTCGCTGCCACTCCCCGCGTCTTGAGTGTTTTATTAATGCTTTTATGGGCGCTTAGGTAAATGCCGCTGACGTCAGCAGATATTTATGCGCATAGAGCGATATCAATCTGACGTGCTCAAGTGGCACAGTTAATAGATCGCTGCCACATACTTTGCCATGCCCCAGTTGCAATTACGGCCAACACACAGCCTGCGCCAGCCACACCTAGCTGTGGTTAACTTAAAGCTGAAGTAATCTAATTAAAATTGAGCAGATTTAATAACAAGTTCGACTGGAAAATATTCTCCTTTGTTGTGGAAATACATTTCATGCCATTAACAAACTGTTCGCTTGGAAGAATACTCGTATAATGCATATTTATTTATATTACTTCAAAATTAAAAATGGCAACTGCAGTTGCCGCATTGCTGTGAAGTTTTTCGAAATTTTAATTAAAATCCATTTGTGGTGCGCAGGCTATTAAAACATGCTCTAACATGTAATGAGACACACACTCGTACACACTCGTACACACAATCGAAAGGGAACAGAGAACGAAGGCTGCTCACAGCGGGGCACACAATGCGTATACGCAACATTGTCAGCATGTGTGTGCTACGTGAGCTTGGTTGGAATTAAAACTAACACACACACTCGCATGCACAGGCACACATGCTCAGACTGGCAAACTGGCAAACTGGCAAATAAACGTAGCAATAATGCTGCCACAGCAAAAGCCACTAAACATCAGACGAACGAAGAACGATGCAAATTCAAAAGGAAAATACTGGGAAATTCACGCATTTATGAATATCATGAGCTCAGACATCAAAGCCCTGGCTTCATTCGTCGTGTCGTTTATTTCTTGCCTTTCTTTGTTTGCACTTTCTCTCTCCTCTCGCATTGCCCTTTTTATTTTGTATTTGCCTTACACCCTGAGTAAATATGTCAAAGCCAAACTAATCGATGCCAAAAGGCTTCAGGACTCATAAATATCAATCTATCACAGCAAAAACTGGACAGAACTTTCGACAGCTCGACTATGAACTAGCAGACTAGACTGAACTGGCTGAAGATGCACAGTCGTATAACGTTTCGAACAGTCAATCGAGCAGACAAACAGAAGGAACTGAGACTCCTGCATCTAATGGACTGTTCGCTCTTAAGGAATCTGATATGTTTATAGTACCATAGCAAACATGTTGGTATTCATTTGACTTGGCTTTATACAGTGGCTTTACCAATTTAATAATTTTACATAAATATTGTTCATGAAATTGCTGCACAAAAACTTCGCTCAGCTGTCAGTTGTTCGCTGGAAAGTTATCCACGCAGAAGACCGAGCTTAATCGCATTTCATGACATGATATACTGCGTATGTAAAACAGTTTATGGCACAATTTCAGCCAGTGATTGCTCCACTCACTAAAAATAATGCTGTCATTTTTTTTTTTCTTTTCGAGCATATTCAAATTCAACTGGCCAACTGAGAGGCAAGTCATGTTACGTACATGTTGCGCATACGCAGCGTGTATTTACTTTTCATTTGGTTGCATGTTTTTTGCTTGCTGCGTGAATACCCTGTGAAGCAACACGAGCTCTGTGTGTACTTCTTATTTCTTACTTGTTACAGGGTACTATGCTGTCTGTCACTGTCAGCCGCTTGCTCATGCTGGCTTACTTTTCATTAATAAAGCTTTTTATGCCAGACACAGCCAGCACACTTGGCCACTTTTTGCTCGCTTCACGTGCGTGAATTTTGATTCAGCAAAAAGCCATTTGCTTAACCGTTACACTAACAGTTACGGTAACTGTTACGTCGAGTGTAACTGTGACTTAAACTGCCGCTGTAAAGGAAATTAAATTGAACGAAAAACGGAAATTGCCAGTTGAATTTCTTTCTCCCCTCAACTCCACGGGGATTTGATTTGCCCTTAATGGCATTGGGTCCCAATTCACTCCCAAACTGCAACAATTATCCACAATTTTCTTTGCATTGAGAAACTAATTTCGTAAAACACTTCAAAATGGCCGAAGCAGTAAAAAGTTTGTTTTTTTTTTACACGCATTTTAAAGTAAATTTGGTCATGAAAAGTTCATGAAGCACCCTCAATTTGCAGTTAAACGGCATCTAGCTTGAAAGAAATAAAAACCAAATTGCGTAAATTATGAAAGTCGACAACAGTTAAGGGTCCCCAGCGATGGTCTAGTTACCGCCTTAACTCACCCATATATGTGTAGACTCTTACCTACCCCATGCCACGGTGGCACACACATGACAACGATAAACTTAATTTTATTATTCAAAATTTTACACAAACCGTAAAAAAGTCAACATGAAGTATCTTGTCAAGTTGGCGATGCTTTCGTTTATGGCTAAAGAGACTAACAAAAAGGCAGCACTAATTATTTACGATCGCGGCGAAAAGGTATTACATTGTTATCGTAAAAAGTAAATATGGCATTTACGTGATTCCCCTTCCCCCAGTTCCACCCACACTCGGGCTTTCTTCTTCGTGACACGACTTGGCATTGGCGTGTGAAATTTATGCCGTCTGGCAGCAAGTCAAATACTCTGCAAACACACACTCGCACACACACGCTTAGAGCCACATAACATTTTATTATTTCCAACATTTTCCGGCGCCAACACTTTGCACCTAATTTCATCTGCTTCCGCTGGGCGTGTAGGGAATGAGTTGTGCCGGCGAGCAAACTCGTGTGCCTCCACTAACCCAGGCAATTACGGCAGGCTGCGGTGTGGGGGCTCTTCAAAAATTTATGGCCATTGATATATGCAAGCTGGCCCAAACTGGATACCCGATTCCCGAGGCACTTTCGTTGCTTTTGCGGCTGGTCAATGTGTTGCGCCAATGCGCACTCGAGTCGGGCTGTTAAGGGCATTCGATCTAAGAGAGATTTTTTCATTGTTTGAAAAAATGTACGTTTTATGATCGCTCGTTTTGGGGATTTGCGTTAAATGCGGCCTCAAATCACAGACATAAATAGATAATGGCGGCGAACTACAGGCCAAAGGTTGAGCCACATAAACTGTAGCATACTTTCGGGCAGCACTTCCGTTGACTGCGGCCCAACTGGTCAGTGAACTGCAGGCCGTGCACACAGTTTGAGGTTGCCCGGTTCGAATTCGCCTCTAGCCCTTGGCGGCGCCACCCTTTGTTGCATGTCGGAGGCCATTAAATTATCCAGGTGCTTCTGAGTTATGTTAACCGTTCGAAATCAGCGCACATGTTGCCTTTAATTATTACCTTTGCCCCCGCTACAGTACACACAGTAACTACAGCACAGCACAGCAGAGTGGCTGGCAAAACAATGATTCAATTTCCGTTGCCGGAACTCGGCCAACAGCTTAGTTAACAGGTTTCACTTGACTTGCATGTACTCCTCGGCTCGACCAGCTGCGCAAGTAAGCGCAATTTGCATAAAATGCTACTAACTTCTGGCCACAAACTGTGGCCTGTACAGTGCCCGTCCACAGTTCCTCCTCTACCTCCTCCTCCTTGCTTTCTGCAGCTTCATAAAAATGTCATAAAATTCTAAAGTAATTTTATCGTTCTCATTCTTTGTAGCACAAACAAAGTACAACACAATTTGCAGCTGCAATTTATTCATACACACACGTGTGCATGTTTGTGGGTGTGTGTTCGTGTTTTTGTGTGTGTGGCCAAGCCGAATCTAAATTAAAATATCAAAAGCAAGCAGCAAATAAATTATGAGAACAGCACAATGCACAAGCTGCAACTGCAATTAAATTACAGAGAAAGGGGGAGCAAGAACCACAAAAAGATCGCTAACTTATGCGGTCAAGCTTTGTAGGGGCGGCAAACACTCCAAAAACAGCAGGGAATTTATTCGGCAAGTGCATGAGGCAAACTTACGCCAGCAATGCGGTCGTATACGTAACATTTGTAAGCCTATTCGAAAATACTTTTGCATATGGAAACGCTGCACACAAATCCAGAGTGCAAATATTTTGGGGAACTCAAAAGCACATTCCCATGCGTACTTTATTGGCTTGCATGTGAATATATCCAGACTCATTCACTCTCATCCACTTCCATACCTGCCGTACGTAATCGCAAACCTCAATACCAAAATCTGCGGCACTCAACCGACGACGACGAGTGCGTTGCACATCACACTCAGCCGAATATCAAACCAAATTGGGCCGATGGGTTGACACACAGCTCGCAACTGGCAAAAGCAAACCACAAACAGCGCTGGCAGGCAGCATCCACAGCAGCCAGAGGCTACATTAAATTCGATAAAATTTAGTGGATTCCGCGCTACTGCAATCGGCGTATTCGATTTGCCAGCCAATATGCCATAATAATTTGTCACACCAGCAACCGCCAAAGTGACAACAAGAACAACAACAAACCGAGGCCAGCTAGTGCTGCTGCCTGATACCGATACACACACACACATGCATACACATATAAAGTATGTGCATATGGAGAGCTAACAGCGGCAAGCGCAGTGAGTGGTAGCGATTTGGAGGCGAGCTTAGCTCCTGGTTAGCTGGCAAGTGGCAAGTAAACATGAAATAGATTATTTACAGCGCCATGCACAACGATTTGTGCAAACTGTGCCCGCCACACACAGCTGCCAAGCGCACACACACTCTCGCACACACTCAGGCATAGCTACATGAAGTGTGAACACACAGTGATAAGAGTGAGCGGCTGTGGCTGCGTCTGTGTCAGCGTCTGTTGCCGCTTGTCAAAAGAAAAATTGCTTATGGCCCTACACGAATGCACAAATGAAATTGTGCAAGCGAGATTGACGGCTCTGCCAGTAAATGCTGATGACAGACCCACAACGGCTCCCCCCTCTCTCTCTACCCTTAACTGGCAGCTAACTGGAAACTTCTACAAGAGCAGGTGATGCCAGGCAGATTTCGTGCAAACAAATAGCTCAATTTCGGCTAGTCTCTGATTTTAGTCGGAAATTATGCAACTATCTATGGTAGCTTAACTTTCAGCAGGTGCCTCATGCAGGGTTATCTTATTGCTTCCGTTCCAGGTAAAGCTCAAAACTTGCACTGCAACTCAGCAGATGTCCTGTCTATCTTTTAACAAGAGACTTCAAGAACAGGCTCATTCTACCTGCAATCAATTGATTTGTCCGAAAACTTGCCAAAGATTGTTAGCCACAAAGAACACAAGCCGCAAAGTCAACAATTAAATTGGCAACAGGAATTTGCCGACAAATGATAATTACGAAGGCATTTCGAGGCATAGCCTGAGTATGCGGTATGCGGGTGCTTAGAGCAACAATAACTGTATAACTGTAAATACTCAATTAGGCAAATGGCCACTGGTTTTGTCTTTGTGCTGATGTTGCTACTCGTAATGCATATCAAATGCGCACAAAAGTATGCTAGGCAAAAATGCCAACTATGCTGACTTCGACTTCGTTCTCCCAACTAAAACTCGCTCTGGCCGTCGTCTTCAATAATTCATGGAGCAACAACAACAACAAGAGGAACACACGCTTGTTAGGCGCGGTCAAGTCTACCACACACACACACAGTTCCGACGAAAAGTATACGGCCTTTGTCTACTTTAGTCGCGCTGTCTTTTTCGCTGCGCAGGTGTGAGGTTTATTGTGTTGTTTGTGCTCTTGTTCTTCTTGCTGGAGTCCAGACCAAATTTACGCGCCGAAAACTGGACAAATTGCACGCAAACATGGCAGCAGAACTGACAAGCTGACAAGCCGAGGGGCAGCAGGAGCACCGTGCTGGGGTGGACGGGCCGACGACCCTAACAAGTTGAAAGCCACAAAAATTAATTATGAAAATTTTCACTTTACGTTTGAGTTTTTGGTTACTTGTAACTTTGTTAAGTTAATGCGTTTATTTGGCGTGCCAAATTTAATTATGAAAATGTCTCTCTGCAAGTGCCTCTGTCTCTGTCACCTCCGTCTCTGTCTCCGACTCTTTCTTTTTCTTTCGCTTTGCTGTGCGTTTTGAGGCACCTTTACACAGTCAGTCAGTCTCAGTGGAATGAATTTCAGTTAAGCAAAGTGATAATTATGCATATTCAGATATGAATATTCGCTTTTATTCATGAATACTCTTGTTGCATTCGTCGTGATCCTTAAGATATCTTTCTTTCTACCTTTTGCAGTTTGTTCGTTTTAATTCGCCGTGCCAGCTTGACCAATCAGCGCGCACACACACACAACCAATACACATCACATTTGGCGTATGTGCGCTACACTGCGCTACATGACAACTGATTGAGTTCGGGCTGCTGCCTGCAGCTGTCATGTGAAAAGAAAACAATTTGCTGCTAAATTGCTACATGGCAGCGCCTGTCGATTTCCTGTCATTCGCTTTTGCTTTACTTTTGCTTGGGCGAAGCTCCTTCTCTCTCTCTGTGTCCCTCTTCTTCCCGCCATCCCTACTCCAACCAGGCGAGACGCGCTCTTTGTGCACTCGCCGGCACGTGTCGACATGTGTAAAACAAAATATGTTCGATTGTTGCGCCAGTCTGCGTGTCTACGTGTGTGTGTGTGTTTCGCTTGTGCGCGTGTGTATGGGTGTAATACGAGTAATTGCGTATTTATGCGGCACTTCCGCTGCTGCAGTTCTCCTTTAATGCCACCCTGTTTCTGCTGCCTGATTCTGATTCAGACGTTGTCGCACTTCCTCGTTTGTTTCATTTGATTATTTCCTACATAAATGTAAATAACTTTGATTGCTTTTGATTGTTTCACTTGCTCAATTTGACAATCTGCGCTTGACATATCGGAAAGAAATATATTTCTTAAATTTTCCTCCAAATGAGAGAAAAGTTTTATGGCTTGTTTTGCGCCTTCACGTCTATATCGATTGATTAACGTATATCGGCCTGCCACCACTTGCGCTAAATCCTTGATCAAGCCACATTATTAGTGTTAAGTAAGTCAAAAATATCGGCTGCATGTACCAACTTAATAATTATCGACTCGCCGCCACTTTCGATATGTCAAGAGTTGACTAAGTTGAAAATATCGGCTGCAAACAAAGGATAAAGAATTATTGTTACTTTAAATAAATAGCAACTAACTTGTTCTATTCTTTATAGAAAAACTTGTTGGGCTCTTGAAGTTATTCACTCAGATATATTCTAACACAATATACATACAATAACTTAGCCAGATTAACGCTCTGCATTCTCTAATCATTTAAAAACAAACTAATTAAACTTACTTTCAATGAAGCAAATAACTTAAAGAAAGCAAAGTTTCGACCTCTTTGAGCTGCCAAAAACTTTCGCATATAGTCCCAAAACTTTGATGGAAATCTGCTTCACATTTGCTCTCACATCAAATATGGGTGGGAGGATTCGTTTCAATGGCAGCAGGACCTGCTGCTGCTGCTGCTGTTTGAGCTGCGTGCGTAGACGGGATTATTAGCCGCATTTTGTGGCCCAAAGGCGCAAAGCGTTAAACACACGAAACCAATTACAATTCGACCGTTTTGTATTTTCCGTAGCACATACGACTATAACTCGCTGACAGAGAAGGGTGTGGAGGCAGGAGGAGGCTGCCAGTATTGAGCACGAATTGTGGGCTAAGATGCTCGCCTATATTTAGTCTGCTACACGCACACACACACAAATCTCAGGTATTTTGCTAGCTAATAAAGTTTGTCTTAAAGTATTTGCTGCTAAAGTTTCGCCGGGATTCTGGACTCGGGATGCGGAATACTTTATAGACTCTGGACTGGGCTCGAGCATATTTGTTTTAATATTAGCCTTTGGCCTCGGGCATGCATGAAATGCGAAATTCGAATGAATGCGCAGCATCTACACGGGTTATTTGCTTAGTTCAGCCAGACTCAGCTCCAGACTTCAGATGACTTCTTTGCTCCTCCTCCTTCTCTCCCTTTCTCGCTCCGACAGACACGTGCGTTGAGCTACGCCCACATTGAGTAGCAATTTTTATGCACCCAATATCAATAATTTCGTAGGTTTTATTGTTATTTGCGCATATTTTTATGTATTTACTAGGGCGGACTCTCCCCTCACTTCGTAGGGATGAGCCGAAGTGCGTTGGCTGGAAAAGTTTTGCACATCGCGCCCGGAAATGAAAGTGAAATTGTTTTTCGTACACTTATTTATGTTTGTTGACCTTTATTAAAATGGCTTTTATGGCCTCAATGCGCATCATGGTGGAGCTTCTTCACCAGGTGGCAGCCTGGCAGGTGGGCGAGTCCTGGCAACTCCTTGATGGTCATTAATTTGCCGCACGTAATGAAATTCACAATTATTTCAGCGAGCCAAGGAGTGGCTCAGCAGGACGAACTAGATTTCTCGATAAAGTTCGAGGTAATTAAAACAAAAGGTATTAAAGAATGAACAGAATGAATTTAAGTAAACAAAGAATGTCGCTAATTAACTAGAAGTTTTCATTAAATTCATTATTGTAATTATTTGCAATTATTTCAGTTGAATTCCGGGATTACAAACAATTTTAACTATTTGTAGAGTTAATGTCATTAATTTTCAATTATTAAAAAGCAAAGGAAATCAGGCATTTTTTCGTGATTTCCGTTTGAAACAATCGATGTGTGAATAGCACAAGCAGCACAAAAAACAGAATCATTTTATGCGGAATTAGATTTCATTTTCGCATTGTTTATGGAATTTTTACGTGTTCAACTGAATTACTGTGCTTAATTCGAGCTCTTTACATTGTGATGCTTTAAAGTGGGGATCTCTATTAAGTTGCGCAAGCTAATTAAATTCCATTTCACTTAATCGGATCTGCATTAGAATCTCACATGGGTGTCAAAGTGCGCGCACTTCAAACTGAATTCTTCGCACAGCAGTCGACATCCTGCTGCTAATCTCGTAGCTTCTTCTCATATCTCTCTGACAAAGCTAATCAAATTAAAAATTTTTGTGCATCTGTCAAAGTGTTTTGAATTTGAAATGAACATGTCGCTGTCGGTGACGGTGACGGTGTCAGTGTCGTTGCTGCTGATTACCTGACATCGTAGCATACGTAGCAGAACGCCAACATACGCACAGCACTGTAGAACAAATGCTAGCTGGAGGAGCACTCGCCTCCGGTTCGCCCCGTACTCGATTTGTGTGACTACGAAATTTATCACACACACGCAGACATTTGTAACTGACGGAGACAGCGACACACCTGGCAAGAAGAAGGCGGCACGAGTTGGGGTTCAGGGGTTACGGTTGGGATTGGGGTTGGGGTTGAGGGTCTGGAATTTGCATGTCTGCCCGAACGTACGTACAGCTGTCAAAGTTATTCATATTTTCTTCTCTCTTTTTTCTCTGCTGGCATCTTTTTACATGTGTTGCTATTAATTTTTTGCTCCGCCGCGTAGCAAATTGAAGACGTCGCGTAATCTGCGCGCCAGCCGTGGATGCTGTCAGGCCATTAGCTGCAGGACGTTGACATACTCCTGCCCAGGTGGTGTACAGCCTACCATCGGGAGTGTGTGCGTGGGCTTGGGCAGGGGGCGTGGGCGGGTCACAGAGAAGTATGATTGAATGTTATTTGATGTGAAATTCAAAATTTCTCTGGCCCGCGTGCGTCATTTATGTAAATGTTACAATTTGTGTTGCATACTTTACGGCTGTCGGTGAATTTCCACGCGAAGTGAAAGTTCCGAAAACTTGGAAATTGATGAAATTTAGGAATACGCGTCGAATTTAATTGCGCTACATTTCAAATATATTCACAGAGCTACTTTTCAATATCTACATAAATTGTTGTTGTTACTGGTGCTCTCTCTCTCTCGTTCTCTGTCTTGTGTGAAATTTAATGCCTCACAGCATTTGCAAACAATCTACAATGCGGCACTGATTGTCCCTGGGGACGTGAATGAAATGCATAAATTACACACTTTGCACATCTTTTATTTTATTTTTCGGAGGAAAAAAACAGCGCCTACTTATCGCACAGAGCACTCGAAGTGTTATTTTATGTGCGCTTTATATCGTATACATAATACGATATTGGCATTTAAGCGGCCATCTGACCTTGCACGCGGCTCAATGCAAACACTTCAAGTGCCAATTTATGCAACTTTTTTGTCCGGCTATCGATGAAAATCAATTTGCACAAGCTGCAAAACGAAAATGAAACGGAAAGGCAGAGCGACAAAAAAATAAAAGCAGGACAAGGCAGGACACAAACAACAACAAATTGGCCGCATGCGATACTAAAGGGGGGAGCTAGGGGGGACACTGGCAAATTGTCTTTAAAGCCAGGCTGTCGACACAGTCGCTATTATTTCAATAGCAAACAGACATATTTCAATTTCAATGCCAGACTCTGGAGAGGAGATTCAAATAAGCGCAAAAAGGGACACAAGACAAGCGACGAGCGAAATGCTCAATCAAATCAAAGTCCCCGCAACGAAATGCAAAATAAGACAAAGGACCAGAAACAGCAATAGCTGTAGAAACTGTAGAGGAAGGAAGCGGGGAGGGGAGGAGGTATTGTAGTCCGTGCAAGTGTCTCCTCGCCTTGTCTCGTCTCGTCTCGTTACGAGCAGCACGCGCTGAGTAGATAAGCCGCAGCTAAGACAACGAAGCCTGCATACACTGCAATTTATATGCACATACTAAAGCTGCCACGCCCCCCTCCCCAGCCCACATCTTGGCATTGTGCAAGTTATGAGCACAGAGCCTTGGGTATTTTCGGATTGCATTTGTTTTATTGATAAATCAATTCGATTTGCAGAGCAGTTTGCCACAACTAAAATACACTGCACAACCAAGGAAACACAAAGAGAGAGACAGGGAAAGAGAGAGAGGGAGAAAGGGCGCTTCGACAGAGCGACAAATGTAATCAAAATAAATTACGAGCGTGTAAGCAGCCTCCGGTGTCTATTAAGGGCAATAAAAGGAAAGCACCATTTGTTTAACGCAATCTCATTATTAGATGCGTCCCAGAGCCGACGGCACAGCTGCTGCTGCTGCAGCCCGCACCCTGGTTCCTGGCTCCTGCTTCCCCGACACAGTGACACAAGCATTGAGGTCAGAGCACCCATGCTACGTCTGCTCCTCCTCCTCCTACTTCTTCCACTTGCGCAGTGCCTTCGCCTTTCACCTACAGCAAGATAATGCCGCTGATTATGCTGATGATAAGTAATTTTGTAAACTCGAAACTGCAGACCGACGATGCCTCAACGATGCCGTCAAAGCGGCGTTAATGCGCCCGTTGATTAGTCGGAGTCGCGCAAAGTCGAAGGAGGAACGAGCAACGTCTGAGGTGGCCCGACAAGCCGACAAGCTCATTACGCCGCCAACAATTTGATTAATTACCACTCGCGCTTGGTTGTATGCTACAGTTTTTTCGCTCCCACTCTCCCTCTCTCGCTCATTTCTCTAGACTTGCCCTGCGGGCTTCGCTTGGGTCGCTGCAAAGGATTTCTGCATTATGTGGGCACCGATTTCACTTCCGTTTTGTGCTGCGCCTTCGCGCATAAATTTTATGCAAGAAATTTAATTTTCCTTTAGGCCAATTTCGGGGCAATAATTTTTTATGGCCAAATAGCCGCGAGTTGGTTGCCAACACCCATCCCTGTCCAAGCTCACCGTCGTTCCAGGACTTAGCGCGGTTGACATTCATAAGCCGCCAGTGCCGAGTCTCTCTAAGAACATTAGAGAGAGTTCAGTTGCAATGCCCTCAGCCGCGTGACAGCGCCGCCGGATTTGGAAACTTTTAATAACAATGCGAAATTATACGCAATAATATAAATACTTTCGTACTTGGGAGAAAGGGTCGCATAAATATAATAGACGAGGAAATAGAATGAATATTCTATGGTAATATATTGTGTATTTATAACAGTATGACAATTTAAATTACAATGGAATTTGTTATACACATTCGATAACATTATATACGTAGCTAGGCAATTGCGACTAAATTTACTATGTATGGTAGAATACATAGCATAACAAAAGATTATATTAAAGGATCATCTTCGTAAAGTGAAAAAGAAAACCAATTCTTATTAAACTCAAGTTGTATAACAGTAAGGAGCCTTAGTGTGACTTCTTTATGATAAAACAGTGATAAAACTTGTAATGAAGTTAAAATTAACAGAACAGTGAAAACAAAACTAGTATAACAGACTATTATAAAAAAGTGGAGCATTAAAATCACAGAATGAATTCAATACTAATGAATAATTATAAATATAACAAGTTAACCTAACTATAACAAGCAAAATATAACAGTAGTAAGAAAAGAACCATAACCCCAAAAGCTAAACCAAAACTAAATGCTTACAATTTACAGTTCCAAGAACAATATATCAAACTATGATTCCGAAACAAATCCCACAACATATCTAGCTAGAATGATATAGCAAACCGTATAACAATTAACTCATAATCAGTGCAAAAATGATGAGCACATATCAAAAGCAAACAATTTGCGAACCTGAACAAGTTGCACCAGCTTACTGCATATCCAACAATATCAAATAAATTACAATAAAGCGGGAGAGTAAAACACGTAGCGAAAGCGAAAGCAAGCGAGATTTGCAAGCGAATAAAGAGCAGACAGCAACATCCAATTAAAAGTTGATGCAACAATGAAATTAGCATGCCACGCCCAGTTGTTTGTGCAAATTTGTGTTCCCCTTGCTGCCGTTGTGCTCCTCGTGCTGGCCAAAACGATAGCTGGCAGTGTTGAGAGTGCGGTAATTGGCGACATTCGGGAAAAGTGGACCGATGACAGCAGCGAACAGCAGCAGCAGGTGAAGGAGCAACAACAGCAGCAGGAGCAACAGGCAGCCAGGCAGCTAGAATGGGAACAAGAGAAGCAACTGCTATTTCCAGTTGAACAGCTCGACAGCGCCATAGCCCCCAGGCATCATCATCATCATCAGCGGCAACATCAACACCATCATCAGCATCGACAGCAACATCGACAGCAGCAGCAGCAGAAGCATCATCGACGCGGTCGACTTCACTGGCAGAGTCATTATCAGGCGCTGGAACTGGAGCAGCGCCAACAGCAACTGGGCAAACACGCGCACCGGCAACACCACGCCTCCAAGTTGCCCCGCACACCAGCAGCACCACCAGTAGCTGCACATCATGATTATCTCGACGACGAGCAGCAAGCGGAGCCTCTTGACTATGGCAGCAATCATTTCGATTTGGACAGCTATCAGCGATATGCGAACATCGAATTGCCCAACTTGGCCGCAACGACTCGCTCTGGTCGCCATCGCGGACGTCACACCGTTACACCTCACCCCAGCAGCAGTATTGTAAGCAGCAGCAGCAACATGCACAATCTAATGCTGCCACTTGTCTCCGAGCTGAGCGGCAAGTATCTGCGCTCGCTTCCTGACTCGGTTGACTTTCCGCACGATCGACTGCATGCCACGCAGCCGCAGCGACACTGGCCCGTCAAGCGAGAGGCCATTGTCGAGGGGGATGTCATCTTGGGTGGCCTAATGATGGTGCATTCGCGCGAGGACAGCATCACCTGTGGTCCCATTATGACACAGGGTGGCATTCAAGCCCTTGAGGCAATGCTGTACACCATCGATCGCATCAATGAGATGGATTTGCTGCCAAACATAACACTTGGCGCACACATACTCGACGATTGCGACAAGGACTCGTATGGCCTGGAAATGGCTGTGGATTTCATCAAAGGTGAGTTGCAGAAAAAGGATTAACGACTGTCCACACATTTGTTGCTGCTTAATGGCATTAAAGGCGCGTCAATCCGTAAACTCTTTAGGCAATCCATGGAAATAAATGTTCATTAATAGATTGACTTTATTTATGTAATTAAATGGGTTATTAAACATTGATTAAAGGTTTAACTATGTGCTCTTGATTCCTCTACAGAGTTAATCCAATAGAAACATCGAGAATAAATGTTTAAGAAACTAATCCTATTCCATCTACTCCCAATAAATTAAGGAACAACGCATACATTGTTTTAGAAACTACAATTGCTTCATGCAGAGATAAACATTATTTAAAGTGCATAGGCAAAATCCCTTTGGGCACTGTGATACCTTTAATACCCATTAGCAGTTCATCACTTTCAAATTCCAGCGGCAACAGTTTATAAATAAATAAAATTAATAAATAAATAATTTATGTGATTTCTCCAGGGGCAAAACCATAGGAGGTAGAGCAGGCATATCGTTAAGCTCTGCTCGTGTGTGGCAAAACTAATATACATGCACGCGCACCTAATTCCCTCAAGACAAAACGGCATTTATTGAATTTGCACAGAGACACACACCAACATAGTCTCTCTCTTACTCACACATATAGAAGCAAGTCCCACGTGCGAATGTGTGGGAAAATTAAGTGTGCCGCCAGAGATCAACACGGCGACCGGAAGTGAGCGAGGTGGTTGGACGGATGTGCTGGGTATGCTGCCTGTGCTAGCAAAAGCAAAGCTGGGCCGGCAGTTGTTGTCTGGCACTCTGCCAGGTCACATAAACGCGACGCTTATTACTTTTATCTGGCAACAAAAAGGCGCATGAGACAACCGCAACGATCTATAATCAATTGCGCCGGCAACGACAGCAAGGAAGGCACCACATAATGTGGCAGCGCATCAAGTATCCTTGTCCTTGTCCCTGTTAGGGGCCTGTCTTTGTAGCATGTGCTAGGCCTGAGCCACTTTCTAATCTCCATAATTTCATTATTTATGTGCGCGGCAAGGATTTATTTGAGCGACGTGCAGCAGCCACTTGCTACGTCGCGCTCTGCCCCCCGCACTCCACGCCTCATCGCACTTTCTCTTTCTCTGCCTCATCTGACGTATGAAAAATATAATTTTCCAAGTCACTGAATTATATTGACAGGATTAGACATGCCGCAACTACTATGCCAGCGAACGGCCCAGGCCGGCAGAGCCAACGAAATCATCACAAATCATCATCTTCATTGCCATCATTATCATCTTGGGCGGACTGTGCCGCCAATTGAGTGGCCCCGATAGAGTTAATTAATTTGTATTTAAGCCCAGCTGCCAAAATGTTGTTTGTGCGCATGGGGGCGGAACAGTGGCGCAGTAGGCGTGGCAAGCACATTATAATAACAAACCCGAAAATTTGTGTAATCCCTTAAAAGCCTTTTTCGGGCGTGCGGTTTGTTCTGCATTCATTCTCAAATAGTTTTGCTTCCTAAACGAAACTGGAGGGTTTTTTAGACTTTGTTAGTATTTATATTAAAATAAAACTCATTATAGCTGGCTCGAGGTCAAGGGTTAAAAAATATAAAAACAATTTGTTTTTAATTTCTTTCCGATATATTTCGGTTACTCAACGGTAACCGTCTTCAGGGCTAAAACATAAAATTATAAAATTACAAAATGGAAAAAAACAATGTTTATAAAACTAAAAACTAAACTGAACAATACTAAATTACATACATTAGTTTGACACGTCTGCTCTTGCTGGCGCGGAGTTCCTAACTAGCTTAGGAAGTAAATGTCTGTATATATGAGCGCAGTTTTCTGTGTCCGTTTTGTAGTTCAATCTATCTTGTGTTGGTGTGTTGATTATGTGTAGCATTTCGAGAGTGTAACGTTTAGCATAGTGTTGTTCTTGTTGTAGTATTGTTGTTGCGTCAAAATTGGGAGAGTGGTGTTTGTTTGCACAGTGGGTCATGAGAGCTGTTTTTTGTGTTGTACATTGGTGGCGTAATTTGAAATCTGATTTGTGTTGAGCTAATCTTGTTTTTAATTTTAATTTTGTCGTTCCTACATACACTCCATCGCATGTTTCAGTAATGTTGCCACTGCAAGGAATTTTATATATAACATTGTTTTTGTCTAGTGCAGTTATTTTAGACTTTGTGTTACTATAGAGATGTCTGAGTGTATGGAACGGTTTATGTGCTATTTGTACTTCTGCACTATTGTAACAGTCAGATCTCATGAACCTTTCGGATAGTGTAGGTACATAGGTAAGAGATTTATATAATTTTAGTTGTCTATTTTTGTTGTCCCTCGGTGTTTCCTGATATTTTTGTATAAGTTTCTTGATTAAGAGTTTTGGAAAGTCGTTGTCCGTAAGTATTTTTGTTACTTCCCTCTTAATTTCGTTGTGGTACATTTTGTCAGAGATGTCAAACATTCGTTTAATACAGCCTCTTGCTGTATTAATTATCATCGTCCTTGGATGTTTCGAATTGTGGTTTATTAGTCTTCCGGATGCCATCGGTTTCTTGTACCATTTTAATTTTAATTTTCCTCCTACTCTATTTATTGTTGAATCTAAATATGGTAGCTTACTGTTTTGTTCTTTTTCAATTGTGAATTTTATATTTTTATGGTACGAATTAAGTTCAAGGAGTATGTTTTCTGTTTCATTGGACTTTGTAATTGCAAACAGGTCATCGACATATTTTGTAAGTAGTCGTGGTTTTGTTTTCAATTTTTCCAAGGTGTTCTTCAACAATTCTTCCATTACAATGTCTGCAATTACTGGTGAAGCTGGGGAACCCATTGGCATACCTTTTAATTGTGAAAAAATTGTGTCTTCATATTTAAAGTATCTATTTTCTACGATGCAGAACTTAACTATTTCTAGGAAAGTTTGTTCAGGTATCTCCGTATGTTGTTGTATTTGTGTCCATTTTGATTTTATAGTTGATAAAGCTAAGTCTAATGGTATGCTGGGGAAAAGTGATACTACGTCGAAAGAGACGAGTATTTCGTCATCGTTGATGTTTTCGTCATTTATCTTATCTTTAAATTCAATGGCGTTTTTTATGTTGAATTTCGATTCCGTTGTCAAATTTTTGAGAATAGAGACAATGTATTTGCATAAGGCGTAGGAGGGGGATCCAATAGAGGAGCATATTGGTCTCAGTGGTGTCCCTTCCTTATGGATTTTTGGTAATCCATAAATTCTCGGTGGTGTTGCAATAGTTGTGATAAGCTTATTTCTTTCGGTCCTTGAAATAAGCTCCTTCCTGAATAATTTATCCACTAGCTCGTTGTTTTTCTTTTGTAATCGTGATGTGGGGTCCGAGTTTAGTTTTCTGTATGTGCAAAAATCTCCTAATAATTTCAACATTTTATTTCTATATTCGTCTTTTTCTATTGCCACTGTTTTGTTTCCTTTGTCAGAATTTAAAATTAATATGTTTTTATTTTCATTCAAGAATTTCCTGGTTCGTCCCACTGTATCTATTATTGCACGATCCCGTTCATTCTCTCTCATTTTTGTCTTGTGTTCTTTCACAAGTAAAGAGAAATGTGTGCGTGCTGTTTCTTGGCTCTCTTTGTTTTTATGTGTCTGCACTAGTTCTTCGCCGTCCGCGATGTAATTAAAGAGTGGAAAACTTCTCTTATCCACTGGGAGAGCAAATTTTGGGCCTTTGGCAAGTAACGCTTGTACGTCTTGCGGAAACTTCGTCGTCGTTTTGTTTACAAACCAATCTTTGGTTTTGTTGTTGTCTAGGAAGTTATTATTCCGTTTGTTTCGTAGTCTTTCTAATTTCTTCTCATGTCGTTCTGTTATTTTTGTTGTTGTCTTATTTAATACATTTCTCTCTCTCTCAAAAAATGCCGATGCGTCATCTGTGTTCATGCTATTTTCTAATATTGTTTTTGTTTCTTTCAGCTGTTCTTCATGTCTATCTAAGGTCTTATGTTTATGTTTAATTATTAAATTTAATAATTTAGTATGAAAAAGGTAAATGTGTCTAACTAGAGATTTTTGGATGTCTGGCTGGTTGTCATCTAAAAATAAATTATTGCACCTAGTTGTGTTGTTTATAAATTTGGGGATAATGCGGGCTTTTCTACACTTCAATAAAAATTTTATATGTAACTTAAGTTTAGTATGTTTCTTGTTGATAGTTTGAAACCTGTTGATTTCCATTTTGTTGTTTCTGTTGTTATGTCTTATGTCTGCATATCCCATTCTAGGTGTGGTTTCTGCAAGCGGCGTGCCTTCCGTTGGTGTTATTCTTGAGTTTTGGCGACCTTTATGTTTTACACTCATTATAGCTGGCTCGAGGTCAAGGGTTAAAAAATATAAAAACAATTTGTTTTTAATTTCTTTCCGATATATTTCGGTTACTCAACGGTAACCGTCTTCAGGGCTAAAACATAAAATTATAAAATTACAAAATGGAAAAAAACAATGTTTATAAAACTAAAAACTAAACTGAACAATACTAAATTACATACATTAGTTTGACACGTCTGCTCTTGCTGGCGCGGAGTTCCTAACTAGCTTAGGAAGTAAATGTCTGTATATATGAGCGCAGTTTTCTGTGTCCGTTTTGTAGTTCAATCTATCTTGTGTTGGTGTGTTGATTATGTGTAGCATTTCGAGAGTGTAACGTTTAGCATAGTGTTGTTCTTGTTGTAGTATTGTTGTTGCGTCAAAATTGGGAGAGTGGTGTTTGTTTGCACAGTGGGTCATGAGAGCTGTTTTTTGTGTTGTACATATTTAGATTCAACAATAAATAGAGTAGGAGGAAAATTAAAATTAAAATGGTACAAGAAACCGATGGCATCCGGAAGACTAATAAACCACAATTCGAAACATCCAAGGACGATGATAATTAATACAGCAAGAGGCTGTATTAAACGAATGTTTGACATCTCTGACAAAATGTACCACAACGAAATTAAGAGGGAAGTAACAAAAATACTTACGGACAACGACTTTCCAAAACTCTTAATCAAGAAACTTATACAAAAATATCAGGAAACACCGAGGGACAACAAAAATAGACAACTAAAATTATATAAATCTCTTACCTATGTACCTACACTATCCGAAAGGTTCATGAGATCTGACTGTTACAATAGTGCAGAAGTACAAATAGCACATAAACCGTTCCATACACTCAGACATCTCTATAGTAACACAAAGTCTAAAATAACTGCACTAGACAAAAACAATGTTATATATAAAATTCCTTGCAGTGGCAACATTACTGAAACATGCGATGGAGTGTATGTAGGAACGACAAAATTAAAATTAAAAACAAGATTAGCTCAACACAAATCAGATTTCAAATTACGCCACCAATGTACAACACAAAAAACAGCTCTCATGACCCACTGTGCAAACAAACACCACTCTCCCAATTTTGACGCAACAACAATACTACAACAAGAACAACACTATGCTAAACGTTACACTCTCGAAATGCTACACATAATCAACACACCAACACAAGATAGATTGAACTACTAAACGGACACAGAAAACTGCGCTCATATATACAGACATTTACTTCCTAAGCTAGTTAGGAACTCCGCGCCAGCAAGAGCAGACGTGTCAAACTAATGTATGTAATTTAGTATTGTTCAGTTTAGTTTTTAGTTTTATAAACATTGTTTTTTTCCATTTTGTAATTTTATAATTTTATGTTTTAGCCCTGAAGACGGTTACCGTTGAGTAACCGAAATATATCGGAAAGAAATTAAAAACAAATTGTTTTTATATTTTTTAACCCTTGACCTCGAGCCAGCTATAATGAGTGTAAAACATAAAGGTCGCCAAAACTCAAGAATTAAAATAAAATAAATTATACATACCACCTACAAACAGTTTTAGTGCTTGGTAAATTAATATCCTGCTTGAACTCCTTTTATTTTGAGTATATGTACACGTACAGCTTACATATATTTCACACATAATTAAAAACATTGTTGCCCTTTCATAATAAACGCTGGCGATAAATAAAGAGTCGTTAAAAAATATATCGAATTTATATCGATGTTGCTAATTTAAATTACTAAGCCCTTTAACTCACTCGATACATTTTCTTAAACGATATTTTGCAATTTAAAAATAATGTTTTCGATGCGTTTCGCAACACTAACTTTAATTAATAAATGAACTAATAATCGGAAATATAAACCAATATATTCAACAACCATATTTCCAAAATAACCATATTTCCAAAGCAAAATAAACGAGGCATAAACTTAAACAAAAATAAAATTGAATAAAGCGTAATTACAATTATCAAAGAAAAAAGTGTTGGGCTTGCAACATGCACCAACAGCTCCTCCGCCTCAGTTACCACCCCCAACACCACCCATTCCCCTTCCGTGCAACGGTGAAGTACTTAATGCAGTTGAGCGCAACAAACAGCGAGCATAAAAAGTTTTATAATTAAAAAATAGCAAGGGAAATAAGGGAAAAGTGAATGAAAGGGAAAACATAAACACAAATATGCAAATGTGCACAAAGTACCGTTAGGGGTCGCGTCGTGTCCGTGTGCGTTAAAAACAAAATGACCAACTACTCTTTATATGAGTTCTGCAAAGATTGTTTTGTTAAACGAACTTCCCACTCTGTTTCTCACTTCTACGCGCAGTTTGCAAAGTTTTAGCATTCATTTGAAATTCCGTTAACAGTTTATTAGTTAAACATAATGCCAGAACTGAAAGGAACAATATAAAACAAGTGCAAAAGAATCTTTTTTTTTAAATTAACTAGCTACATTCTTGAATAGAAATACTAAAATATCTGATAGTAAAAAAACAATTTAATACAGCCCGCACTCCTTAATTGCATTTCAATTATAATTAAATTACACTGAGTGCAAAGGTCACAGCTTAAAGAGCGTTAACCATATTTACAGCTGTCAAGTTATTAATTGAAATAAAACATTTTTCACACTACATTTCATTAATTCCAGCCACTGCAAAATGGTAAAAGAATGCAAAAAAAATTTAAATAAAGGCGAATAAATCTGAACAATGTGTTGAGAAGTCACTGCATGAAGGGAAAATGCGAAATGAAAATGAATAAATATTGAAGATGAACAGATAACAATTGCAATTTAACTGCGTTGAGTTAATGAATCTGTTTGCAGTCTGTGAAATAAATCGCAGTTAACTGCACTTAATCTTAAATTAAAGAAACAAAAAGTATTTAATAATATATTAATGTTGCTTGGCACTTGACACTGATTTCCTTTTTGTTCTTCCCCTTTCTCTCCTTATTGCAGGCTCCATCAGCAACATTGACGACGCCGAATACCATTGCAACAAGACGCAAGTGCGAAAGGTCATTTCGGGGGTGGTGGGCGCTGCCTCATCGGTGACGTCGATACAGGTGGCCAATTTGCTGAGATTGTTCCGCATACCACAGGTGGGTTGAAGGCGGTGCTGGTGAAAGCGGCACACAACATGTCACATAACACGAAACTTTGCTTGAACTGTACTTGGGTTTGTGTACCCTGCAGGGAGTATAATACTTTGAAATGGGGTGTATACGATGAATTAAGTGTAAAAGAATATACAAAAATGAACTAAGTCTGTTCTGTACCAAAAACAGAAGAGTCAATTAGGCCAAGATCTGTTTAAGCACTGAAATATCGGTCAGTTAAAGACTAAGATGCCTCAAATTTGACATTGAGGTAACTCTATAACATATAGACAAATTAACATTACTTATAGTATAAAGGGTAAGACAAAATTTAATAGTACAATAAATTAATTAATTTCTCAGCAAAGATTTAAGGCTATACTTTCTTTCTTTCTAGTCTTTCTAGTGCGTGATATAAAACCATTTCATAAACACTTAAATTCTTCAAGAAACAAAGGGTATCTAACACAGCGACTGCACTAGACACTTCGTTTCTTTTTGCCTTCGATTTAATTTCCCTCAGTCAGCAACTTTGTGCAGCTAAGCTCAGTAAAATATATTTTCCGGCCAGCTGCAGCCACAGCAGCTGCGAAATTGGTTAGACTGGCAAACTTTTTCCGGGCACGCTGCAATTAAAATGTGCACAAAATTTGTCGCATGACGCTTGCCAGGGCAAATTAGTCGAAAAGGGGTGTGTGTGCACGTGGCAGTGAATTAGTCGCCTTGGCCCTCAGAGAGGCAACAAATCAGGCAAAGTGCAGCTGCAGCAAGGGAATCAAAATGGAAACGGATGGAAGGAAAAAAAATGCCAAGGGCACTTGGTAACTTCCGTATCCTGTTTGCCCCCTGTTCGTCCGTCCGTAAGTCACGTTGCATAGCGAGATTGAGTAGCCGCAACGTTGGCCGAGCATTGCTGCTCCTGCTGGTGCTACGTGAGCGAAGGCCAAAAGTCAATAAACGACAATAAGGAAGCAGAAACACGGAAGCAGTCAACTGCGCCTGCAAGTACCCCATAAAATGCACACACGCACGCACTAACACAAACAAACACGACACACACACACACACACACAGCCAGAGGCAGAGGCAGGCATCCATCCGTTCAGCTGTCCATCCATTGAGTGCAGCCCGAAAAATAGTAGCTTCAAAATGGTCATAAATCAAACGTGGCCATTTGATTGCATTTCATCCGTTGTTCCGCTTATGGCTTTGTGGTCGCCAGCAGCAGCAGCAGCAGCAGGGGCAGCACCAGCAGGAACTAAGCATCAAAGTGTCCTGCAGCAAATAAAGCACAGATTACGTTGACGTTTTCAAAACTGCAGCAAGTGTAGCTTGGTCTTTCCGAAAAAGATTTCAACTTTCATTCACCCACCTGCATCTCTGTCTCTCCTCCTTTCTTTCCCCTCACTAAGTCGCTTTCCTTAATGTGTTTTTAAGTGTCAATGAAATATATATAAAGTGCTTGACTTTTACGAGGGCTAATGAAATGCTTAAGCAGTTAAAGGTTAAGTTAGTTGAATATATATGCGATTAAAGTTGTTCGATTTTGTTGGAACTTTGACAGATTAAACTGATGAACTGTGTTCAGCAACTTGGCTATTTAGGAAAATAGATTCCATAAGGTTATATTGCCGAAGTCGAACTTTAGTCAGTTGGCTGTTCAAAAGTAAAAACAGTTAATAAACTTATTTGTTTTTTAAGGTTGAATTAAAAAAACTAAGAATAATAATATATAAAACTAAGAATAATTTTAAACTAAAGTTAAAACCTTAAATGAGAAAGAAAAGATATTAATTAAAATTCATCGGATTCAAACTGGGGCAAAAAAAAAAAAAGCCGATCCAACATTTGTTGCAGACGATTGGGGAAACCCACAAAAACTCAATCTGTACATTGTGTTACCTGAAAGATAAAAGAAACAAAAACTTAATTGAGTAACCCATTTAATTAAGAATCAAGCTGCATTTCAAAGCGTCACAGAAGTGGCTCAAAACCATATGAGATGCTGGCTTGTTTATTGTTGCGCAAAGCAGCCGGGAGTTGAACTATGCAAACACACACAGCACACGAGGGAGATAACGATAGGCAGGCAGGCGGATGGGGAAGAGGGAGAGGGGAAGGAGATCCTCTCACATTTCCACACCTCATTTAAATGCTTGAGCAAGTTTTCACAAAGCGTCAGTTTGCTCAGCATTCCGAGAATTTCATTATCTCTCGCTGAGAGTGCACAAACACTTGGCAGCAAAACTGTTGACAGACCCCGCTGTCGAGCACGAGCACGAGCAGCAGCAGCAGCAGCAGTGGCAGGAGTAAGTGCAGCGTCCTGATGATAATGACACTTAATTAGAAATCAAGTGGTTGGCTAAACACTTGTAAGCCTCAGCTCACTCCCTCTCCCTCCCTTTCTCTCACTCTGTGCACTGTGCAGTGCCACGCCCAGCTCGAACGATTGTCTGCACTTCCGTCTGCAAGTTGACTGGCTTTTAATTGCCACGCCCACCTAGAGTGACAGTGTGGGCGGGGCGTTAATTTGTGCGTGAAATTGGATTTTAGTAGCATCGACTTTTGCGTCTTGCACGGCATCAACTTTTTAGAAACGGCAGAGGGAGACAAAGGAGCAAAGGTGGGAAGACTGTTCTCCCTAGCACGTCTTGACATTGGCTCTGTGGCATTGTCTGCGGTTTTTGTGTTGCGGCTGATGTCAGAATAAGAATAAGTAGTGGAAAATGATGCGGAAAAGATAACCGCGACGGAAGAGAGAATCTTGAGAAAAGCTGTAACTGAAAACAGACAAAAAGTGAAAAGCGTTGAATGAAAAGTGCGTTGTGCGCACATGCATGCAATATTAGAAATGTAAATTGAGAAAAGGGAAACTCAGTAGGAAATTCAGAAATAATTTGCATTATTGGACGAGCAAAAAAAAAAACGGACAGGGAAGAGCAGAACGCAGCTCAGATTAATAATGAATTGTGCTGGCAGCTGCAGGAAATGATGCAACCCAAAGGCAGCAACCTGCAACAAAGCAGTGCTATAAATACCCAAGGGGGGAGGGGTGCCGAGACTGCCTCTGTCGGGATCTACTCAAGCATAGTTTGTGTCTGCCAAGACTTCTTCAAATCAGTAAACTATATTTCATTTTCTTTATTGCAATCTTTGCTCTCGACTTCGTAATGAAAAAGTTTTCCATCAACAACTGTTGTTCCACTCTCTCTGACCACTCTCTCTCTGTCCACTCGCAGGTCTCGTACTTCTCCACCAGCCCCGAGTTGAGCAACAAACAGCGCTTCGAGTACTTCTCACGCACCATTCCGTCGGACCACTACCAGGTGAAGGCCATGGTCGAGATTGTCAAGAGCATGGGTTGGACCTATGTCTCGATTATCTACGAGGAGAGCAACTACGGCATCAAGGTAAGTTCTGAGAACATCTTTTCCAGCTGCGATTCGTAGAAATTAAACTTTATTAGCTTGTTTATTTTGCTCCCCTTCGAAGCACTTGGAAATTATAGTCTTGTTTTTCTCGGAAAATGTAGGGAAAACTCTTAAAGTTTTCCCACCGTTCATTTGCAACAGATTTCTCTTTTCCGAGAGAAGAATTTTCATAAATGATTTCCTTTTATTGTTTTCCATGCTGAAAAAGCAGTAAAACCGATGTATTTACTTTGTTCAACTTTATGCAAAAATTTGACAGAAATTCGCCGGAAAAAGCAAAGTTGAGGATAATATGCAGTTTATTTTTCATATTTCTCAATTTTCATTTTATTATTTGCTGCACATATGTCTCAGTTTTCTGTAGATTCCTTGCAATGCATGCAAATCGGCTTTGGCGCAATCAGTGAAGCAATTTATCAAGTTTTTTCTCTAATCAAGTTGCAGGACTTACTCGTAAAGTTCATTTGAAATCTGAGACCTGACAAGTGTTGCGACAATTCGAAATGAACTTGGTCAATGGCATTTGATGAGGGCTTAAACGATTTCAGCAACTAAGTGAGGGCGTTGCATGTTGCATGTTTGTCGACAGTTTCTTTGCCACTCACTACTCTGCAGCTTCGTTTACTTTCAGTTTTTGTTTCTGTTTTTCTTTTGCTATTTCTTTGCACGAAACGTTGCATATTTGTTTTGCGGAGAGAGCTCTCTGTGTGTGTTTTTTTTTTATTACGACGCCACTTACCCGGCCAGGATGTGGCGCAACATGGCCGGCGGCGTCCTTCGTTTGTCCTCCTCTCCCTTTCACTTTCCCTCACTCGCGCTGCAATTTCTCATTCTCATCTCTTTGTGCTGTTGTTGTTGATGTTGTTGTTGCAGGCATTTGAGGAACTGGAGGAGTTGCTGGCACGCCATAACATTTGTATTGCCATCAAGGAGAAGCTCGTCAAGGATTCGGGAGTGGCTGAGGATATTGCATACGATAATATTGTGCAGAAACTGCTGACGAAACCGCGTGCCCGAGGTAAGTGCCACCAAGTTGAACAAGAAGAACAACAAACAGGAGCCACGAAACTGAAAACAAGCAATGAAAGTTAAAAGAAAAACCGGGAAAAAAAGAAATTATATTGAAAATTAAATGTAAACTGAACTGGCCAAAAATAGATTGCACCCACTGCGATGTTGTGAAAGCTGCACAATTAAAAGGGAAATATGTAAAACAATCTGTAGACAATTTCTTTGCTTTTGTTTCGCCATTCACGCAGCGCGCTGCAGCTTTTGCCATTCGCCCAGCTGCAGTTTCACAACGTTTCCACTGCCCACGCACTCTGCAGTGCAGGAAATTAAAATGTTGCGTCAGGCGACTTTGCAAATGACAAAATAAACTACCAGAGGGGGAAACTGGCAAATTGCGGTGCTGGTGTCTGGACTGGCCTGTCCTGTACTGTCCTGGAAATCGCAAGAGCAGAAAGCAGCAGAAAAAAATAAACGGAAAACACAGCATAATGTAAAGTTCTCGTAAATTGCGAAAACATGTTGGGGGCATTTGGTTTATGGGCGCCTTAATTGACAGCTCAATTATCAAGTGAGAAAATATTCAAGTAGTCGAGTACACTCGATAATATTCCGAGTTTTTTCTGCTCTTAATAGTTGAGTGAAGAAATTCAATGATGAATTTATCTGTTTTATTTTCATATATATACACTTATTAAGCATTCCAATTATTATTATCGATAACCACATTGCAGTACAATATCTCCGTTAAATTATCATTAACTATCGATATTGAGAATTAATGACTTGTAAACAATATCCCATTTTATTTGCCACTAGTTATCGATATTTGTCCGTGGCTGCATAATGACTTGCAGGATCATTGCATTAAAACACCAGAGCAAACAATAATAAACAAACCTATCGAATCGGGTTTAATTTGCTTGAATTAATATTAAATGCAAAAGCCAAATGAAAAGCTCTCAATTAAATCTAATTGCGGTTTTGGCTAATCAAATTGCAGTTCACACAAGCACACAAACACGTGTGTAATTATTTATTGAAGCGAGAGTAGTTGGGGCCCACTTCCACGCCAATTAAAGATTTTCTTCAGTGACAGCACAATCGATAACAAACAGGGCAATTAAGTTTAAAATGCAAATTAAGAAAGCAATACACACACACACACATACGAATACAAATGAAAACCACGTCAGCATCGATAAATTTACGAAGAAATCAAACACTTAAAATGGGAAACAGTAAAAAGACAAAGGAAACTCTTCGATACTTAATTAAATAAGCAGACGATGGATGAGAAAAGAGAGAGAAGAAGCTGGAGAAAGAAGAATGTCGGGGCGCTTCAAGGATACTTTGTGAGGCACTTGGGCAAGTTCTTATTGCTCTGCCCATGGTTGTTGTGCTGCTGCTGCTGCTGCTGTCCAGCAAAGTGTTGGCCACAACTTATCAAAATGCAAACAATAAGCAAGAAATTCCCGTTGTACGCTCAGCCAGCCACTTAACGGTCCACGTCTCCGTCTCCACCAGCACCTTCATCACCATCTTCCGTCTCAGTTTCAGTATTTCTGCTAATGATGGGCCAGCCAAAGTCAGGCAAACTGTCGGTTTTATTGACGCCTGACTCCCGCCGGTCAGCCTGGGAGCACGAGCTGTCGAGCTGCTTTCATTGTTGTGACTTTCATTGTTATGGACATACAAACTGATGTGGCACCCCGCTCACTCCCTTCTTCTTCCCACACTAGTTCGCTGTCCCATGCCGACTGCAGTTGTCACATCTTATCGGCAGCGGCAGAGAGACCACACCCAGTCGGTTCTACTCCTCCTCCCCTTTCTCCAACGGCCTCTTTGTTTTGCGCCATAATTTCAACTGCGTGGCTTACTGGCTTACTTTGTCTTCTACTTCCCTCCTCCCACTTGCGCCTTGCCAAACTTATCGATTTGCCTATGTGGCAGCCGAAAGTTAAGCGAAACTTAATCAGGCGCGGAAGCAGCAGCAGCGGCAACAGCTGCGCAGGCTGCGAAATGAAAATGCCAGCGAAGTGGAGAAGGTAAACCTGACAACGCCTTTGTGCAGTATTCCAATGTGTTCCTTGGGCGGAATCGCTTTGTTCTGTTGCCTGTTCCACAACAACAAGGGAATGCGCACAACGGCAACTCTGGCTATAGTCAGTAATCAGTCGAACGATTAGTTTTTATCGATAGTTCATTCAATTTTAGTGCAGACTTCATAATTTATTGAAGTACATTGCGCACTTTTCAATAAGAATAGAAAACTACAGTAAATCAAGTATGTCTAATTTATAAAGGTATTTTGTAAATTTTACTTTAAATTATTTTTGTTTATTACGAGTATTAAATCCGAGACTTCTTAATATATTTCGCAAACTGAACAAACACAAACATGAAGAAACTTTTCTAAGAAACGCAAATCTTTTAATATAAATTTAGGTACAGATGCTTTGATAATATGTAATTCTAATTCGAATTTCACATTTGACGCATGTGTCAACATGCCTTGAATTGCTTCTATATTGAGAACACCCACGCACACCCGCACATGTACATTCTATATACACCTACTTAAACTCAAAACGTAACTAACCGAAACGCGGAGTGAACTTGACGGAATGCGATAAAGAGCAAAAACATGTCAGAGATTCAAAGTCCTCCCACCCAAACATATCAAGAAAAGCACATCCAGCCCCCACACAAACTGGTGAACTTTGCCCCCGTTGGCAGTTAACAGTTACAGTTACCGTAGCGAGCATAATTTTTCAGGCAACGACAAGCTCTGCAAATTGAGGGAGAGGGAGAAAGAAAAACCAAACCTCACATATGCAAAGTTTGGGCGCAAATACTTTGTCAGTTTGATTAATCGTTGTGCGAAATGAACGACGAAACAAGGAGCCCGGGGTGTGGAACCAAACAGGCCGAGGGTGAGGTCTGTAAACGGCGTCAAATCACAAATCACAATAAATAACGATTGGCGAAGCCGAACCCTTTTTTCGCGCGAAAGGTCGCTCCATGCTCAGTGAATTTTTCTAACGACTCCTGATGGCGTCTTTATGCAAATCAGCAGACGCCACACAGGACACCGACGCTCCGAAGTCAATGTTATCGGCGGGCAGCGCACACTGCGCCATGTGGCATTCATTGGCAGCTCGCCCACTGATTAATGGCATGCATAAAGCGCCGAGACGGTAATTATTTTTAATATATTTCTTGGCAGTCTGTAACTGGCGTTTGATTAATATTTGCAAATCAAAGAGTCTGCAAATACCTTTTCAATACCAAGAAAGGTAAACCAACTCGACCTGTAAATACCTATTAGCCGAGGTACTCGACCTTTAAGCTTTACTTTAAATACACTTCGAATTCATTCAACTTAAACGCAACCTAAACACTCGTTAAAAAATTTATTACATGGTATTTAAATGGAATTGAATTTCACTTTTTTATAAATTATTTTGTACTACGGGGCGTATGATTGACGCAGTTGCGCTGTCGTCATTTGAATTTGCTCTGAAAAATGATTTGAATTGGCTGGTTGTATTTTATTATTTTTCTTTCTAAGTGTTTGTCATGTTAAATGTCAAAAAGTTTCGGCAATAAACTGTTTCGCGAGCAGAAAGGGCGGACAACGATTTCATTTTTCACACCCAGCTAAAATATTTGGGAAAAACGTAATAAAAAGTAAAGTTGGCAAGAAATTTAAATGCAATAAAAATAAGCGATTGTAGATGCATCGATAAAGAGACTATTTATTCAATTCGACTTAAATATCGATAAATGTTTGACAATTTGTCCAATTGTATTGCCACTTTGCTTTTAAGTTTCGATGCTGATCTCTTGAAAGTATCGATGTGAGTAAACGATACAAACGTGCACTATTTAAAAAGTGATGCAAATATCGATACTCAAGGTACTTTAAAAAAAACTACAATGTGAATAAGATGCGATACATGGCAAAGGCGAAACGAAATGCAATTAAATTCCTCACGACAAAGGTCAAAGGGTTAACATATGCATCCAATTATTGAAAATCCGCGTGAGTCCCAAGGGAGCATGGGATCCTGCTTGCCATATGCATATTTAATAACGAAAAGTTCATTTTTTGCGTATTACTTTCATTGCATTCTCCTTCTGTCTCTCTCTCTCTCGCCAGGCGCCA
The DNA here is from genome assembly GCA_018904595.1 of Zaprionus indianus. Classification (NCBI taxonomy): domain Eukaryota; kingdom Metazoa; phylum Arthropoda; class Insecta; order Diptera; family Drosophilidae; genus Zaprionus; species Zaprionus indianus. Next base: position 3,498,651 of record JAEIHA010000152.1, read on the forward strand.
TCATATTCGGCTCGGATCAGGAAGTGCGTCAAGTGATGCGGGCGGTGAGGCGTGCGAATGCAACAGGCGCCTTCTCGTGGATTGGCTCCGATGGCTGGAGTGCACGGAACCTCGTCTCGGATGACTATGAACCGGAGGCAAGTAGCAGTAGCGCGACATCAAACAGTTACACACACACACACACACACACACACACACACACATACAGATACATATATTCGTATTCCAGTAGAAATTATGAGCTTAAATGTGCGGAAAAGTGTGATTAATGAATTGTGCGTGGAGTTGTTGATGTGCCACGCCCACAGCAGTGAGGTTGGGCTAGCATAGGGTGGTTGGGACATGACACCAACTACAAATTTATAAATGATGGCGAAACAAGCGTGCAGACAAAATGTTGCTGCATGATGAATTGTGCTTTAATTGAAATAAATTGTGTGTGCGCAGCGTATGGCGGGGCGTGGGCGTGGCCAGTGCAAATTAATTTGGCCCATCATCAGTTTCAGCCAATTCCCCGCCAGCACCCGTTGGCTGTGACTGAACTTAAATTAATTACGCATACGCAACGTTATCACATGTATCTATCCATCTCCCTCTCTCTCTCTATCTCTGTTTGTTAGGTGGAGGGCACCTTGTCCGTGCAGCCGCAGGCGAACCCTGTGCATGGTTTCGAGGAATATTTTCTTAACCTAACCGTGGAGAACAATCAACGCAATCCCTGGTTTGTGGGTATGTAATCTGCCTCCTGTGGCGCCACTTCACCCGTCCCCCCCCCACGGCTTGGTATTGGAGATAACATGCTGCGCCGTCTATCATTGCAGAGTTCTGGGAGGACCATTTCCAATGCCGTTATCCGGGCAGCACCAGTACACCGTACAACAACTACAGTCGCAACTGCACCACCAAGGAGCGACTCTCGCGCCAGAATACCGATTTTGAGGATCAGCTTCAGTTCGTTAGCGATGCGGTAATGGCGTTTGCCTACGCCTTGAGGTAAGCTAACCACACGCACACACACACGCATGCACACGCAGTGTGTGGCATTCATAGCCAAAGAACGCTCTCTTTAATTACGCCAATCCCCACAGGGACATGCATCGCGATTTGTGCGGCGGTCGCCCATCACTCTGCGATGCCATGAAGCCTACCAAGGGGGCCGACTTGCTCAAATATTTACGCAAAGTCGAATTTAAGGGTAAGTCTACCAAATTCGTGTGTTCCCCAGGTGTATGGGTGTGTTATAAAAGTGTTTGCAGACAGTAATTAACTAAGCAGTCAATGAAAAAAGTGCGTGGCATTAAATATATGACAAGGAGTGTATTGTTTTCCTATGTGCACGTGCGCTCTCTTTTGCTCTCAGCATGTACACACATCTGCTGTGCTCTCTTAAACTTGATTGCAGTTTAAACTGCTGCACTGCTTTACCCACGTACGTGTGTACGTGTCTAGAGTGCATTCGTGCATGCGAGAGTGGGAGAGAGAGCACAAAATGATCGATTACGAGAGTATTAAAGAGAAAGAACTTCGGAGTAAAAGAGAACTCTAGAAGTAAAACGCATAAAGGGAAATTAAGAGAGGAAATTACGTTTTTGCTATGATTGTATTGCATTTTGTGGGAATTTTAGTAAGGTTAAGTAGGAATTCTATAAAAAAGGTAATAATGTTGCAAAGAATGAAATCAGTCAAGGAATATACATTTCTGGTGGATCGTAAAGTGTTTAACGGGACTTTTCAAGGAGAAGTCTTTCAACGGTATCTGCTAAGCTAAGCGTGTTGGAGTCGCAAGTGTTGCGCAAATAATTTAACATTGGGTCAGGGCAGGGCATGAGGAGAGAAAAGCGAGGGAAGGTGGCACTGGTTATAGTCATAGCTCTGCCCACAATGCGCATTGGCCATGCTTTCGAGTGGAAAATTGACTTGCTTGTCATCGTCATTGAACTCAATTTGAAATTCAATAAATTATACAAGAGAAGCAAGGAACAGGCCCAGCACCACCAGGCAGAGGAGAGGCTCAGGCCTTGGCAGCCTCGAGACTACACAACCAACTGACGCAAAACGCGCAAATTGTCAATTTTCTGATAAGCAGAAGCCTCTCACTGGGTGGGCATGGCACGGCTTGGGGCGTCAGGCCGTAAACGCATTTTAACCCCGAGCATTTTGTTTTTTATTGTGCAGGCCTCAGCGGAGATGATTTTCGCTTCGACGGCAACGGCGACGGACCCGCCCGCTACAACATCATCCACTTTAAGCAGTCGGTGCCGGGTCAGTATCGCTGGGTCAAGGTGGGCGAGTACTACGAGGGAGAGCTGCGACTAAACATGTCCGGTAAGTGCACACCCACACACACACACACTTCTACAGGTGCACATACTCACACACCTCCACACAATGTTTTGTTGACAACATTTCAGAGGTGAAGTTCAAGCTGTTGCATCCGAAACCACCGGAATCCGTCTGCAGCCTGCCCTGCGAGCGTGGCCAGGCCAAGCGATACGTCGAGGGCGAGAGCTGTTGTTGGCACTGTTTCAATTGTACGACTTATCAAGTAAGTGAAACAGACCCCCCTCTCCTCGTTTCTCTTCCTCCAACTTAAGTAGGGGGGGCGGCAGCAGCCGCAAGAAGTGTCGCAAGTTTCGTAATTTATTTGCCGAGCTTTTGTCGTGATTGAAATGTAATGTACTGAATTATAGTGGCGACCGAAGGGGTTCCATTTCGAGGACAGCAAGTACTGCTGCTATTCCTGCTGTTGCTGCTGTGTCCGTGCACATAAAGAATAGAAAAGCGAGAAATGTGCGCGAAATGGTTCTCGGGGGACGGACAATCGCGTAAAACGGAATTGAAAAACGAGCTGCTGCATTCGGTTCGCGTGAGCAAGATTAATAGAAAGTACAACACATTGAGAACAGGGTTCCTATGCGACATTATATTTTGTACAGTGGCAAGTTAGAGCAGAAAGAAATTGCGTGTTTCACACCCGCCAGTTGCCAATTTTATTTCTATTTTACTTTTGAATCAGTTTATCAAAATAAAGTTCTTTTACTTCTTCTTAAATCGAGTTAAGTTGGCTGCGTTGTCAACTTGCGCCTTCGTGCGATTATTATTGATAATAATTGGTTTCTGCCGATACAATTGCATGCTTCAGTTATCAAGATTAAATCGAATTAAGTTGGCTGCGATTCAGAGCCAGCATACATATCGATAATTCATGTCCCGCTTATTGTGATTTCATTACAGTAATAACTACAATATTTTTAGAAAAATTGGATTTCTATTTCTATCTTGCATTCTTCACCTTGTGCAAATCAATAACTTCTAATACACACACCTCCCTTTGCAGATTCGCCATCCGGATGATGAGACGCATTGCCTTACCTGCCAGTTGGGCACCTTGCCCGATGCACACAAACAATATTGTCGAGCCATACCGGAGGTTTATTTGAGACCCGAATCAGCTTGGGCCATTGGAGCGATGGCGTTCAGTTCAACAGGCATATTGATAACACTATTTGTGATGGGCGTGTTTGTCAGGTGAGTGGGCGGCACTATATCTATGTGTATTACTACATTTGTGTGTGAGTACAACGCAAAGTCAACTCTGGCTGCGTTTCTATGTGTTGAGCAATTAAAAAGTTTTATGTCTTAGCTCAAGTTGCAGGGCCACGTTGCCTGAGTTTATTTAATTGGTCTGCCTGACGATTTAGATATTCTATATGTATATGTGTATGTATGTGTGTGATAACTATAATAATGTTTGCACTTGCTGTCTCTCTCCATCTCCATGTCAGGCACAATGAGACGCCCATTGTACGCGCCTCGGGACGTGAGTTGAGTTATATTCTGCTTGCTGGCATCTTCATGTGCTACGGCGTGACCTTTGCCCTCGTCCTTAAGCCAACCAACATTGTCTGCGCCATACAGCGGTAAGTTTCTTTCCACTGACACTCCCCCTACTCCTACTCCTCCCCATTCCCTGCCTTTCTCTCTCTCTCTTTGTGGTGCGTGAGGAAACTCCAAAATTTGTTGGTCTCGTTGCAGTTTCGGTGTGGGATTTTGCTTTACGGTCGTCTATGCCGCATTGCTGACCAAAACGAATCGCATCGCTCGCATCTTCAAGGCTGGCAAACAGTCGGCCAAACGACCCTCATTCATTAGCCCAAAATCGCAGCTGGTGATTTGCACGTGCCTGATCTTTGTGCAGGTAAGTGAAACCGATGTGTGCGTGTATGTGTGCGTGTGTAGCAGCCTCCGTGGCAACTGGCTAATCTCGAATCGTGTCGTCGCCATTTTGTTTTTACTATGCCCGACTCTCGTCTCATTGCAGATACTCATTAACGGCGTTTGGATGGTAATTGCCCCATCACATGCAATGCATCATTATCCGACACGCGAGGATAATTTACTGGTGTGCGACTCGTATATAGATGCCTCCTATATGATTGCGTTCTTCTATCCCATTGTCCTGATTGTGGTGTGCACTGTTTATGCGGTGCTCACCCGAAAGATACCCGAGGCTTTTAATGAATCGAAGCATATCGGTGAGTATACAGCACCCATAACGACATGTACTTATGTTTTATGCTAAGACATGCTATAAATCGGGAGTAGCATAACAATAACGTTAGTCCAAAGACTCCTCCCAATGCTCTTAATGTACATATGCTGCGATTATCATCTGACATTGAATAAATTATTCATTAACTGACTTTTACTCTCAACATTTCATTGTGAAAATATCCTTATTAAATGTAGTCCCATTTTAAGAGATAAATGTATATTGCAGCTTCCTTTATTCATTTGATTTTTAAGCATTTCTTATTATTTCCTTTGAAATTGAGATACTTGTTCTTCTTCTGTTTGAAAACATCGTTAAGAAAAGTATTTTTCATTTTGAGAGATAAATGTATTTTGCATTCTACCGTATTCATTCGATTTTAAGGCATTTACTTATGATTTCCCTTTGGGAACTCGATAGCGACTCGCATATTAATAATTGCACTGGATTAATGGCTCCTCCTTTAATTGGTTCCTTGCAGGCTTCACCATGTACACCACCTGCGTCATCTGGCTGGCCTTTGTGCCGTTATATTTCGGCACTGCGAATCATGTGCCGCTGCGCATAACGAGCATGTCGGTAACCATTAGTCTCTCGGCCAGCGTGACGATTGCGTGTCTGTTCTCGCCAAAGGTAAGAGATATCATCGTCTGTTCGCAACTGATTGCCACACACGGGCCAACACAGACGTTGTTAATTACTTAATTAAATAATAATTGGGCATTACGTTATGTTTTCTATCTTAACTTTTATCAATTACTATGCTATAAGTAAGGTGATAGAGCAAACTACTTTTTGCGGGGTGTTCATGAAAGATAGTTAAGGTGAACATTGCAAGAAATAAAAAAATTATAGAAAATGAATGTTATCAGAAAATATGTTATGATATTTATAAAAAACAATATCACATTTACATTATTAACTGTTTCTTATGATCTTCAAATTGCTCTCTCCATAGTTTTAAAGGGTACTATGCTCCTTTTAAGCTCTTGCAACCTTGTCACTTCTCTTCCCTTTTTAATGTGCTTCTTACAGCAGCTTTAAATGTCAATAAGGGATAACCCCACTTCTTGAGTTATCTCTCCCTCTGCTGGGTTTATGGCATATGCCACAACATTTTTAATAATGCTTCATTATTAGTCATTAAGTTGCGGCGACTGAAAGTTAAGCTTAATATCCGCAGTAAATTATAGACGTGTCTGAGCAAGGGAATGCGACATGAAGAAGGGGAAGTACAGTTGTCTTTGTTTCTGGGTGGGAATTACTACGGATTGGTGGGGGGATTGACTGAAGTTGGCTGCACTCTTGCCGCATAAAAGTTCACTTACAATTTAGTTGGACACTTGCAAGATTTACAACATACTTGGTGGCCCAAAAGGGTGGTGGGGGGAATCTGTAGTTGCAGGGGTAACAGCACGCTTAAGCTGACAACTTAAGCATGTCGGGGTAACATAAACTGCTGTGGCTGCAATCGCAACTTTTGGCGTTGCACACGAAATATCGAAATTGAAAAGGTACGTGAGGTGCGCTGTATCCTTTTAGTAGTTATTCAAAGTGAAAGCGCAATCGAAGGCGAATGAAAGAAACTTGAAATCAATTTTAGATTGAATTCTTCATGAGTTGTGACATTTCCTAGAGAGTTTTCTGTTCATTTTATTGACTTTTTAAGATATTTTATTTATTATTTTACTCGATTCCCGATAGGTTTACAACTGAACTATATCAACTCTTGAAACAGTGTTAGTAAGTGTGCTTAATAATTTGAATTTAATTTCCCAAAAATATCCCCCTTAAAAAAAAGAATTAGGGACATTGGTTACGAACTAGTTAAAATCTATCGATAGTTGAAACAGTGTTTCAAAGTATCGTTTTCCTTATGACTTTTCCTTCAAACAATTTCTGCAGCTATTTCCCTTGGATAGCCCATTTCAATTAGGGTAATAAATTCATGCTAATTTCGAGGCAAAGTTTTTCCTATTGCACCTCCCGACTAGTTAACATTATTTTCCCCTAGGCAAAGGTAATAAATCCTAAGCGCAGTTGTCGTTATTACTCGACAAAATAGGAAACTTCAGCAGAGCCTCAGCCGGCTGGCATTGCTATCAGATGTCACATAATGCACAGTTTGTTCCAGAAATAAACGCACACACACACACACAATCACACACCTGTATGACTGGTTGGCTGCCTGCCATAAACACCTTAAGCCATAAAAATGCAATTTAGTATTTGCTGTTTTACCAACTACAAAAGGGAGCCAGCAACAAATGGCCAGGCCCACCATGGGCAACTGGGATCAGTGAACCAAGGGAGCCCAGGTTAGAATTCAAGCCAAGCCAAGCCAAGCATATTCAGCTAACCCAGGCTGACTGCTGTCTACCTGCTGCCACGCCCTCAATGCTCCCCAGAGAGGGTTGAGGAAGCTTTTGCAGGTGAACGCGTAAGTCGGTCCTGCCTTTTATGTATTTCTTTGCCCGTCGACATCCTTGCTGGCGTCCATGTCGACGGTGTCCGTGTCCGTGTCCGTCTCCATCTCGGGGCCAGCCTTCTTCCTGTGCGCTGTTCCGTTGTTTGTTTGCTGAAGAAAAACAATAATAAACGCCGGCAAATGGCAGCCAAACAATGTCATGCCGCAAGACGGAAATGGTAGCGTCTTACGTAACGCAGTAAGGCCCGACGTTACGTTGACTCTGGGAGACTCTGGGATAGACGTTGGCAGTGGCAAAGTCGCGTTGACAATTTAATGGCCACGAATTGTGTTGGCCAGCGGTGTCAGTGGCCTTTGTTAATAATTACCGCATCGGTCGAAATGGAAACGGCAACGGGAAATTACTAATGGCACGCCCACTTCTCACAAAAGGGGGCGTCACTGAGGTACAATGGGGCGTATGATTAATGTGGCCGAGGCAAAGTGTTGGTTGAATTTCGACTGGGTAACTTAAGCTCCAAGCTGATGAAAATCCATTTCTAACAAATGCCACTCTTCCTCTCTCCCTTTCTCTTTCATTCTTTGCTACACAGCTCTATATAATACTTGTGCGCCCAGAGCGCAACGTGAGGCAAAGCATGATGCCACCGCGATACGGCAACATGCACCGCACCGCAGGCACCGGTCCGTCCTCGATGATGGCTGCAGCGGTGGTTACTGCCGCCACTTGTGCGCAGGAAGAGAAGATACAGAAACATATCACGCCCACGGAAACAGGTATGTTACCTCCCACCCCTTACCTCCCAGCCTTCCCCAGGCCATGCATTCTCTACTCTTTCTATTTTCCCCTTTTTTCTTTTATTTTATTTGTTTTTCTTTTCTGCAGAGCACTCGGTGAAGGCGAAAAAGCTGTGCGAAATGGCCACACAGACGATTGCATTGTCCTCGATATTCACGTCGCTGGACGGTAATGCCTACAATCAGATACCCTATGCCGATCAATATGTGCCAAATAATACGACAACAGCCACGCCCACTGCCGAGGCCAATGATGAGCAGGTGGTGGTGAATAACAACAAAATCAATCAGCAGCAACACGGCCAGCCTGCACAGAGTGTTGCTGCTGTTGTCGTCGCGGCCGGCAATCACATTGTCAGCAGCCCAGCTGTACCAACTGCAACTGCAACGGCAACGCCAGTAGCAGCTGCAACAACTGTAGCAACAGTCACAACAGCAGCAAGTGCCGATGTTGCCATTGCTCCGGCGGAAGCCACGTCCAATGGCAGCAGACGTGGGCCAGTGCTTCAAACGAATTTATAGCTAAACGCACAGCAATTGCAACAGCAGCTGCTGAAGGAGCAACAACGCCAGCAACAACAGCAGCAGCAGCAGGCGCCGCACATTGAAGCAGAGGCAGATCAACCGCAGGCAGCAGCAGTAGCAGCAAGTGAAGGTGCCGCCTCCACGGGCAGCGATGTGGCCAGCACAGGCAGCGGCAGCGGAAGCGTCACGACGATCGGCAACGGAAGTAAGAAGCGAGCTGCAATACCAGTTTAAGAAGACACGGAAGTCCGAAGGTATCTATAGATAGGAATATGCCTAGGCTAAGCACTCACTCACACACACACACAAATAAAGTGCAAGGAGGTTGTAGACAGAAGGAAAACAACACAATACTTAACTGAATTTAAAGTTTGTTATTATTTTTAGACAACTCAAAGAGATTAGCGAACAAATATTGGAGAAAACTAATCTGTGATTATGTTTTGTTAATTTGTTGACCGTTGCCAGTTTTAAATATTTATTTAATCATATAAAGTTAATTGAAATTGATGCATTTAATTGAAAGCAATGAAAACATTCTGAAAATACTCGAATAATAACGAAAACAGTTTTTGTTAATAACTGTAAACAATCTTTGTTTGTTTTGCTGCAACTTATTTATTTAGCCTTCAATTATTTTTAATGAATACAATTTAATTGAGTTTAATTGCGGACTTGTATGTTTATTATATAATTTATCTATTTGTTATATTTGTTTTGCAAAAAAGTCGCTGTGGTTGATCTTTCTGCCAGAGAAACCATGCATGACTATATACATACAAACACACACACACATACTTTATAGTTATATTTATTGTAAATTTGTTGCCGCACTTGGAGTTTGCAAACAGTTTCGCAATAAGCGCGCCCCAACGAATATGTCAAAATAATTGTCAGCCACGTCTAATTGAATAATTGTGAAACGTTTTAAATGTTTTAACTCTAAGCTTAACACTAGTTATATAAATGTAAACAAACATACATACATACATTCGCCTATGTATATGTATGTAGCTATTACTAAATATATTGTCAGATGAGGTTTAGCAAAAAAGTTTACCAAAAAAGAGAATTGTGATATAATTTCAAAAATGTGCGTGTTTTCTCAAAACATAACCAAAAAAATAACAAGAGCTAAACTCATACTACTACTAACTGTTAGTTGTAAGTTGTCAGTGTTTAGACTAAGTTAGCAACGAGAGCGTACCGAGGGGAATTTTATGGCGTGATTATGTTGCAGGGCGGTTGCCCGGTGGGTGCTGCAAATACCCGCCCAACCCTCTTGCAACGTGCCAACAATTAGATTTGCTGTGTTGTTTGAGCCCAGCAGCACAGTAGATGATAATTGTGAATTGTGTCAAAGGTGACGCCGTCTTTAATTGTAATCCTAACTCTGTACATACACACAAACACACCAACACATGTTCTCTTTGTGTATTCCAAACTAGTAGGGAGCATTACTAACTATACTTTAGCTATATATAGCATTTCTACCAAATATCTAGTGAAACTTTGAACGTTGAACTTTAGGTGATAAACGAAAACACGCAACTAATATTAATTGAAACGTATTTAATATTAATAAAGTCTAGCCAAATTACCCGAGTTTAATTGTTAGCGAAATGCATGTGTATTATCTATCTGTGTGTGTATTAAATGTAAATAAGTTGCAAAAACAAATACCAATAACAAAAAAACAAAGAAGAAACTAATTGTATTCATATGAAATTAAATGTCTCTTAAATTAAATAAAGAAATCAACATAAACTGCTAATTGTTGTTAGGTGGTATATTAACACACTCACTCACACACACATACAATAAATAAAGTACATTAAATTCAAATTGGCTTTCTATCTATAATGAGAGTTAGTTATTTAAAGGGTTCTATGACAAACTTTGATAGTGTTGGACAATGATAGATATTGCTTTCATCTATCGATACCATATTGAGTAAGTAATGGATAGAATGAGTTATCGATTTACACCTCATAGAATTGCGAATTGCGTTGGCAATACCTTATGCGATATCAGAGTTCACATTTAAATAAACTAGTTTAACCAAACTAATTAATAAGTAAAATATCATGAAAATCGACCCCACATACATACATTTGTATAATAACCATAGGAAAACTAATTTCGACCTATTTTAGTTCCTCAATCTCGTAAGGAAACTTTGTTTTTATTAGGAATCAGCGTAGGAATAATCGCCAGGCCGAAGGTTACTTGTTTTATTTAGTCAATTTTGAAATTCCAGCTGCTGCATGACTACAGAAGGCTCGTGTTCCCACTGTTTCTTAGAGAAAATTTCAGGCTTTTCTTCCCTTTGTTTTTTGCCGAAAATCTCATTTAGTGAAATTGGTTTTTCTTCCCTTTGTTTTTTGCCGAAGATCTCGTTTAGTGAAATAGGTTTTTCTTCCCTTTGTTTTTTGCCGAAGATCTCGTTTAAAGAATTAGGCTTTTCTTCCCTTTGTTTCTTACCGAAGATTTCATTCAAAGTGGGCTTTTCTTCCCTCTGTTTTTTACCGAAGATTTCATTTAAAGAGATCGGTTTTTCTTCCCTCTGCTTCTTTCCGAAGATCTCGTTTAAAGAATTAGGCTTTTCTTCCCTTTGTTTCTTTCCGAAGATTTCATTCAAAGTTGGCTTTTCTTCCCTCTGTTTTTTACCGAAGATTTCATTTAAAGAGATCGGTTTTTCTTCCCTTTGCTTTTTGCCGAAGACCTTATTCAAGGATATCACATCTTCCGGCTGGTTTCTACTTATCGAACGTACAACCATCATTTCGGAAGTAACAGATAAGTAACGATTCAATGATTTTCCAAATGCCAAGCTAGTCATTTTTGTACTAAGCATTATGCAAAAAATTTGTGTAATTTTAGAGAAATTCCAAAACGTAACTAAATAAAAAAGGTCAAAAGCTGATTGTGTTGTTACTCGAACGAACACGATTCCTACACTGATCAGAATATTGCTTTGGCTTAGTTAATATATCGATTTGTTTGCAAAAGCCTACTTTCTTGAAATGTTTACTTGTTTTTTTTTTTTTTTTTTTTTTTTGTGCTAAATCCTGTTATTAAATCTGTATGTATACGTAAGTTTTTCCACATAGGCACACAAAGAAGGTACCGGATATATATGTAGCAGGCAGGAGGAACCTCCAACCAAGAATATACTTTATCAAGAATAACCTAGACTTCAGTGACTTAGAAGAGCTATCAAATATCAGACATTTCCGAAAATAGAAATGGCGATTACAGTGGTCGAACCCATTGCGAGAATACAAAGCAATATACACCACCAATAATTATAGACGGCTATATGTATTAATCCCCGCCTTTCTTAACTAAGCCAACTTGTTAAAATGATACGATTTTGGTATAAAATGCATTTTATTTTTTTTCAAACAATGTCCTAAAAAACCCTAAAAATTGGTAAGGTTTTAAAGCCTATAAAACTGTGCCTTCGGTCTCATCCACATGGGGAAAAGCTCATTTTACCGTCTCTTTCTCTCTTTTGGAGCGCCTGTAACAAAATACACACTGGTATCTCATCCCAACAAGTGCATTCTGTTCTCTTTGGTTTCTTCAGTTTGGGCCTACTGCATTCCGAGAAGCTTGGATACGGTGTCTTTATCTTTTGGCAAAAGGCTGGTGCACGAACATTTTCACATTTTGGTGGATCTCTGACTGCCCGACAGCCAGGCAATTTGATCTTACGGCATGTAGTATCAGTTAAACACTCTCTCTCAAATTTACAAGCTGTATCTGGTTTCCACTTTGGTGGGCGACGTTCAATTGGTGGCGGCGTCGCTTTATCGAAACAACAAATTTTCTTTGGCTGAATGGCGACTTGTGGACACTCTGTCCAGGTTATCTGGTACTTGCGTGCGTTTTTATCCGATTCCTTATACAAACATTCGTCGAAGGATGGAAAGCCCTTGTCGGGACATTTCATACCACAACAATCGTCGCTGAATTTGATTAGATTGTAAAAGGGAAAATTCGCCTCAACTTCTGCCCTTGTCCACTCTTTTGGATGATCAGTTTTGCACTCCGGGGTCTCTCCTGGTCCCGGTTCTCTCGAACATCCGTCTTGTTGCGCGTACCCTCTTACTAGTCTTACTCCTTGAAATGGCTTTCTAAAGAGCAGTTTTGGAAGCTCTGATCTAATCCCATAGCGAAATAACATTTTTCTTTAAATTTTGACTAGTTTTTTTGCCGAAAAAATTAAATAAAATGTTAAATTTAGATTTGGAACCTAGGGCAACAACGGCTAAAGACAGACTGATTTTATCGAGCCACAGACTTCATCATAACCAACGACTGACAGCATGAAATCAACGCATGCTACGATATGTAGAAAACAGGTGTACAAGTTATACATATTAAACATAATAAAATACATACATACATGCATCTATGTATATATTTACAAGAACATTAATTAACGAAACTAGAAATAAAACACTAACTAATTCCCTAGTTTTGTGTATTGTTTATTCCGTGCTGAGCACGAGTGCCTCTCCCGGCGATAGCTGCAGTTCGCGCAATGCATACGTTGTGCTAAAAAGAATGGACAGAAAAAGAGAATACAGGGTATTAGTATAGCCACCTATGGTTTCACTTTTGCTGCTCACCCTTCAGTACGCTGGGAGTCCAAGCTGCGCACAAGCAGGCGCAGCGAGTCAGGTAACGTTGTGTCGAATCCGGAAAGATCAACTGAGCTGGCAGTCGATCCAAAGTTGGCCATGTACACAATACTGGCGGCACCAGAGAGCGACCTAGAGTAGAAACCAGAGAGATATAGAGAGAGGCTAAGAAAGGTGGGTGGGAAAGCTAGGGGGAGTACCTACCGCTTGACAACAAAAATGTCCTGGCTCAGCGCCTTGTACTTGGTTGCCCCATTCTGCAAAGTTTTCGAGCCTCTGCGCAGTGCCACCAGCGATTTGTAGATCTTGAGATGCGAATGCTCCGCTTCCGACTCGGTAGCGACATTGATAGTCTCATAATCACTAGCCAGTGGCAACCAGGTGCTGGGACCAGTCGTAAAGCCCGCATTGGTGCCGTTTGTCCACTGGAAGGGCGTACGTTCTGGATCTCTGGTGTACTGCTCGTAGATATCGGCATTGGAGTTGCAACCCCACGGATCGACAGTGTCCTCCCAGCTTATTTGACCGTCTGTCATGCCCAGCTCCTCACCCTGGTACGTTACACTGGCGCCGGGCAGTATCATGACCAACATATTCATGGCATCTATGTGTTCCTTGCCATACCGACTGGCGGCCCGCCGCTTGTCATGATTGCCCAACTACAGCGAAGAGAATCTGCATAAGCATGTCCTGGTAGGTGCATACATATTTTGCAATACTTACCACCCAATTGGCTGTGCGTCCCGCGGGCATATTGTCCAGCCAGAGATCTATGGCCTCCTGCACGGTAGACGCACTCAGGCCACTCTTCTCCATGACCGTAATCAGGTTAAAGTTAAAGGGCAAATGAGCTCCGTTCACCGATCTATTGCCGTAGAACTGCATAGTGAACCAGGCCGGGGAGTACGTCTCGATGAGCAGCACACTAGAGTTGCCACCATAGATGCGCTGGTGATCGTCGAGCACAGTGCGCCACTGGTAGACCATGTCAATGGTCTCCGGCTGATTCTCAATATATGTCGTTGTCAAATAATCGCGATCCTCTGCATCCTGCGTCGCTCCACTGACCACCTCATCAGGAAACTGCCCCTTTGCATCCGGCTGCACTTCAAATAGTGGCGGCAATGCATCGCAGCGGAAGCCAGCAACGCCTTCGTTCAGCCAATAGCGCAGCACACGCTTCATTTGAGCCACCACATCCGGATTGCGATAGTTCAGGTCTGGTTGCTGCACTGCAAACTGATGCAGGTAATATTGCTGCCGTTGCTCGTTCCACTCCCAGGCGCTGCCTCTGAAATATTGCAGCCAATTCGTTGGCGGCTCTCGCGCGCCCGTTGTGGCATTTATCTTGCCGTCGTGCCACAAATAGTAGTTCTCGTAGCCCTTCTCTCGTTGCACAGACTTCTTGAACCAATCGTTCTCATCACTCGAATGGTTGGGCACAAAGTCAAGTATAATCTTCAGGTCCAGCTCGTTGGCTTTCTTGATAAGTGCCCGGAAGTCATCTAGTGTTCCAAACTCTGGTTGAATGTCAAAGAAGTCGGAGATGTCGTAGCCAAAATCAACCATTGGTGACTTGAAGATTGGCGATAGCCAAGCGGCCGTTACGCCCAGATCCTTGAGGTACTCCAACTTGCTAGTGATGCCATTTAGATCTCCAATGCCGTCGCCGTCTGAGTCTTTAAAGGATCGTGGATATATCTGATAGAATTGCGCTGTCTGCCACCATTCTTTACTGGCGATCGTATTACTGCCAATGTCCTGACAAGCCTCTGATGCCAGTATAAACAGCAGTAGTAAGCTCAGCAGCGCAGTAAGCATGTTTTGCCTCAAACCTGCCTTGTTGTCTGAGTGCGCGGCAGTCAGACTTCCCTTTTATACAAACAGTGGAATATTTGATAAGAGCCGATAAGCGATACAATGGAAACAGCCAATACGCTTTTGATTAGGACGGTCGAACGGGCACTCGAGAATATTTCCATTCAGTCCGATGACATTTATATAATCACTAGGATGGGACTACCAAGGAGTTTCTCAGAACAACTCAGGAAACTTGAGAAAATTTAATAACTTCTCTAAGTAACATTGATCGTGTAAATAGTTATCGGAACTCAAAGCTAATGTCATCGATATATCGCCAAAATTGGGATACATCGTTCGAAGCGCAGCTAACTTAATTAGGTAACAGGTTAATGACGTTGCCAAATGATGAATAAAACAATTGTATCAATTTGTTAATACTACAATTTTAAAGAGTATTCAATATTCGACATGCTTTTCATTCTGTCCGTGGACCGCTTAAACTTGAACTTGCTTTGCAATGTTGGCAGCTCAAGCACTTGGAAATTCCTGAGCTACTTGAGGTGCGCTTATCATTTAAGCACTGTTAAGCTGGCCAACTTGGCTGACTGCCTGTGTGCAAACGTATAAAAGACCGGAGCTGGCAAACCGACGTACAAGTGATTACAATGCAACCTCTACAACTGTTAATTCCTGCAATCTGTGTCATAGCCCTTGGCCATGCGTGCCAGGATGCGACCAGCACAGCCACCGCCACCAAGGACTGGTGGGAGACAGCGCAGTTCTATCAGATTTACCCGCGCTCCTTCATGGACTCCGACGGCGATGGCATTGGTGATCTAAATGGCATCACTAGCAAGCTGGAGTACCTCAAGGATCTGGGCGTAACGGCCGCTTGGCTATCGCCAATCTTCAAATCACCAATGGTTGATTTTGGCTACGATATCTCCGACTTCTTTGACATTCAACCAGAGTATGGAACACTAGATGACTTCCGGGCACTTATCAAGAGAGCCAACGAGCTGGACCTGAAGATTATACTCGACTTTGTGCCCAATCATTCGAGTGATGAGAACGATTGGTTCAAGAAGTCTGTGAAACGGGAGAAGGGCTACGAGGACTTTTATGTGTGGCACGACGGCAAGGTGAATGCCACAACGGGCGAGCGAATGCCGCCATCCAATTGGTTGCAGGCATTCCGAGGCAGTGCGTGGCAGTGGGTTGAGGAGCGCCAGCAATATTACCTGCATCAATTTGCCGTGCAGCAGGCTGACTTGAACTACCGCAATCCGGATGTTGTGGAGCAGATGAAGCGTGTGTTGCGCTATTGGCTAAACGAGGGCGTCGCTGGCTTCCGTTGCGATGCAGTGCCGGTGCTGTTTGAGGTGGAACCCGATGCCAACGGCCAATATCCGGATGAGGAGGTGAGCGGCTTGACAGACGATGTGGATAATCGTGCATATCTGAAGTCCGACCTTATTGAGAACCTACCCGAAACGATTGACATGGCGTATCAGTGGCGCACTGTGATGGACGATTATCAGCGCATCCACGGTGGCGACACCAGGGTGTTGCTCATAGAGACCTATGCTCCACCTGCGTATTCAATGCAGTTCTACGGCAATCGGTCTGTAGAGGGCGCCCATCTGCCATTCAACTTCAACCTTATTACAGTGCTGTCGAGCAACGGCGTCTCGGCAAGCTCAGTGAAGACTGCCGTGGACAACTGGCTTTTGAATATGCCTTCTGGGCGGACACCCAATTGGGTGATAGGCAACCACGATCAGAGGCGCGCTGCCAGTCGATATGGCACCGCTAATGCGGACGCAATGAATATGCTGGTCATGATCTTGCCAGGCGCCAGTGTCACGTACCAGGGTGAGGAGCTGGCCATGACAGATGGTTGGATCAGCTGGGCAGATACTCAGGATCCGGCTGCCTGCAATGCCAATCAGGATACCTACGAGCAGTTTACACGGGATCCATCGCGCACACCTTTCCAGTGGACAAGCGGCAACAATGCGGGCTTTTCCACAGGTAGCAAAACTTGGCTGCCACTGGCGGATAACTACGCAACTGTGAACGTGGAGGTGGAGTCCGCAGCTAGCGATTCTCATCTGAAGATCTACAAGTCGTTGGTGGCACTGCGCAAGAGTTCGAAAACCTTGCAGAATGGATCAACCAAGTACGCGGTGCTGAATGAGTCAGCGTTCGTGGTCAAGAGGTGAGTACAAAGACAGCAGATAAAGATGCGTCCACTAGATTCCTTTCTTCACTTTTTGTTTAGATCATTGACTGGCTATGAAACCTACGTTTATACCGCGAATCTGGGCAACGCAACGGTCACCATCGACCTGACACAGTTCGACAGTTCGCTGCCTTCAACGATGTTACTGAAGATCAAGAGCTTGGACTCCAAGAAGAAAACAGGGTAAGCATCAGAAAGATTACGGTGCTATGATCTATGTTATAAACACTCCTCTTCATTCTCGTTTACAGTAATCTCTATGAGATTAACGCACTCGAGTTATCCGCTGGAGAGGCCCTTGTTCTCAACTCGGACTGGCAGTCATAATGCTCCTGCGGGTCCCGCTCGCCTCTTCCTCCCGCTCAATTTGGAACTCAAACCAATTAAATTTCCTATCGCGTACTGGTAACTTTGGCGTCTTCCTTTGGCTCAAAGCAAATATGCCGCCGCCTGTATAAATAAATAAACAAACAGACAAATCGACAAACAAACCACTCAGACCCACCACAGAGTCAACGTATGGTTGGGTGGCGACTTTAGCCCCTGTATGTGCTCGAGTGCCCCACTCACACACACACGCATACACGTACGCATGTAACTCCCCGACAGTAAGGGGGCTGCACCGTTTAAAGTGTTTACACTCAAATTAAAGTCAAGCTGCGAGAACTCTTGTATTGCTTATCTCGCATTTTGTATTTAACTCCCATTCGACATTACGAGAGCAAAGTATGGTTAATACAAAGTAAATACCGTCGCAGCTTGGGGTCGAGATCCCTAAAGTCCTTTGAAGTTTATGACAGCGAGGGCAGTTTGATAACCAACACAGGAAGCCACAAATGGGCAAATCTAAGTGTGAATGGAATATAATCTGCAATTGAGTTGATAGACACTTGAGAGTTTCACATAACATATATACATTCTTGTAGACCAAATTCGGAGCACTGTTTAGTGAAGTGCCGGCAATGAGTGTGCAAAAAGTCCAAGTTATCTTCATAAATGCCGATTAGAAATTTTACGTCTGCATCTGCTACGTTTTGTTATCTTTACGCACAGGAATGAGGTCACAGAAATATCATCTGTCTACAATTTTAACACAGCTGTTAGTTTAGAGAGGAATTATTGAGTCAACCCTCGCTGTGGCTAATTAAATTTCCTTTACACGTGCTAATCTGTTGACGCCAGCAACGTAGGGGTGGATTCATGTATATATATGAATCATACGCAGTGTATGCAGCAAATATCTAAAGTCAAGTTCATAAGCTAACTTGCTTTGCATTTAAGAGTTTGATTAAACTGGGAATTCAGCATGTCTAGGTCAACACAATGTGTGGAACTGATAGCTAGGAGTATCGATACCTTTGGGGTACAGTTAAGCTACTAAATGGATTTTCAGGAAGTTTTACGTAAGGTAAATACATTCGACAGTGCTATACCCAGCTACCTAGAATTGTGCTGGCTATTTCCGACTGTTATAAAATGTATTACTTGATGAATCACTTGGCCAAAATAAGCGCCTTATCTCAGAGCCAATCTAATCAGGTTGGAAAAAATGGAATAAGGGGGTTCTGAACCAATCGATTGGTACTAGTCTAGAAACTTCAGTTATTTCGCAATGTTCAGGCTGATCAGTTTACTCTTGAGCCTTGTGCTCAGCATAAATATCTTTCTTGAGTGGATGCGGTTTCTCTTGGGACTTCTTACAGACGTGGATATAAGATTTATTCAGGACTTGGGTTTGGCTCTTAGACTAGCAGATCCTTTCATCAAAAGGCGCATGAATAGGCAACAAATTGAAAATGCACAAGAAGGTGTAATGCGCGGTATCGGCCAACAATTGGCTATAGGTAAAAACAATCACAATTGTTAATAAAATGTGGAAAGAGTGTTTTGTGACTGTTGATTAATTGGAGACTTTATCTTTATTGTCATGCATACAGAGGAGAGGCAAGACGAAATAAAGGATCCCCTGTTTGGAGTGGGCAATCTGTTGGGAAGACGAGAAAGACAAAATTAAATCGTGTGCACATTTAATTTTTTAATTGAAAAGTTTGTGTTTCTTGTAAATAAACGAACACTGCGCATTTATGCATTAACAATTTTAATAGAAGGGTATACCTACATTATCTGGATGTACTTTATAGGTATATATACCTAGTCCTTACTACAATAGAAGTACTCGTTGTTTAAAGCTTTTCACCATTGGAAGATATGTGTAGACAGACTATATAAAGTATATATACTTGTAGAGTATATATACTTGTGGACTATGTACACTTATCTTGTTAAATCTTTATCAGAAACAGTGCAACTGACCGTGTCTGCGTATATGTGTCTATCGGAATTATAAGGCAGTATATTCATTTAATTCTACTTATTGATTGATTGATTGATTTAGTATAATCTTTTAACTTTAGATTGTAATCATTATCAATTCTATATGTCCGCCACGAATATCTCTATTGATAGAATAAACGATTCTTTTTTTAAAACTCAGTTCGTTTGCGATGGTGCTCAGCGTTGTATTGAGCATTGTGCTCTTCTTTAAGACAATTATAATGAATATAATTGAAGGCTCTATATGGTCCTTTGGTGGCCATTCTGCTTTTGATAAAAAAATCCTTTATCTTTCTTAAGTTTCTATATGGATTACTTCAATACCTTTATGTACAAATCAAAGCTGCGATTATAATGAAAAAGAAAGCGGATCGAATGGCAGCTGCGCCGGAAAAACTTAAATCCAAAGTCAGTGCACAGTTGGGAAAAGTCAAGGACAATCTGAAGCTTAATTAAAATGGATAAACACTGTTCCGATTCATTATGCGCACATGTGGCTGAGACGCGTAATTAACTTATCCAAATTCACTTTGTGAATCGTGAAATATTTTGTAAATACACATAAATTGAAGCTCTCCTTGTTGTTGTTGTTGTTATTAGCGCATTATGCGGACATTGGGAAATTAGCAGTGTGCGGCTTACAAAAAATATATAAAAATCGTGTAAATGGCGCCGTGACTCGGCAGCCCATTAAAAGGGTCGCACACACAATCTGAGCCCGAGACGTAGCCACTTTACTTCGCTGCACGTGACCTGAAAGCAAAAAAAAAAAAAAAAAAGAAGAAAATCAAATAAAACACACAAAAATACGCTATACATGTGTATGGGGAAAACCACAGAGGGCAAAGGGGGCGGGCGGTTCTTTTGTGCATTTCATTTCGTGCAGATAATGAAGTTAATTTCCCGAAGTGGCGCTGCTTTAAAAAATCAACGCATTACGCATCTGGTTTAAGATGGTCTTGCCAAGATTTACGTTAAGGTGAGCCGGGTACAAAACTTTCACCTCGTCGACTGCGGCGCAAAACTTTGAAATGCATTAAGTTTGTAATCTGTAGCTGTAGCAGGAAGGAGCAAGTGGGAGGACGCAGGCAGCAGGAAACTGGAACAGAGTTCACTAAATGTATACGAGGCTAGTCAGTGTAGGGCAACAACAACGTTTGCATATTAATTTTGTCCCGCACACGTGGCGTATGCGTAATATTTGAGTGTGCGGGTTTTCTAATCTTCCGCCTGCCTGTTATGCCTAATGTTGTTGTTATTATTATTAAGTTGTTAACGAGCCTGGGCTTTGGTTATATTTTTTTTTTCGTTTTCCGTTTAAATCCCTACCCTATGCCAAGCACGTACCTAGTGGGTCAGGTGAGTTGGGCGAAACTTCCTTTAACCTTTATGCGAATCGATCAAACGGATTTTCTATTAAGGGGACATCAAAGAGCAAAATAATCCCTTCAATTCTTTGGCAGCTGAAATATATTTTTGTATGAATACTCACAACAATGTGAATATTATAAATGTAATACATTTATATATACACTCGTCATAGCCCTTGTGGGTTAATGCCTCGCCAGTCAAGCGTCCAGCTAGCCCGGCATTAATTGCACCACAAACATAGCTCATAACCGGCGGGCTGCCGCTGTGGTGAAGGCTTGAGTAAGGCCGCTGATTTGGACGCCTCTCACGTAGCCGTCGCCAAAAGGATGTCGGTTTGTAGCCAGCGAAAAGGCAGCCCCTCCTTCAAAATCTGAAGAGGATTGCGGACGTTTAAAGCGCATCGTAGTACTCGAAAACGGTCTCGATTGAACTGTGCACATGATTCACTGCGCCGTCAAATTGTTGAGTTCCGTGTGCACTCAATTTGTAGTGCATTATACTATATTAAGTCACAATGTCATCATAGATAGTACTCGTAATAATAACAATAAAAGTGTACCCTCTAATGACAATTCTACGAAGGGTATAAAAAAGTCAATTATAATAATAAAGTAAATTATAAAAATATATCAGGTCGGCAGCTGGCTCCTAATTATTTGTTTTATCGATTTGAATAATATTGAATACGAAAATCCAAGTTATCAATTAAATACGTGTATTGATAATTATATCTTAAGTATTTAACGATAGTTTTATTGGGTTGGCAATGCAATTTATGGCTTGAGCAAATGTATCTGATATATAAAAATGTATCTTTAGCATACAAATTTATGAAAAACTAAAAATCGGGTTGCGGTACAAATGTATCTTAAAGATACAAATGTATCTTATGCATGCAAATTTCTCAAAAACTAAAAATCGGGTTACGGTACAAATGTATCTTAAGCATGCAAATTTCTCATAAACTAAAAACCGGGTTACGGTACAAATGTATCTTAAAGATACAATATATCTTAAGCATGCAAATTTCTCAAAAACTAAAAATCGGGTTGCGGTACAAATGTATCTTAAAGATACAAATGTATCTTAAGCATGCAAATTTCTCATAAACTAAAAATCGGGTTACGGTACAAATGTATCTTAAAGATACAAATGTATCTTAAGCATGCAAATTTCTCAAAAACTAAAAATCGGGTTGCGGTACAAATGTATCTTAAAGATACAAATGTATCTTTTGCATACAAATTTCTCATAAACTAAAAATCGGGTTACGGTACAAATGTATCTTAAAGATACAAATGTATCTTAAGCATACAAATGTCTCAAACTAAAAATCGGGTTGCGGTACAAATGTATCTTAAAGATACAAATGTATCTTATGCATGCAAATTTCTCAAAAACTAAAAATCGGGTTACGGTACAAATGTATCTTAAAGATACAAATGTATCTTAAGCATACAAATGCCTCATAAACTAAAAATCGAGTTGCGGTACAAATGTATCTTAAAGATACAAATGTATCTTATGCATGCAAATTTCTCAAAAACTAAAAATCGGGTTACGGTACAAATGTATCTTAAAGATACAAATGTATCTTAAGCATGCAAATTTCTCATAAACTAACTCTCAATGCTTCGGGCTCTGGGGTACTTCGATCGAAAAACTAGCAATAACAGATTTACCCCCTGTTTGAGGTCTCTATGTGTTCAGTGCTTAGTGATTTTATGGCTTGAGGTTGGCAATATATTATTTGTGTTGAGGTTGGCAATATATTTTATGATTCAGGCTGGCAACTAGTCAAAATACAAACAAATATTTACGAACGAGAAAAAAAACAGCAGCGATGTTGTTAATGTACATACTTACACAATATTTAATACATATTTTTTGCATTTAATTAACCCATATTTAGTTTTTACAAACTGCACAATTCACTGCTAGCTCGTCTTTTTTATCCCCATCATTTTTTTTACAAATCAAAAGTTCCCACCATCCCTTAATTCTTTTGCATAATTTGTGGCTACCACTAGACGAAGACCATGTGGATACCCACCGTGTAACGGCACTCGTTACATGTTTTGGATGTTAGCTGCCTGGGAGCAGTGCACATAAATTTGGAGCACATCATGAGCAGAGCGCACTGCCTGAAGGTGAAAACTCATAATAATTTCACTTCATTTTTTATGAGTAAATTAAAAAGCTAACCCCAGTCGTTGCTCGCTGTCGTTTGCCATTCGCATCGTCGGCACCACGTCGGGCGTAATGTATTTGGGACGGTAGCACAGGGAACTGCCACGTCCTGGACCAGGAACAAAGTCAACGTCAAGAGCATCAGCAATGTTCTCTGCGGGGGCAAGAGACCGAAACGGAGAGCAAGCAAGACCGATGCTGAGACATAGAGCGAGACGAAGGCTCAGGTGTTTTGTGGTCTGCTGCAACACTGCGTATGCGTGATTTGTGTCTCTTATCAATCACGTCTAATGGAATTTCTTTTTGTGGCCGACGCACTCGAGGCAGACAAAGTTCCCTAATAATTTATAATAAGTTGCCGGGCTTGCGCGACCTCAAATTGAAAAGTTTTCCAATGTCGTTTGGCAATGACTTTTATATACGGCTACGCTCACGCACAACTCACACACACACACACACAAGTACGTATTCATATATATATATTTCGGTTAACTTATGACAAAGCATACACATAATTTTGAAAAGGCGCTTAAACAGATTCCAGAATCAAAGCCGCATAGGGTTGCAGGGTGAGGCTGCTCAAGGTGACGCTGTCGCTGTAAAAAGATAGAAATTGTGTAACCAAAGTTAGCTAGAAATTTAGCTATTTTCAAGCTGGTAGCAATACTTACCCCACTGAAGCCTGAGCCTGTGCATTGAGTATCTTTATTTTGTAGCTTCCACTGGCGTACAGAGGAGTTGCCACATCGATGCCGCTAACACTGGTGTCCAACACATTGGCCACCAACACATAGGTGGAGTTGCCACTCAGGTATCTCCGGATCGCAAGAACATTGTCGTTAATCGCCGCATATCTGGTCGATCCATACTGCAATGTCTTCTCCTTACGCAGTGCCACCAACTGTTTGTACAAATCCAAATGACTTCCGGCAGTTGAGTTCTCAGTGCGCACATTGACGGTCACATAATTGGGATTAATGGGTAACCAGGTGGTGCTGTTGGTGGAGAAGCCTGCATTCGCATCGCTGCTCCACTGGAACGGCGTTCTGGCCGGATCTCGGGTAAATTGCTCGTATATATTCTCGTTGGAGTTGCAGGCAGCCGGATCACGTGTATCCGTCCAGCTAATGTCCAAATCTGTCATGCCCAGCTCCTCGCCCTGGTAGGTAATGCTCACGCCAGGCAGGAACATCTGCAGCATGTTCATCAAGTCAATGCGCTGTTCGCCATAGCGACTGCCCACGCGACGCTGATCGTGGTTGCCCATCTGGGAACATTGAGATAATGTTGGAATAATTGTGTAAATGATGAGTACAAAATGATCAACCGATGATAATAGTTTTACAAATTATTTACTAATTTACCTCATAACTCTCTGATAATTCCAATTGTTTTTGTTCTCATTATTCTACTGAAGTACAATCTATATAAAAGATAACTCTTATCTCTTGTCATCCCAGACTGAATAGTAATACATACGAGGGTCGTTTGATAAGTCCGTGACTTTTTGAATAAAATATATTTTTTTCGTCAAAGAAGCGTTTTATTTCTCAACATAATCTCCTTTTAGCTCTATACATTTAGTCCAGCGTTTTTCCAATTTTTTTATTCCTTCCAAATAATAGGTTTTCTCAAGGCCCTCAAAATAGTCGTTTGTTTCTGTGATGACCCGAATCTCTTACCGCCGAGCCATTTCTTCATGTTTGGAAACAAAAAATAGTCACAGGGGGCTAAATCTGGAGAATATGCTGGATGGGGTAGCAGTTCGTAGCCCAATTTATGAAATTTTGCCATGCTGACACGAAATTCACTTTTTTCCATTTTCGTTAAAATTCACGAGATCGTCTGCTTTCAATGCCTATAAAACGCAAACCAAAAAACGCAGCTTTCTCAAAATTTTACAGTCAGCTGTTAATCGATAACTGCTGACAGGAGCAGTGTTGTATTTAGAGCAGGTGCGCGGCAAATACAAAAAGTCACGGACTTATCAAACGACCCTCGTATATCAATCAAGGGGGCGACACCCTTGATAGTTATAATAGAAATAACATCTCGAAAGAGTCTCTATATAATTTGAATTAAATGAAAAATATTATGCCATCATCAAAACTCTATAATATAAGTGAGATAAACGTCTCTTAAGTACCAAGCACCAGCTTTATCACTGCTTTTGACCTTGAACTTGTGGAGTTCCAAACATATATATATATTCCTTATATAGGTTTATCAAAATCACGCCTAAAGAGCGTGCAAAATTGCGCACTGAACCGGAAACTTGGAGTTGCCCACTTATCAAACTTACTGACTGCAATTTCTACCCCAAACAAACCTTATAAACAACATTAGATTTGCTAGTACTTACCACCCAATTGGCGGTCTGTCCCGCGGGCATCTGACCTAACCAGCTGTTGATGATCTTTATGAATCCTGCGGCATTCAACTGTGTGTTGTTCTTATCACCATTACCACCGACAATAAACTGGAAATTGAAGGGTATCTGAGCACCCTTTGTGGTACGGTTGCCATAGAACTGCATGACATAGTCCAGTCCCGAGTATGTCTCCACCATAATGATGCGTGTGTCTCCGCCGTGAATGCGTTGGTAGTCATCGAGGAGCTGTCGCCATTGGTAGACCATGTCCACAGTCTCTGGCAGATCCTGTGTGTAGATATGCTTCAGGTACGATGAGTCATCTGGATCGTCTGTGTAGCCACTGAGTGGCTCGTCGGGATAGCGACCCTCAGCATCGGGCAGCACCTCGAAGCACCAAGGCACGGCATCAATACGAAAGCCGGAAACTCCGCGATCCAACCAGTAGGTAAGCACACGCTTCATCTGAGCCACTACGGCGGGATTGCGGTAGTTCAGATCGGGCTGCTTGACGGCGAACTGATGCAGATAGTATTGACCACGCTCCTCATTCCATTCCCAGGCACTGCCACGGAACGCTTGCAGCCAATTAGATGGTGGTATACGCTCGCCTGTTGTGGCATTCACGTAACCATCGTGCCACACATAGTAATCCTCGTAGCCCTTCTCACGCTTAACGGACTTCTTGAACCACTCGTTCTCATCGCTCGAATGATTGGGCACAAAGTCCAGAATGATCTTCAGTCCGCGCTCCTTGGCGGCTGCGATGAGCTGATCGAAATCATCTAACGTTCCATATTCTGGCTGAATATCAAAGAAGTCGGAGATATCGTAACCAAAGTCAGCCATGGGAGAAGTGAATATGGGCGACAGCCAAGTGGCCGTCACGCCAATGTCCTTGAGATGATCCAACTTGGAGATAATGCCCTGCAGATCACCAATGCCATCGCCGTCGGAATCTTTGAAAGAACGCGGATAGATCTGATAGAACTGTGCCACCTGCCACCAATCACGAGTGGCCCCGCTGCTGCTGCTACTGCTTCGCTCGAGTTCTTCGAGATCCACAGCAGCTGACTGGCCCAGGCTAGCCTGCAGGCCCAGCACCAGCAACGTAACTAATACACTATATAATCGCGCCATAACTGACGAGCAGTGGGGTCTCACAAAGGTTTTTATAGCCGATTCATGCTGAATGAGTGATAGAAGAGTGATGCAACATGGAGTGATAAACGTCGAGTGCTTTGCTTTGATACTTTTTATTGTGGCGACGTGTTTAATTACTAACAACCAACAACTTCCACAGAGTGAGAGAACTCAACGATAGCTCAGATAGAGCACCACTTGAGCGAGTAGCAGATAGAGGGCCATTACCGGCAGTTGACGCTGTTCCCCATTAGTGTAGTAGGTGAAGTAGGGGGAAGTGCCTCGCAGAATCAGTGACTCCTTGGGTAGCAGCTCTACAGATCGTGTATCAATGTAGTCCCTGGGAATTAAAGATATGTATAAGTATTTATAGTACAACCTTCTTGGCTTATAGAAGGAAACCCTCAAGGTCTCATTGGCACTACTCACCCGGCTTTCCTCTTGGATTTGCTGGTAACCAAAACCACCTGCATATCCATAGTTAAACCCTCGAAGCTGTCTCGCAGATTAATCGTTTCAACACCATCGAAGATGTTGAGCAGTGTCAGATAGGTGTAGTCATGATTGCGGTATCTGGAGATAACAAATGATATTTCCAATTAATTTATATTCTCAAGTAAGGCAATCTCTTTTCACGCACCTCCTTACGGCCAGCACAGCTCCATTTAGAGCCTTCACCTCCGTGTTGCCTAACTGCAGAGTCGTTGACTCCTTGCGCAACTGCATTAGCTGTTTGTAGATATTCAGATGACTCAGAGGCTGCTGGCGCTGTTGCTCCACATTCACCTGCTGGTAATCTTTGGCAATGGGCAACCAAGTGTGGCTGGCATTACTGAAGCCAGCATCCTTATCGCCGCTCCACTGGAAGGGCGTGCGTTCGGGATCGCGGGAGAAGTGCTCGTAGATGCTTGAATTAGTGTTGCACGCGGAGGGATCTACAGTATCCTTCCATGATATCCACACATCGGTCATGCCCAGCTCTTCACCCTGGTAGGTGACACTTGCACCCGGCAGAGTCGTGGTCAGCATATTGAGCATATCCACACGATCCGTGCCTAGTCGTGAACCCACACGGTTCTGATCGTGATTGCCCAACTGCAAGGAACATAATGATTAACCCTAGTCAACTAGTTGATAACTCCAAGGAGTACTTACCACCCAGTTGGCTGTGCGACCTGGTGGCATGTGCTGCAACCATTTCTGTATAGTCGCCGCATAATCGCCCGCTGTGGACTTGTTCGAGATCTCGCTTATCAGCAGAAAGTTGAACGGCAGCTGGGCGCCCTCGGCCGTTGCATTGCCGTAATACTGCATGACGATATCAATGGGTGAATAGGTCTCGGCCAGCAAGATGCGATCGCCTTCGAACTCGTCCAGCACTGCACGCCATTCGTAGACAAGCGAAATTGTCTCCGGCTGGTCGACCGTATAGATGTGCTGCAGATAGCCGTAGTCATCGGGATCGTTGACCCAATCGTTGCGCGGCTCATCGCGATACCCCCCGGCAGCGTCGGGCGCTATCTCGAAGACATGCGGCACCGCATCGATGCGGAATCCGGCAACGCCTTTGTTCAACCAAAAGCGAAGAACATTCTGTAGAAGAGGAACACGAATTAGATGAAGGAAGAGGAATTGATGAGTTCTTTACTCACCTTCATGGCCTCTCGCACTTTGGGATTGCGGTAGTTGAGATCGGGTTGTTTCTTCACGAACTGATGTAGATAGTATTCCTTGCGTTGCTCGTGCCACTGCCAGGCGGAGCCACGGAACACACTTACCCAGTTACTGGGAGGCTGCCGAGTACCATTGACCACTTTACCAGGATGCCATACATAGAAGTCTTTGTACTCGGGTTCCCCAGCTGCCGATCGTTTGAACCAATCGCACTCGTCACTCGAATGATTTGGCACAAAGTCCAGAATTATCTTTATGTCCAGCTTCTTGGCCTCCTCCATCAGATGCTCGAAGTCTGCCATATTACCAAATATCGGAGCAATTTCGGTAAAGTTGGCAATGTCGTAGCCAAAGTCCGCCATGGGTGAGGTGAAAATGGGCGATAGCCAGGTGGCTGTTATGCCCAGTTCTTTCAAATAGGGCAGGCTACTTGTGATGCCTAAAAATCGAAAAATTATTTTCTTTTTTCCCATTTTCGTATTGTATTTTGCACTCTGCTCACCGTTTAAATCGCCTACACCATCGCTGTTGCTGTCCTTAAATGACCTTGGATAGATTTGGTAAAATGCTCCCGTTTGCCACCACTTCGTGTCGATCTTCTGGTGTTCGATGTCACTAAACGTTGCATGGTAGTTGGGTAAGGGCTGACCCAGTGTCGGTTCCAGAACCTGCAGCATCAGCAGCAGCAACAGTGCCGCCATGAGGTTCGGCATTTTTACTGCGAAATCTTAACTTGGAAGTTGGAAGAGTTACAACCAGACGACACCAACAAACCGAGTCGACTGGCGCAAGCAGTTGATCCTCTGCCAAAAGAAACCCAACATCACATAATTTTCTCTCCCGCATCGCTTTCGCTCTCAACAGCTTCTAAATTGGGTGCTTTATTTTTAGCGGTTCTTCTACAGTGCATGCAATAAATATGAGAATTAAATATAGTAATATATTATTAAGAAAAACAGTTCAAATTTAAAAATAAATATAAATACATAAATTGTAATAAATGAACATCTTATTAAAACATATTTGTTAAATTATGTCAAACGATTTATAAGTATAAAACAGATTAATGTTCAGTGTGTACGAATAATTTTTAAGCTAACTATTCTAAAGCAAACGAGCACGCGATGAATATCGATATATTGCAGTAGAGAGCAAAACAGAGAGAGTGAGAGAGAGAGGTTGAGAGACGAAAACAATACTGAGAGAGCATTAGCGAGAGTAAGAAATGCAGATGAAGCAAAACATACAATCATTGAACAGTGGGCAGATAAGCACAAATACAGCTATTAAAGCAGATTTGATGTTTTAACAAGAAAACTAAATGATTTCAATTAAAAACAATTTAGGAAATCAAAAGGCATATAACAATATAAAAAGTGCTTATTTTAAGTTAGTCATAATTAAATTTTACGTTGGTTAAAAAGCTTTATTTGTTTACTATGTAATCAGCTGTATATATTATTCATTAATGAATAAATGTTAATCAATGGAACCTGCACTTACTCCTTAGTCAATTTATGCTCTGCTCATAACCGTATTTAAAAGTGCATGACTCACTTCTTCATCATTTATTTACTTCTTTATTCCTGGTTACTCGCTGTGTGGTAAGCTTCGATAAGTAGGGAGCATAACAATTGAATCATATAAATATGTACGTTATGCGAATGATGACTCTGCAGTAAGACTATTTTTAGAATTATCAACAAACAGCAAAATAGTTTTTTCCACTGTGCAGAATATCGCTACAAAACGTAGATAAAAAATTGGATGTTTGTTTCCCTTTGGAAATAACAGCGGATGGTGACAAATATTTACTTGCAATTTGTATACCCTGCACTCAATGTGAGGTTGGGAAGTGCATGTGCTGACTTAGAAAACTATGTACTCGGTGATTTGCAGATTTCTTATTAATTACATTACATAGAGGGTATTTTCCCAGCGGTTACTTACAGTTGTCGAAAGGTGAGAGATCGCAGTTGCTGATGAGTTGAATCAGTGCAAATGGAATAAAGGCAGAAACATAAACCACAATCGCGATAAATTAACAATATAATATATATTTATTAGTGCAGTCGAATTGTGTATATAGTTACACAGTATATTATAATATACTGTGTTCAGACTGTTGTTGTGGAGCGCAACACGACCGCCTCGTGGGGCATCAGAGTGACGCTGCTGGCAGAGACTTGATCGCCCAGCTGCCTGATGGACTTGTCGGTGATCAGAGCGTACTGGAACTTGGCAGGCAGACCGCTGAACACATCATTCAGGTTGACATTCTCGATGGAATCGAAAATGTTGAACAACGAAATGTACACGTAATTTCCACTCAGGTAACTATCGAGAAAGGATTCCAAATTATAATCTAACCACAATCAGATTTTCAGGGCGCAGACTTACCGCTTTACGGCCAGAACATAACTGCTGGCAGCCTTGATCTCAGCGGAACCCTGTTCGATTGTGGGCTCCTGTCGCAATTGCTGCAGTCGCTTGAACACATTCAAATGACTTAGGGAGACGCCGCGCTCCTTCTGCACATTCCGCTCTGCGTAATCCTGGGCAACTGGCAACCATGTGCTGTTGCCTGTGGTGAAGCCACTGAACTTGCCATCTGTCCACTGCATGGGTGATCTGGCCGGATCACGTGAGTTGTCCATGTAGTTCTCCTCGTAGCCATTGCAAGCCTGTGGATCGACAGTCTCCTCCCATGTAATGTACGCATCCAGCATGCCCAGCTCCTCACCCTGGTAGGTGATACTGCAGCCGGGCAGTGTGAGCAGCAGAATGTTGAAGAGATCAACACGATCGGCACCAAAGCGAGAGCCCACACGATTCTTATCGTGATTGCCAATCTAGGTAAGCGCGATTAGTTACGTGTTACGTGGGATTAGGAATCGTTCTCTACTTACCAC
The DNA here is from genome assembly GCA_018904595.1 of Zaprionus indianus. Taxonomy (NCBI): domain Eukaryota; kingdom Metazoa; phylum Arthropoda; class Insecta; order Diptera; family Drosophilidae; genus Zaprionus; species Zaprionus indianus. Next base: position 3,529,649 of record JAEIHA010000152.1, read on the forward strand.
CCAGTTGGCGCTTTTGCCGCTCGGCATTTGCGATAGCCAGTTGTTGATCAGGTACTCGTAGTGATACGCATCGGAGTTGTAGTGCAGATTGCTTATCAGCTGGAAATTGAAGGGTATCTGTGCGCCATCGGCCGTTTCATTGCCATAGTAATGCATGACAATCTCGATGGGCGACCAGGTTTCCACCATGAGAATGCTAGAGATAACAGAGTTGTTAGTTATGCATCATCTATGAGTTTAATCCCTTCACTCACCGCTCATCGCCTCCGTTGTCCTGCTGGAACTTCTCCAGTATCTCACGCCATTCGTAGACCAAGTGTGGCGTCTCTGGCTGATCGACTGTGTAGATCTTGTGCGTGTAGCCGTACTCATCGGGATCATTGGTCCAGTCGTTGCGTGGCTCATCTGGGTAGTTGCCGTTCTCGTCAGCCTCGACTTCGAAGGCATGATAGATGGCATCCACACGGAAACCATCAACACCCTTCTCCAGCCAGAAACGGAGCACATCGTTCATTTCCTCACGCACAACCGGATTGCGGAAGTTGAAGTCAGGTTGCTTCTTGTGGAACTGATGCAGATAGTATTCCTGGCGACCTTCGTGCCATTCCCACGCCGAGCCACGGAATACACTGACCCAGTTTGTGGGCGGTCTACGTACGCCATCCTCAACGAATCCCGGATGCCAGATATAGTAATCCTTGTACTTCTCCTCGCCAGCAGCAGAGCGTATGAACCAATCACACTCGTCACTCGAATGATTGGGCACAAAGTCCAGAATGATTTTGATATTCAGTTGCTTGGCACGAGCCACCATGTTTTCAAAATCCTCCATGGTGCCAAAGAGTTTATCGACTGCCTTAAAGTCCGATATATCGTAACCGAAATCGGCCATAGGTGATTCCAGGAAAGGCGAGAGCCATGTGGCTGTCACACCGATTTCCTTAAGATATTCTAGTTTCTCTGTCACTCCATTCAGATCGCCGATACCATCGCCATCGCTGTCCTTGAAGGAGCGTGGATAGATCTGATAGAAGGAGGCCGTCTGCCACCAGGGCGCAGCGGCATCGACGGCCAAAAGGCCTAAGCTAAGCAGTAAGACAATGCTAGACCAGCTGGTCATTGTTAACTAACTAATCAGACCTCAGGTCCAGCGACCCCTTATATGCCTTTCGGCCACCAACGATAATGCTCGCTCCAGCATTATAAAACAATTGGAATTAGGGCTTATCGTTGTTTTGCCCCAACGAAGACTCCAGCAAAGTACGCTTTATTTATTGCACTACACCTGAATTGATTGGAAATCTGATAGCACAGCGAACATCATCATCAGCTCATTATAATATAATAGGTATTTTTCGGGGATTTTTTAGATTAATCTAGATTTATTTAAACATCCTTCCGAGAAACATAAATTATTGATTTTAGTTTCTAAATTTAAATTTTTGTGATTTATTGATTGATTGTGAAGTCTAACCTTATCATTGCAAATTCCTTACAAATACCTCATGCCATATCTACTTATAGTATTCCTTTGCCTTCAGCCTAGACATACCAATTAGTGTATGTAGACAACATTCTCGAAATACCCCCTAGAAATACCTTATGAATAATAACTCATAAATTATTCGTACCTGATACGGGAAACAGCTGGACCCCGGTCCGGGTGGCGATTAGATATTGCTAGGGTCATAATTTATATGCAACCACAAAATGAGTTTGCGCTAATCTGTCGTATGATCTCCAAAATGTCAGGCCAGAAGAGCGGCGACAAGTAGCTCCCATAAATACATACAGGGTCTCTGGAAAACCACAAGGTGGCTCTCTCTCTCTGAGTACATCGCTGTTCGCTGTGATCGTAAACCTTTTAGACACACACAGCCAGATCTAATCAATGCTAACTATGGCTGGCAAATATCGTCGGTTTTATAGCGACCCCCCACTTATCGCAGTGCATAAATAGAGGCCCCCACTAATCCCGACCCTCAAACGGTACCGCGACAGCAAGTGCGACAACATGTGGGCCAAGACCTTGATACTCTGCTGCCTGGCACTGGGCCTGGCACTGCCCTCGCTGGCCGAGGTGGGTTGGTGGCGCAATGCTCAGTTCTATCAGATCTATCCAAGATCCTACAAGGACAGCGATGGTGATGGTGTTGGTGACTTGAATGGTAAGTTCCCAAGTGTTGTTTTTTTAAGGACTCTTGAGGCTAATCTGGAATGGACTCTTTGCAGGCATTACGCAACAGTTGGCCTATCTGAAGGAGATTGGTGTCACTGCCACTTGGCTGTCGCCCATTTTCACCTCACCCATGGCTGACTTTGGCTACGATGTGGCGAACTTCACTGAAATCGATCCAATCTTTGGCACTATGGAGGACTTCGACAAGCTGCTGGAGCGTGCCAAGCAACTGGACATTAAGATCATTCTGGATTTTGTGCCAAATCATTCGAGTGACGAGTGCGATTGGTTCATCCGTTCGGCAGCTGGCGAGGCAGAGTACAGGGACTTCTATGTGTGGCACACGGGCAAGGTGGTCAATGGCATCAGGCAGCCACCCAACAACTGGATCAGTGTTTTCCGTGGCTCCCAGTGGACCTGGCATGAGGGTCGTCAGGCCTACTATCTGCATCAGTTCCATGCCAAGCAGCCGGATCTGAACTACCGCAACCCCAAGGTTGTGGAGGCCATGAAGGAAGTGCTGCGTTTCTGGCTGCGCAAGGGTGTCTATGGCTTCCGCATCGATGCCGTGCCACATGTGTTCGAAATCGAAGCCGATGCCAATGGCGACTGGCCCGATGAGCCGCGAAACTTGGCCGTCAGCGACCCCGAGGACTACAGCTACTTGGACCACGTGTACACCACCAATCAGCCAGAGACCATTGATCTGGTCTACCAGTTCCGTGAGGTTATCAATGCTATCGACGAAGAGTTGGGCGGCGATGATCGTGTGCTCCTCACCGAGGCCTATGCTCCCTTGGATGTGCTGATGCAGTACTACGGCAATGGCACCCACAATGGTTCCCAGATCCCCTTCAACTTCGAGTTGCTCTCCAACATAAACTATTACTCTGATGCCTATCATTATTCCGAGCTGCTGCACAATTGGTTGGACAACATGCCCGCCGGACAGGTAGCCAACTGGGTGCTGGGCAACCACGATCAGAGTCGCATTGGTTCTCGTCTGGGCGCCGATCGCATTGATGCCATCAACATGTTGCTGTTGACGCTGCCTGGCATCAGTGTGACCTACCAGGGTGAGGAGATCGGCATGACAGACGTCTGGATTAGCTGGAACGACACTGTCGATCCACAGGCTTGTCAGTCCAACGAGGAGGAGTTCGAACGTCTCACGCGCGATCCAGTGCGCACGCCTTTCCAATGGAGTGATGAGAACAATGCCGGTTTCACAGAAGCTTCGGAGACTTGGCTGCCCGTGGCCTCGGACTACAAACTGGTCAACGTGAAGCGCGAGCGTGGCATTGCCATCAGTCATCTGAACATCTACAAGCAGCTGCGTGCTCTGCGCGATGAGCCCACCCTGAAACAGGGCGATGTCACGGTCAGTGCCATTGGACCCAATGTGTTGGCCTTTAAGCGGTGAGTTGCTAGGACGCTACAACGGTTTTTGAGAGGTTTCTTCTACAACTGTCTGTTATTCACAGCTCCCTCGCCGGTCACAAGTCTTATGTTACCGTGTTGAACATCAACGACGATGTCGAGTCGGTTAACCTGGACACAGTCTTCACCGAGCTGAGCTCTCAGCTGCAATACGTCGTGGTGAACGACAAGAGTTCACGACGCAAGAAGTGAGTAGAGCCTCCCAAGGCAGCTAAGATCCGGCATCTAATCGTTTAATATCTTCTCCCTTTCAGCGATCTGACTTACGCCAACTCCCTTCTCTTGATGCCAAAGGAAGCTGTTGTCCTGAGCACTGTTTAAATAAGTTTCCAACGCTAGTCAACAATTAAATTTTATAATGTATCATAAAACTGGTTGTATTTCTTCGCGTGTGCCCCACGTCAACCATTTTTATGGGGGGAAAAGTCACTCGACTCCCGCATTCTTCTGTAATGGCTTTACGACTCGAGCGACCTTATCAATCGATTAGGTTCATTAACGCATAACCAACGATTTCAGAAATAAGATAATACACATTATATCATCCGGTATAAGTCGAGTTGTTTATTTGAAAACCCCAAGTGGTGAATTTACAATGCTCTTCATCAATTGAACTTTGTGTGTTACGCGAGCCAACTTCAGTTCCTATTGCCATGCGGCAAGTGGCTGATAGGAAAGTCGATGGAAAAGTCTTTGGGGTCTTGGGTTCTCCAGTGGAGTGTTATCTTTATGAGCACCATAAGATGCACTGATTAAATTAAACAAAATCGAGAGAATTAGGGCGACCAGCGCAGCACAATGGACTCGTAGGGCATCAGTATGAAGACTCCACTGAGATCCACAGTGTCCCTGCAAGTAGAAACCTGAAGTAGAAAGATTCTATGACTTGGTTAGGATTTAAACCTACCCAGGAGTGTGCGTAGAGTAGGCTGTGACCAGCACATACTCGTAAACCTTGTTTGTAAGGCCCACAAATTTCTGGATCTCGTTGCCCATGTTGACCAGGATGCGGTATTCCTCATTGCGTTGATTGGTGCTGAGGATAATGAACAAACCTTGCTACCTAATATGTTCTCAGACTGAATAACCTCTCTAGACTTACCGTATAATCTGAAGAACCTGTTCGTTGAGTGCTTCGTAGGAGAAGCCACCTTCCTCTTTGAAGGCCAAAAAAGCTGAGCTGCTCTTTAGTTGCTGCAGTCCCTTGAAGATCTGCAGCGACGAACGTGCCACGCCCCTCTCCGTACGCACATTATACCGCTCAAAGTCGGGACTAAGCGGCAACCACGTGCTGTCGTTGGTAGAGAAGTCTCCGTTCTTGACAGGAGCCCATTGCATGGGCGTGCGCTCGCCATCGCGATCATCGCAAGAGATCTCCGTGCACTCTGTCTCCACATTGGACATGCCGATCTCTTCGCCATAGTAGGTAACCGAGGCACCTGGTAGCGCATTCACAATCACATTCAGCAAGTCCACCTTGTGGGCACCCATGCGATTGGCCACTCGCTGTGTATCGTGGTTGCCCACCACCCAGTTGGCAGTCTGATGCTGCGTCCACATTGTGTTCATCCAGTAGTCAATGGAGTTGACCACATCACGTGCCGTGGAGTAACCGCTGAGGTACATTAGCTGGAAGTTCATGGGCAGCTGCGTGCCCTGTCGGGTTGCGTTACCAAAGTAGGCACTCAGTGTCTCCACCGGACTGTAGGCTTCGGCCAGTAGGACGCGTGTATCGCCGCCATTCTTGGCTTGATACTCGATCAGGAAGTCGCGCCACTCGTACATGAGATCGACCGTATCTGGCTGATCCTTGGTGTAGATGTGATCGTGATAGTCATAGGCATCGGGATTGCTGCTCCAGCCGCTCACGGGCTCATCCGGATAGCTACCATTCGCGTAGCGAAGCTCATAAATGTGAGGCACAGCATCGATGCGGAATCCATCGACGCCTCGGTCAAGCCAAAAGCCCAGCACATCCAGCATATGCTCACGCACCATGGGATTGCTAAAGTTCAGATCCGGCTGCTTCACTTGGAACTGATGCAGGAAGTATTGCTGGCGTGTCTCATGCCACGTCCACATGGGGCCGCCAAAGACGCTTACCCAGTTGCTGGGCGGTTCACGTTCACCAGTCTCCGCATTCACTTTACCGTCGTCCCACACATAGAAGTCATCGTAGCCATCCTGGCGATTCACCGACTTATGAAACCATTCACATTCATCGCTCGAATGATTGGGCACAAAGTCCAGTATGATTTTCAGGCCCAGTGACTTGGCCTGCACCATCATGGCGTCAAAGTCGGCCAGAGTGCCGAAGATGGGATCGATTTCCGTGAAGTTGGAGATATCATAGCCGAAATCGGACATGGGCGAACTGAAGATTGGCGATAGCCAAGTTGCCGTGATGCCGATCTCCTTGAGATAAGGCAGACGCCTTGTTATGCCCTTCAAATCGCCAACGCCATCGCCATCGCTGTCCTGAAACGAGCGTGGGTAGATCTGGTACAGCGCTGCGTTCTCCCACCAATCGATGTCCGAGGTTGAGGCGTCGCTGCTGTCCAGCAGCAGCACCAGCAGCACCACCGAGAGCGGAAGGAGTCGTCGCGTCAACATGTCGCTTGCGTTTGTGCTCGACTTGGACTATTAGCCAAATCAATTTACTAATAACAATTGGCTCTGCCCATGTTGCGATACGCATTCAGTCGATAAGGCCAGCGATGCCAACGTCAACGTCAACGTCGACTGCACCCGCTCTCACGGGCCACAGAGCGCATGGGTAATCTGGCACTTTTATGGCATTCTTGTTAGATTACACAAGTTGTTTTGCTGCTCTGACCATACTCTGCCATACCCATGTTCTGTACCAGGACGGATTTAAGTTTAACCAGCTTGTGTTCAGGCATTTTGCACTCTTTAAACGCAGCTGACAGTAAGGATATTCATGGAGGCTTTGACTTACCAAATACAATTTGTCTGAGGAAGAAACTAGTTTTAAAGTCTTCAATATTATAAATAATTTAGTGTATACTGTATAGTTCTTTTAAATTAAATATCACAAGTCATATATCACACACCAAAAGTCATTAAATCATAGATTAAATAAACAATGATTCTTGTTAATTATTTCAGTCTTTACTACAGCGTATTACCTAGTCTGGTAATCCCCACACATCATAAAAATGCGTGTGCGTTGACGTCGCTGTATCGACAGCTCTGGCCGTCATGTTGGGTCCCCATTGGAATCACAAAAGCTGTCATAAAACGGTTTTATGTGACCCGAGCAGAGGATTCAGATACCCCGCGGCCTTAACTCACAAAACGTTAACGACGGTTGCTCAGTTAGTTTTTGATTTGTCAACTAAAACAAGTTGAAGTTTTTAATTGCAACTTAACTTAACTGTCTGTTTCAGTGGATTAAATATAATGAAAATATATGTTGTGTGTGAATTATAAATGTTAAATATTTGCAAAAGGTTTCAGTTTCTTAAATAACCCTCGAGGCAGCAGGCACATAAAGCACATCGCGTAGGCCTTATGCTGAACGCAATAAAATCTGATGGGGCCAAAGTTCATGTCCTACGTGTGTCCTGTTGGCCACTTGACAGCTGTCAACTGTGACCGTCCACTTCCAACTCGCATTTTAAAAAATGCCCGGCTTTATTTTGACAGATTCCTGAGCTGCGTCGTTGCGTCGGCTTCATAAATAATTCGATGTGCTTTTAAATAAATTACATTGCTTTAAACTTGTACTTAGTTAATTAATGAGCGGGCGAATACGATATGCTTGCATGCAGTGGTCGCTAAGGGCAACAGAGAGAGAGGGAGGGAGGGATTGAAAGAGAGGGAGACAGGATTTCATAGCACATTTGTAATTTACCTTGCACAGCATAAGGTCCAGAGGGCTGCAGCAACGGACATGTACTCTTTCCAAATGGCCCTTGGCGATGCGCTTTCAATTGTTTTAATTCAATTTGAATTCCCATGTTCGCTTTGCAGTGGTGTACCCTGTAAACAGAAGGGAAAAGGGATTGCTTAATTTAGTTCTAGTTAATTGTCTGCCATAAGGTTGCACAGGGTATCAGCCTGTCAAGCATAGCCTTGATTACTATAACTGAAGGTAATTAGACAAACAGCAGTGTATGTTGTGTTTAACACAATTGTTTCTAGTTCTGTAAATTATACAATATTATTATTAGCTAGTGGATTGAAAAGTTACGCCACAGTTAACTTTAAAATCCAATTTAATTCAATGGAACTTTTAGAGATTCAATTTGCATTAAATACACATTTCAAATTCATCGACAGCTTGAGTCTTCTATGTACATATATATTAATGATTTTAAATATAATTCTTGCGCTTACGACACACTCACATGAAGAGCACTGACTGTGAAGTCGAATGATTAACACCGATATATCTAACGCCTACCGACAACTCGATTGGCCACATTTCGGGGGGCTCGCGACACGGTTGATCTTGTTGTTTTGAAATGGAAACAAGTTTTGCCGGGACAATTGAACCCGTTATTGATGCACTTCAGTGTTCGCATTAATTTCTTTCTTTAAGATTATAACAGTACTCTCCTGTTTCTAAGCAAATGCTCAGCGAATCTGTGGATAAACCCATAACTCAGAGCAATAACGCAGTGATGCGATCAACTCATAAACTGGACACAATTTATATTGTTGCTCATCTGATGGACGGTGTATAAAAGGCCCTGACCGATCTGGGTGGAGTATCAGTCAACGTTCGTTCTCCACGTTCAACCAACTGCACCAAAAAACCAATCAAAATGTTCAAAGTTGTAAGTATGAGTATTACTCAAGGATTCAAATGGATTGATCGAGTTATTAACTGAATGATTCGCTCCTCTTTAGCTGCTGATCTGCGCTGTTTTCGGAGTGGCCTTGGCTGCCGTCCAACACCCCCGCCCACCACACCCAGTGCCGCATCCGGTGCCTCACCCAGTGCCACACTCTGATCATGGCCCAGTTGGACGTGCCGAGGATGTGCACGCTGAGGTTCTTCAACGCAAGGACGATGTGCGCCCCGATGGCTTCGAAACATCGTGGGAGACCAACAACCACATCACAGAGAACCGCAGCGGTGATGAGCACGGTAACATCAAGGGGGAATACGGCTGGATTTCGCCCGAAGGCGAACACATTCAGATTTCCTATGTTGCCGATGAGCATGGTTACCAGCCACAGGGCTCTGTCATTCCTGCCGTGCCCGAGCATGTTGTTCGCTCCATTGCATGGAACGCGGCGCATTCCCACGAAGATAACCAGCCCGGCAGCCACAATGTCCATCATTAAGGGGTGGGGCGGTAAGATGAGCCGATTGTACAGCAAAGACTTGGAACGCACACAGGACTAGTCTCTACGAAATCTCTATAGTCGATAAGCTATTCACACCTAACGAATGTTTCCCTTATCAAAAGTATAATAAATACTTAACTGCAATGCAAGACAACACGCATCTTTTTAACCTATCGATAATTTCTTTTTATCGCATAATATACGATAATATTAATACTCGATAGTCTAGAGCCAATTCTAACACTCTATAAAAAGGTATTGTATTATTTTATTTGGCTAATTACATATTTTCCAGGGTATTCTACTCTGTTGCATTTAAAATTGTTAATTTCAACTTATTCTCTTTGTTTTTGGTAATTTCTGATTTATTTGGGTCAGCTAAACCTTATCTAAACATCCGACATTTAATTGAAATGGAGAGATTTGACAATTTAATTCATGTTAACTGCTTTTTAAACCACTTGAAATTCAGATTCGATTATCATAATGTTGAATATGTATTAATATATCGATATTTATCAATGCAAATTAAGTTTCGATTGCATAAAAATTCAACTAAGTTAAAGAGTGAGAAATGAGCTTTTTAAATTGCAAATGAAGAGGAAGTCCAGGGAATAATGTCAATGCTCTATATAGAACTGACCTTAAATCGATCCCTTCCGGATTTCGGGGTAAGTTTCCTACTCTGTGTGACCCATTGAAGGTTACCCAAAAACCCAGTCTTAAGCTAAGTAAACTGACGTGTTGTTTTTTGTAGCGAGAAGTGTTTACCGGCGAATTCTGTTATCGGACATAAGAACCTCTTAGCGGCTACTCGTTAGGGTTTAGGAATATTGACTTAATTACTTCTGATTATTTTCTATCAGCCGCTCATAGGCGGTTGACTCATGACGATGCACTTCAGTTGTTGGAAAATAACAATAAGGTAGGTGGAACTACAAAATTTCCACTATCAAAAATCACAGTTGGGTAACATAGAATGTTAGAACAAAAAGGCATTATCTGATTTCCCAAACGTAAGTGGGTCGGGATGAACAATGGCGTTCGTATGGGGTAGAGAGCTACGACAGATAGAGCTGTTTGTCGAGCAATTGAATTGTCCACTCCAAGCTCGATAGGCGGCAGGCTTATCGGACCCCATAAAAGTAGAGAGACACCTGCGAATCCGACCAAATTCATTCAACATGCGATTGCTGACAGTCATTACTGCCATCGTCGTGGTGGTGCTGGGAACCACTGGGGCCACCGAGTGGTATGAGAGTGGCAACTATTATCAAATCTATCCGCGTTCGTTCCGCGACTCCGATGGCGATGGTATCGGCGATCTCAATGGCGTCACCGAGAAACTGCAGTATCTGAAGGACATTGGCTTCACGGGTACGTGGCTGTCGCCGATTTTCAAGTCACCCATGGTCGACTTTGGCTACGATATTTCCGACTTCTATTCGATACAACCGGAGTACGGCACCATGGAGGACTTTGAACGTATGATTGCACGCGCCAAAGAGGTTGGCATCCGAATCATATTGGACTTTGTGCCCAACCACTCGAGTGATAAGAACGAGTGGTTTACCAAATCGGTGGATAGTGATCCCGCGTACAAGGACTTCTACATATGGCACGATGGCAAGATCAATAACGTGACCGGCGAGAGGGAGCCACCAAACAACTGGGTCTCCGAGTTCCGTTACAGCGCCTGGGAATGGAACGATGTGAGACAGCAGTACTATCTGCATCAGTTTGCCACGGCACAGCCCGATCTGAACTATCGCAATCCGGCCGTGGTAGCGGAAATGAAGAATGTCATTAAGTTCTGGCTGGCTAAGGGTGTCTCTGGATTCCGTATTGATGCTATTCCTTACCTGTTTGAAGTCGACTTGGATCGCTACAATCAGTACCCCGATGAGCCCCTCTCGAATGACCCTGACTGCACTCCTGACGATCATTGCTACACGGAGCACATATACACGCAGGATCAGCCAGAGACCTTCGACATGATCTACCAGTGGCGCGAATTGGTTGATGAGTTCCATGAGGAGAATGGTGGCGATAAGCGTCTGCTCATGACTGAGGCCTACACCAGTTTCGATAACATGATCAAGTTTTATGGCGATGGTGTTCGCAATGGATCGCACATTCCCTTCAACTTTGACTTCCTGTCGAACATCAACAGCACCTCAAAGGCCCCCGAGTATGTGGAGCACATACAGAAGTGGATGAACGCCATGCCAGCTGGCGTGCATGCCAACTGGGTATTGGGCAACCACGACAACAAGCGAGTGGCCTCCCGTTTCGGTGTGAACCGCACCGACTTGATAAACATTCTGCTGCAGACTCTGCCAGGAAATGCAATCACCTACAATGGGGAGGAGATCGGCATGACAGATGTGTACATCAGCTGGGAGGATACTGTGGATCCAAATGCCTGCAACTCTGATCCGGAGCACTATTATGCCCGCAGTCGTGATCCGGCGCGTACGCCCTACCAGTGGGATGCTTCTTCCATGGCGGGTGAGTAAACAAGTAAGTGAAGGCTAAGATCCCTTTTCATTGATCGTACTTCCGCACAGGCTTCACAACTGCCGATCACACCTGGCTGCCAGTTTCCGAGGAGTACAAGACTGTCAACGCATTGCAACAGCTGCGTGCCCCACAGTCACATCTGCAGATCTTCAAGACACTGGTACGTGTCAGACAGGAGCCATCGTTCAAGAACGGCACACTCAATATTCAGGCCATTGGCGAAGACATTGTTATCTATTCACGGTTGGTTGGAAAAGGAATTCGAGTCTGAAGATCGCCTGGCTAATAATCTCTTTTTATCTTGCAGCCAACAAGCAGGCAGCGACATCTATGTAGTTGTGTTGAATCTGGGCGATACTGACCAGACCATCAACCTGACACAGTATTATAGTCTGGGTGCTCAGGCCGAGGTCATCACTAGCTCGGTCCAGTCACAGTATATCAATGGCGAAACTGTGCAGACTGCCTCCTTTGTGGCCAACGGCAATGTGGGCACAGTACTGGTGGGCATCAACTAATGAGCATAACAGCTGCGAGTAAACGACTATAGGTTTATTAACTTTTAACAATCACTGTAAGTCTTAAATAAAAAGCCTTGCAAACTACTTTCTTTCACGCATGCGCAGATAAAGACCGTTGTCCGATTTAAGTGTCAGAACCGCTGATAAGACGGGATCGTACTTGTGTCCCTGTCGCTCCTTCCGCTCCTTCTCGGCCTTGGGTAGACCCACATAGGTGTTTAGGTAACCATCTTTGGATAGCAGCTCGTCCATGGCGGGCAGCACTTCGAACGTGCGCACAATCTTGGAAACCACAGTTTTGATCTCCAGCAGTGCGAATTTCTGTCCAATACAGTTTCGTGGACCTGCACTGAAGGGCAAATACTCGAAAGGTCCAGGCTTATCAACCTCGAAGCGCTCAGGGTTGAAGCGCATGGGATCTTTGAAGATGCGATCATCGTAGCCCAGTATAATGAGTGCCAAGTTAAGAGTAGTTCCTGCCGGAATAACGTCGCCACCTATTGAAGGAATGAATAATTAATAACTCAAAGGAACTTTCAATTGTAAACTTACATATATCGTAGTCCTTTTCGGTGTAGCGTCCAATAAACGGCACACTGGGGTAGACTCGTTGTGCCTCCTTGATGAACAAGTCGAGGTATTTCATCTCGTTTAGTTCCTGGAAGGTGGCATCGCGATGCATATCATTGCCCAAGATTGCACGCTGCTCTTCATACAATTTGCGCTGTAAAGCAGAAAAGAAGAAGGGAATTTCAGTCAGTGTCCACTTTCCAGAAAAATAAAACTCACTTGCTCATCGGGGAACCTGGACAGTATGTATATAGCAAAGGCAACACCCGATGTAGTCGTATCGTGACCCTCAAACATGAATGTGGAGACCTCCTCGTAGATATCTTGTTGGGTCAAAGGTTTGCCGTCAATGGTTGACGACAGCAACGTGTCCAGGAAGTTCATTTTCTTGCGTGAGAATTCAGATCCTTCGATTTTCTTAGCTGTACCGTCACGATGTGCCTCAATCCGCTTCTCAATAATGTCATTGGTAAAGTCCTTGAGAATTTTCAAAGTCTTCGCATTGGCAGAGTAGTCGGGGGAAAGGCGGAAGAGAAACTCGGAGCGCTTCATGGGACTAAATGCTCGCATATTCAGGTTGTAGCACATGCTGGGAACGAAGATATTCATAAGAACAAAGTTAACTATGAACTATCAATTGCTTACTCCTTGAAAGCTTGCACCACAGGCGAGTCGTGCTGGCCTACTGCATTGATTGGCACTCCCATTGCTGTCTCACAGATCACATCCAACGTTAGATAATGCGATTCATCTTGGAAATCGAAGATATTATCGCCGGCAGAGACTTTCCTCAGATGATTAATGAACTTGCTGGAATTCTCATTCATGACTGTATGAAAGTCTTGCAGAATGTTGAAATGGAACGAGGGCGTTATCATCTTGCGGTGCTTGTGCCACCTGCTGCCGGTGCTTGTGAGCAGTCCCTGTCCCAGCCAGGGATTCAGCATATCATAGATATCCGATTTCTTGATCAACGTATTGCTGCTGAGTATAAACTGCAATACAGATAAGTCTTAGCTAGATTTCATTATGGAAAATGCATCATTAACTCACCTCCAAGTGTTTGGGATTGCAAACGAAGAAATTGGAATAGTAGCCAACCCAGAAACGGTAGTTATCCTTGCCATATGTGTACCACCAATCGAAGAATGTGTTGAGAATTTCTGGGGGAAGAAACGGAAAGGGGGAAGCATTGATGAACGTTGAACTTGCCAAATTACAACAATAATAATATTTGCTTATCAGTCAGGGAAATGAAGGGTTCACATAACACTGTTTGAACCCCAAGTCGGGCTGTAATTAGTTGCGTTGACAGATTTTTATTGTTTTTTTTTTTTAATAATACACTCGATTGAAAGTCTAATCGTATGTAATCAGCGCCAATTTCCTCAAACAATCAGTTTCTTTATACAATTTTTCAGCCTTATCTTTTCGTTGCATTATCACACAATACAATGGGACTTATTTATCTGCACGCTAATCTCCAGCAGAGTAAAACCCGCCGTATCAGCTCGTACATATGTATTTCGGTTAGCGGATTTGCCTTTGCCTTCTCTTCGCTGATTACTTGTTGCCAATCTTTAAATGCTTTAACCCGAATGGCATTTCAGCTGATGTATTGCCTCAATCCCCATCAGCTATAATGCAATTCGAGAAAAGGCAATTAGCCAGTGTTATCCTTTTTTTACCCGCCGGAGTTTTGCCCACATTGTAGGCGTTGCCCAAGATCGGCATCGTGGGCGGTCCCTTCACTTTATTGAGCATTCGTCTTCTGCGAGCCACGCTTAGTTCAAAGTACGCGAACACCAGCAATGGCAATGCCAGAATTACGGCCAGAATAAGCCACATTTTTGAAAATTGAAACGCACACAAAATTAAACACGCACGCGGAAAGCGAAAGTCAAACACAATGAATACGAAAAGACGATCCAACCTCGTCGCGTTGAGGACTGGAAATGCGAGTCGGCTGCGGCGATGCGGACTTAAATACGCTGACAACTCTCTTAAGTTCTCTGATTAAACCCAGCGGCTTTAACCGTATCAGAATGAGTCGACAGAAAATGAAGCGCAGAGGAAACTTGAACCATGTACCATGCATATAGAACCGATCTTTGTGGAATAAATATAATTAATCTATTGATTATTTTATAAATAACATTATGCTGTCTTTAATTAACATAATGTTATGCAAATATTGTTTAGCGCTTTATTAATTGCCGGATCATTCGAAATTGTAGAAAACGAAAATACTATTCACTTTTTTAAGTCGCAGAAAATAAATATTCACTTTGAATTAATTAAGTTCTTACACTAAAGAGTTTAGCTGAGAGAAGCGTGAGTGTGTATAATGTTTTGGAAACCAGCTAATAGATAAACAAACAAGTATAAACAAAGCCAGAGTTGAGACTCTTAAGCAATCTTCGGCAGCACCTCTCGTACTCTTACGCCTCTCACTGACCTGTTCTCTTCGTTAATCGTTGAGGGGAGCGTAGCATTTAAAGTTGTTTTATCACGAAATGCGTTGTATAACGGCGTTGTATTTGTGTGAATGTGTGTGTATATGGGTATATTCAGTAAAAAGCAAGTTTTGTGAGTGGGTTTGTTTCAGCTGCATTTGGGTATTTGATTGCTGATAATGACTGTTATCTTTACTAGCTTCACGCTCATGAAGATAACTCTACGACGTTGTTTGCCTGCTTAAATATATGTTCTCTGAAAAGAAACACAATCGAGGCATTGCACTTTAGTATTGTATATACCCTATAACGAAATTAAAAGTGTTCACACTCGTAATCCGATTGACATGCACAAATCTGACTAATACATTCTGTTACACATATAGTATATGTATTACATAAACAAGTACACACGTACAGGCAAATGCATTTGATTGCTAATTGCCTACCTAAGATTTCAGACATGTTTGTGTTTTAATATCAGAACAAGCGTGAGCAAAATAAGCAATTAAAATCAGGTAGAGGCAGACAACTCGACTTGGCGATTCCCTGTAGATAAAACATTAATTTTAAGGTTTATATATTTTACTCCCATATTTCATCTCGTTTTCAATTCATTATATATTTTTTTTTTATTAAAAATACCACATGCTGTTTATATTCCATTTTTCTTTTTTAATGGGTGCGGGGTATTATTATTAACGATTTGTCCCCGTCGCACTTAGTGTAATACCTTGGTGCATTAAAAATCGTAAGAATTTAAAAAACAGTTTGGTTCGTTAACAACTTACGTTATAGTTTTATCAATAATATTTTTAAGGCAGAAAGAGCGTACAGAAAAGTAAGAGAGAGAAAGAGACTCTTTACTGTGTTGGCGACTCAGCCTTTCTCCTTCAAATCTAGCTGTTTCCGTTGTGCAGCAAGAAAACAGTGTTGCCAATTTAGCTTTTTTCTCACTAGATCAATCATGTTAGCGTCTAGCTGGCAGTTGTTTTCAGCTATTTTGGCTCTTTTTCTTCGTTATATCTAGTTATTTTCAATGGGTTTTCAGTTGCGGCCTGAAAGTATGCAATAAAATCTTGCAAAAATTAATTTGGTTCTGTTACTGGCTAAGTTCCTTGGTGAGCCACCCTGTTTCCAATACAACAACCATAATTAAGTGCAGATCAAAGGAAAACCATCGTACACTGAGAAGAATTTCAATATTGAATATTAAAACCTTGACTTGCAGTTCATTTTATGTATTTTACATCGTTTACTTTAAAGTAGCCGTTCCTTTTTACGCAGTTGCACAATCGATTTATTAACCTGGCTGCCATGACAATTTGTTATAAAGTCGGGAATATAAGATAGTATATCAGTTTAGAAACTAGATAAATACGCCATGCACCTTAGTGCAAATTTTAGTTCTTTGTTCGCTATTTGCTTGACTCACTCATTGTTGCAATCTTCTGTCTGAATCGTAGCCAAACACATTGATAAGCAGTATCGGGTATAATCACAGTAGTACGATTCGCAGCGCCCTTTGCACCCACACGTCATAATCTGGCCACTTACGAGTGACTCAATTGACATCTTAATTAGGCACTTACGGTGAACAACTATCTTGAAACCGCCAGCAAGTAAGCAGGCAACCGATTGTAACTGTCATAATTAAAGCCGCAATTAATGGGCGTTGTAATTAGCTGGCGATAATTGGACTGATGGGATGCCGGGGTATTAGTGTTTGCGACTAAAATTAGTGGGGTAGCCAAGTTGGAGTAATTTAGATAGCTTATCAACTGGGCTATCGCTGACTTGGCCATAATATTTGGCAAATATGAAAGAGTTTTTGGGTGTGTCGATCAGTAGTCACTGCGATCGTGAATTGAACAGTTATTGGAATAGTAAATCGAGTGGGAGAACCCTTGTTAACTAATTGGTTTATATAAGACAGAATCGCAATAATGTTTCTGCTAGCTGCTGCCATCGTTTTGGCCACGCTCCTGGTGTTCAAGGGCGTTAAGATATTCAACTATCTGGATCATATGGCCGGGATTATGGAAATGATACCGGGACCCACACCATACCCCTTTGTGGGTAATCTATTTCAGTTCGGACTCAAGCCAGCCGGTAAGTTCCTCAATGACAATCGCCTGGCCATATTTATGAACTATTTGCAAATTGCAAATTGATGGGAAACAAATTGAACACTGCAAGTAATTTAGGTTTCACTTGCCAGATTAGAATAGCAATGTAAGCATTTGCCTTGTTTATCTGCGGCAAGCACTAATACTCGGATAGATTACAGTTGCACTCGTTTTTTTTTTCTTATTCTATTTTCACAATATTTCTTGCAATTTTCATCAGAGAGATTTCAGTTTTCGCGTTCCTGCGCATTTCCCTTGAGCCAGCAGCGATGCTCTCCCACGATGGCTGGCTCCCGCACAATTTGCTGAATAATTTTGGTGTTCTTTTCCCACCCGCACGTGCGCGAGCCAAGAAGTAATCATTCCAAATGCACAATAGCCGGAGAACAGAGCACGCAGCACTACAATTGATAGTTTTGCCATGCTTGGATGGCATCGACATCGACGTCTGGCCAGGGAAATCCCTTGGGTATCCTTTGCTGCAGTCAGCAACATCCTTGTCGAGTCCCTGTGTTTGCTCTGTTTCGCATCGTCCTTGTTTGATTTCATTCTCATTGCCTTTTAATGGATTCACTTTAAGCAGGCATTGTTCACAAATAGTTCACTGTCTCTCTTTCTCTTTGTCTTACTCTGTCGCTCAGTTGAATTCTTTACAGCACATCAAGTTAAAGCACAGTTTAAAAACTAACTTAAATCTGTATCAACTTGGAAACTGATCAAGTGCCTAAGTTATCTTTCGCATTGAGCTTGCAGCTGGAGATAGCATCTTCCAGCTCAACAGAACATGTCAATTTCACAGCTCACTTAACTGAGCTGCATTGAGCGAGGAGCTCTCGGCATAGGCAAACGAAATGCCCAAATTGAAATAGAAACTGTTAACAGAAGCTGACCGTTCTCTAGCAGATTACTGGCCAGAGTATGCTGGCTGTGAGTGAAGGTTGCCCAGCAAAGGTAACAGAGTAGAGTGAAGAGGTAGCATTTATCCAATGAACCATACTCCTAAAGAAGTACAAAGGTTCTATTCTTATATTAAATAATTTGTTATTATCACAATTTAGTTCTAATTTAATTTACTACTTCTCATTGTCATTTACAGAGTATCCCAAAAAGTTGTTACAGTACTGTCGCAAGTATGAGTTCCAAGGATTCCGTTCACTTGTTTTTCTACAGTATCACATGATACTCAGTGATCCGGCGGAAATTCAGGTGAGCTGAGCTTACGCTCTATCCCTCTACCTCTCTATTCCTCGTTCAACAATTGCGATTGAAAACTTCCTTCGAAACTTCATTTATTGGCATACGCAGAACATGTTGTCGAGCTCTTCACTGCTGTACAAGGAGCACTTGTACTCGTTTCTGCGCCCTTGGCTCGGCGATGGGCTACTCACCAGTTCCGGTGGCCGTTGGCTCAAGCACCAGAAGCTCTATGCGCCCGCCTTCGAGAGGGCCGCCATTGAGGGCTATTTGCGTGTGGTGCATCGAACTGGCGAGAAGTTTGTGCAGAAGCTGGCCCAGCAGGCGGACGCAATGCAGCCCTTTGATGCCCAACAGCTGGTGGCCAAGTGTACGCTGGATATTGTGTGTGGTAAGTTGGTGAGGAGGCTACTCATGCCAAGGAGGCTTTTTGCCAAAACTTTAAACATTTGTCACGGTTATTTTGCATTGCTGCTTCGGGTGCGGGTTCGGAGTGTGACTCGTTTAATTTCTGTTATTTATTATGCCCATTTTATAAATAAGATTTATGGCCAAGAATATTGTTACAAGTGCATGAGATTGTGCGCTGAAAAGTTCTAGGAGTAGTACAGAAGTAAGGGATGCCCGCTTCAAATATGCTAATCAAATGGCCGCACAATTTTTGGCATACTCTCTCGAGTAGGTCACATAGGTTAATTGGGAAGTATTTGCTTCGTTCTCTATACTTAGTATTTCCTCTCCTTCTGCAGAGAACGCGACGGGCCTGCCCAGCAACTCATTAAATGGAGAACTCTCAAATTTCCAAAGCGCCATCAAGGAGTAAGTTAAATTAAAGTAAATATGGAGGATTCTAACCTTATCAATCTCCCTCGTCTCGTTAGCCTCTGTGATGTCGTGGAAGAACGCACCTTCAGCATAGTGAAGCGCTTCGATGCACTTTTCCGATTAACTCCGTACTACATGAAGCAACGCCGCGGCCTGCAGATGGTGCGCAATGAGGGAAAACGGGTAAGAGCAAGATAAGGTTTCTAGTAAAGCTCATATGGACTATAAAGTGATAACTTCTCCCGCAGATTATAACGCAGCGTAGTGAGCATTTAGCAAACGCACAGAAAGGCAGCGAAGAACCTGTGCATAAACCCTTCCTGGATGTCCTTTTGACTGCCAAACTCGATGGACGTGCGTTGAAGGAACGCGAACTGATTGAGGAGCTGTCCACCTTTATATTCACAGTGAGTTCGAGATTAGATATATCTTATCATTGCTAACATCTTTACTTCCATGCAGGGTCACGACACAGTAGCCTCGGCCATTTCGTTTACAATCTACACGCTCTCCCGCCATCCGCAAATACAGCAGAAGGTGTTCGAGGAGCAGCAGCGCATTTTCGGCAAAGAACTGACTGGAGAGGCGGACATATCACGATTGCAGCAAATGCACTATCTGGAGTTGGTGATACGTGAGACGCTACGCTTGTATCCGGCTGTGCCGTTGATAGCGCGCACCAATCGAAAGGCCATTGATATCAGTAAGTTCAGGACTGTGAAGCTGGAACTACCTCATATAATGCCTTATCTCTCTATGCAGATGGCACCAAGGTGGCCAAGCGCACCACTGTCATTATGTGCCTCATTGCAATGGGCTACAACGAACGATACTTTGAGGAGCCCTGTGTCTTCCGCCCGGAGCGTTTCGAGCAACCCCAAGCGAACACTGGCATCGAAGCGTACAAGAGTGTTCCATTCAGTGCTGGCCCCAGAGGTTGCATAGGTAAAAAAATAAACTTTTAACTGTATTCCTGGTCCAACCAATCACAACAAAATCAATTTCACAGCCGAGAAATACGCAAAGTATCAGCTGCAGGCGCTGCTCTCCTTGCTCGTGCGAAACTTTGAAATACTGCCTCCCGTGGATGACTTGCCGCCGGGCATCAATGACCATTCGCGCATCGATTGCGTGCCCCAAAGTGAATACGATCCGGTGCTGAATATTCGCGTGACACTAAAGTCCGAGAACGGCATACAAATCAGGCTGAAGCAGAGAAAAAGTGTGTAACAAAGACCTTAAATTGTTTGTAGTTTTTTCAGCATTTTATTTAAACTTCTTTAACTGTCGTTACCTCGATATCCCTATGTAAAAGACTAATCTAACATTAAATACTATCAAAAGATAAATTTAAAGATTTACATGAGCAAAGTCTAAGAATATTCTCCTTAAATTCGCTTTTGCAATCGCACCGGAACTCCTGTCAGAGACTTTAATGTAATGGGTACATGCAGTTTCAATTCCTGGGGGCCTTGCTTGTATTTGTAATCGAATACCTGAGCAATGGTCTGCTTGGCCAGTGGAGCGGGTAGAACCTTGAACTTGCGTATCAGTTTTGATAAAGTTACTTTCAGCTCCATCAAAGCGAACTTTTGACCTGTAGGCGAAGAATTCTAGTATTGCTAATATCAAAAATAACAAGAATTATTACACTACCAATGCAATTTCTGGGACCCGCACTAAACGGCACATTATCGAAAGCATTTGCTTCTGTTCGTTCGGCGGCCTCAAAGCGTTCGGGTCGAAACTGGTAGGGTTCCTTGAAGTTGTGTCGATTGTGGCCAATGGCCAAAATAGGCAGCACAATATTGACGCCCTTTGGCAGGAACTTCTCCACTGCAAGTCAAATTAAAAGCACTTATGTATAGATAAAGTAAAGCGAAATGCCTTTGCCAAACTCACGAATCACCGCTGGCTCGAGGGTTGTGCGAAATATGTAGGGCACACTGGGAAACAAGCGGAGTGTCTCCTTAATGACTAGGTCCAGATACTTCATATCCTGCAGCTCCTGGTAAGTGGGATGGCGGTCCTTATCATCTCCATAGATTTGCCTTTGCTCCTCATAAGCACGTTGCTGCACTTCTGGAGTGCTGGCCAAGCAGAAAATGCCAAAGGTAATGGCTGAGGAAGTTGTATCGTGGCCCTGAGCAGGCACAGAGCAGATCAGTAAACAGCTCAAGCATTGAGCTAATCTCTTACCTCAAACATGAACGTGGAGACCTCCTCGAATATTTCCTCGAACGTCAGGGGCCTGCCCTCCACCTCAGCTGTTAGCAATGTGTCCAGAAATGCCATCTTAGGTCGCGTGGCATCCAAGTTCTCATCATCTTTTAGCTGTGATTCCTGATACCTAGATGTTTTTAGCAAGCGACGTCTTTCTTCAATGATCTGCAAATGAAACTAGTTAATAGATCAGTTTGGGAATATTATTCCGAAACAATGCCAAACCTTTGCAAACTCGACGCGCATTGTGTTCAGAGCTTCATTTTGTCGCGTGTACATAGAGGTATATCTGAAGATGGCATCAAATCGCTTGAATACTGAGAGCACCCGTTCTGGAATTATGTTGCAGAGCGTGTCGATGGCGGCCACAATCGGAGATGCTTCGCCTTCGATGCTGTTGACTCGGGTACCCATTGCAGTCTCTGCGGTTGGTTTTGGTTTGAGGTTAAGCAATTAAAAAGAGATTCGAATGGCCTACCACAAATGACATCGATTGTATTGCGCGAGACCAGCTCCTGCATGTCCAGCACTTGGCTCTGAGCCTTGTCCGACTCTCGTTCCAGCAGCGACATGAAACGACCGCTTGTCTCGTTCATAATTTGCAGAAAGTCTCTGAGAATGCGAAAGTGGAATGAGGGCGTTATCAGCTTGCGTCGCAGCATCCACTGATGACCATTGGCCGTAAGGAGGCCTCTGCCCAGCCACGGGTAGAGCAAGTTGTATGGGTCGTACTTGTAGGTCAGCGTTGTGCTGCTTAGCACATGCTGAAAGAGTATATCGAACATATATATATATCTGATATCTGGCAGAGTATACTGAGTGTGCTCTCACCTCCACATATTTTGTCTCAATGAAGAAAACATACGAAATCGGGCCCGCCCAGATGCGAATATTCTTGTAATCGTATTGGTCGAACCATTTCAATAAACTTCTCATATAAGCTATAATAAAAGGAGAATGAAGTAATGTTATAGTTGATGTTATATAAAATAAAATTGAAACATCTGGAATAACAACTTTTTATAGACAATTCACAGTTGATTAAAATAAAATAATAAAATTCACTCATTAGTTTTATGTTTATGTGAAAAACTATACATTTTGAAGATAATCAATTAGCGAGTCTGCTAATTCAATTTTTATGGAAGTTCGAAAATTGGCAAATTGTTTATATAAAAGGCAAATAACGTAACATACTCTACAGGTATATGCACAAATTTTATAAGTTTATTTGAAATGAAAGAGTGAATTGAGTTGAAATTATTGAGTTTTTCTAAACAACTTTAAATTAAAAATGATAAAAAACAACAAATATGAAAATATTATAGTGTATAATATATATATATATTCAATATATAGTTTTATTTAATGGTGAAATAATATTTCGGGCTTCACTTAGCACTGCGCTGAAATCGTGATTTTTGATAAATGGATGCAAGGTTTCTTAATTTTTAGCCTAACATACGAGGTCAATATTTTAATATTTGAAAAAAAGCAATAAAAATGCAGACAAGTTTTAAAAAATTGCACGTTTTAATTTATTAAACTCAAATCGATTCGACTTTTTTTAGGTTTTTCATGATTGAATCTTGTTAAATAATGTTCATTGTACTGTCAATTCAAATAGTTCATAGATAGTTCAGATTTAATAGTTTTTGGCCTCGGGGCTGGGATGAGCTGCAATGTATTGCAGGGCACGCTGAATGGCTTCTGGGATTGGAGGAGGAACAGGCAGAAGGGGGCTCGATGGCTGGTAACCGTTTTCATCAGCCACATACGAAACTTGAACTTTCTCGCCTTCGGGAGAAATCCATTCGTATGAACCATGAATGTTGCCGTGCTCATCACCAGACCTCTTCTCTGAGATGTGGTTGCTGGTTTCCAGTGCGACTTCAAATCCATCGGGGCGCACATCAGACTTAAGTAGGCTTACTTCAGCGTGCACATCATCGCCAGAAGGAGCAACACGGCCCACTCCAGCGGTGGCCAGACCGATAAGGGCGCAGATCATCAGCTATAGAAAGTGATGTGTTAGCCTGTGCACTTTAATCCTCGTCGATGTAGCTCCATGATACTTACGGCTTTGAACATATTGATTGGTTTCTTGGATAGCTAGTGGACGTAGAGAACGAACGTTGACTGATGCTGAACTTGGGTTTTGCGTGGTCTTTTATAGCGACACACCCGGAATATGTTTAGTCGGGAACCTGTTCAGACGCATCTCATAATTATGGCTATGAGTTATGGGTCTAGTCGAATCGAATATTCGACAAATTGAATGCTCGCACAACATGTGAAACAAATTTGTCGCGAATCTCATACACAAAGTGTTAAAATCTTTTATTGAATGCTAAAGTGCATCGATTGATGAGCGCCCCGAGCGAGACAGTCCACAAACTTGATCCCATGTATCATAAAAGGTGTCTGATCAGTCAAATCAGGTTATCAGAATCATTAAAAATTGGTGCAAAGCAGACTTCAAAGCGCATCTATTAAACTTGTGACGTCATTACTTGGAAACTTGTCGAGGATGAAGTTTGTTTTAAGTTTTGCAAGTACTGAAAAGTATGCAATAGTAAATAAATTTGAATTTCAGAATAATACAAAATCGTTAAAGGTTGATTCATTTTATAACTGCACAAAGCCAACGGTTGTAAACCAGATTCTCAATGGACTTCAAAAGATGTTGAAATCTTACTCGTTTTTTTGTCAACAGATTATTTAAATAATTCTGATGAAATAATCGTATTAATTCAATAATATATAATTATCGGCAAAGGAAAGGAGATTGTCGTGCGAATTTATAATATATATTAAAAAGTTTTTGGTAGCTACTTCGAATGTTACATAATTTTTGCAACGGTTTTTTTATTATTAATGACATCATATCTACTGTAAAATAATTCATATGATTAACTTTCATAGAACACTTTTCAGTTCATTTGTATGTACTGTAATATACGATCGAAAGTGATCAACTGCAGCGCAATTCATAAAATATGTAAAAGACTAGATTGACTCTCATAAAAGTAACTTATGAGGCGACTAAGTAGAAGACAATGTTGGCATTAAATTGCGACTTGGTTAGAGCAAATCTTATATTTAGCTTTCGATTTTAATGCAATTATCATGATGTTGATATTCTACATAACGTTTTTTGGGATTTTTATTAGCAGTTATTCAAGATGAAAACGAGTTTAGAGGCGTCTCCTCGGTGAGATGTTCTTTCTAACCGTACTTTGTTAATTTCAAGCGAAATTTGCATGTTTGGATGATCGCGTTGATGCAAAGATCAACACTTTTGATTGTGGAATAAGTTGTATATAAGCCGCAATTCGGCTAGAGTAGAGTATCAGTTAACGATCGTTCCTCACGTTCTCCACTGCACAATTACCAAAATGTTCAAAATCGTATGTAATCGAGTTGTGCGATATTTTCGAAAAGTTGCAGGACTTATTCATCTCGCTTTCTATCTTTATGTAGGTCTTGATCTGCGCCCTTTTCGCTCTGGCCGTGGCCAAGCCTGATGATGAGTCCCACGCTGAAGTTCTTAGCCGATCGGAGGATGTCCGCCCTGATGGCTTTGATTTGAAAGTAGAAACCAACAACCACATCCAGGAGTCCCGCTCCGGTGACGTGCATGGCAACATCCATGGTGACTTCTCCTGGCTTGCTCCCGGAGGCGAGGAAGTGAAGATCAGCTACGTTGCCGACGAGAACGGTTACCAGCCATCTGGTGCTCTTCTGCCAACACCCCCACCAATCCCAGTTGAGATCCAGCGCGGTCTGGACTATCTGGCTGCCCACCCCCAAGCTGAGGATCGTAAATCCCATTAAGACTCTTGTGGACGCACATGAACCCGACCTTCTGACCTCTCCCCGACATTGATAGTATTTAAGTTTCTCGTCTTTGAAGTATGTTTTTTGTACAAATATAAAAATATATGCAAGGCATTGTTTATGGCAAATTAAGAAGATTGTATCTTTTAATTCTTCGGAAAAATTATACAGCAGTACGGGTGCAAGATACTTTAATAATATTTCATGATCAGTATTTGCCGAAATAGAAAATATAGAATAAATAAATCAAAAATATGTGCGTCAATTCGTAAACAGCATATCGAAAATAATTTGTTTGTCTTATGAGAACACATAAAATCGATTATCAGTGGTTCCCCACATAAGGTCTGTTCTGCTTTGAGAATGACTTTCAAAAAGATAAAACTGAAGATGACAAGCCAAACAAAAGCTAACTGTAACTGTATTTCTTTTTCAGCTACCTGACTGGCTTCATTTAGTGAACATTCATTTCGCTTTCAATCCAAATAACACTTACTAATTTGAATAACAAATAAATTATATCCAGCAGCCGAAGGTGGTAACCGGTTTCCAGAACCCGATTCGCGATGACCATGATCTTGAGATCGAGATCAATTCACGCCGGCCGGCAATCGCATTGTGAGCTCTATGTTTCAACCTATCAAACTTGCACTTGGGCTCACTGGTATTGTAATTATCAGTTGCATGTAAAGATTATACGAGTATATTCTGAGGTTCAATGTCTGATTTATGACCAGTTCCGTTCGTCAGTTAACACAATTATTCTGATTTGTTTTTTTTTACAATTGGTAATCTAACACTTATTACCTTAATGGATCAATTAGCAAATCATATTGATTATTACATCTATGTGGGTTAATCTTTTTGCCATAAAATCGAGTAGAGTCATTAAGAGATCATTGTTTTATTTACAATGTGAGACATACCTATATTGTTTACTTATTAATTCATATTGTTTTGTAAATACACTAAATACTATTCTATTATTTGTTGATGTGTTATGTAGTGTTGAGTTTTAATTGCTACCTTCAAATATTTAAATATATTGTTATTATTAAATATATTTTTATTAGCTAAAGACTTCAAATTCGGCTTAAAGATTCCAATAAGCCATACGCTGATCATTTGTATTTCGAATAGTCGATACCACGCCCTCCTCCCACGCAAAGCAATAATATCCCATCATTTTTTTTAAGACCCGTGAAGTTAAAGTTATCTCGTGCATCGCTCATATCACAAACTGGATTTGTGTAGCCAACCAATATGTTCCAAGATGACAGCCATATAATGAGCATCAGATGCAAAACTGAATGCCAAAAGGCATTGTATCGTATTCTTAAAAACAGGCACATATTTTAATAACTCTTTGGCTAGCAACAAGAAAACCTGACTTCAATTAACACACAACAGAGAAACCAGTCCGATCACATGCATAGATGTGCGACAGATTTAACCATATCATAAAATCAAACTGATGCGTCCATTAAACTCCAAAAGCACTAAGTGTTTCCCGTTGACATTTGCACTTACCGTCGGGCGTGAAGCCAAACTGCAATAGATTTCCGAATATCGGATACGATCTAGGACCCGCGAACTGTCCATTGATGTGTTTGGCGATCCGTTCGTGTCGAAGAACATAAAAAACACTTAAAAGTACTCCGATCGCAGTGATCCCAATGAGCAATAGCGAATCGAACATTATAACGCGGTCAACGATGCAACAAAACTAAATGCATCCGATCTCAAATGTATTTACGATGCCTATTTACAGAATCTGATCTATGCGAAATACATCATATAATAGATTAAGCTTACAAGTTGAACGGGAAACTTGAAGTATGACTTGTTGAGATTAGAAACAAGCAAGCTCAATTGATTGACAGCCTGTGTGTTTATTATAATTATTGTGTACAAATAATAGTCATAATAATTGTATGTAATCTACTAAGCAATTATTATTTATTGGGTGAGAGTTAGTATTTCATTGATACGGAACGTGGCGTTATCAATAAATTTATTAAGTTAAACTACATTTATTGTCTGTACTTAATATAGAAAGGTTTACAGTTGAGCATAAAACTTATACATATATGACGAGTCCAGTGCGTTTACAGAAGTAGTTTGCCTTTTCTCCGTCTAATTCTACAATATGCAAGCAAATGTGTACAGACTCGAATTGAATTTTGGTCTGGAAGGTGCTACTAAAATCAGCCTGCCAGCTCTGTTGGGTTATTTGCAATCACAAGATCGTGCACGAAAATTAAATCAGAGTTAGAAGTTATTATTATATTCAACAGTGTTGTAAGATTCAATTAAGTAATTGCCTGCTATGAGGTAGACTCTTTATCTCCCTTTCTCATTACCAGTTTGCCTTCTTGTGGCTGAACACGTACAATGGTCCATTGTACGTGGGCTTAAACGTGGGTGCGCTGTTCTGATTTAAGCAAATATGCACATAACCAGACCTGCCGGAAAATGCTTGGCTTTGGGTTCGTCGTTATTCTCCACCTGCCGAAGCTGGCGGAACAATGCCAGGCAAGAGTCTGCTTAAGCTGGCGAGAAAGAGGCAGAAATTACCCAAATTCGCAGCATGGCTTGTGCATGTGCTTAACTGAGGTTGGAATGTCAGTAAATACACAGCAATGGGTTTAATTTCTGTAATTTAAGTCAAAACAGCTTCAATTTGCAAATGCATTTTCACCTATTTTAGAAACAAATTATACATTGTGCTGATTAATTTCCATTTACTTACACAAGCCGTAGGTAAAACGAACATCTTTAGTAACATAAACCAGGCATCTTCTTCTCATTTAGATTACACAACATAATTAATGCATTTGCTAGAGTTTGACTATAATTAGCTCTTTGCATGTTTAGCAGTTGGTCAAACATAGTTCAGATTTACGATGTTGCATTTATGATATTTATTTCCCAACATAGTCGAGCATAAATTCAATTCTATTCGATTCGTGCTACGCATAGACGTTTCTGCTAATTTTCCACAAATCACTTATGTAGCAGGCCACTTCATAGGGTGCAACCACCCACACACACAACGTGGGCTGTGTCGGATGTTAGTCATAATTAAATGCCATGATATAGGCACAGGCACGAAAACAAATAACGCGATTAGAAGAAAAACGCATTTAGGGCCGCACAGCGCAGAGCAGAGCAAAACAATTTGAATTCGGTAATTTGATGAACTTTCCTTTATTTATCGATAATTTTAATGACTAATGATGATGATTTCCAGCGAGTGCTTGGGCTGAGTTTCAGTTTCAGGGCATGCCTTGCCGTCTTCAGTTTGCCCCGAGACAGGCTGCGTGGCACTCACTCGGTTTACCTGCACTCACTTGCTGAACTTAAGGCCAACTTTAAGGAGAAGAATAATTAGAGGGTTTAAACAGTACTGATCGATGCGTGACCGATGCACTACCCGCACTATTGCGTGGATTCTTCATCTTGGAGGGTTTCTTGCGCACCTCCGGCTGGTTAATGCCACTCGGACCCGGGCCGTGTGTATCAATCTGCATGCCCTCATCACTGTCGGACGCCTGGGTCTTGAGCACCTTCTTCAAGTTGATGAGCTGTGGAAGTGCAAATGCAATTAGCGGTAATTAGGTAAGCC
The DNA here is from genome assembly GCA_018904595.1 of Zaprionus indianus. NCBI lineage: Eukaryota > Metazoa > Arthropoda > Insecta > Diptera > Drosophilidae > Zaprionus > Zaprionus indianus. The sequence continues at coordinate 3,558,499 of JAEIHA010000152.1, forward strand.
ACATAAACTGTTTAATCCCCTCCCACACTTACCTCCTGCTCGATGCGTTCCTTGTTGTACAGTCGCTTGGCCTTCGCGGAATTGGCATACTGTATCTGCCCGGCAATGCAGTTAGAGACATTGTCACAGGAATTCACCCAGTTCTGCAGAGTTTCCACAATCTTGCCTGTATAGCCGGGCGGAATGTCACGTCCCTGGGCATAGTCCACCTCCAGAATGCGTGTGTTCTGAAACAGTTTGCCATGTATGATGTCTGTGTGAAGTAGAGAAGTAGAAATTATTATAAATTAATGTGAAACAAGTTGTTACTAGTTGATCTAATTTCTTCAGATTTCTAGGCTTATTTTAGATGTGTGTCTAACTAATTGAACTAAATCTGTTGCCCCTTGTTTAGTTTTAAGTGCCACACAGTGTGTGTGGAGTGACAGTTGAGGCACAAAGCACGTCCACAGAGCATGGCAAAGCAAAGTGTTGCCATTCGTTGATGCGCTTTTGAGCTCAGGTCCAAGCGGGAAAGGAGCACAGCTCTAGTCCCCTACTAAGTTTCACTCACATCCTCTTAGAACTGTCATGAGCCGCTATTGGCATTGATATGTGGCAATTCTGGCGTTGCTGTAGCAAGCAGCCGCCTCGCCTAGTGATAACTGCGACAAAGCATCCTTCCACCGAGGACTCTTCAAACTTCGTCCCCGTGTCATTAGTTGGCACACAAGCCTGTGCTCTGTGTGGGGTCAGTTTGCAGGGTTCTCTGGGCAAACGAAAACTTTTCTCTATCTGTGCTGGCCCCTTTGTGTATGTGTGTGTGTGTGTGTACGGCCTTGAAATTGGTGGGCTTCTCACGTACCAAAAATGTTGTTAAAAGTATTAAACGTGCCGCAACATGGCCAGAGCAGAGTTCAATCAACTTTTTAAATGCTGCGGCCAAAAGTTAAATTTACTTTTGGTTTAAGTTTAAGAAAAGTTGCTCAACTTTCGAAACATCTCTAATTTTATTATCACTTGCTATATATGTTATCTAATGCCTAGGTAGAGTTTTCAATTACTATAAGAACATTCAAGCTTAAAGAATATTTTGGATACATACTGGATTAGTTTATGCAAATCAATCAATTATATTCTGATGATTCTTTTAAGGAATAATAAATGAATTCAAATTCTAACAGTGTCATGCCAATGCTGAATTTCTACCACTCACTACCCTGATTCCAATGTTGATTCATTGTCTTTTTTTTTTACAATTCACAGTAAAATCCAATATCAATTAAGCTGATGAGAAATTTATGTCACCCACCCATGCACACACACACACACACACACACACACAGGGCCACGACAAATTGAGCCCATTATACGCATTCTCATTCCCCGAATTCGGAATTCGATAATAATATTAATGTACCCGCAGCAGCAGAACAAAATCCCAGACTAAAATATAAATGAAAACCAGAAAGAAAGGCTAAGTTCGGCACGCCGAAGGCTGTATACCCTTGCAGGTTCATCGATGGTTCCCATACTAGTAAGAAATCAAGTAGATGGATGCTGATTCAGAATATATACACTTTATGCGGTCAAAGATGTCACCTAAGGTGCGTTGCAAACTCCTGACCAATATTAATAAACACTCTGCCAGTGTATAAATCTACTCGATACTCTGCCTTGCACTCAGAGCTTTGCAGAGCAGGCCCCGCCCCGTGCTTGTTTATTCGCATCGTTTTGACTTTTGTTTTAGATATTTTACGGCAAACCGGCTGCCGTAGCCGAGGGCTTATGTGATTAGCTTTGTGTGTCAGCCGGCAGCAGTAGATGCTCTTCAATTGCCAAAATCCAGTCCAGAGTTTTAGCCCGAATTTGTTGCAGTCGGTTGAGAAATGAGACGGGATGCTGAAGTAATTAGTTTGAAATTGTCTCCCGGCTTTGGGATCAGTCTTGCTCTGGCTCGGGCTCGAGCTTAAAATGTATAACGAACGGATTAGTCGCAATTTTCAATTGGATAGTTTAATTTTGCAAGGGGTTCTTGATAATCAACTGCTGCATAAGCTTGGCCAAAAGCGAATGATGCGAATGCGCCAAAAATGATAGCCAAACTGTCGCAAACTTTTGGCCACGGCCAATGCGAATCCATTAAATGTCAAGGGTGCCCATTCCCCCATCCCCCATACACACACACACACACACACACAGACACACACTGTCACTACTTGGCCATATCAACTAAGTACAAGTTAAGACCTTAAGCGCATTTTTGGCATTGACTTTACGGCCACTTGGCCTTGAACGTGCCAGCGTGGACCAAGTTTTGTCATAAATACACGCACACAAATACATTCAATTAATGCCGAGTACTGCTGTATGTGTGTGTCTGTGTGTGTTTGTGTGTGTGTGCGACGCCATTTAAGTGCTCTGCAAGCGGCTGCTTTAATTAGTTTAAGAGCACAGGCAAATTTGATTGAGTTTGACACAACAAATAATTGAAAAACGCGCGTTGCAACAACAATATCAAACGGGGGAAACCCAAAAACGCCTCCATCAACGCTGGCTATATTTATGCATATGTGTGTGTGTGCGTGGGCGTGGCAGCCACAAGTGTTGTGAACATTTTGCGGGAATTTTTGGCGTTGACATGTGTCTTGGTTTTCGAGAACGAACGCCCCCCACTGCGCCCCTCGTAAAGTGTGTCTGGCTGTCCGTGCCGCATGTAGCACAACTCAACGCCAAAACAATCAATCATGCTAGCCTTTTGTGCCAGCCGCGCCCCGCCAGCGGGCGCCAAAAATTGTGCCACAAAAAATTTGCACAGCTCCAAACTGAATACTGACTGCGATTGTCTGAAGTGCTGCGGGCACAAGGAAGCAGGAGGCATGCGGGTGTGTGTGTGCTGTGGGATTTGCGGTGTCTGGCAGCCTATGGCCAGCACATCCATCCATCGAGCTGCTGTGTGGTGTTTGATACGCGGCTTTTTGCCGCACTCTATATTAAAAATGTTAAAGCTTTTCTTTTGGGTACTCTAAAAGGCATAAAAACATGCTGAACATGTATAAAAACCCAGAGCACGTAAGCAAATGATGCTTGGGATTGGGCCTAATTGAAATGTGCCAAAAAACAGAATATTTGAGAGCTGAGGATGAGCTCGATGATTGACCTTTTTGTGTGGCTGAGATGAGGTCATCTGTGTTTGCCAATGTGTGATACATTTTGAATAACTTAAGGCGCGTAACCTGTTTAAACTGCACTTTCGAATTGATTAAAGAGAACCAGAATGTTTGGCACATTTTATTTGTAATTTATACAAAGCATAAGTGACTCCTAATTAAACTTTAGTATTGTATAAATTAACTTTCCGTGAAACTCTCAAACTATCTTCCAATTTGTTCTCCTCGAGTGGCCTGGCCAAGTAAACCCAATGCTGAACAATATGCAAAGTTAACACACACACACAAACACACCCACAAATACACACACCTGTCGCTGACAGCTTGAGCTAAAGCTGCCTGCAATTTTTTCACGGCGAAAATAAAATGAAAACTTATTAATTGAAAATTCAGACAAGCGTCGGCAGGCGACAGACACGGCAGACAGACAATGCCATGGGCAGGAGGCAGGAGGCGGGAGGGAGGTAGGTAGGTAGGTATGTGCAGCCAACTTGTGCCATCAATATAAAGTCAGTTTAAAGCAACTATTGGAAACTTTTCACCTAAAACTGAAAAAGTGCTGGGGTGGATTCTAAAAACTTTCGACGCTGCCCTGGTTACAACAATGACTTGCAGATAGCGCGAGGTCTTCTATGTAATCGCAAAGTAATCAAAAACAGCTGCACGACCATGCATACAGAAGAGATATACTTATAAATACACACACACACACACATATACACACATACATAGTACAGTCTAAGCTGTGTGCTGTGTACTGTGGAATTGCAAATCCGAAAAGGCCAAAGCAAAGAATGGCAGGCAGAGTCAAAGGCACTGAAAACGTTTCATATTATGCGCCATTTCGCTTTGACAAGAGCCGCGGCCTCTAAAGAAATTAAGGCGAAGATGAAACTAAATGCAACACTAGCCTCGCTCCCCATGCAACACCCCCCTGTAACCCCTTGCCACGAAGTACTTTTCCCCAGAAAAATGCAGCTCCAACAAAAAACCAAATGCAAAAAACAGTACAAAACAAAGTGTGCTCGACGCAGAGGTATCCTGGACTATGAAGATATAGAAATAGAAAAATCAAACGTAGGTCCGATCTACCTTATGTGGCAACTGGCAAAAAGATGAACACGTTGTTGCACGTCCTGCGGTGTGGTGGAGATTTACAACACAAATAGACTTTACGAGCATGTTGTGCTTATTTAAAGCGCTCTTCCTTTTCGTCGTCTGTTTCTCCATTTGAATATGCATTTTTGTTTTTGTGTTTTTTCGGCGCTAGCTGCGAAAAGAAAAAAACACATAAAAGGTAGAAAGATAGCAACACGCGCGGCGTGACGGGGCGTGGCGTGGCGTGCCGCGACGTTTAGTCGAGAAACGTTGATGCAACTGACAACGGACACATGCTTGAACTGCCTTGATGAGGGTTTAGAGCTGCGGAAACAAAACACAAACTAAAACAGCGACAGCTCCAAGGAGAGAGAGAGAGAGAGAGAGAGAGAGAGAGAGAGAGAGAGAGAGAGAGAGAGAGAGAAGCAGGCAACGGTAAAAGGACTCTGATTAAATTATGGTTTGTGATTTCAAACGAAGGTGCTTTCGGTTAAATCAAGCTGAAGACAGAGACAATCACATGAGAGGTACTTCAACATGTAAAGTGGAAGTTATCTTTAGGTAAAGAAATCTATATGTTTATTCAACATTTACATTGTACACTGTAGACAGCAATCGTTCTTCAGCTAATACAATTAGGTTAAACAATGGGAAAACTGAGAAATGCGTCTGAAATCAATCTGGGCACAAAGATTGCCCACTCATTCTGCTGAACTTTGTTTTTAGCCTCCGCCCCTCCTCCTCCTTCCACCTACGCACACAGCCACTCAACTTACCGAATTTCAATTATAAAACGCATTTAATTACTGTTAGCATCTTGAGACCCGCCCGGCAAGGGAGTGGAAGCTGCCTTCCGTTCCTCTCAGTGCTCCGCTGCTGTCCGAGACAAATGATAGTCTAATGGGGCCGTGAAACGTGAGGCAGACCAAAGAGCAAACATTAACGGCACACAGAGCGGACGCCCGAGAAGCTACAACAAACAACCAATGGGGAACGGGGGAGTCGTGTCCTGTGGCGCCCTCGAGCTGCCTAATGGCAGCTTATGGCCTCAACACTCTCATTCTAACTCCCCTCTCTTTCTCCATCACTTTTCCCCTGCCCTTCCAGCCAACGGAATTGCGATGCCAGATTACAGCGCCTAATAGTATGCAATGCTTTTTAGGCGTCCAGATTGTCGGCCACGCTGACGACTCAATGATGCCTATCATAACATAAATCTTGTCCCATTGCCCTGGGCAGGCGCGTTGTCGACGCTGTATTTGCGCGGATTTTCTTTGGATTTGAATTTTGGAAAGCAATTAAACAGGTGGTACCTGCACAGGCGTTTGTTTTATTTATATGAAACCTGCGGGCCACGACAGTTGTCACTTTATTTGTTTTGTTGATAACTTGCGTGAAATGCACGTCAAGATTCCATTAAAAAATAAATTTGCGTTCAATTTGTGTTGTTGAAACAGTATTCCCCACCTACGTACTTCGCTACAGGGCAGCATATTCTCTCACTTTGATGGTTTCGAAAAAAAAAAACTCCATTACAATGCAACTGTAAGCGGCTTTCGCAAAAATCTTCTGACAACAAAATCCGACCTCAAAACCAACGCACACACATTTTCTGTAAGTTTTCTAATCGATACAGTGCGTAAAATTGTTTTGGGTTGTGTTTAACTTGCGGTTCTCGGCCCACGCCGCAACATGGGGTCAAATAGTTAGTTAGAATGCAGTGCAGGCTCAGCCGAAATTAATTAAAAATGTTGCGTAAAAATTCCGAACGGAAATGAGGGAAACGAGAAAACATTTCGTGTAAATCCGCCAAAATGGGAAATGCAGTGTTTGCAACTTTTTGAGGGGGCGTTGATGTTGCGTTTGCATAGGGAAAATAGGCCAAAAAATACATTGGAAAGTTTACAGCGCGCGAGGAAATAACTGGAAAACCACTCTCAAGTATTTCTTAGGAATTGTCTTTGTGTCTGAATTCAATTTCCTTAACTTGAACTAACTCAAACATGAATTTCACAAATTATTTCCTGGTTATTTTCTAAGGTACCCTAAAACTTTGAGTGCAAACCCAATTTCACATTCCTCTTCAAGGTGAATGTTTTTTCGAGAAAAGAAGTTATTCTGGCAGCTGTCGACAAAGCACTTTAAGACGCAACTGGTAAATTTGACTCACTGACTGTTTGACTGCTGACTGTTGGTCCGACAGCGACCCACATCACTTAATGAATCAGGTCAAACACGCGCCCAGACTGGCACATTGTTTTGCAGAGTGCCCGCTGTCCGAGCTAATCAAGTGCACTGGCTCGCCAGGAGGTGCTGGGCAGGCAAAGAGGGAAGAGAAAACATGACACGACTTTATTTGGTATTCACTTCACCAACTGTTGCCAGCAGTGGCAGCTAGTCAAGCGATAAGCCAGACTCCCAAGTGGACTCTGCCCGCTTCTCCTTATTGACGAGCACTTTGACACTTTCTCAGCTGCTGCTGCAGAAGCCTTAAAATGCTAATTGAGCCACTAAAAGTAGAAAACATTTGCATTTGATTTAATTATGCAAAATGAGTATACAAAGAACTTGACTATGTTAGATAAACTGACAGGGGATAAAGGTTGTATCCTTGTAGTAGTACTAGTAGTAGGTAAGTATTTATACGAGTATATGACTTTGTTTTTTGCAGGTCTACTTATGGAAGCCATTTGCACTCAAAGTAGAGAACTTAAATTTGGTAGACTGGAAAGATAAATATATGCGCAAGGAAAACATGTAAATACACTTAATTGCGCCTTAAGACTTCATTGAAATTGACTTGAGCCCACAAAAAGTGTAATTATGTTTTCATTTGTATAAATCTGTAGACTCAGGTCACGCTTAACTAGACTTACAAAGATAACTCGTGTGGGCGCTGTCTGCCAGTTTGTTTACTTAAACTTTTTCATTTACTGCCACAATTTGCATGTTAATACCCTGTATCGCTTGAATTGACTGTAAGGGATATACATTCACAATTATACCTAGCTAAGGAACCTTAACTAATTTATTGCCAGGTATATGTTAGTCGGGTAGCCCTTAAATAAGTATTATTCATTAAATTGACATTACAGCAAAATTTTGAAGGTTTCTTTACTCTTGCGAATGTGATATATTTTCTTTGGCCTGAATTAATTGCTGCCATTTATGTGAGATGCAAATAATATAAAAAGTAACACAAACCAATACTTATGCAGTACTAAAAGTAAGAGTTAACTGAGCTAATAATGACTAAGTAATATGGAATTTGAACAATGTTAAAGGGACTGTTTCTAGACATTTTGAATTATAATATTTGCACATTTCAGAAAACGTTAAACCATCTTTATACTCTGTGAATCAACGAACTTTCCCTATATATCTATACATGTATATGTATATATACATTTGCACATTTGCATTCTTTGCTTACTTAATGCGTTCCCCCTCTGCTACCTATTGCTCTAGCATTTTTGGCCTCGGCTAGCGTGTACTCACCTGCGTAAATAGCCTCGATGATAATGTCCTCCAGGTGTCGCACATTGTCGATTTCCAGTTCATTCAGCAGCACCGCGTAGGGAATGCTCTTGGATTTGATGGCCAGCGAGACAATGGTCAAGTGCTGTAGCTTCTTCTGCATTGCGGGCGTCAACTCAATATAATCTTGTTGATTGGCCCGGAACTGTTTGTAGGTGCCGTAGGCGAACAGATTCAATGTGTTGTAGTACTTGGCGTCGGGGCCGTCTTTGAGCTGCAACAACATCAATAATTACTAATGCGATATGGGGAATATAGCATTTACTCACTTCTGCCACATTGGGCTCCACAAGAAGCTCTCCAAACACAAAGACATTCGGCGCATCCAGCACTTGTTTGATCACATCCAGTAGTGCGGGGCCGGTAGCGTTCTTGGCCAACACGCAGAACTGTTGCAGAAAGGTTTCCTTGTTGCTGCTGGGCTCCTCATTTCCGAGCAACATATCCTGAGCCATTTTTTATCACTATTTATTTGTAATTTGTTATTCTTCCAACAATTGCACAGCTGCTCAACCAATTGCTACAATATCGATTTAATAAGGTATCGATATATCGGTAAATGGAAGCATTTTTTTGTGGCTGCCGATATTTGTACAAAGTTGTAATCGATAGCCACGCAGCAACAGCTGCTGTCATTCACAATGGTTGGCTTGTGCGAGAAAGCTGGCTGCTATGAAACCTACCCAACAGCTTGGCGCGTGTTTTAAATGTAAAGAAACGGAGTTGAGTCATGCAAACATTATGAATACTTATTTATTATAATATTTTGGCTAAAATAATGCTGAAAAAAACATTGATTATTTAAAAATAAATATACATTTTTGCCTTTAAATATCTTATAATCATGAATTAGGGTTACCAAGTTATTACTTTTCACAGTTTTTCGTTTATCACTTTAATAAAACCTGCTCAGCCAATAAACTTTCACTGCTGAAACTTCTTCTTTAAAACACTTTGCACTTTCACACATCTTCCCACACACACACACACTAAACGGGTCGAGTCTTTGGGGAGCGGTTGTAAAAATGCCGGTAGCTATATAAAAATTCTCCCCTTAGCGCCCTCCACGGGCAAACTTTGTATGCGTCTTTCTACTTTGGCCACACTTATTATTATTTGCCGAGTCTGCATAAAAGATATAAAAAAGGTGCAGGTCAAAGTTGCAAACCCTTTATTATGTGGCGCCGTCTGTGTTGCTGTTCGCCTTCTCGAAAGGAGCCGCGGGAGAAGTCGCAGGGGATTTGCCTGCTCATCGATTATGAAAAGTTAAGCAAGACGCATATAAAAGGTCAAAGTCCCCCCGGGGTGAGGCAGATACTCGTGCTTGCAGAGGGAGTAAGATCTGCTGCCAAGCGGTCAAAGGACTCGCTCTGCTGTCCGCATACTTATTGGGCCCCAACCCAAATAGACAATCGTCGGTCAATTTACGTACTCTTCTGCTTGGTGGCATGTCAAGGAGCCAAAACAGGCCACATGCAACAATGCAGCAAGCAACTGAGCAACTATGCAGCATTCAGCATGCAATGCGTTGCCATCTAGTATAGCCCCAGTGCGAATTCCGTTCACATAACTGATGACAGTCACAAAAGTCTGCCTCCAATTTTATCGGATATTGGCCACGTTGCACTGCCGGCTTTGCCACATTTGAAGCCAATTTTGTGCTAATTTCGTTTATTTGACGTTTCGATGCTATGCATCGTAATTAGTTGCACGCGATTTTGCGAGAAATTAAAATGATTTTAGTTTAGTTTAGCACGGTATTCGCTTCGATTGGTTAGCGGGCTTTTCCTCACGCACAATTTCCGCTGTCGTCGAGCCGTGAAAATGCGTTTGTCACGTCGAGTAACGTTTTTTTTTTTGTTCCGGTTCTGCTATTCGAATACTTTGGTGCCTCGTCATTAATTTGACACACAATGACGCGGCCAGTTTGCTATTTCCAGCTGCAGATTCACAAGGATAACAAATCGAAAACGAAGCTTAGCAATCCCGATAAATGGCGTAGAATTTATCGTTTAATCTCTTTAACTTCCCACAACATTATCAATTATTAAAGAACAGCAAAATGTATTTTGGGAAAATGTTTCAGTAATGTTTATAGTAAAGTGGGGAAGATAAAAAAAGATATAAAAAACATTGTAAATCTGAGTGTGTAAGATATTTTTTCATGTAAGAATTTAATTAAAATAAATATGTTTATTATTATATTTTTATTTTTAAATATATAAAATGAATGTATTTACATCAAACTGTAATATGGTATATGTTATTCTTACTTGCGGATAATCAGTTTAAAGCAAATAAATAGTTACTCAAATTATGTTTCATCAAACTGGTCTAAAGCTCATGTAAATCATCTTTATTTCCAGCTTTCCGGCTTACTTGCAGTATTACTTACCTTTATTTTTAATCTTGAAACCGATTTGGCATGAATTAAAGACACGTGTGTCACCCGTTTGTTTACCATGGCCATGCAAACAAGAAGAAGAAGAAGAAGAAGAAGAGCGGCAAAGAAAGCGCTTAAATGACCATTAAACGATTGAGGCTCATCGAAACACGCGCAGCATGCCCAATCACGCAGGGGTGCTTCAACTGTTATACTCTAACTGTAATACAGTGTGCTAAAAGTGGTCCCACATCAAGAAGGGGAAGTACGACAACAGGCAGCAGCTGCCGTTGGCTTATCATTTTTATCACAATTGAGACGCGAGTGGGACAATGCGACCGATGAGGAGAAGGCAGAGGGGGTGAGGGGAGTCGCTGGAGCAGGGACTGTACGCTTGTCTGACCTTGTCTCTGTGAGCCGCACGCTGCTCATTAGGACTAAAATTGCTCAGTGTATAAGTTTGTGTGTGGATTGAAGTGTGTGAGTGGGTGGGTTGAGCTGTGGTGTGTCTGTGCTTGTGTTCGAGTGCTGTCTGTGTCTGTGTAGGTTACGCGTTTATTTGGCTCACTTTGTGGTTTGTTATTGTTTGTTGTTGTTGTTGTTGGCGCTGCTTATCGCGGCAAATGACCGAAATATAGAATATATAGACTTGTTATGCACACACGCACACACACACAGAGTAACAGCCAAACAACAACTAACTCTCTGCTAAGTAGCTTTGTTTAGTCTGCTTTCGCCTGAATAATTTCCGTAAGTTTGTTTGATCTTCATGGCCAGAGTTGTCGTCCAGTTCGTTGCCCACTTCGTCTGGCCGCAAATGCTGTTTGAATTTCCAGCCAAAATGTTGCAAACGTAATGTGCAACAATAGCCGAAAGTTGGCAAAGAGTTCACTGCACCGTGCTGCTTCCTCGACAATTCATTCAGGAATTTCTGAAGCGACAGCAAATGGAACTTTCTCAGAGCCAAATTGAAATCGAACTTTAAATGCAATAAATAGTGAAAGTTTATTGTTCGTCGGATAAAGGTAAAGTTTTCGTATAATAAATTGAATTACAAATAAATATTTTATTTGCAATATAAATACTTTCATGTAGAGTACGATTGGTTGACAAATTGCTCAGTGATTTGAACAGCCAATTTTAGCGTCGGCAAATTCGAAATTTAATATATTATCGATTTATTGGTTGGTAGATAGCATAATGTAGTTACTCGATAGTTTGACTTAGTTGGCAAATCTTGTGGCGGACAGAAGGTTGCCAACTCTAATTGGAGAAAGTGATCGAGAAGAAACTAATTGAAATGAACAATTAAAAACTGCCTCATCAAACTTCCCAATTATTGGTAGAGAAAATACGTTTCTGGTTTTGAGCTACCACTATCTTTACTGTTTTCAATTCAATTCATCAAAATGCATTGCCAATCAGAGAAAAAAATAAACTATTGAAGTTGAAGCTGAAATCAAATCAAGACCCCAAAATAGCACAACCACAAAGCGTACAGAACTGAATCGGTCCGACTTCATTCGAAGTGAATCTCAATTTGGCTGATACTGTCTGTCACTGTTTTTGACAATCACAATGGAGAAATCGCAGGAAATCACAAGTTGTTATGCAAAATCCAAAAATGGACAGAGCCACAACAAACACAAACACGAAGCGACTCCCAATGCAAATACTTGTCTGTGTATGCAAATACACCCCACACACACACACACACACACTCACACTCGTCCACAATCACGTACATACATTTGTTATGGGGAAGTCAGTCAGGCGTCACATATGATTATGGCAAACGTGTTTACTCTGCTGTTGCTGGGGGACGAACTCAACCCGTATGCCGTAAAACGAAATGATATCTGGCTTCTGTGGTCAAGTGTTTGCCTGAGGCTTGGTTAATAATAAAAAAATAATATAAAAATGCAAATAGAATTTATGCATGTAACAATTCCAGTGAATCTCATCCTCAGTTCGATTCGCAATCAGTCTCTGATTACGACTTCGACTTGTAATCAACTTCGACTTTGAAGGTTCGATTCGACCTTTTCTTGGCCATTCATTAATTAGTTCGTTGATTACGACGTTGCATGTTCGTTTTAAAGTTAAGTGAGCTCAGGGTTGGGGGCGGGAAGAGGGCGCAGTCGGAGTACATCGAATGTGCCTTAAATTAATCTTCGACCTGCTGCCTTCGAGTGCTTTTTCCTGGAAATCCACTTCAGTTGCTCCATCGGTTGCTTTTTGTTGTAATCAAAACTTAAACATTTTACAATGTCGTAATGGCACAAAAATAGCTTTGGCCCGATGATGGTATCCGATGGCAACGAGTGTCGACTCTGGCTCCGAGCTAAGCGTAGGCCATCAATTTCAATCTGTTTTTAGGCTATATTCAGGCCGGGTAACATGTTGACTAAGCACCTGGCCATGTTTGCCAGAGCCAGACTAACCATCGTGTGGGCCCTGAGAGCAAAGCCCCAGCACAAGCCGAGCCGAGCCCTGCTTGCACTTGCCTGCTCTCAAAAAGGATAACAAAATTGATGAATGTTTTGCATGATTTGTTCCAGGGCGGATTAAACCGAAACAACAACGAGCAAAAACTTGCTACACAAGTAAACACAGGCAGGCACGAGGGCAAGGGGGACTGCGAGGCCAGCGGGAGGTAAAAAGTTTAGACACAGCCAAAAGCTACAAAGTAACGGGAAAAAGCCAAAAACGAAGACAAACTGCGCTCGCATAGACAAGTAACCCCCGTCCGTATCTGTCCGTACTCGCCCCTTTTGCCGCCCCTCAACTACGAAATCTCGTCGTGCGATCCAACAAAAAACCTATCAAAATAAACGATAATGTTGCTGCTGATGTGGTGGCTGCTGCTGCTACTGTTGTTGCTGCTGTTGCTGTCATTGATGATGTGCAGGATGGATAATAAGGATGTCGGAATGAGGGAATGGGAATGTGAATGCGAATGTGCCCCAATGCCACTTTAATGACACGCGAGGGCTTACACCTTCCTCCTCTCACTCACTGCTCCTTCTTGGTGTGGATGATGTGTTGATTGCCCTGTCGAATAGCAGCACCAGCAGCAGATGTACAAGTCAATTGGTCAGCAAACAATAAAATCAGGCGGAAAATTGACCAAAGTCGCGCCCCACATAGCAGCAAACTCACAATGTAGTTCCGGTAAAGAGTGAGAGGAAGTGGAATAACCGCATAGAAGTGAAATTCAAGCACGTTTGAATGGGGCAGCAAATTGAGCGTTTGCCGCGGGAAAGCGCACACAGGAATTGGTCTGGGGAATCGCCATGCAGCGTTAATTAATGCAAGCGAACGAGAAGAGAAAGAGAGAGAAAACGGTATTAGCAGGAGAAAACAAAGAGCAGTGAGAGTAAAAAAAGGGAATTATGAGAATCAATAGTTGGTAAAGGTCAGATTGTTACCAGCTTCAGCTTCAATGTTTTTTATACGTTAATTTCGATACATATAGTATACATGATTGCTTGACTTTTGAGTAGCTACTCACTGCTACTGCACTCTTCGTCGCCGCAATTAGGGCTAATTAGAGACGTCGATGCTGTCGCTTTTGAAGCTGCTGCTCATTAGGTATGCAGATCCTTTATCAGTGGCAGTCCAGGGGCTGCAATCTAATTCCACTGTACTGTCTATGGATCTGTATTTATGTGTGTCTGTGTGAAGCTGCGAATTAGCTTCTGGCCGTGCGCGGCCGCAGCTCATTAGGCCACACAATGTGTTGCCTACTTTGTGGCGCGACGCGCGTCCAAATTAAACTGGACAACACAAAAGATGTGGGCACTGCCGACAGTTTGCGAACATAGCATGGCCAATGTCATTCGTCTTCGTTTCATTATGTTCGGTAATCCAGCTCCAATACTGCCCAGTCCAGAGGCGCGACAAACGGCGGCCCAGCGGCAAGGACAAAGTCGTCGCTGTCGCCATTTTGTTTACACTTTGAATGGGCATCCAGGCAGCAGTTGTTAACGCAGCTGTTGTTGCCATTGTAGTTGTGTTGGTGTTGCTGCCGTTGCTGTTGCTATTGTTGTTGGCGCTTCCATTGACAAATTTATTTATTAACATTCGAGTTCATTAAACCTGAATATTTGGTCCGGCAGCTCGAAGGCTTTCACACGCTCCGTTGGCTTCCCGCCCAAAGTGGCGTGGCGCATAAATCACTCGGCGCTCGATTGCTCGACACTGACCGCCGTCGCCATTTTGTTTTGCCACCATTCCATCTCTCTTTCGCTCATGCCAGCTGCGGCCCCAGCCTCACTCACACTACGCGCAAGCAAAAAGTTGTGCGGGGGGCGGCGGCAGGGCGCCAAAAAGTAGTTTTAAAGCTCTCCAAATTCTTTTGTTCGCCGCTGCGTAAACACACAAAGGCAACAACAACAACGGCGCAACATCAGAGAGGCAACACCAGCAAGGCAACAACAACAACAAGGCGACCGTATGCGTACAGCAACTTGGCAGGGCACTTAATCCATAAAGATTTATTCGCTGGTCTGCACGACAAACAAATTGTTGTAGTTCCCGCTTAGCTATCGCTGTTGCTGTTGTTGTTGTTGTTGTTGTTCTTATTGTAGTTGGTTTTATTGTATTGGCAAAAGTTTTTTAATTAAATTTAAAGCGTTTTGCGCTTGTGCTTGCACATGAAATATTTTAAGAAATGTTTCCTTTATGGCAAGTAAAGTTACATCTCTTCTCGAAAATAATACCAATCATTGCTGGCGATAAAAGGCAAAAAGAAAGCGCTTTGTTTGTCAGCAAAGTCCCAAGCTGCGCTGCGACTGAAAATACAGATATGTATTTAAAAGAGCTGCGCTTTTTATAATGTAAACTTATGCAGCTCGCGAAAGGGGGTAGGCGGAAGAGAGGGAGGAGGTTAGAAAGTACATAAGCAGCTTTCCCAGGGAGCACAAGTAGCGAAGAACTGATGTTTGCCAGCTCAAAACTTTATCTATTTTAACAACTTAACTGAACTCAACAAGTTAAGTTCCTGCTTTCCTTGCCTTTCCCCTTCCCGTGCACTTCCCTCCTCCTCTTTTTCCATTTCCTTTCCCTTTCCATTGTCATTGCCATTCTTCTTCAATTAATGCAGGTTTTTCAGGCCCAGAAAAAGAATCAATTTGAATGATACGATACGAAACGATACTTTGCGGTTCATTCATTATGTTTGTTAAACTTTTTTGGGTGTGTGCCTGTGTGAGTGGGTGTGTGTGTGTTTACTTATGGCGCCGCTTCCGTTGTTGGCAATTTTCGCGTATTTTTTCCACATACTTTCGTTCTCTTTGTATTTTCTTGTATCATTGCCAACGGGGCGGGTTCGCGGTTCGAGTTTGCGTTTGTCAATATTTGCGCATGTAAAAAAGGCAGCTGTGCTCCCCCCAACACCCTAAAACACCCCAAAGGAGGGAGGGACAGAGTTTGTTGCTTAAAGCGCTGTGGCCGCAGCTAAAACACGCGCCTGAAAGTAGGCAACGCAATGTTGTCTGCCTCTTGACGTTGATTGATGACAGAACAGAGCTTTAAAATTCGGGACTGTGCGTGGGGTGTGTGCGAGTGTGCGGGTGTACGAGTGCGTGGGTGTGCCAGTGCGTGTGTGCTGAAGTGTGAAACTTGTTGCCTGATTATTTATGGAACTACATTCATCGATATTCGTTGGGGCTTTATTGGAATTTGCAATTACACGCACATGACCACAATTGATTGAGCCTAATTGCTAAAAACAAGTTTTGCGGTTGCTGCCTCCATTTGCAATTACAATGAAATTGCTTCAGTCCAATGGACTGCATTTGTGCATTTAACTGTTTTCTATTCCATATTAAATGCCTTAAATCTAAGCAAACTTGAGCCAAATTCCCATTTGCAGTTCGCATTTCCTGACAACTGATTAATTTATCCTTATCCCACCTGTATGTGGCTCTAATTCAATTGAAGCCCACATAACGTCGAGCATAATTAAGCGCCAATCGAGAGCAATTTGAATAATTCAGACGTGAGTGCAAACTGCTCTCTGGGATGTGTACAATGCGGAGAACGTGCAAACACGCAGCATACTATAATATTTGTGGATCGCACACTCAGCTCTCTCAGGCTGAGAGATAATCAAATCAGTGGCGAGACAAGACTCTGAGTGGGTCTCAATTATGTGCGGCATGTGCTGGAATGTTATTAATAAATCAATTAAACCAATTAGAGTAGTTTTATTAGCATCCATCTAACACTGATTTAAACACCTCCTTCAGCCTGGCTGCACTCGATTTCAATTTCAATAGCCTCTCTCGAATTAACAGCTGCTTTCCCTAATTTCGATAATTGCATTAAATGTGCACATCGCACATATTTGTCTCGGTTAGTTTCCACTGCTGTTGCCAATTTAATGCGATTTTTATTATGCGCTGATTTTGCCACGGCTCTCAAATGGCTTATAATAATTATTTGCAGCTATACAATCAATTTGATTGCGTTGTGAGTGAGTGGTATTTTAAGTAGATTCATTATAATGTTATTCTGCCCCAGGGGAGCTTAGCAACAAATGCATCAATTTGGATGATAACACATTAATAAATAAAGTGATTTTCATAAAAATCTGTGAGAGAGAGATATAAAGATATTTATTGACGAATAGAAAGAGACACTGAGGAATATATTAATTTAAATATAAATATTGCTTAAGAGGGAGAAGGGATTCACAATATTGGCATGTGCGCTGCGAACAATCAATTTCTTGGAAAAACCTTTTCGTGAAGCTTTAGATTGGACTGTCTTTGAACTGGAAATACAGTTTTCAGTTTTACCTTTCCAAACTTGAAAGAAAAATGGCCAAAACATTGAGCTCTATTAAAAATCTACTTATACACTATATGAACGTGTAGTTCTTTTGAAATTTTAAAAAATGATGTAAATTTCAAGTTCGAAATAGGCACATCTTGTTATCTTTTCTAGTTTTTCCAATAATTAACAGTGCCTTGACAGAGCTCACTTAACATTTCTTGCCTTAACAGCAGCCTTATTCTGTTAAGCACGACGTCTAACATTGTCCCAAGCCGTGGTTTGTGCATTCGCTAAGCGGAGCTTTTAGGTGGAACTTATGTTAAACAGATTTCTTTTGCCACACGGCCCCTGGCGCTCTGTTGTTAATTTTTAAGAAAGGGGGGCGTCATAAAAAGTGAAGAAAACTGATAAAAACAGGCAAATTATTTGGAGGCTTTTCCAGAGCAACCTATTGACAGTGCAAACGTTCGTTTCCCTCACAAACGGCTTTTGTTTCTCTTCAAAAAAAGCCGGCAACACTTGCCAATTTTGTCAGGTGGAATCTATGTTCAAACTGGTTTTTTATTGTTTAATCTTACTAAAGAAATACGCTGACTGAATTAAAATGACATGAAATAATTGAAATGCAGCCATAAATCAAGACGGCGAGCACGTGTCAGCGGCAAAATTGAATTGAATAATTCCCACGGCTCGTTCCAATCGAACTTCAACTCGTTAAGGCATCAGTTTGCCTATCTCAAAAACACCTTATGTGGTACAATTTGTGAAGTCATTTGGATGTGTGGCTCAAGCATCGATTAATTATGGTTAGACTGACGTGTGGGGGAAGGGGGCGTGGCACGGGGTGGAAGGGGGCTGTGCATCAGGTTATCTTGTTATTTAATGAGCCGTAAAATCAACATGGGCAAATTATTTGCATGCACAAATAGTTATTAATCGAATCAAAATACGATGCTGTCAGGCGTTTTATAAACTATTTTGACTAAATCAACATTCGGTCAGGTGCAATAAAGCCATAAGAATAACAACAACAGCAACAGCAACAATAGGAGCAAGAGCATTGATGATTATTGATTTCTCGTATCATTCGCATTTCTCGCTTGATTTAATTTTGCATTTCAGCGCCCGCCATATGTTGATTTAGATTGAGTACGGTTCGTCCGTAGAGCCGTAGACGTAGATTAATTAAGAATGCCAAATGGCAAATACCCCAATGATGCCTGCTGCCCGTTGGGCCTGCTGTGGCTTAGACTGCAGACAGAGTCATAAACAATCCATTTAATCAGACTGTGCGACTAAGTGACAGCAAAGTGTTGCCTCGCTCCAAGCCGACAACTGGTATTAACTATGTGATTGAGTCGAGTCGAGTCGTTTAATTTAAGTTGAAGTCTCGCATGGTTCTTTAAAGTTGCACAAGATGAATTAAAACCAAGGTTAATTAACATACGCTGCTGGATCAGCATTCAAAGAGCCGAAAAAATATCAAGACTGATAAAAATAGAGACGGCCTTCAGCTGGATTTATGTTTGTGCCCCAAAGCGGATCGAGAGCGAGCAAAGCAATTCGCAAACTGTTTCGAGTGAAAGGCAGCGTGGAACGTGAATTGTGTGGAACGTGGCTCAGGTACTTGACTGACTCTGACTAGCCACAGGCGGCACTTACTCAAGGGGGGTTCGATGTTTGCTTTATGGTTGCGATTCGAACACATAAGCTGATTATGCAAACTAGGTGGAAGAACACTCTCTGCACGCTGGACATCATCATCATTCGAGATGAGAGCAGAACTGAAACATAAAGCAGAAACAGAAACTACGACAGCAATAAACCAGTTTGACGATCTGACGCATAGCTAGATAATTGGGGAAACACCTAGAGCGAACCCAGCAGCGCTCTTCTCTCTTTCACGTGCGACGCCAACGCAGACAACCAACCTGTTTACACACCGAGTGCAGTGCGCGTCAGTCTGCTGCTGCGATGAGGAATTTGCATCTTAATGGAAGGTTTTAGCACGCTACGTGAATTTGGGATTGGGGCTTTTTTGCCAGTCTGTTTTTGTTTTGATACAATTAACATATATGGTAAGTATACGTGTGCGTAACTGGCAACTGATTAGCACTTAATTATCAATTAATTATCATGAAACTAGATTTACGCGCAAGTGAATCAGCCCCAATTAGCCCTAAAATGTGTCATCCACCTTGGTTACTTAGTTAAGCTGCTGAGTTGAGCTGAGTTGTGCTTGCTATGTAAATGTTTATTACAATTATAGTTCATGTGTTGCCTGTTTGTGAGAGAAATTCTCAGAAATAATGAATAATTAAGATGGTTGTAACACCTTTAGTATTGAACCTAATTGTAAATACCTTATAATTATTTTAATATTTTAGTTCTGTATGAATACCAAAGTGTTCATAAATAATAACAAGAAAAAGTTAAATATTCATTCATAAAATTATTTCTCTCTCTTGTGGCTTTGCTGAAATGTATTTATTTCTCTCTCTATTTGGCTTGTCAATATTTTGTTATCTCTAAGTGACACCAAGCTTGGGTTTGTTTTTGTTTTTAGTTATCTTTCTTATCTTCGTTGTGTGGAATGAAGAAAAGTAAATGAACAGCAATTGCTTTTCACTTAGTTCGCATATTAAATCAAGCATAAAGCGCCTTCCGTCTTCCTGTTTCCTTTCTTTCTCGGAATTCTGTTCACAATTTATGTGACTTCTCAGATATCGGTTTCTCATCTAACACGACTTGACCTTGTCTTATCAAACGTTATTCGTACAAATTACTGACGTTCATTACTCTCTGGACACGATGAAACGGGTTCCATTGGTGCTTGTCGGGCGAGCCACAGGGCGTATGATTAATCAGGTGCAAGCACAGCCTACACTCGACACTCGCCTGCCGACACAGCAACCCTTAACTAACCACAACTTGTGGTTTCTGAACGATGAGTTCATTTGTCTTCCTGTCGACGTTCGACATTTGCTGTGCAACGTTTGTCGGCCAAGTTCTTGAGCCAAGAGGTCGACAGCGTCACGATGCAACATGGCAGAAACCGCAATAAAAAATATTCTAAAAGTTATACGAATCAACGATAAACATTCAATCGCAGCATGCAAATCCAGGCGAACCCGCTAACCGAGACTCGCACCCAAGCGCCAAGCTCAGTCTCCGTTCCGAGCCCACCAAGCCCAAACCTGTCTCGATCTGCCGCCCTCTTGTCGTATCGTTGTCGTCGCCATCACTCGCCGTCGCATTCATTTCCATGTCATTTCATATTTAGAAGTTGTCGTTCGAGATTTTAGTTCAGTTTTAATTGTGCGCGACGAGACGCAACACTTCACGGTGGTGCTGCGATATTGACTCGAATTCGAACTCGCAACGGTTGTGAAACGGTATCTTCGAGTCAAAGTGATAGCTGTGATAAGCAACTGCCTGCCCTTCAGCTGCGACATCGATACGTCTGCCAGGTAGTGCGAGTCTTGTTAGTGTGACGCAGGTAAATGCAGTGTAAAACGGAGATGCTTGTGCTCCATTTATCCATTGAGAAACCGAGCATATCTATGGCTAAATTAATGTGTAAATTATTGAACACTGAATCGAGAATTGATTTCAGTATCGCACGTCACTCGTCACACAATTTGCATTTATGCGATTTCGTTCTGTCGCGGATATAAAACATTGAACGAAAAATGTGAGCGGTAAAACGGAAAACTTACGGGGAACAAACAACAACAACAACAACAAGAAAGTACCCAAGAGACTCAAGTGGAATATTTAACATGAATTTTAATTAAGGAAAACAATAAGATGCCACGACTTTTAAAGCAACCACAATGGGCATATGCAGCACGATTTGCGGCCATATTTGTGAGGCAGCAATGGCAATTAGATTATTAATATCGAAGTTGTGTGTTCAAAGGGAATGTCTGACAAATAAAGTGAATGTTTGTGATTATATATTCCATTTCCATATCTGTAAGATTCTGGTTTTCGTGTGTTTGACGCCTTCGTGTCGGAATATCGATTTGCATACGACGTTACGAACTTACGAACAAAAGTAAAGCTTGAATAAGATTATAAAGTATATGGATATCGATATGCCTGAGATACTCAAGGTTGCTCCAGCTGCTTTTTTACATTTTATTGTCGATCGTTCGTTTTATTAGGCGCTTTAGGCTCTTAGTATATTTCTGGTATTCTTTACAGTACCTGTTTGCTAAATTTCAATAGGAATAATACAATTAAACAAAAGTTTTGAGTTTTGTTGCTCATCTTCGATTTCGTGTTTACCCTGCGGATACTTAATATGCCGAAGTAACACCATGTTCTTCTCTTCTCTCTGTCTGTCTTTCAATTATTCGAAATGCTGCCCTGATTGAGCACTGCACTCGCGGATTTCGTAATTAAAACCGTGCGGTTCTTTCTCGCTCGACCCGCACACGACTTTTTCCCAATTATCCAATTGCATTCGCCTTGGTCAAACATTCCCACAAATAGCACCGCAGGCGTTTCTCCTACATTTGCATGATGTTCGATCCGAGGGGAGGAAGAGTGGAGTGACAGGAATGACAGAAGGAAATGTATGATAATTGAAATGTGCGTGGGCTGTCGATGCGTCTCTTCTTCTTCTTCTTCTTCGCAATAACAAAGTAACAAAAGCTCAAAGTTGTGGCAAAGTGCGGCTAAATAATTGCGATTAATGTGAAAATTTTGCAATCAATTTAAGTACCCGACGCGATAAAACAAAGAAAAGCTGTGCAAAAAACTTTGCCGACTTAAAAAAAAAAAAGAATACAAAAGGAAAGCAAAACTAAGCAAAGCGATACAAAACAAAGCAGAAATTTATTGCTATAAATCAAGGGAGGAGCTTAAGTCGTATAAAATTTATAGTAGTTTTCACTTGTGTGTGTGTGTGTGTTGCACCTGAGCAACTTTCAATAGTTCAATAGCTCTATGGCGGCTTATGCTGCACAGATTATTATGAGATTATATTCAGAGTGCCATTTAGATTTCTATGTCAATAAGCTGTGTTAATTGCATTCAAGGTCTGATTAAGTGAAGCCCGTCGAGCTCATTCCCCTACACACGCATGTTAAACTCATTTCAATTCACGCCGGAAATGTGCAATGTGTTTTAGCGTGTTTTGGCGTGTTCTGGCTTGCTTTAAAATCACGCACAACAAGCACGCACATGCACGGACACACTGACACAGCACATGTGGCATGTGGCAGTTGGCAGGTGGCAGGAAATGCGCGACGACATTGGCCTCAGCATTCATTATACTTACACGCATGCTGGCTGCAGTTTATCCACGCCCCCGCACAGACCGCCTCTCTCTCTTCTCTGCAGTCCCGACACGCTTCGAGGCGCGAGGCAGCGTGCCATCATCATCATCATCAGCAACAACATTATCTTCAGCTCAGCTGCCTCTGCATGTTAAATAACTAACGAAAATGCTCCTCTCCTCCCCTCCGCTCTCTCTTTCGCTGCTCATTTGCCATAAAAAACATTTGCAAATATGAGAGACTGAAGCCATTTGCGCTGATAGTTTCTTGTAATTTGCCTAATTCGAGCTTATGTTAAGCTGCCTTCCACTTGCCCATTAACTAAATTCATCGGCAAATTGCATCAGCCCTTGCCGAGCCACGCCCTTGTGCCCCGCCCCTGCCACGTTTAGTGATAAGTCGTAGACACGATTTTCTCACGCTCGGCAAGGCGCGGAATTCGTTTTGCATTTACTATGCCAATTGGAAATATTTTACACTGACTAAGGGTGCAAAGTAGAGACAGGGAGTTGTTTTACAGACAGAGGGAGAGGCTGAAGAAGTGTACATGCTGTACAGATAGAGCCAGAGGGAGAGGAGGGGGGCATGCTGCGATTTCTGACTTGTAACTTAGTAATTAAGTCCGACTGCGCTGCACAGCTGCAGCAATAAAATTTATTGATTCACAGCAAGCGCATGGAGGTGGGGAGGGAAGGCGATTAAAGCCAAGATTGCCGCGCTGCCACAGGTCACGGCACAAAGTGAGTGGGCATCTAATTGCTTTCAGTAATTCGACAGTAATAAACACTTGCAGATATTCAATCTACAGACTTGATAAATAAATTATTCTCTAAATTATAAATTGAGTTGAGCAATTCAATGAATTTAAAATATTTCTATATTTTATCGATTGATTTGTTGAAAAGCAAAGCTCTTAGCTAAAAATATTTATAGGTCAATTTTGGAAGCCAAATTCCTTTTGTTTACCTTGCCCTAGCCACAAGTGGTTTTTGAGAGTTCTTTTTTGTTGGCACACGATGGCCATTTTCCTTTCCCATCACAGCAAACACACAACACATTACGCATTATATAAAGCATCCCCCCAGCAAAGTGTAGACCAAACAGATCTGAGGACATCTGCTTGATGTTTATTTTCGCACAATACCCAAAAGAGTCAAACCGAAAGCTGACAACGGGCACATAAAATGCACTGTCAACACAACGAGACGAGGAGACAGGGGGAGGGAGACTGGCATATTACAATCCACGTATACTTTCGCTTGAATATTCGTACGCATTCACTCACACACCCTCACACACAGGGGGAGCTAAAGCGACAAGAAAGTCGAGCAGAAAATAAGCAACATAAAGAGCAGCAAGGCGGAAGTACTCGGCAAATAAAAAACGACCGCTTCGTGTGCGTGTGTGTGTGTGTGTGTGTGTGCATTTCAACAACTGCTAACACGCATCTGGGGCTAGCACACAGTTGCATGAGCAATGTCCGCTTCCCCCTTCTGCTTTCGCTTGCCAAACGACAAAGTGATAGAGAGCAAATATTTTTACAATGTTCTCGACGCCATTTTGTCGTCACTAACTGTGTGTGACTGCGATTGCAACTGTAACTGAATATGCATAAATAACTAACGACTCTCGCGGCTCACCCTTTTTTACCCTAATCTCTTGTGGTTTCTCTTTAAAGAGGGGGAGAGAGTAGCAGACAGGGAGAGAGCAAACTTGGTTCATTATGTAATTTCTCTTTGCATCTCATCCGCAAGCGTTAAGGCAAGCGTAATACATACATATCCGGAACATTTGCATTGCATTCCTTCCCCATTGCCAATCTCCTGTCCGACTCGCCTTGTCTGCTCTCCCTGCAGACGACATTATTACCAGCGATTGCTATTTATAAGTCACCAGAATGCGAGAGTTGCATATTTCAATTCACTTGAAGATTTTCCATTTTCCTTTTCCGCCAACGAAACGTTTGATAGTTTTGACATTTGCGTTCTTCGCCCGCAGCAGCAGCTGCACTGCAAAAAGTGCACATTACGAATTTCAATTGGACTTGCGTGAGCTGGAAGTTTAATTTCCGTTTCCGTTGCCGCTGCCACTTCCGTTTGGCATACTGCATTTGTTATGCATGTGGCTGGCTTATGCTCACCTTTGGCCTCTTGGCTTACCTGCTTGCATGATACTTTGTTGCCGCCTGGCAAACGTGCAAATTAGTTGTGTGAGTAACTTCTTCGTACTCGTATTAGACTGCTGACACTATGTTGCACTTTATGATTATTGGTTGCATGAGAAAGTGAAGTGCATAACTGAAAGTCCTCGTAGCTGAGCATTTCAATCGCTTTTTCGAAGAACTGCATCTGATTAATTGAGATCCAGATGAAAGTGGCAAGTGGTAAGTGGCATGTGGCAAGTTGAAGAGTAAATGGACTTATAAATGGTTGAAAAAGCATAAGAAGAAGAGAGAAAACGAGAAAATTGTTTTTTTGTAAATCCTTTCCTTAGAAATCAATTCCCAGGCAGAACTATTCTAGATACTTTCAAGATGCGATTTAATTGCACAACCATTTCCGGGGAACTCATTCGTAAAAGGTTGTCCTGCTTGACCTTTAGCTGCCCAGCGCAACGCTAAGATATTTTTTCAGTTCGCAGAATTGCAATAAATTAAGTTTGCAACTATTGCTGTCCATATTTGCCTGGCGCATAACCCGATGCAATAACTCAACATGATTGATGTCCTTGGGGCCATCAGGTCTGCGCTAAATATTCAAGCAGAAACAACAGCAAACCACATTAAAACGTTTGTGTCTTGCGCCCAACTTTTTTAAGCCCCTTATCAGTGTGATAACGGAAATTGGCAACGAGGGGTGAACCCCCCCCACCCTTGCAAGGTGGGCAGGCGAGTGTGGCTTTAACAGCAGCGCCTGAAAGGCTGCTCTCTTAAGCTGTTACCGCGCATGCTGCTACATAACAGCAGGGAAATTCTAACAGCGCGATGTTACTTTGGAGAGCAGCGCTGTTAGAAGTAACAGAGCTATGCTGCGTTACGATTTCTAAATATTTCTTACTTTTTAAATTAAATTGCGGCAAAACTAGAAAAGATATGCAGATGCGGTTTGTTGTAATTGATTTATAAATTCTTTCTTTATAAATAAAGATAGTTTGCGATGTAAAAAAAGTTAAAAAAGAGAGACAGAGAGGTATTGAGAGGAACTAAATTTTTTGCAAATTTTCTATTATTTGAAAATTTGAAAATAAAATAAACATAATACGAAAATTAACAAAATTCAGAAAATTCAGCCCATTGTCAGGTCAGTGAGCACTGTTATTGAAATTAAAGTGAGCGTGCACGTTGAATTATTTGATTGGAATACATAATAAACGAGCCTTTCAGCCAGGCTTGATTTGCTCTCCGGTTCGCTCCCTCCTTCCCTCTCTCACAGTCTGCCGCTGTTATTATTGTCATTTTTATTGGCCTTCAAATTCCGCTGGAGTAATGAAAAACGTTTATGTTTGCGTTACATTTACTGTGCTTATTTTGTTATGGCCAAGTTCCGTCAAAGTTTGACGCACACGGTCTATAAAAAGGCCCGCATTGCGCCGCTCCTAAGTAACTCTGCGTGTTCCAGCGGCTCCTTTGGCGCGCATAAAAATGCTTATAGATTTTGATGACATTATAAATTTATGATTGACTGTCAGGCACAGGCGGACAAACAGTCAGAAGGAGACACAGACAGAGAGAGAGAATGCAGAATGATTGAGTGCGCTGAGGCCGACAAAAGCATCGATTTGTGTGTGTGGCGGAAGAATTTCGAGTGTGTTCCCACAAAGCGGTCACATGTCCCACAGCACTGCGCCTGCTGCCACGCCCCCTGCCGGCTATGGCTCATTAGGAGAGGCCAAAAACATAAGCCAAATTATGATGTACTCGGAGGAACAATAAAAAGTTCAGCCAGTTGTGGAAGTTCGTAAGCATGCTAAACAAACGGGACTTCTTTCTCTCTCTCACGGGACAGTGGACTGGCTGGCTGCACAGTGGGGCCGACAACTTGTTTATGCATTCGTAAACATTCGTCAAACCTCGCACACTTTTTTTTCGTGCACACTTAAAAACACATTTTTGCAGCTATTCATAAATCTGTAATAAATCTTCGAACAAGTTTATTCGAACCGCGCTTGGTGTTTGTTGGGGGGAGGGAACACGCCCCCCCGCCCAAGGCAGAGCAACACGGGGCTAGAACAAAGTTGCCAGACTTTTACGCGGCGGGCAATAAAACAATTTCGCCCGAAAGTATGCCCTAAAAAATGTTGCTATCCCGCGGCGGCACAAGAGAAATCACATCTGAGGCAGCAGCAGCAACAGAAAGAAGCAGCAGCAACAGTAGCAGCAGTTGCTGTTGCCACAACAACAACAGTAGCAACAACAACAACATCACAGGCATTTCCAAGATTTATGCTTCGTGCCATTAAAATTGTATTTCATTTTTTTTTTATTTCGTTCAACTTTTTTGGCTCTATTTTTTTTTCGGCCAACTTTCCAGCTGCAACTTTCTTGCTGCTCGCTGCTCGCTTATTGCCATTGTTACAATGTGCAGGGGGCGTGTCAGGGTCGCCTGCTTAGCACACAAAGTAACTTGGCGAAAGTTTGCATTGTGCGCTTTGAAGTTTGTGTGTTTGTGTGTCTGTGAGGGTGTTTTGTTTTTGCACCTGTCTGTGGACACCTTTGACGACTTTTGAGTTCAGCAGTTCACCTTTTTTCTTCCCCTCTGCCTTCTGAGACCAACGATCTTTCGCGTTTAAAACTATTTTACGGCACGCGTTCAAAACAATCCACACAATCTGAAATGTGGCGCCATAGTCAGCAATAATTTGAATACCCTTCAGTCGCACATCATGAATATATCATTTCCCTGCCATTTGCCGCAGCTGTCGATGAGAACAATTTGCGCTTGGCTTGATTCCAATTGCAGTTGCAGTTGCCAACATTGCAGACAGATGCAGAGTTTGCAACTGTTTCCAATTAGTTGCACATCATGTCAAATATGTATGTTAATACTGGCGAAAATGGTCAGTCTGCTTGTCAAGCTGCTTATGAATATCATATATCATCTGTGATGCATGAGGAGATCAAAGATGCAGCATCATATTCATGTTGAAACAGTAGCAATTACTCTTTACTTTGATTGGCAAGTAAGTAAACACAAATACTTGTCTTATATATCGGATATTAAATGCACGTTGAACATGCTTAAAGTGTTCCTTATTAGGTAATATTCTTTATAAGTGCTTTAATTCAGGAATTAACTATTATTCGTAATCTAGAGCAGCGCCTGCAATTGATGAACATTTAATGAAGCAAGTGTCGATATGCCCGCCAAACATTGTCGACACAAAGCTTGAACCGCAAATTGCAGACATCAGCATACATATCCACAGCACACACACACACACACACACACACACACACACACATGCACAGCACATACCCGGACAAGTGCAAATGCGTTTGCAAGCCAGCGCGCCTCTCAAATTTGATTTGTGCTAATCAGTTGACCAAGCAAATGATTCGTCTGTTTGCCCACAGCCATAGATGGTCCGCTTCACTCATTCCGTTGCCTGCTTCCCCTTCTCCCACTGCCCCTCGTCCTTTCCTCACTTTATTCACCATGTATTCCCGACTCATTTGTGTTTGCTTTGTTTGCGCCGAGCTAGGCCTGATTGACTGCAGGCCTGTGAGCTGGACTCGCTGGACTCAGCCGGGTGCCCACATGAGCTATGACGATGACGGATCTAAAGCTAATTACGGGCATTATTGTGCCACGACATGTGCAGCTAAGTGCCAAGTTATTCGCATAATTACGGACTTTTCGTGGCCCAGTCTGGCTGAACTCTCATTTCTCTGCAGTTTGTTTGTTTTTTCCGCAAGCAGTTAAAGTATTTGTGTTTTCTTTCGTTTCTCTTGCTATTTCCTCCTTTGTTTATCTGCCCTTTTGACTTTGTGGTGCCCTGTTCCTCCTTTGACTTTATGATGGTGATTGATTAGCTGCTCGCCGCCAGCTGTTGCTATGGACTGGGGGCAGTGTTGATAAGAAGTCAAGCTGGTAACCAAAACAGAACTAGAGTCTTTAAAGCGGCTTCAAGCTCTGCATCTCACTTATTACACTTGAAGCGCCATCGAGTCGGCAATAATTTAATGAAATCACCAAAAAGAGCGCCGCATAAATTGCCAAACCCCACAGCAAGTACTAGAAATTATTGTTATCAGGCAAACCCAAACACACACTCTCAGGCGACAAAGGATGCTGAGGGCTGTGCGCCATTTAATGCCACAAATTTTCAACATAGGCTCGAGGCTGGACCCAAAAAGAATGGAGTAGGTCCAGCCTCAAGTTTCATTGTTTTATGTGACGGAAGTTTCAGAGACGAGCATAAAACAAATGGCGTCCATATTCGCCTGGCCATTTTGGTGATTATGCCTGATTTTCATTTAGATGATGGACGAGGCCTCTCAGCAGCCTGCTGTCTGCGCTACTCTTTCACACTCCATCCCTCTCTTTCCCCTTCTCTTGCTAACTGTGTGTGTCCAGGCAATCTGGCCACCGCATAGAGTTGGCCAATTGGTCGAGGCGTGTGTTAAATTTTTATGTCTGCGTCGCGTGAGCTGTCAACAAACCATAAAAAGTTTTATTTTTAATGCTGGCACGAGCCACCAGGCTACAATTTTGTCACACTGTTGCAGCTAGCAGGCCATGAGTGTGCTAGTGTGTGTGTGTGGTGAGTGATTTTATAATTTCATTTGGTCTTATGTCTAGCTCTGCAGAGTTGCTGATAAAGTTTCCCTCCTCTCCCTCTTGGCATATGCCTATTGAAAATTTTCAATTTAGAGCTCTAGAGGAAATTACTCTAATACTCTTTGTGTTGAGTTTATTATCAAGGGAAATGTGTATCAGCTTAAAATGCATGCCCAAAAGTAGGCAACAAAATAGGTCAAAGGCAGCCTTCGATTGCCAGCCATAAACAATGTTTTATTGCTATAAAAAAGTCAATCTCAACTTAAGTTTTTATGCAGATAAATACAAAATTATTATAAACTTCACATAATATAATTGTTTACTTGCAAAAGTTAATGTACTGCACATTTATTTGTTCATTTTAAACAAACATTTGCTTGGTCGAGTGGGAGTAAATCAACTACTAAATGACTGGCAACACATGCTCGACTATTTAATTAATCGCCTGGATGAAGTCGATGTTGCGCACCAAGTGCACTTCTCAATGGCAATTAGTTGCATTCAATGGCCGTTTACAATCGATCAACACGGCGTATGATTAATATGCCGCCTTGTTAGAGACGATGTGCGATGCCACACAGCCTGGGCACATAAAACTGATTTACTGATTGTGTTCAGGTGAGATTAATTGCCAACAAGAGGGACAGTTCCCAGAGGGGGAAAGCAACTGTGAACTCGGTTAACTTATTTGAAGAGTAATTCAACTTTGGCTGCCTTTAAATTGAGGCAATTAATATTTGCTGCCGCTGCCACGCTGCCGCTGCTGTTGCTGTCACGCCTCGAGCTATGCGAAATCAATTTCACTTTATTATTATTATTATTTAACCCTCTTATCGGCGTATCAAAAATCTTGAAAACAATTCACTAAGTAAGCAAACTCCTGGCGGGGAAATAACCTTCCCTCCCTCCCCTCCCCCTGTTTCTCCTGCTCCCCCATTCTGCTGTTTACCCCGTGGCATGCCTTTGCGCCGGAAATTCAATTCAATCGAGCTCTGTCTATGGTGGAACAAAGCTACAGCGCGAGTACATTAAATCAAAATCATTGCAAGCTCTCCACACCTTGCCAGGCAGGTGTGCGTGCCTGTGGGCAGGGGGAGGCAGAGTGCGAGGGAAGGGGAGGCCACACAGCGACTGGCAAACAAACCTTTAACTTTATCAAAGGTGCTAAATTCCTCAAAGTGTCGTTGGCATCTCGCGAAATCAAATGCAAACAAGTCGAGCGCGCGTTTTCAGTGTTAGCCAAATAGATTCCCCTTGCCACCACTCCTTCCCCTCCCCAGGCACACACGCACAACCGAAATGGGGGCGTGTGAGCGTGTGCGTCTGCTGTATGTGTGGGCGTAGACAGGCATAAATTTGCGTTGCTGTCGCAGCTACGTGCTGTGCGAGTGCCTAAAGGATTATGGGCGGGCAGGCAGCAAGACGGGCAGCCTGGGAGGTAGACAGGTGGTGCGCAGGAGAGGGAGGGGGGTAGAGGCGTGTCGTCCTTGATACTGAAGCAAAGCAGAGCTGACTCGAGCTACTTGATATCGCTTTCGCTGGGAAGGCGTAACGCTCGCACGGTTATTGCTAAAGAAATGAAAATGCTGCAGGCGAGTGATTGACTCTGATATACCCCAAGCAGACTGTAGTGTATTTGAAGGGGCAAAACAGCCGTCCGTCAACTGCGGATTGAATGCTATACAAAGCCAATATACCCGACCTGTTGCCTCTTGCAATAGGCAGACTCTGTCGTCGAGTGTGTTGCGTCTGAGTCTGCAATGTTGTTGGAATCTGAATCAGAATTCATTGGGGGCGTAGCAGAGGGTTGCAGGGATCTAGCTAGAAAGGCCACATGCCGCACACGCATGGAAATAGAGGGCGATATAAATAGCACTCACAATTGAATAAAACAGGGAATTCCTTTTTATCACATAGAGTTGTGACAGCCATAATAAAAGTAGTATTATTATCATGAGGGTGTTGTCGGCCCCGAAAGATTGTGCGTTTATTGCGATTTGTTGTTTAAAGTTAAATGTGTTAAAGATTCTCCACTGTGCTTAGTTAAATTGTCATATTGCACTCTTAACTAACTGCTCTTTTCTCTCCCCTCCTCTCTTTTCCCTCAGGCAACATGGTCTACCCCACAGAGAAGCCAGACACACATAATGAGGAACTGGCGCTGGACACAGGCATCGTGCAGTCACAGAATGGTGGCAACTCTAACGTTGTTGTCACCAGCAACGCCGCAAACGATAAACTGAATCAGCGCGTCTACGAGCCGCGGGAACGCTTCATTATCACCAAAAATGTCGTCGTCATCGGGCTGGCATTCATGATACACTTCACGGCCTTTCACGGCACATCGAATCTGCAGAGTTCGGTGAATGCCGACAAGGCACTGGGCACCACCACGCTGGCCGTCATCTACGGCTCGCTCATCCTGTCGAACATATTTCTGCCCATGACGGTGATTAGGTGAGTAACTATGCTAAGTGCCGCGCTTGACTGCGTCGCAGAGAGTGGTGAATATGCGTGAATAATTACACAAATTGCATTTAGTCGCCCCGAGAGACAGAGTTTTAATCACCCATTAAAGGTCAACTAACTCATTCTTTTACAGAGCCTTTGAGGTACTTAGATTAGATTAGGTTTCATTGCCTGCTTTGCCATTCAAATTGCAGGCACTGTTGATTTGCTTTCTTTCTCTCTTTAAGCCCATTAAAAGTTGCCTAAGAGTTTTGCAGCTCGTTCTTTAAACTTATCTGCGTAGCTTTTCTTTCGAATCTGACGTCGCTCATCGAGTTGTCATCTAATTGCTTCCATTCTCGACGGGGACGAACACGCATAAATTTTCGGCTTGCCATAAATGTTTGGCAATTGTGCGGCGTTTTTATGGCAATTTTATGCAGATGTGACAGCCAAAAGGCAGTCAAGACGAGGCGGGGACTGAGGCAGGGGATGAGCCACGACGTGTTTGACTGCTAAATGTCAACAGGAAGTCCTTGGATTAGGCTCGCCCATTATTGCAGTTCCCCGTGGTCCGCTTTGCGCTGCCTCCCCTTCTTTAACTGTCTCTCTTTCTCACTCTCCGTCTCTCTCACTCTCCCTGTGCCTTTCCCTTGCCTATTTTTCACTCTTCTCTGCTGGCAACCATTTTGTTTGGGCTGACATTTAAACAAATCGCTAATTTATAGGATACGTTCGCTCTTGTGTCCTCCTCCCCCTCTCTCTCCCCTTCTTCTCTACAGTCTCACAAGTTTCATCGGATTTTTCCGACCCGTTTGACTTATTCCAGGCACGCGCGCAAGCCGTTGGCCCAAAAATGCTGACCGTGGCAACTTTAATCAGTTAACTCGATTTATTTAGATTTATGGCCGGCCTTGGCTCGCCCGCGCTGCCTACGTCCCCCGATACCCTCTTCCCCCTTAACCCTGCCACCAACTTAGCCACATAACAAAGAAGAACATTCCGCTACTAAGCTGATGCTCTTGCCACTAGCCACTTGCCACTCACCACTTGCCACTTACTCTAATCAACAGTTGGTTCGGCTGCCGACTGACCATGGCCCTGGCCCTGTTTACGTACATGCCCTACATCGCTGCCCAGTTCTATCCGCGCTTCCACACCCTCATTCCGGCTGCCCTGATGGTGGGCTTTGGTGGCGGTCCGCTGTGGTGCTCCAAGTGCACGTACCTCTCCACCGTGTCCGAGGCATTGACCCAGGTGCGGGGCAACAATTCGCGCAAGGATGTCAACACGGTCAAGTTCTTCGGACTGTTCTTCATCTTCTACCAAATGGCTCAGGTGTGGGGCAATCTCATCTCATCCTCGGTTTTGACACTGAGTGCAGCACCAACAACATCGCCAGCCAACGAAACACTGGAGATGGAGGAGCTGGAGGCGAGTATCAGCCGTGTGGGCGAGCTGTGTGGCGCTCGCTTCTGTCCTGGCATCAGTGCTGAGGTGAATCCCAATTTGGTGCCGCCAGCACCCGAACAGATTCAGCTGCTCAACTCCATTTTCCTCATGTGCATGGCCGCGGCAGTGGTCATGATGATCTTCGGCGTTAGCTCACTGAAACGGTAAGGGGATAAGCTATAAACCTATCTAATTTGAACTAATCCAACATAAATCTCTCTGCAGCTACGGCGTCAAGCGCGGTGACACTGGTGGTGGCATGTCCGGACTGAAGTTGCTCACGGTGACCATCAACCTGTTGCGCAAACGTCGCCAGATTCTCATGCTGCCCATAACCATGTTCATTGGACTGGAGGAGGCCTTCCTTGCAGTTGACTTTACACGCGTAAGCCTGCCTTGCAGTTTAGCAGAGACAACAACCTAATGCAATGCTGTTCTTCCTTTTCACCACAGTCGTTTGTTGCCTGTGGTTGGGGTATCTCGAAAATAGGTTTTGCCATGATTTGCTTTGGCGTTGCCAATGCAGTGGCAGCAGGCATTGCGGGAGCTTTGGTCGAGCGGATTGGACGTGTCACTCTGGCAGCACTGTGCGCTGTTGTCAACCTCAGTCTGCTTGGGTACATGTACACGTGGGAGGCACGCGAGGGCGACTACCTGAGCTACTGCGCCTTTGCGGCCATTTGGGGTATCTGCGATGGTATCTGGCTGGTTGTGGTCAATGGTAAGTGAAGGTCTTGAGTGCACTGTGACAGTTTTTATAGCGAAATGTGTTCTTTTCTTTCAGCTTTCTATGGCATCCTGTTTCCCAACCATTTGATTGCCGCCTACAGCAACTTCCGCTTGTGGGAAAGCACGGGTTCGGTTATTGGCTACGTCATCAGTTCGCAGCTGTGCACATCCACCAAACTGACCATACTGATGTGTGTCATGGTGGTGGGTTGTATTGGGTAAGTGTACTTGCTAATCAATAATTTCGTTTACAGTTTGACAATCATTGCTTCCTTCTAGTTACGGTCTAATTGAGTATCGTGTGTGGCAAAAGCAGAAGAATCTGGAGGCCATGCTGAGTGATTGATCCCCCAATCTATTATCGATACACCAATTGCCAAACTTGTGATATTGCCAGTCTACCATAAAGCAGCAATTAAGAACAACATAGTGCTCATCAGCATAACTAGTTTTAACGTTTCATTAAACAACTAAGCAACTTTTGTCAAATAAAACACATTTTTAATTATATCTGTTTTTTATTACAATTATTTAAATATTTGTTCAGTTTCTCATTCTTTTTTGTGTGTACCATTTAAATTTTGTAATTGAAATATTCATGTTTTTTTTCCTTCTGTTCGTATTTTATTTATGTTGTTTTTTCATCGTTTAAATTGCTACATAAATTTGCTTATTCTAAATTTTTAGTGCGCTGCCATTTTTGTTGTTATTTGGGTTTTGTTTGTTTCATTTGTTTTTGTTTTCTTTTTGGGGAGTTTGATGGCCAAATGAGAATTTGTAGTTGCTAGAGTTAGTAATTTGTTTATAAATTGTTTAAATTAAATACACTTCAGTATACATATACATATTACTTGAATATAGCCAACGCATTAAATGCAAATATTCTTTAATCGTCGCTTAAGGTTTATCGAGAATTCTTCGTCTTCTTATCCTCCTCCTTCTTCTTCTTCTTCTTTCTGTGTCATTTGTGTTGCCATTTTGGTTTGCGCTTAGCCATAAAAATGATTAAATGTTAATTTCTCTTTATGAATTTTATTATAGATGCATTTTTGTAGTATTCAATTAGATTTCATTTTGTTTTTGTTTTTGTTTTCTGGAATGGCACATCGATATCATGTAAAATGGGGCCCTAAAAACTGCACAAGTCTGCACTCGACTTTAGACTACTTTTAGGCTATTTGGGATATGGTTAATATTAGTCATAGTTTAATATATGTATAATATGATAAGTGGTAGAGGGGAAGGGGGACATATGCTGCTGTTACTCCTCTCATCGTAAATGCTATGACACACTGCTTTACTTTACATGGCCTACAATCTAATCGCTAAGTGTTTAAAACTATCACATAATACACAAACACACACAGACACACACACACTAACTATGTACAGTTTATAGCACGACTCTCCACGACCCCCTCGATTTCTGTCTCCATCTCCGTTTCTGGTATGTACACGCCCTACTAGACCATGCCCTTGGACATCATGCGCACTGTGTTCTTCAGCGCCTGCCGCTTGTTGCAGAACCAAATGCGGATCACTTCGCGTTCGTAGCCAAGCTGGTGGGCCAAGCCGGTGATTTCGGTTCCTGTCCGAGGAGGAGAGGTGAATTTAGAGTTGAAACACATGCACGAAAGTAGGCAACAGTTATGCACGCAGTCGAAAGTTACCACTCACCCGACGGATGCGTGTTGCGCTCGAAATGCGCATTCAGCAATTCCAGCGCCTGCGGCGTGAACGAGGTGCGTCGCTTGCGCTTCTTCGACGGCTCCACGCCTATATAATCTGTCAGATGATTCTGTCCCGACTTGTAGCGATTCCAGTGACTAGAGGGGGGTACATGAAAAATAGAAATGCAGTTTAGCTTTGGCTGCCACTTGGTGGGGGTGCACGGCGCGTGGAACTGCCTCCATACTCTCACCTCTCTTCGGCCTCCTTCATCCAACGCTCGAGGACGGGCTTGATTTTCTGCGCACTCTTTGGTGTGATATCCAGTTTCTCGAACCTATTGTGGGGAGAGACAGAGAGAGCAGGAGCAGGGCGGAAGGAGAGGAGAGATTAGCATTAGGTCTACTCACTCGCCTTGCATTAAAACGTAAAAGAAACGTAACTAAAGTGCCAGGACATTGTCAAGTAGCATACTTTCTTCTTCATCTTTTTGTTATTTTTTTTTTAGCATTTAAAGTACGAAATTTGTTGTTCAAAGCTGCTGAAATTGCTCGTTGGCAATGCCCTGGCCAATTTCTCATTAAAAAGCGCATACTTGTAACATAAGAAATAAGACAAAAACTTAAAAAATGAGCTCTTGCACTTTAGTTAGGTTTCACACACACACACACACGGGCACACACACACAGGCACACACACATACATGTTCTGTTGTTGCGTCGACAGCTGAGCGGCGTACATCTGCGCAGCGAGTGCACTGCTTGCGTTTTGTCATTTCACATTTGACATTCGATTGACACGACGACGAGGAGAAGGTGCGACGAGTTCGAGTTCAAGTTCGGCAGCGAGTGAGAAGGAGTGTGAGAAGGAGAGACAGTTGGCGATTTGTTTGTCGATTTGGCGATTTAAAAATAAACAAATAAAATAAATAAAATTAATTTTGCATTATCGTTGATCACATTGAGATTTGCAAAAATATTAACAATCAATATCAGTATAGAATTATTGCGATAGTTTGTAATAAATTTAAGTATTTGTTCGAAATGTCCTGGCACTCTAAAGATTGTTCCAGAAATATTGTAAAACTAAACTAAAATTAAAGCTTCAACAAATCAAAAAACAACTTTGAGGAGGATCTTCGCTTTTAAATTGAAATTTTTTAACTGAATTTGCCGTTGAAAATAAAGTGTTTTGAATTTTTGCCATTTGAGAAACTTAAGTCATAGATAGAACATATAGTATCTTCGATTCTGTTGGTACAAGGAATTATGCATAACTTTAAATAACTTTATAACTATGTGCAGCTAAGCCCGTAACAGTAAATACGAAGATCGGTAGATAACATGCGATTCTTAAAGTGTTGCAACCGGTTCTCTTATTTGTTAATTTACCCTGCCGTTTGGGTATATATCATAGGTATAAATGCATCGCCTCTTCCTCCCATAGCTCACCTGCAGATGGCACTCTGACTGTACGCGGGTCCCTCGGTCACTGAGAGCGCCTGACCCACCTGGGTCTGGGTGAGCCCCAGCGAGAGGCGCCGCAACTTGAATGCCTTGGCAAACTCCTTGATCTCATCCAGGTCAATGCCGTCCACCACATTGGTGGTTGCCTGATTGATGGTGGGTTCATCTACAATAGAAATAGAGAAAGAAGGATCAAGGGTTAAAGACGAGTACGCTGCAGTTGGTTAAAGTCACTTAAGTGCTACGCTAAAGAAGCTAAACACGCGGCTAATGGAAGCGACTCAAGGTAATAACTGTCAATGCGAAACGACGACATAAATTGCCGTCGAGTCGCGGCACTGGGCTTAATTACAGTTAATTGCGGTAATTGCGAAATATTATTAGAGCGTCGCAGGTAAATTGATAAAACTCATTTGCCATTCGCCCAGGAAGACGTAGCTGGAAGGTGCCACCAGCAAGAGTTGTTGTTTTTGTTGCTGTTGCTGTTGCAGTTACAGTTATTATTATTGCTGCCACTTAGCGCTTGTTATGCTTGTCTATGAGGTAAGAGAGCGCTTACTTATTGCCTTTATCTGCTTAATTTGTTAGCAGCTGCTGCTGACTTCAACTTGGCAAACTACACGCACAGAAATTTGATTTATTTATTAATGATATGCAGGCGACAACAAGGAGACGACGACGAGGACGACGACTCCGGCAGAGACAGCATCATCAGGCAGGCAGCAGCCAAAGCAAAGCCATTCACTGTAACTGTAACTGCAGCCTGGCGCTTTAGCGGTAATTAAGATGCGCCCCCAGACCCAACCCCCGCCTCAATCCCAGCCCAGCCTTAGTCCTATCCTTGCCAGCATCCTTGCTGGGCCATAACTTGGCTGTTATTCTCGTTGTTGTTGTTGTTGTCATTGTTGTTGTTGCTGTCGTCGCAGCTTTGTTGCTTGTTTGGCTTCGAGAGTGAAATATGTCATTAAATACGAAAACATCTTAAGTTTTTGTATGCATCAATTAGTAGTAATTAAGCTGCATATTGTCTGCAATTTGTATGCGATGCGAGAGACACTAGAGAGCTGCTGCCACTGCCACTGCTGCCATCAAGCACTGCGTGGAAGTGGAAGTAGTAGCCGCAGGCAAAGCAAACGATCCCCACCAATGCAATTGAGACCACGTTACGTAGTACTAAACCCGCCAGAGAAGGCTAAAGGCGGTGGCAGCCTAGGGGTTTGAGAGAGGGGAAGCTGCCTTGATGCAGCTGCAGCTGCAGCTTTAGCATTGCCTGCTTGTTGTGCTGATTGCATTTTTAATGCATCCCAAGTTTCAATTAAGCCCCAAGTGAGGTGGCTACGTGGCTGCCTAGTTCCTTCCTCAGAGAAATTGAGACTGAATTGACTAACTATAGCGAATGATTTGTTTTTTTGTCATTATTAAATTTTAGTTTTTGGCAATTAATGATAAATTTACTTAAATATTGTGATACAATAAACATTTCTTGTGCCAATTTGATAAGAAATTCAGTTCAGAAATTGATAATTATTTCAGTTTAAGTTAAATTTGTTTAGAGTTAAGTTTTTGTAAGGAAATTTATGATAAAATTAAATTGCATAATTTAGCTAGCAATATAAATAATTACTTCTCTATATTCTTTAATAAATAAAGACAGATTTATGTTTAATATTCCTACAAGAATTGCATTTCATTATTAAATAATCATTTTCCCGACTGAATTCCTAATTGAAGTTGATTGCTTTAATGCACAGCAAATTAGAAGAAAGGACTCTAAGTTCGGCTAAAAATATAA
Organism: Zaprionus indianus; assembly: GCA_018904595.1. Lineage (NCBI taxonomy): Eukaryota > Metazoa > Arthropoda > Insecta > Diptera > Drosophilidae > Zaprionus > Zaprionus indianus. The sequence goes on from JAEIHA010000152.1 coordinate 3,597,071, forward strand.
GCTTACACAATTAGTCGAAATATTCAAGTATGCCAAACACACACTCATACACTCTGCTTAGGCACTCATCATAACATTTGAGTGCAGGTGAATAACTCAATGCGAACTCTGCAGGCAGTGAATAATTTTGAATTGATGCAGTTGCCTGTTGCTGCTGCTGGTGATGATGATTTGAGATGAGATGAGAGGCTGCTTTCGAGGGTTTGTGTAAAATACATGTGTGCAACATGGCGTATGAGTGATATGCGCTGCAAGTTATTTTCGGCAACTTTTTCAACATTAATTAACGCAATTCGACAGCAATGAAACTTTGCGCTGCGTTTTAAATGCAAACAAGCGCTAACAACTTGACTGGATTTGCTCTATGTAATTTTCAAAGAGAGGAGGAGAGGAGGAAGAAGAAAAGGAGGTAGGAGAAGAAGAGGAAGAAAAGGAGGAAGAAGAGCAGGAGAGGAAGAAGCAACTGCATGGCAAGTTTCAAGGGCGGATCAGCTTAGAAGAGCAAGGAATATTCGAATTTGGCCCTTGTCGTGTGGGAGTAAGTGTCAATGAGAGTGAGTGTGTGTCAGTGAATATATGTGTGAATGTATGAGTGTGTGTACATGTGTTGGCAAAACTTTTGCTGCACACTTCTCTGGCATCCGCGGGGCAGAGTTCATAATTGATGCAGCCGCGACAGTCAGCGAGCTGCGCTAAACAAAACTCGAGGCAAAGATTTTGCAGCGCGTTGCCAAAAGTTGCAAGTTGTCAGCCCAAGAGTGTTGGCCAAATTAGCAGCAACATTGAAGCTGTCACGCGTCACAGGATTAGGCAGTGCCAGCAGGAATAACATATGCCCCGTCGGGGCGCTTAAGCTACTCTAACTTATGAATGAGATTGAGGCAAATGGAAAAAAGAGTCGATCTTTACTCACTCGGTGAATCCATGAGCAGGTCATTGTCGTTCTCGTTGCCATTGGGCGACAGTTGCGGCGGTTCGCTGCGCGACGAGGGGCTCAGCTTGAGCGGTTGCATGAGGGAGACACCCGACGATGTCGACGGACCCGGACCCGGAGAATCTTCACGCGGCGAGGATGATGCGGCACGCGTGGCCGTAGCCGTGGGCGGGCCCAGGGATTTGGTGATGGTCAGCTCGCCATTGGAGGCGTTGAGTCTGCAAAGAGAGAGGGAGGAAGATCAGCACTGAAGCTTGTCCAGCTTTGCTGTGCTCACCTATTGATGCTGCTAAGTACGTTGCTGGCGGAACTGGACGCCGCCGCCGCTGCTGCACAGCTGGAGGCTGTGGCAGTTGCAGCACTCGAGCCGCTGCCTAAGCTTGGTCCGTTGCCCAGATAGTCGCGCTCCAGACGCGGCGAACTGCCCATGTTGAGGGCGTGCACAGGCGGCGAATGCGTGCGGAACAATGGGGATGAGTAGCCTCTTTCGTTGCTGCTGCTGCTGCTCGTGACAGCAGCCGATGTTGCAGCCGATGCCGTCGGTGTCAGGCGTCCGGCCAGCGCGCTGCCTGCCCCACGTTCGTGTGGCAAGTGAGCAGCACTGGAACTGCTCAGGCCCGAGCTGGCACGCGTTGCAGTCGCTGTGGGCGTGTGCGATCGTCGCTCGAGTCGCTCATGATGCTGACTGAGATTCATGCCAGTCGAACTGGATGAACCTCGACCAGGGCTGTGCTTGGGTGACGAGGCTGGGGCGCTGCGCAGATTGTGCCCGAAGTGATGTCGAGCCAGTGCAGCCGAGGGCGGCAGTGCCGGCGGCGAGACGCTGCTGCTGCTGCTGCTCAGCTCGAGTGGCTTCAGCTCCAACTGCGGCGCCGTCAGCTCATCGGGATGCCGCAGACTGATCTGAGGATGCGACGATGTCGAACCCGTTGCCGACGTGTTGTGCAGATGATGATGATGCAGATGCGTCTGCGTCTCGGGCTTAATGTGCAGCTGCTGCTGCAGCAGGAAAGCTGCAGCTGGCGGAGGCGGCGGCGGTGGCTGCTTGGCCGGCAACGCGGGACTGCCTACGGTGGGGGAACCGCTGGGCGGCGTGCGCTCCGCCGAGCGTCGCAAGTCGGCGGCCAGATGAGCGTGTGGCAAGTGACTTGCAGCTGCTGCGGCCGCTGCTGCCGCTGCCAGTTGTTGCTGCTGCTGTTCCCGCTCCCGTTCGCGCTGCTGTTGCTGGTGATTGGCGGCGGCAGCGGCAAACAGCTCGGGATGCAGCGCCGTCAGCAGCTGCTGCACGCCCGTCGAGAAGAGATTCGGCTTGAGTAAATTCGTGGGAGTTTGCGCCAATTGTGGCAAGGCGGGCGCATGTTGCAACGTGGCCAGCGGCGGGGCAAGCAGCTCCCGTTGCTGCTGCTGTTGTTGCTGTTGCTGCTGTTGTTGTTGTTGCTGTTGCTGCTGTTGGTAGCTGGCAAAGGCGCCGAAAGCATTGGGCAAAAACTGCTCGCTGGTGGGAATCTGCGGACTCACCGGTATGGTGAGGATGGTCTGCACGGCGATGCCTGAGAGGGGATGAAAAGAGAAAGAAGAGGAGGTCAATAGTGGGAAATAAATTACAGATGATAGAAAATTCAATAATAAAGTGAAAATTCTAAATATAAAATGAAATAAACCATATTAATATAAAAAAAATAATTGTTAGAATATATCAAAAGAATCCAAACTTATTTTTAATAAATATAAAAAGTAGTAAAGTGCTTATAAAACTATTTAATATCTTTAATATAAAGTAGTAACATAAAATTAAATGTACTTTTCCCTAACACCCTGTGTCGTGCAACACTCAGTAACACTTGACTGCGTGCAACTGTCAAAATATTTCATATAAAAAGCATTTTAGTATTCAACTTATTGCACAAGTAATTTGACAGTCGCATTCAACGCGGGGTAGCTTGTTCTTTATTCGAGCTGCTTTGACAGGCGCCGTGCTGCACAACACTTGATTAAA